>QVRM01006074.1:600000-1198773 GCA_003439945.1 Dermanyssus gallinae
AACGCCATTTCTAAGAACGGAACTAAAAATCTAACCTTCAACTGAATTCTATTTGGCACTATACTATCGCCTATCTTTTTTATTTTTTTTAATGCTGAAACCTCTCAGCATTAATATGGGGGATTACGGGAATCGTGATGTACATGCGGCACCACAACCAGTGACTAGTGTGGGACTCACAAACCCACTAACACCCGCCTCCCCCCCACCCCCAGGGAACGGTAACTGCTAGGCATCGCTTCGTATCCATGGGAGTGGCCAGTTTGCCTCTCCTCCCTACTCCAGCCTTCCTACAGTCGCCCTAGCCCGCTTTGGTGCGGGGCGGCGACTTCAAGAAGGCCGTTGATACCTTCCGCAGCCCGCCCGCCTGTGGGTGCGTCGAGAGTCATCATCTGGGGAATCCTTTGCTGTATTTGCCTAGCCTGGTCCGCCTGCCTATTACCCACCCGCCTCCCGTCTACAGATTCCCCCTCTCGACTATCGCCTATCTGAAAACTACAAAGTGGCAATAAAGACACGGAATGAAACCCTTGTATAAAAGCCATCGATATTTGTACTTCGGATAGGCAAACAATTATTATATACCGTAACGGAAGCAAGCTGTAAATAGGAGAACCTTCACATAAAGCTTGTAAACTGTATACAATTTCACATTTGTCGTCAGTGCCTCCAGTGTCGCCAGTAAAACTCAGTTTACAAATAAGAGTACACGCATAGAGTTTAGAAGAAGGCGATTTATAAGATCCATATTGAATGTTGGCAAACGGTTTGGTAAACACTATATGTGTTAAGACTTGGTAACATGCTTGTATATTCATAATCACCACATCTTAATAATCAGTCATAATAAATACGTATACATATTACAGCACTAAGAGACATCACTGACTTCGCCTTTGAAAATGTTTCTGAAAACACAGTTGTTGGTAAATCTAGATTGTAAAGGTTTTATTGTGCCATAATTTATTATAAGCGTATACCATATTTTACATCACACCGGTTTGACAAATATAAGTGTGCTGTGGCCACGTGGACATGTCATTTTGTGAAAATGGGTCACAAACTCTAGGCTCTCTTAAACAGAGGGAATAAGACATATCGTATAAATTGAGTGGTTTAGGAACCTGCAGCTGGACGTTCTCCTGTGGAAGCATCCTAATATTGAGAGCCATGAGAGCTATACAATTGCTATAAAAGTAACCCAAATTAGTAGAACGACTCATGTTTTGCTGCAGCAAACTATAACGTTATTATAGGTGTGCATTGTATACACGAATGAATGAACGGAACGAACCCAGATGTTTGCCCTTTACGGAACGAAAACATGTGCTGGCATGTACAAACATGCGATATACGAGAGCGTTCGGAGCCGTTGTGTATAGCCGTCGACGCGGTACATAGTCTCCCGTAGGAATCAGGTAAGATACAGGTAGTTCAATAAGTTCTTAGAATGAGCTTTTTAGAATTCGAATTTTGGCGCGCTTCCACCGCTATTAGGAACTGCAACTTTTCGACTGCCAGCAGTCAAAATATTATGGTGATTGGCCGTTGCGATTTCGTTTGATCGCTTTTCCCGTGCAACGTATCGGCGTGATTTTGAAAAATTGAGAAACAATAGTTTCGAGTGGTTATCAAGCATTTTATTTCAAAGGTTGGAATGCGACCCAAGTGAAAACTGAGTTAGACGAGGTGTACGGTGACTCTGCGCCATGTTTTGCCACTGTTTCCAACTGGATTAATGAGTTAAAAAGAGGTCGCAGGAGCACCGGGATGAACTACGTTCAAAACGCCCAAAAACGGCAACTGATTAGGAAAACGTGGAAAAGGTGCGGAAAATCGTTGCCGCAGATAAGCGAGTGAACATTAGGGAGATAGCGGAGGCCTTGGGGATCAGTTTGGGTAGTGTGCATTTCATCCTGCACGAAAACTTGAAGATGAAAAAGCTCAGAGAAAAATGGCTGCCGCATTTGCTCAACCAAGGCCAAAAAAACGCGCCTGTTTTCGCTTCACAGCGAAATTTGGCCAAGATGTCGAACAATCCGTCGGATTTTTGGCGCAGATTCATGACCGTCGATGAAAGCTGGGTCCATCACTACACTCCCAAGATCCAAGAAGCATCTTGCCAATGGTGTGCACCTGATGAAGGACCTCCGAAGAGGGTGTGGACAACGGTATTGACCGGAAAGGTGATGGCTACAGTTTTTTAAGACCAACGTAGAATAATGCTGGTCGACTACCTTGAGAGCGGTAAAACGATCACAGGAGAATATTAGGCAAGACTGTTAGACTGCCTTTAGCAAGAACTCATCGTGAAACGGCCCATTTTGCAGAAGAAGGTTGTCCTGTTTCACCAGGACAATTCTCCTGCACACAAGTCCCGGCAAGCATCGGCAAAACTGGCCCAACTTAGGTTCGAACTTATTGAACAACCTTCCTATTCTCCAGACCTGGCCCCCTCTGATTATTTCCTCTTCGGACATTTGAAGAATAGTCTCGGTGGAAAGCGTTTTTCCAGCAATGAAGAGGTTAAGGCTGCTGTCAATGCCTATTTTCAGTCTAAAGACGCGGAATTCTACTTGAGAGGTATAAAAGCTCTGAAATCTTGGTGGGAAAAGTGTATTGAGCATCTCGGGGAGTATATCGAATAAGATAAATTTAAAAACATGATTTGGAAAATTTTTGGTTTTCATTCTAAGAACTTATTGAACTACCTATATGAATGAAGACAGGAAGCAAACAACGACAGCGGCAACAATGGGATGCTTGGTCTGCTACGACATTGTTCGATCGGCATACGCGGGAGGCACACGGTGATCCTTGGATGTGCTGGGACAAAGGATGGGGGGCACGTGATGCAACCGCTATAGGGATTCCCAACAATGGTCACCGTCGCAAGGAACGAATTACGGTGCTCGACCTCATCAAGGGCTTCAGTGTTCAGTTCAACCTCGAATGGACGACGTGCTGCACAAACATTTATCATCATCATTATCGTAATTATCGACTGGCTGGATGATTGTCTGGCTGTTGGTACACCTGTATATAAAAAGTTAATTATAAAAAAGCGCGCTATCTGCGCGACTTTACCTAAGCATTACTCGTAGCCTGGGGCAACAGTAGACTTAACCCTAAATTACGCTTGATGTTCCTCTATCACTTTAATTTTGTTTAATACTAGCAGTCATTAAAAATTGGTTCTTCGTTCTTTTAATGCATACACTAGCTGGCCACACAGACAACATTTGTTACCCTTAGCACGTCAAGTAAGTACTAGTTGACACCTACAGCGTAGGAAAGTGATGTTCGTTACAAGCACACATTAAGCATAGATAGGAAATGGTGATTGCACAAGGTTATGCTGCTGTAGTGCACGTCGTGACAGACTGACATTGAAAGACCCTAACGACGGATCGTTCAACCGTACAGGTCTCAAAGCTAACGTTACACTCAGCTTCGAGCCAAATCCGCCGCCTGCACCACGTAATATTTAGGGATAGCTAACCTAGTCCTAGCGAATGCAGCCCGCAACCTTGCCGAAAAATATTTCAAACGTATCTAAATACAGTTCGCTGATTTCGGAGGTCAACACAAATGATCGTTTGGTACGCTCAGTCAAGATATACGATAATCGCACTATATTAGGGAACATTTCTAGTTTCGAAGACTTTTGTATAGTGTGCGTTGGTATTACTCCATATGCTGTACTCTATAACAGCTGGCGTACTTAGAGTAGTGAGCTGGTTTACTCAAAGGCGGCGTATTACTGACATATTGGTCTAAACTATGAGCGCAAAGAGACGTTCTTCGTGACATTTCCGTGACTGCGCACAGTGCAAACCAGCGCAGTCGGAAGTTGCGCTTCCCATAATGCGAATCCCATCCTGCATGATGGGATGCACATTTTTGATTTTGAGGATTCGTACTTGTAGCTGTTAAAATAAAATCTGAAAAACTGTATATTTTATTGGCGGCACTTTAACCTGCGAGAACCTTTAATTCGGTGTCTGTGTGTGTACGTTGTGTATGTTGTGTTGTGTCGTCGTCGTCGTCGTCGTCGTCGTTGTTGCAGCCAGTGCCGCGCCGACGGAGACATATACAGTTCAGTTTATTCACCATAACATTGGTAGTTACAATAAATCCGTATGTCCTATAATTCAGTGCTGCAATTAAGCAGGTAATTCACACGTTCCTGCAGTGATTGTGCGTCGATTGACGCGCATCGTGTCAAGTGGTAGCGGCTGATGTTACATTCTCCACAAAATATGCACACACATTCGTCAATTTCGTAGCACGCTCCCTTCAGACATATAAAATGGTGATAACCATGCCAGGTTATCCTACACAACAGAGTCCGATTTGTTTGGAGAGCCTTCTTCCACTTATCTGTGATGAACGCTGGTCCTTCTGTATAGTTCTGCATTACAAAATTAATATTTCTTTCCTCTCTAAACTCTAGGTATCGGTCCAACACATCTGCATTAAATGGTATTCCATCAGATATGAGGTCCTCCGTGAAGGTTCTTTCTCGGCAAAGCGCTAGCGCTAGTGTCGCCGATGCGTTCCTAGGTAGTCCAAGTACACGCTGTATAAAGCAGGTTTTAACTCGGTCGATGTTCTTAAGATCTGTCAGGCTAAGGTGAGGCGCAATTACTTGTAAGCTATATTAGACGATTGGTGCGATCTTTATCTTGAATAGGTTGACGGCAATCTTAAGGTCGGTGTCACGAAGTTCTCCAAGAAGCATTATGACTGCCGTTGCTTTGGCTCGTTTTTCTTCTATGTGCCTCCCAAACGAGAGTCGTGAAGTTAGAGTCACTCCCAAATATGGGAAATAACTTACTAGCTCTATAGGAGTGCCGTTTATTTTTATATGGCGATCTGCGATGGCGTATGCTCCTCCACGACTAAAGCGTAGGACTTTTGTCTTGTTTATATTCATTGTCAGTTTATTTTCATTGCACCATTTTGCCGATTCGCTAAGATAGAACTGTAAGTGGTCTCGGGATTTTGCGAGAACCACCAGATCATCGGCATAGAAAGCATGCGGTGCTTTTACTTCTCGTAGAACTTCCGTTAGACCTGCCACGTATAGGATAAATAAAAATGGGCTTAAGGAGTCTCCTTGGGCGACGCCGGTTCTCTGTATGATTGGGTCCCTGACATAATGATCGCCGTTCTTAATAAAGATGCAGTTATGGACTAACATGTCATGTATGAGGTTGTACATCGGGCCCGTGATTGCGTATCTGCTGTGAATGACTTGCAAAAGGCGATCCCTGGGTACGCAGTCGAAGGCGGTTTTGAAGTCAACAAATGCTGCGTAAGTCATTTCACTTTGAGCCTGTCGTTCTTCTACATGGTCCAGTACAAACTTCAGAGCGTCTGCAGTTGAGCGTTTTCGAAGAAATCCGTATTGTTCCGTCGGAAGTTGTTCAATTGTGTGCTCGTAGAGCCTCGAGGCAATGAGTGAAGTGAGTACTTTGTATATCACGCTTGTTAAGGAGATGCCTCGGTATGACTTTGGGTCCGTAGCATCTCCTTTGCCTTTATATATAGGCTGTAGGTAGCTCTTTCTCCACTCATCTGGTATTTTACCCTCGCGTAGGCACATATTGTAAAGTTTCGTTAATGGGGGGCATAAAATACTTATGTTGGCCTTTAAGTGCTGCTATGTATATACCTTCCACGGACGCGAAGACGCGGTAGAAGAGATATACGAGCGATTGAGAGAGCGCTGTGTCTGCCTTTCGGCATATGCATACGCTAACTTATATAGGTGCAGGCATATGGGCATACTTGTTGTTGTTGTTGTGTTGTTGTTATTGTTGTTGCTGTTGAGTTGAGCATCTTCTAGCTGCAGTAACTGCTGCTGCTGCGGCGGCTGATGATGATGCCAGTGTGATGGTCTTACCATCAGCCGAATCGTCTGCCATTTCCACCGCAGGCAGCTTTTGGTGTGCTGCCTGTGTTGGTTGACCAGTCAAGTAGCCTCACTCATCACGACGACCGTCTGTCTATTTGTGGTATCCCTTTCCTCTGCCTATCATCTAGTCTGGTTTTGCTGCTGCTGTTGTTGTTGTTGTTGCTGTTGTTGTTGCTGTCAATGTCGTAGTTATGGTGTGGGTGTAAGCGGTGGTGTCATTTTGGTGGGTTCCTAAGTCAGCCAGATCATGTGGTACGCGAGGTACTGAACTGGCGACTATAGGCCGACGCGCGGAAATTATTACCCTTCTAGTAGGTTGTACGCCCTAAGCCACTCAAGACAACATTATAATGGAAACTGCCTAACACTCTAGTTTTAAATGCTGCGACTGTCATATGCGACTATCCCAATTTAGCAGAATAAAACATAAGCTTTATAAAGTTGTAAGTGGCTTAGTCATAGGTGTGTCAAGAGCGGATTCTGCGGCAGCAATTTGAGCAGCAGCAGCGTTGCTTTCGGCCAGCTATTACGTAGCTGGTCACTCATTACGTGAAATTTCACCACGCAGCTTATCTAAGTAAATCTCTACACTGCAAACCCAGTGTCTTGAAATCGAATGTTACCATTGTTTGAGTCTAATAGACTACCGCAACCACATATGCTAACGTGTGCTTCCTACCGATGAGATTTTCGGCTACAGAAAAAGTTTCTGAGAGAGGTTTTTAGAACTTCTGCTAATACCAGTGCTAAGGCAAGCAGGTGCGTTGCATTACGTCATTTTTCAAAAGCTGTACATACATTTATCTAAGCCGGTATGTCTGGCTTGATACGGTGGAACTAAGATGCTGTTGCCATGACTGCACATTTATTCTTATTCTTCTTATTAATTGTATTTAATGCGAAATGCAGTTTTGTCAAACAAGGCATGTTTGAAACTTACAAAAGCTTATAGAGCGAGAGAAAGAGATCCGTGTTTGACTACTTTTACACATGTACGATATTCAGACTCTTAAAGCCTAATTATTATTGGTGATCGAAACTACAGTTTTAAAAGGCTCAGGTCAACCGGGATCATACCTTTCACCACTTTAAGAAAAAAATATGTGAGGCGAATACGCGTTGTTTATGGGAAAATGTCGCGTTTGTCAAAACGTTTATAAAGTCTACATCAGACAACGTCTATAAACAACTGTTTTAAGGGCATCGTTCTGAATGACCCTGAACCAACGATTTATTAACTAATCGCCGCCTCCCCAAATGGCTCATAAATTAAAAGGAATTACTTTCTCGAATTACATGTTGAAGCAGCTGACAACAGTATAAGTGTCACTGTTTTATGCATGCGCAATATGGGTGAAATAAATCTTATATTGTATAAATGAAAAGGGAAAATTAAGCATAGACGCACCAAATTAAACCGTCGTAACAATAATCAATGACTCTGAAATGTAGACGTATTTAGGGAGTTTTTAAACTTGTATCTATTTCATCAAATACATTTCCTGTATTTTTTCAAGTACATAGATCGAGGAACAACATATCGAGCCATTGTAATAAAAAAAAGTGTTTTAAACGAAGTCAAGAGCAACCCCTAAAATGCAATGACTCCACAGAACATTCCCCCTACATTTATAGGAAAGTAGCACCGAGTATTCTAGAACCATTATATTTAATTTTCAATAGATCATATGGAAATGGTACTGCACCTGATTTTGCCGTCAGTCCATTGTTTCGCCGGCGCACAAGAAGGGCTATTACTCAAAAGTAGACTACTACTGACTTGTTACACAGTCATATACATATGTATCATTTATGATATTTGAAAATCTTCTTGGGGATCGTCTACACCTAACATCAGTCTAATGGTCTATTTGATGATTATCAGCATGGGTTTACCAACGGTAAGTCAATACTAACCCAACTTGTCAGAATTATACAAGATTGGGCCATGTATATTACTATAAAAAAGAATTTAACTTCATATATTACAATACGATACAAACAGATTTACAAAATCTCCAAAGCGTTTGATTGGATTGGCCACAGTCTACTGCTACATATATACTTATAACCAAAGTAGAAAAATCGATTACCGCTCGGTTTATTGAATATTCTCGGAATTGTCTGACTGGTAAATATTTTGTACGAAAGTAAAAGACAGTTATAGTAAATGCGCTCCTTATCCCTCTAGTGTACCTTAAGGCTCCTGCCTAAGACCAAACTTATTTTTATTTCAATTTTAGATCTTAATAATACATATTAGCTTTACTCACAAACTCGCTACTACATGAAGTTTCGTGGTTACTCTAGAACCGAATAGGTACTTGCGATATTACAGAGGGATATCAATGCGGTTATGTCTGTTGCAAGGTGTGCCGCAATTTATCTTAAAAAACACACAAATACACACTTGAAGGTGACGCTACATCCAACTGAAAAATATATATATTTATATAATTTAAGTTGTTGGCGTAACCATGATTCCGGTCGTAAATTTCTATATATGTATATATATATATATATATATATATATATATTACTAGCACTATCCAATAGACGTCTGCTAGAGCTCACCCTGAACGGTTGAGTGTGAACTTCGCTCTGTGGAAAACGGTGAAAAGTGAGAATCCCGAGGTCCTAAACGAACTGAGCAACGGCACTGGGTTAACGGCACTTAGTGAGAAATCCAGCGCACACCTTAAACACCTCACAGGTACTGTGCAGTACATATTTTTGTGTCAACTCGGATAGTGTCATCGTTTTCAATCGCTCGAACTTCGAACTGCAAACTTGTTTACAATCGGTGCCTCGAACAATCCAGCGGTTTTGGAACATCAGCTGTTGTGCACTACCAGCGTGTTTACATACAATCTGTCCAGCGCATACGTAGCGGGGACACATAAGCAACGTTTGTGAACATGCGGATGTGCAGGTCCGTACCCAGCGCACATATATAATTTGTAACATTACGACACGGCTGCAATGTTTGTCCTACGCGTGCATACATTGGCATGTTTGGCGTGACGTGCTAGTAAGGGGCCGTACGTATCTGTGCATTGTTCCTCGCAATCATGTATAGATACGGGTGATTACTTATGCATATGTTGTGTGTACACATATGCAAAAAGCGCATGTTGTACGTATAAGGTTATATACGTATAATAGCTCCTCAATAATAATTATATAAAAAAAAATAACAAATACAAAAAAATCTGTATATATGTATATATAAAAATCTATATATATGTATATATAAAAAAAAAAATCTGTATATATGTATATATAAAAAGACTATATATATGTATATATAAAACATCTCTCTAAAAAAAAAAAAAAAAAAAAACAATTATTTTTTTGAGAAAAAAATTAAGAGGAGAAGACATGGACCCCTTTAAGGGTCCTAGGGACCCCGGACAGCCAGCTGAAGAAAGTCAGAATGACGAAGAACAAGAAATATTGGAGGATAAAAGAAATGGACAGACGAACAAAAGCGATGAAACAAAGGAGAACAAAACAACCCCGCAGAAATATTTCGGCGGTAAAGCTCACGTCGCAGAAAAAAAACACGGACAAGCGATTAGAGGCTGACAAGGAGGTAGAAGAAGACCTCAGATACCCCGAGAACATTAGGCGAAAACGAACGATGATTGAATCTCCAGAAGACTTACAACGGGAGGAGAGAGAGGCAAAAAAAGGTGAAGAACAGCAACGAACAGGCAAGTCGATTAAGAAAGCACGAGCCGAAGGTAGGACTCAACTGGAAGTAACCTCGGAACCAGGCACGGACCATGAAGCTTTGAAGAGCCTCCTGGAAGTCGTCAGACAGCTCAAAATACTGAAAGAAAAACATGTTACTACCAAGGGGGACATTAAAGTTGCCATAACTAGGCTTGAAAGTAGAGCTCTGCTGCTGCAGGCCGACGTCGAGGATAAGCTGGCGGCCCAAGACGATGCCCAGAGGCGGCTGCAGAAATTAAAAGACGAACTAAACGTGATCCAAGACAATCGATCCAAAGAGACTGAGGAATGGGAGAAAAAGATAACTAAGGCACATGAAGAGACAGCAAAATGGAAAGCCATAGCGAAAGAACTGCAGGCTCAAATCGAAAAGAAAAGGCTTGCACGGACGTGCTCAACGTGTCAGCGAGAAGAAGAAGACGAACATAAGGACATACAGAGGGCAAAGGACATTGAAAATAAAATCGCATCTTTGTCTTCCCTAGAAGAGACAGCCAGACTGGTGGCAGAAGAATGGCCGGAACTAACCTTCAAGGCCACTCGCATCATACAAGACAGCATAACAGCCGACAGGGAATCAAGAGCTATGCTCATAAACAAAAATTCAGAGAAGGACCTGAACGTACTTAAGAAGATGAGTAGCCAGTTTCCACTGGTCGGCTCCGTGACTCGGCTTCCGATTGGTGGGGTGGCAGTTCTGCGCAGTAGTGAGCAATTGGAACTAGTTGACGTAAGCTCGGCAGACGCAGAGGAACCCACTGCTGCCTCAGCCAGTAGCAACACAAGGTTACTCGTGATCGGTGTTGGAAGCACAGAAAATACTCCAGAACAGTTCCTGTCAAGCCTCAACAAGGTCCTAGAAAAAAGTCATTCGGCAAATACCAACAGCACTGTCGGACTATACATCTCTCCAGACTGGCAAGGACAGTCAATCAGGAGAGCAACGTAAGTCTGCTGCAGAAAAACAGGAGGAAAAGCTGAACTCATGGTAGACGGAAGGAGCCCGGACCTGCCAATGAAAAGCAAAGAACGAACGACCGGGTGTCAAAGTTCCATAAGGATAAAAGCAAAAGAGGGCAAGTCCGTGGATGACATGATTAGAGACATTGCCCCTCATATCAAGCAAAATGATGCCACGGTTAAGATCGGACCGGTCAAGAAAAATAAAGATGGTGACTTAATCCTCCGAATCACGGAAAAGGGAACCGGAGGCGGCATGTCCTTCGCAAACGCCCTGCGACAGGGAACAGGAATGGAGGTCGACATTAGGGAAGCGACGGGTCCCACTCAAACCGTTGTGCTAAGGGACGTTAACCCTTTCCTCACTCTAGACGAGATATCGAAGGTCCTGCGCAATTCGTTGGACCTGCATGAAACTACGAAGATACAAGCGGAAACACCAAAAAGCAACAAGAGAGGAACATGGCAATGCTTAGTAACCTTACCCAGTCGGGACGCTAAGAAGCTTGTGGCCAAAAAAGGCATCACCATATCAGGGCGCCTATGCAGGGTTGAAGAATGGTTCCAAATCCCAACATGCTATAGATGCAATCATATCGGCCATATAGCAAGAGACTGCCAAAGTGAGGGGGAAACTGCTAAGAGATGTTATAGATGCGGGAAAGAGGGACACATAGCCAGGGAATGCAAGGAAACGGATATCTCGTGCTACATGTGCAACGAGAAAGATCATAAACCGAGAACAATGGCTTGCCCGCAGTACGCGAAACTACTTAACGAAAGAAAACAAGCCGCGAGGGCGGCGGCAGAAGAGAGGGAAGCCAAGGCCAGGGAATTACGGGCCGAGCAAAAAGAAAAGGAGGAGAAGAAAGCGGCTAGGGAACAGAGGAAGGAGGCTCAGCGAGACAAGCGTACATCAGATGGCTGGGCACAAAAAGGCTCCAGAGGGGCGGCCCGTTTTCAACAACCAGAGAACCAAGGAACAACTTCTACACAACAGCAATGAACATGATTAAAATAATTCAAGTAAACTGCAACAGAAGTAGATACGCACATGACATGGTCGAAGAGATAGCCACAAGGAGAAGAGCCAAGCTAGTGGCGGTGAGCGAACCAAATCAAGCGATGGCAACAAACAAACAGGAATGGTTTTCAGATCGAACCAAGAGTGCAGCAATTATAAATACCGGTTTCGCGCAAATCACAAAACACGGAAGCGGGCCCGGGTTTGTATGGGTAGAATTGCTAGAAGGATGGAGGCTGTACTCTTGTTACAGCAGCCCCAACGGCAGCCTGGACGAACTCGAGGACCTTCTCAGTGAAATAGGAATATCAATAACTGAAGCCACAAATGGCAAGGGCGTAGTCGTTACAGGAGACTTCAACGCGGCGTCGGAAACATGGGGGTCGCGGCGTACCAACAAGAGAGGAAGAATTTTGATGGAATGGGCTGCCAGCCTGGACCTGTATATTCAGAACGACGGCAAAGACCCGACCTTTCACAGAGCTGGATATCAGTCAACGGTCGATCTAACATTATGCAACGACACAATAGCCAATAAAATAAAAGATTGGACAGTGCTCACTGAAGAAGAAAACCTCAGCGATCACTACTGTATTGAGTTTACGCTAGAACTGCAGCAAAAAGCGTTGCCTATAAGAAGTAAGATGTACTACAGGATCAAGGACGAAGAAGTCTTTAAGAGCGAACTCAAAAAGGCAATCCTTACAACTTCTCCCCACACTCCAGAAGAACTGCATGACGCCCTCAAAAGGGCCTGCAGTAGAGCTACTAAGCCCCCTCACCCAAGAAGGGCTACATGCCAGCCAAAACACTGGTGGAACAGCGTCATAGCGCAGAGACGGGCGGATTGTAACAGAGCCAAAAGAAAGCTCAAAAAACGCCACAGGACCCGGGAGGCCGAGACCCTCGCCTTGGAAAATTATAGAAGACTCAGAGCGCTTTTAAAAAATGAAATAGCGGAAAGCAAAAAGCTCTACTGGCGACAAATGATTAAGGACATAAATGACAAGCCTTGGGGAAAACCCTACAAAATGATTAGAGGGAGAGGCGTGCAGGCCCCAAAAGTCACACTGCCAGACACAGAGGTCGTACACATTTTAAACAATATATTTCCACATCATGGACATTTTAATAGGGAAACATACGCAAGAAGAGGGACAACTTCAGAAGAAGAGGAGTTCCCGCCTATCACACGCGCAGAGGTATTGATGGCAGCGGAGAGGCTCAAGCCAGGGAGATCTCCAGGACCCGACGGCATTCCGCCTATAGCGGTAAAGATGCTCTTCAGGGAACACCCGGAGGTGGTAGCGGCAGTTTTTACCAAGGCGATGGCAAGTGGGGAAATGCCTAGAGACTGGAAAAGGGCGGAAGTGGTCTTGATTCCCAAAAGTAACGGAGGGTACAGACCCGTATGTCTCCTGAACACCCTAGCAAAAGGGTATGAGGCAATTTTAGAAGATAGACTTAGGACGTTTGCGGAACAGTCTGGTCTCCTGTCGTCCAATCAATATGGATTTCGCAAGAAAAGATCAGTTCTTACAGCAATACAACGAATAACAGCCAAAGCTGACTTGCTTCACGGCGAACCTATATATAAACGAAAGCTCCTTGTGGCAGTCCTTCTCGACGTCAGGAACGCGTTTAACAGTCTGCCGTGGAAAGGAATTTTAGACACCCTAGTGAGAAAAGCGGTCCCTTCATTTCTCGTAAGGGCCGTTTCAGGATACTTAGAGGACAGAAAAGTTTTTAACGGCACAGTGGAGATAGACATGACTGCAGGAGTTCCTCAAGGGTCAATCCTGGGACCCCTGCTCTGGAACATAACATATGACGACGTCCTGAGACAAGATCTCCCAGACGGAGTAGAAATGATTGCTTATGCGGATGACTTAGCCATAATTTCTCAAGCAAAAACAGAGGAAGAACTAGAATTAAAAACAAACATGGCTCTCTGGTCCACAAAGAGATGGATGGATAGCGCTGGGCTACAACTTGCCCCGGAAAAGAGCGAGGCCATCGTTCTGACAGGCAGGAAGAGAGTAGACAGCATGAAACTGATGGTGGCGGGCCAGGAAATCAAGCAGGTAACAGAGGCCAAATATCTTGGCGTCCTACTAGACAAGGGTCTCAGGGGGACAAATCACATTAGAAAGTGTACGGGCAAGGCGGCTAAAGCGGCTAACGCGATAGGCAAGATTCTGCCAAACTTACACGGCCCGCGGGAGTGCCGGCGACGACTACTAATGTCGGTTACCGAGTCCATTGCACTTTTCGCGGCGCCAGTCTGGCTGCAGAACACCTTGAAAACGAGAACGGCAAAAACAGCCCTAAGAAGAACGCAGAGAACAGCGGCGCTTAGGATCCTCCAGGCCTACCGCACGGTTAGCACGAACGCAGCTCTAGTACTGGCTGGCTCCCCACCTTGGGACTTGGTAGTGAATGAAAGGAAAAGTATATGGGAACGAGGGTCTGAATCTAACAAAGAAGCTGAAAGGGAAAAGACGATAAGATTGTGGCAAGAAGAATGGGATGCCATTCCCGCAGGCTCATCGGGTTATTCACTTCGCCTGCTCATCCCGGATATAAAGAAGTGGATTGACCGCCCGGCGGGAGAAATGAACTTTTTCCTCACGCAGTGTCTCACTGGCCACGGTGATTTTCAAAGTTATCTATTTCGTATAGGCAAAGCTCCCTCGGTAACCTGCGTGCACTGTGAAGACGGCATCGACGATGACCCTGAGCATACCCTCTTAAAATGCAAGGGACTAGAGCAGGCAAGGACAACCGCCATAGCGCTGCTACGATTGAGATGGGCCAAAGAAGCAGGAAAACAAGGAGTCGGGATACCAGACCCGCCGAAAAGTAACATGAGAACGTTTGTAGAGAACATATGCAGCACAGCATCGGCATGGAGGCTGGGCGAGGAAATGGCAACTGCGGTGATGAAAAAGAAAGCGGAGCTTGGCAGGTACAGAAGAGAACGGATAGCGCTTACGACATCAACAGATGACGTGGCTTGTAATCAAACGGGTTCGCAGGTGTTGGGACAAGCACGTCGGACTGGTGGGGGAACCCGTGAGTGACCTCGGCCAAATGATCCGTTAGGCGCTCGCCACTTCTCCTAATGGCCCATAGTACTGTTCTATGGATATCTGGGCCATTAGAGAGTGAAGCTTAAGGGGGGAGGTGTGTTTAGTGGGTAGTGGTCTTGGTGGACCAACATCCAACCGCCAGGGTCGAGCCCCACACTGCTCTCGAGAGCGGAAATACTCCGCACTCAAAGCGTGCGTAAATGCATTCACCCTCCTCCAAAAAAAAAAAAAAAAAAAAAAAAAAAAAAAAAGCACTATCCAATCGACCATACTTTTATGTAGCACAATGATAAAATGATTTATCATAAAGAGATTGGAATTGTATACATATTTATATGGTAGTTTGGTTGGCCAAATTTTACATATTGTTACGAGTATGGCTAGCATAGCTAATATGTGTCGAGGCTGAAAAGGCTAGTCAAAATTTTCACGCAGAGTATCTGGACGTTATAATAAGGACAGCGTTGAGTGTAAATTTGCGAAATTGAAGAAGCTTTATGTTGTGCAAATTTGAGTATATTCTATGTTATAATAATTAAGTCTGCATTATTGCTGTTATCAGCTGTAAGCTACCACACCGCTGATTAAATAGAGGTTTTTTTTACTTGACTCGAAATTGCATGGCAGTACTTCAACAGTCTCATATTCAGCGCCACACGCGCCTTGTCTATTCTCTTATCTGTTTTGATCTCATAACGAGCCAATTCATTGCTAAACATCTTTACCACACCTGCTTTTGTCTAGTACGTATGAGTTAACCTAACTAACATTGGTATTTTTTTCGTAAGGCTAATGGCCGTGTACGGTTTTTCCATGTTATAGCACATTTTTAATCTACTCCGGATCTAAATTGGGAACTATGAAAGTCAATCTAAGAGTGGCAGGTCTGGGTCTTGAACCCAGGCCTTCCGAATGCAAGGCAAACGCTCTGCCGCTAAGCCGCACTGCTCGGTATTGAAAATTGGTTTTAAATGGTATTTTATTTGGCTTCCGCCTTATTGATATTTTTACATATATACTTGATTGTTGATTACCAGTTCAATACCAGTATCGACTAAAGGACTGTGAGCAATCGTGGAGGTTTTTCTTAGATAAGTCCTCTGTAGTTTGGTGTACTATTTTGTTCTCGGATTATAATCCGGTCGTGACTACCATAGCGAGAAAAAAAACATCTTGTGCAAGGTTCCAGTATTTGTTAGACAGCACAATCGTGACAGAATTTTTTTTTTAATAGGACTAACTGGGAAATGCGGTACGCACACACGGACACCACCGCAGGAAACTCGTCTGCAAGTGTGGTAGTGTGGGGCTCCAACCCACTAAAAACCAGTCATGTCCTAATCCCCCAATCGATCGGGAACTGCATAAGCATAACTTCAAACGATCGAAGGGGGAGAGTAGTTTAAGCATTTAGCTATCCCGGGATGCCCCGCGGGATGATGTCGTGCAGTAACGGTTTTTCTTCTCCTTGGCGCGCATGATGTTTTCCATAATGCTTGCAATGCTAGTCCAGTCGTCGCGTGACTTAATCATAAGCTGTATGATCGTTCCAAGGGTGCCGTCTTCAGCCCTAGGTAGACCCGCACGCCGAGCGGCCCATTCCGGGCACCACAAAATTGTATGTTCAGGCGTATCCTCTGATTCGCTTTGGCAGTACTTGCAGAAAGGAGATGTGGTTTTCCCAATTCTGAACAAGTATGACTGGAAATCACCGTGTCCTGTAACGACCTGAGTGATGTAGAACGTCAACTCGCCACCTGGCCGGTACATCCAGGCCCTGATATCCGGGATCAGAGTCCTTACCCGGTACCCGGGCGCTCCGTCCTGAATGGAATCCCATTCGACCTGCCAAATGTCAAGTGTGATATTCCTTTCCTCCACCTTTTCCTTTTTCGGGTCTTCCGATAAGCGGCGTCGTTCATTTGCTTTTAGGTCCCAGGGGACTGTGCTAGCCAGAACAAGAACGGCCGCTGTGCTGACTGTTCTATAGGCCATAGTGATACGCAGAGCAGCCACTCTTTGGGCTTTGCGCAGCGTTGCCCTATTGTTGGCTGTAGACAGTGTGGTTGACGGCCACACCGGAGCTGCAAATAAAACTATGGACTCAGCTACCGACATAATAAGACGTCTTCTTGACTCCCGTGGGCCATAGTTGTTTGGCATCAGCCGGGCTATCTTGTGTGAGACCTTAGTAGCCTTTTCTGCTGCAAGACGTATGTGAGGTGTGCCCCGTAGTCTCCTGTCTAGGTGCATTCCAAGATAGCGGGCGGTGTTGACAATCTTGATCTCCTGGTCGTCTAGGATTAGTTTCAAGGAGGTGCACTTCCTTGGCCCGATTAGGAGGATGCCCTCGCTTTTATTCGGCGCCAGTGTCAGGCGTGACAGAATTGCTATCTTTCATAATACTTTGAGTTAACTTAAACCTAACATTCATGATATGGAAGGATACCGATTCAAGTTTTATGCTTTTAGTAGACAGCATTATAGAGAGTACAATTAGATTTCCGTCGTCACTGCATCTTTGCCTTGTCACACCACATCTTTCTTTGTCGTATCAATTATATCGACCTGACCCTTCAAATACAAGTCAATGGCTTTTGACGCTCAGCCACCTTGCTCCCCATTTGGAGTTCGGCTTAATGAAATGGAGGACACCAGTAGATGGGCGAATTTGAAATAGGCAGCACCAAGTTTTATGACATGACAAGTCTTGTGAGCAACTATCGATAGGGAGGGTTCACTATTTGTTTTGAGTTGATAAATGGAGTCAATCCCTGAATCACGACAAAAGTTTTGGGTACTGAATTGTTGTGTAAGCACTTTTACCACATAGTTAAAAAACCGAAGATCGGTATCGGATATAAAATATATGTTAAATATAAAAGGCATCGCGGCTGAAGATTATTTGTATGCGTTCGTTGTGCAGAATTAGTCTACACTGAATGGTAGAGCGCGCGGTGATGGCTTCACCCCATCCTTTTTTTCAGCAGCGTCTGACTGAGTTGGTGATCACCAAGGCCGGGCTACATATCACTGGTGCTGACAGACCAACTCACCGATCCGTGCATTACGAAAGGTGCAATGGCTTGGCAAGTGAATTCGTTGCGTCGGAAACATCTGCTTGACAAAGCCTGTGCGTGAGGCAACTATCATCAAGGTGACCGCGCCGGCGTGACTGGCAGATAGGCTGCCAATGAGCCACCGACAGCTTTTAGTCGAAACCTCACCAGTTAAAGCTTTAAGTCGATTCTGTTGGAAGGCAGTATGCTATCATTAAACGCCCATCTACACTGGTAACTGGCCATAGGGTGGGTATATTTATAAGAGATATGTTCTGATCTTAAGCTTTACAAGTCAAATATAATCACTTATGCTCTGACAGAGCCGTCTTCAATTCACTTCTCATTAGAGCACTATCTAGATTCACTAATATGTTAGCCGAACAAAAATCGTTGTATTGGCACTAAAATAATGCGTACGCCGTAGACTTTGGTAAACTCATCCATGTGTTGATAACGCAATAACTACTAATGACACGGTCATAGTTAAGACTCTTTTTTTTATACCGAGCCTTCCCAGGACTATGGCAACTGGCTCTGGGGATAAAACCCGATGCAGAGTTACTTTCTGACGTCGCCACTACCGTATACAATAAGTGCCGCCGTAACGTAGCCTACAAACCTTTTAAGGCCATACTAACTCTAGTCATAGAACCGGCCATTTTTATAGCATAATAGCGGTGCGCGTGCCAGAAGTGGCGTCGTACACATACATTGCCTATGCTTTTGTCAAGAAAGCTAGTGATGTGCATAGTGCGCAGGTGCATTTTAGTGCAAATCCATTGTTGTTATTGTAGCTGGTCTGTTCGCATTAATAGGGTGACTTTCCATTTGAAATACGCTTCTTCGACGGCTGGATAAACAGGACGATTTTATTTAGTCATTAAATTGATTTATTGTAATTGCACTTTACTAAACAAATTAAATGCCTACATGCGTTCATACTATTCAAGGTACATTTCTTAACTCACACTCATTAAATGGCAGCCCCGCAAAAAGTTTCGATGCTTTTTCTTGAACGCTTGTATTGTCTTCGTTTCCTGCAAACAAGGTAGAAGATTATTTCATACAGTCTTAAGGTTTCTACCTGGCACCGTAACGAAATACCAATCAAGCATTCTACTCATCGGAAGCCTTATAGTAGACTAATAGGCAACTGACTGCACGCTATTTATGCAACGCTTTGTTTCCTCAATTCAAATAGTATTTGCTTATTTGGCAATTAGTTGAGTTCTTCTTTCAGGAGAACGTAAACTTAAAACACTACATATATAAGCACGATAAGTGTAGCGCACACCATGTTATGTAATAATAAAAGGGATTTTATGTTATATTTATTCGGGGCTGGAAAATACATTTGCGCACACCCGCCGATGTTACGGCGAATAATGTGGTGCTAAGCGCAAGAGGAGAGTGTACATGACTTGATCCGATCCGAGCGCACTACCCAAAAAAAACTACCCCCACTCGTTACCACACCACCTTCTGATTCAGAATTGTGAATCAAATATAAAAGAGGATTAGAAAATATAGGTAACGTACGCCAGCGGCGCGTAATCTCGACAAACTAACCGTGGATACCACGAACTGTTGAAGAACTCACCACCTCTGGTGAAACTTTGTTTAACCTTATGTCAATGGTTCATTTACATATATATGAATGTATATAAAACAATTAAGTTGAGCAATTATTGCCTAAGAATGGTCCGAGGTTTGACCACAATCATAACTTTTACCAAGACTACTAGTATATTAATATCCATATCACTGTTATTAAGTAACAAAACAATAAAGTAAAATATTCAGTAACTTTTACCCGAACTGTGCTATCTGCAGCACAAAAGGACGTAGTTTTATTATCGAGATCACGTTTAAGTAGCGTATATGTTAAACCTTAAAAAGTCATAATCTTGAGTAACATAGAAAATAATTTCAGGATTTAACGGATGTCTGTGACGCTCACGTATCCATTTAGATCTCCGTGCTTTCGGGGCATTGCCTTAAGTTATACTTTTAGTAAAATCTGCTATGTTGCATCTTTATCATTAGCTTATCTATTGCTGACAGTATCGTACGAGGAATTATTCTCGCTTTAAGACTATGAGGCTATAAGACTCTGCGAAAGTTACTGTTTTTGCATTAGAGATTTTATATCCATGGATACGCGAGACAATGCGAACTTCAAAAGAATCCTGTAATCCCTCTTTTAGGAAGGGTAAATCGTCTTTACTTGACGCCACCAGCAACTTCTTGTTTTTGCATACGCACTGCTGACTGCTAATATATATATATATATATATATATATCTATATATATATATATATATATATGTATATATATGTAAGCGCTAGAGATATACGGTTAGAGTTTGCCAAAAAAAAGTTACTCAAGCACATTACCAACGTCAATATATGGTCGAACTGCGTGCATTTATGCCTATCAGAACACGTGTTTTGGTATGTGCAGATCACCGAATCTATATTCTCGGGCCGTTACTATGACAGGTACCGTGGGTCATAAACGCTTTCAGGTCACATTAACTGAATGAACAGGGGCTCGTCTGCACTTTATCAGGCTTATCACATGTTCCTGGAAGATAGCTCGTCTTCGGCAGCACCTACACGCCTAGAACGATAGACCAATGCCATCAGATGTATGGTGGAAACTGTCATTCCCAACGATTTTTGCTATACAGGCAATAGGGACTAGCGGACTTGATACTCGCGGCAGTCAAATACATACAAGGGGGCGCTTTAGTAGGCTCACCTCAGCAGGTTCTTCTCTACCACTGTCATGATGTCGGGTCTGCAGCGGTCTGCAGTTATCAACATTGACGACGATTATGATGACGGCCATCTCACAGATTCCACGAGCGGCGGCTGCAGAGTGGTAAGAAGGAATAGGGGCAAATGGAGCTATAGGATGTCATAGCACAGGAATATGTCTGTCGTATTCGATTAGTCTGCATTCGCTTTCCCGTCGGAAATGCGGGTGCGGTGGGAACAGCGATAGCAGGTCAGCGTTTGATGGGCATTTGTATGCGTGTAGATATCCAGCTAGAACTAAAACAACTTCTCTACTTAGCTTTCTTGGGTGATTTTGCTAGTCTACCGTTATAGGCCGGATTTATTAGGTAGATAAAAAAAAGTAGCATCACCTGTCTAGATGTCTAAAAAAAATGTCGACTACAGCACCGGAGAGATACGCTCCTCAGAAATGCCAAAATAGGTATCATGCGAATTTGTTTCAAATTGCGTATGTAGCAGGTCGCGCAACTCGTACATGTCAGATTGTCTAGCTACAATGGAGTAGAACCAGAACTACGCTGCGATTACATTTTTTAAAGACTTAACTCCAAAGGAAATTAAAGCTAAAATAAATACAGTTTTCGGAACAAATGCACCGGCGTACATTACCAAATGTATTGCCTTAGTAAGACAATGTGGGCATCGTGGTTGCACTACGTTTTGGACAGACTGCTAAAAGTCTGCAAACTCGTGATAATCGACCGCCGATACAGCACTACGCGGAGTGATGTGAAAACGGATCTCAGATTAACAAACAGGACAAAAAGGAATCTTGCCTGTGATTTATGATGTTCCAGGCTTTCCTTCAGTATGGATAATAATGTGGCGCATGCTGGTATAGTCAATTTTTCTTTACAGAATTTGTGCTTCTCTTGCGGGATTATACTGCGGTGATGGAAGAATGTTGAAATACACGTTCCGTGCACGGATGCCAACATTTTATGTGTGAAACTCTTCTTGGCAATGCTCTGCTAAGATTGAGCATCAGTAATTTCAGGCCTCGGACTTTTTCAAGATTTCGCTTCTAACGAAGCTACTTGTATCGCCTGGAATGGCAGCCGTCAGCCATTGACTGCAAACATTGTCAAATGCACGTTATTCTTATACTTAAGCATCGCGTACGCACATCGTCACCTCGCCGAGTGTACCGAAGAATCGACACGAAAAATTTTGGCGAAGCCTTGAATACGGGTACAAGCTTAAGACCCAAACTAGCCTCGAGAACACTTGACTGACGCAATACGAAAATGCATTATAGCTCCCAGCGAGCCGTCAAGACGGACCACATACGTCATGGTTTGACGCGGATTGCTGAGCTGCGAAAGGGCACTCATTAAGGATCAGAGAGTGATATGACGTGGAGCACACAGGTGTTTCACTGCGCCGCCTTCCTGAGAAGCCACTTAACGAAGAAACTAGCTGCATTAATGATAGAATCCACAGAGAGCTGGCATTAGCTCTGCAGGACTTCCTCATGGAATTGAAAATACGCAAAGTTCCCTAAGTATAAGATAGATTGTAGTTGCGACGGTCGAGATAAGCAACCGCGGCAGAGGAAGGGAAGCAGCCAAGTTCCATGCAATTCCGAGCGTGGTGAGGACGGGACACCGGGGAAAAGCAAAAGCTAGACATTGGCTAAGGCTTTAGCTTTAGGCGCAAAAGTGGTGAGTAGATTCCGAGAATATGATAGAGGTGGTTTTTAGTGGGTAGCACGCGCAAATGGCATCGAGTATTATACTCTCCCCCGGCGTTTAGACCCACACCACCCTGCATTAGCATCGGAGGGTGTGCGTAAAGCATCTCTACAATTCCGAGAATATGACTGAATACAAATTTCGAGAATATGACCGAATTAATACCCGATAATATGGTCGAATAATAGAAATCGCGTTTATTTACCGATTATCTGGCTACATGCAAGGGAAACATACAATTAATGATTTCAAGTCTTGCGGCACATTGAAGTATAAGCATAACTTGGCTGCTATTATTGTTCATTCGCATATCAGAGAAACAGCAAATCATATTTGAGCTCACAAACTATGATAAAACCCCTGTGTTATTTTTATATGTATAATAAGGGCGACACCGACTGGATGGTTAACCGCATTCGACTCGATATCACATTTTCTACAGAGCCTTTTCAGAATATTCTCTGAACATCCTCGAGCATACGTATGTGGCTGCATAAAGATGGGCTTTAGACGGGTGAACAATATACAAATCCAGTAACAATAATTATAACACATATACGCATTTAAATAAAGAAACAACGGAGCAAAATGTTTACAAGTACAGATGTAAATTTTATAGACTTAACATGTGCAGAGAACGTAACATCCGTCAAGGTTAACACATCTAAGTTCCGCAAAACGCTTGCGACAGACAGTGCTGGCCAGTTGCGCCGATTGTCCAGATTGAAAAAGCCATGTTTTAGAATGACACATTTGAAAACATAGAGCTCTGTTTCATGATTATTTGACGACTCGCGTCGACTGCGATGTGTTTGTTCACTGTATATATTAGGCGATACTGGTATATTCATTTAGGCGAACTAAAATCAAAATATACACTTCTCCGCCCTTCTCGCTACGATTCAGCCGCAATAATCGAAAGTAGTTTTAAGAGAAGGCTTAGCGTCCGTTATGGCCTGGGTGAACCACACAGAGAAACGAGATCAAGAACGGTTGGATATGCTGTAAGAAAGAAAGCATCTTGCTTTACCGCTAAACGAGTGTCTAGATAAATACAGTTGAAGTAATAAAAATAATAATTCTTTCGAATGCCGATGCAAAGAATGCTGGAGTAAATGTGATAAATAGCACGCCGCGGCAAAACGCTTGATCGATTGTTATGTCGAAACACTATGTTGATAACACACTTACCACCACACTGATGTAGCATAAACACACTAAGCCCGGGTGTTAATGAATAAATAAATAACTATCTGATTATTAAGTCTATGATTATAGTAAAATAAAATCTATAAAATAAGGAATATTAATTAAAAGCCAGGAGAAGACAAGGGGTACATGTTCACACCCCACAATTGTAACGTTTAAACAATGATAATAATGATAATAATGATCTTATTGAAAAATAATAATTATTTTTGATTTTATTGTCAACATTTTGTCAGCTGGTAAATGTACAAAATGAACTCATTATAATACGTGAGCTCCTCCAGGCCTCTCCCAATTGGCAGGGTGCCAAGAATCATTCTAACGTTGCCGCGCTGAACTTCTAAGGCGATGCGCTGCCCCAGGAACGCTGTGGATCGTTTGTCGCCGTTTGACTTGTTGATAATCTGCCCTGTTGTCCGTGTTATGGTCATGGTCTCCCTTTCTCACACGCGTGATATCTCAAGGATAAATGGCTAAATGTTCGTTGGCTCGTTTCTTAAGGCTTCGTAAAGAGTGCAGCGCCGCCAGCTATGTGAAAGATCGCCGTATAGCTTGCCGCATAAATGTTTCGAATCGACAACTTCCAGAACAGTAGCTTCCCCATGGCGCTGGGGGTTTGCGATACGCAGTCTTGTTTAATGTTTTTAACTTTACACAGACGTGTCGATTCGACGCGCATGGTCATGCCCGCCTGTCTGAGGGCCCTAACGTGCACATGATTTACGGCGTTGTAGTGAACGTCGACGAGAGTAAGGGTAGTGCAAGGCTAGATGGGGACCGTGCACGAGGTTACGAGGAAATACAGCGCCTCCGAGGAATTCTAGATTGTACTCGCGGCAGATCGTCGGCGAGGGTCGTAGTAGTGCCTTGAATTTCATCGTCCATCATTCCTCGTTAAAACAACTCGCAATTACTGGCGTACACGTCCAGTCCTGTTAAAGCAGCTGATTCCCGTTTTATCCGGAGATCCATGATTACCACGCCCGGGTTAGTTCAGCCGGCCTAGGTGAGGTCGTCTAGGACGAGGACACCCTTTACCCGGCGCAGAGCAGCGTGGGTCTCGCACACCAGAAGCGGACAACGTTGAAAAGCTCAGGCGCGTGCTCGTGGACCTAAAGAAGCATCGGGCCTCAGAGGTGAGAGTTTAATACGTTCCGAAAGTGAACTTTGACAGCTGTGCACCTAGGCGTCATTCGGAGGATGCTGCGCGTGGCGTGGACGGCAGCCTCAACTGTCCGGCTATTCGAGTAGACGTTGGGCGTCTAAACGCAATTGTTATTGCCAACCGTCTGTATATGAATCCTATAGCAATGAGTCTTAAGCTATTGGCCTTTTCCGTGTGGGCGATCAGCCGTGCTCCGTATAGCGCGTCTCCAAGCATTTTCCTAGCGATGATGATGTCGCAGAGCTTTGCCAGACGCGGTCGAAAGGCTGGCGAGAACTCTATGATCTTGAAAATATGGGCGTGATGATATCCAGATCCCCAGCTAATTATTTGCGAAAGCAATTCAGGATTATAATTTCGTCAGGGACGAAAGCTAAGAAAAAAGTGTCGCCGGGCAGAGGCAGATCTCTGCGGCTGTCCTCGGGGTGAACTAAATAATGCTTATCAAGCCTCTCCTTAAATGCTTCAGCTGAGTCGGGTAACACCAGCTTAGTGTCAGAATTCAATATCCTCATGGCACCGGTTATGTCAGCAAAGACCCTCTGGGGGCGCTCGATGACAAGAGGTGGCGAGGCTCTCCTTGATCTGGCTTATCTTGTCACCCCTGCGGACATCCTGGTAAAGAGTCTGGAAGCCTAAAAGGAGGAGCTGATTTCCTGCTCAGTCAGGTATGCCCTGCAAAGCAGATCAGTCAGGTATGCCCCCGATACGCCCTAATGAGTCATACTAGTTTGTGGGCCACTATATAATTGAAACACTTTGAACTGCTGCCGAGCAACGGGCAAAGGTGCGGCTTCATCTTTTTCATGGATTGACGCGTTAATTTATGTTATAGCAGACCCAACTAGCTTGAGGACCTTGTATGCATGGTGCAGGACATGGAGTGGCCGACTAGGAGCTGCACACTGCTAATAGTAGTATTTTCTAGAGACTTAAATGCTGCTCCAACTACAAGGGGGTCAAT
Source organism: Dermanyssus gallinae (assembly GCA_003439945.1). Classification (NCBI taxonomy): domain Eukaryota; kingdom Metazoa; phylum Arthropoda; class Arachnida; order Mesostigmata; family Dermanyssidae; genus Dermanyssus; species Dermanyssus gallinae. Next base: position 625,636 of record QVRM01006074.1, read on the forward strand.
ACTAGAATGGCTAGCGACGAGGAGCATGGTTGTCCTTAACAGGGGCTCGGATCCTAAATTTTACCGCCGTGGAATGGTATCACACATAGAGTATGAGAAACCGAGAAAAGCATACCCCTAATACCCACTCCGATTTCAAATAGGACACCAAAGTAGAAGCCACAGGATGACAAAATGCTCCGGGCCACGCTGACAAATATGCTTGACTCAACAGGAAAACCCGAGTGCGCCCAGGACTTGCAAAAATGTTGCAAGAGGTTTGTAGCGAGCCGTACAAAGGCCGCGGACATATCATGCGCTACAGGTTTGCCTCACCAAAATAGCGCTAACAGCTGCAAATTATTGCTTTGGAATTGGTCTTACTCACCTCATGTAGTTTCAACCTTGCATTGTTCTACCTGCCACTTCACAACGATGATGTTGAGGTTGCCGATGCAATTAGTGCTGATATAGCAGGACTAAACCTCCAGCTACCCACTCTGCTTGGCGGCGACTTCAACTGTCGTATTTATAGAAGCGCCATCGAAAACAAGGGTGATGGGCTTCGTAAGCTTCTAGAGAACAGAGGTTGGATTGCGCAAATAAGCATGATAAATTTACTTACGTTGGGAGTGTCTGCCAAAAACAGAAGCACTATGGGCCGCCTGTTTCATAACCTTCAACATCCGACGGAATTTCAAGGATCCGAGGTTCTTAATATTCTAGCACAAAAGCACCTGCCGATGCTAGCGTCTCCGTGCGTGCCTGGACAGGTGCGCGCCCCGCGGCGACAGCCGACAACGTTCTTGTCTAGGCAGCTAGATTTGCGTGTATTAACGTGCGAAGAAGAGTAGTGGTGCTGATTGGATCAGTTACGAACATTGGGCTGAGTCATCCGATGTTTTAGCAGAAGACCTGTGTAATCTGTTTAATCAGATACTCAGCGGGGGGCGCCTACCCCAGGTTTGACACGAATCCAAGCTTACTCTGGTATTCATAGACAAATACGGTGACAACGTGAACGATCTAAATCTCTACCAGGGTATCGCGTAAGAACGCACTCTTAAATATCTTCGCTAAATTGATTATCTCAAGGGTGTTTGCAACTGTAGAGAAGGTTCTACCTCCGGAGCAGTTTGGATTTAGAAAGGTTCGAGGTACACGAACCTTTTACCGACCCCTAGGCATCGGACCTAGGGCTTGAAATTAGTGCCAAGCCTCTGGCAGGAGCATTAGGGTCAAGATAAAAGTGCTATGTCTGGTACTGCTCCATGTTCGTCTGGAGTCCCGCAGGGTTCCTGCCGAGGGCCGCTCTTGTATGCAATTTTTCATGTATTCCAGCCGGAAGTTGAGCAGTTGTTGGCTGCGGCCGGGGATCACTTGTACGCTATCTTTATCGATTGTGTCAAGGCCTTCGACAAAGCTCCCCGTCACTTACTAGTCGATTCATTTCGACATGCTGGGATGGGTAGTTCCTTTCTACGAGCGCTCTCCAGCTTCTTTACTGAAGACCGCCTTGACTTAAACATAAGGGGCGAAGACACCTTGCAGATGAGTCAAAACATAGAGACCCCTCAAGGGGACTCTCTCAGTTGGAGTTCTCCTTGCTCATTGCAGACCTAGCCCGCCATGTGCAAAAATAGTTAAGAAACCGTCGTGATGTATGCGGATGACATAGTAGTAGCCCACCGGAACCGCGGTGCCATTCGTCGAATTCTCGGCGGCGTAGAAAGTTATTTTCACCGTAAGGGCCTAAAAATAAATTCACGAAAGACGAAATCCATTAAGTTTCGCCGTGGGGGTAGACTGGCTGCAGCTGATGTAATACCCTGCTGTGGACAACCGCTGGAGTTTGTTAACTCCTTCCCGTACTTGGGTTTGAGACTACTCTATATGAAAACGAACTTTATCCACCACATAGACGACATGTGTCGGGCGGCTATTGCCTCTATACACACAGATGTGAGAAACCATCGACGATCTTTTGGTTGCCGCAATGCGTCTTTTTGAGCTTAAGATTGTGCCAGCGTTGAGTTTATAGCCCTAGCAGGGTGTGGGGCCAGCGGCAAAATGCCAGACGCATCGACGGTCTTTGCATTTTCGGTGGACGGTCGCTGAAGTGTTCAAATTGTTTGTAATGACGACAGTATTGTTATTATGTACCATCTTGAAATACAAAGTTATTGCGAAATAAACAATATGTTAAATGATGCAAATACAAATAGTTGTTTATTGCATTTATAGTTTCTTATCGTCCACCCAACTTTTAGACAATCAGCAACACGGATTCACTAAGGGGCGATCGACAGCAACCCAATTATTGGGAGTTTCTCATGACTGGGCCCTGACGCAAAATCACGGAACTCCGCACCACATCGTTTACTTTGACTTTCTGCGTGCTTTTGATCGGGTTGACCACTAAATTTTACTAAACAAGATGGTCTCGCTAGGCATCGGACCTAGCGCTTGAAATTAGTGCCAAGCCTATCTCACTGGCAGGAGCAATAGGGTCAAGATAAAAGTGCTATGTCTGGTACTGCTCCATGTCCGTCTGGAGTCCCGCAGGGTTCCTGCCGAGGGCCGCTCTTGTCTGCAAAGTTTGCTCAGGACCTTAACCTTGTCCTTGGCAGGCTCGACGTGATTTACAAGCTTTATGCCGACGACCTAAAGATATACATTGAAGTTAAAAACCACAAAGACAAGCGCCGAGTTACAGAAGGCAATTGATGCCGTGCTACTATGTGCACACTTGAATAGAATGGAAATATCCACTTCTAAATGCGCCGTGCTGAAAACAGTCAAGGACGACACTTCATATTTTATGAACGGCCATAGTATACCTGAAGTGTCAATATAGGTGTTACATTGGATTGCCAAATGAAGTATACTTCCCATATCACCGAAGCTGTAAAATCTGCGTCTCGGCTGTGCAATCTCATTCTTATTGCGAAATAAACAATATGTTAAATGATGCAAATACAAATAGTTGTTTATTGCATTTATAGTTTCTTATCGTCCACCCAACTTTTAGACAATCAGCAACACGGATTCACTAAGGGGCGATCGACAGCAACCCAATTATTGGGAGTTTCTCATGACTGGGCCCTGACGCGAAATCACGGAACTCCGCACCACATCGTTTACTTTGACTTTCTGCGTGCTTTTGATCGGGTTGACCACTAAATTTTACTAAACAAGATGGTCTCGCTAGGCATCGGACCTAGGGCTTGAAATTAGTGCCAAGCCTATCTCACTGGCAGGAGCAATAGGGTCAAGATAAAAGTGCTATGTCTGGTACTGCTCCATGTCCGTCTGGAGTCCCGCAGGGTTCCTGCCGAGGGCCGCTCTTGTCTGCAAAGTTTGCTCAGGACCTTAACCTTATCCTTGGCAGGCTCGACGTGATTTACAAGCTTTATGCCGACGACCTAAAGATATACATTGAAGTTAAAAACCACAAAGACAAGCGCCGAGTTACAGAAGGCAATTGATGCCGTGCTACTATGTGCACACTTGAATAGAATGGAAATATCCACTTCTAAATGCGCCGTGCTGAAAACAGTCAAGGACGACACTTCATATTTTATGAACGGCCATAGTATACCTGAAGTGTCAATATAGGTGTTACATTGGATTGCCAAATGAAGTATACTTCCCATATCACCGAAGCTGTAAAATCTGCGTCTCGGCTGTGCAATCTCATTCTTAGAGCGTTTATCGGGCATGACCCAGCAATGTACATAAAACTGTATAATACGCTTGTTGTACCAAAGTGGACATACTGTTCACACGTGTAGGCGCCTTTTTATAGAAAAGATGTAGAACTGCTCCAGCGAGTGCAGGATAAATTTGTCAAACGAGTGCATGGCGCTGCAATGTAAAACGCAAGAGCCTCGTACTCCCAACAGTGAGCGAGTATCAAATGCAAGTTGACGTGAGACTTTTTAAACAACTAATCCGGAGTTATACGTTTAGTACCTTTTTCATTACGTTCAAATAATCTACGTAGGGGTGTGTCAATTGCTCCACCGGAAGTTGTTAATGTCAAAGTGGTGAATAACGCGTTTGCATGGAAAATTTCGCGACGTGCCCATAAGTGTAAAGACTACAATGTGATTTCAACACACCTTTTTCAATAAAGGAGACTTTGTATTGTATTGTATACTGGTGGGACAAAGAAATTACGTTAGCTCGTAAACGCTGTATCTGGGCCAGATGAAAAGCCACAAGGGCAAGGCGCAGCAATATGGATGAGGGCTGTGTCGTACAACTTTACTGTGAGTTTAAGCGCCTCAGGGCTTCAAGATCGCTGCTGGTAAGAGTTCTCATCAAAGCTAGAGGAGAAACCATGGAGACGGCCCTACAAGTTGATACGCGGCGTACCAGGAATCAGAAAGAAGGAAAATACGTGAAATTTTACGTTCAAACAGTGTGGTTGTGTTCCGTAAGCGCTATGTAATTTCATCAATTGACACCGGCCTACCTCCGCAATACATAACGCGTCGCGTGTCAATCGGTTGATTCCGTTCTCGTGCTTAGAGGTGACTCAGAATCACAACATAAACAGCAGAAGCAAACACATGCTTCGACCAGTTGTAGCTAACATATGTCTACAGCGAACATATGGGGACAGAAACGTCAACTGCCACCGGAATAAGCGCCGCGCACCAAAGACGTTCGTTTATGCAGCCCAAAAGCTAATGTATGCGCAAGATGTGCAAAACATGTTGAAGGCGGTCGCTTTGTATGCTGCTCTAGATGTAGCAAAGTGTTTCATACTAGATGCAGTGCCAATGACGAAACGGACCCAACCGTAAGCGCGCCAACCAAGTGGCTCTGCCGATGTGGAGTGCGCGGATTGGTCGATTAAACGTATTATGAACTGTTTGGATACATGTTCCTTCAGCAGAGAAGCAATGGGGTGTGTATCATTCCTGTTTCATCGTTTGCGTGTTCTGGAGAAGGAATTAGCGGAGGTAAAGGAATCACGGATATCGGTACCAGTGGCCGCGTCGGATGCCGAACCGCCTGGCGTCGGTCAGAGGCCCACTCAAGCTCTCACTCGACGGCCGAAAAAGACAATGTTTGTAGTGGCGGGGACCACATAGTTGAGTCTTTGAGCCCAGCTTTGATTGACCTCTATCCCAAAAATACACGTATATAAGGGTACACTCAACATCGAGGATGGATGTGCAGTATATCATTAGGGAGGCAGAGAAACAAATTAATTCCTTTAATGGACCAGTTGCTGTGTTCCTTCAGATAGTATACCACAAGAGTACGGAGTTCAAGAAGGAATTGTACGTGTCGGCTGTTGAAGCCTTTAGTGCAAGACTAAAGCGGAATCACCCCAAATATAAACTCCATGTGCTGTCTGTACCTCTATTATCTGCGGACTGCAAAGCAGCCAACGATGCCCTTGCTAGAAAAGCCTCTATAGACAAGGTCACCTTCTCAGTGCGAACATACAATTTTGTGGTGACCGAAATGAGCTCTCAGCGTGCGGGTCCATCTAGGACTTGCGACGGCACCCTTGAAACGCTCATACAGCTTATGATTAAGTCGCGTGACGACTGGACCAGCATTGCTCGCACTATGGAGTACATCCTGCGCGCCAAAGAGGAGAAAAAACAATATTACATGACGTCATCCCGCGGGGCATCCCGGGATAGCTGAATTCCTTCTTGAAAAAGCCTTTATGCTCATGCAATCACCTTCGAGTTTATTGTAAAAACGAATAACCGAGTCTTGAAAGATTTTTCAATCTTCTGGTCCGTCCTCCGCAGGATCCGTTGGAACGCGTCCAATCGTTAATCGGCCCCGTCGGAAATCATACTAGTCACCCCAGGAGCCAGTCATGACCGCCGCACTAGCTTCCGCCTTTACTTACATGGTGACAGTTTTCAATGTCTGTCGGCAGCCTTCGTAGTTGCTCTGCAATTCGTCCGTCTGTGTCTGACTAGAAGAAGGACAAAGTCATTTCCTCGCCGGCACCGTCTTGCAATCCATGTCCTTGCTTGCGTCAGGATCATGTTAGCCCCGATGCAGTTTTTCCGGGCCTCTTAAACGGCGGAAAACCACTACGGCTTAGACAGACGACGGCCGGAGGGCCCCCGAGGGGACCGCACGGCGCCCGACAGGCTGTCGGGCGTTAGGCATTATGGTGGATAGTTTCCCCGCATTGACGCCCGTGTTTTGTGCAGTTCCCAATTTTGCCGCGAACGTGGAAATGAGGGCCTCATGGAGGTGCTTCATTTGCCATATGCGGTAAGATAGGAGCCAATATGAAAGTAATAATATGCAATGATTAGCCTCTACAAACGTTAAGTAGACCACGACAATAAGACGATATAAGCTTGTTGCCACATAACCTATATTGTACGCCTTGTCTCCCATGATCAATAAATATAGAGATTTCTATAAGAAGTGTACACATCTGACCTGGGAGGTACGCTGAGAAAGAGTCATAGTTATTCCTGCATTTTACTAATGTAGATTAGTGAGACCCGGGCAGAAGAACAACTCTCCTTTGGCTTAGAATACAGACAACCGCAGTGGAAGTGCAGAGTGGTAACAATGACAAGGGAGCTTAATACAGAATTATATAGAAAATGTTATATTTTGTCCCACAACCTTACGTGGCACTTTTCTTACAGTTCAAAAACTGCTTTCCTGCAACCCACGACAAAGAAAGGCATGAACACTTGGGGCACGCGGATCCAAGGAAAGAAGGGCAGAATTCGACATCCCCGATTAGCGATGTAAACCAAATATTGCGCTACATGTTTTGTATCTTGCCATTTTTGGTTGAGTAGTGATCCAAGTGATCCCCAGTACTCAGATAATTTAATAAAAAGTGTCTTTCTGTACATGCAAAGACAGAATCCTGCAGTAACAATGATAACTATAGCTGTTAAGGTACAGCCAATAAAACTAACCGTATTTATAGGGACGCCAGTATGTGCACGTCTTGCAATAAAATCAGAGGTTCAAACATGTCAGAAAAATTAGATCAGGAAGGCAAGGCTACATGTGTCACTAAGATGGGCTAACAATAAATATTCTTCGTCCTGGCTCTAGAAAATGCCGTTTACGTAGAGGGCGGCAAGTTTCAACTTTTGTATTTTGTGAGCTGGTCTGGATAGACTGCGTATCACTCCGTTTTGAATGTAGCTAAAAGAGACCGGAGCTTTTTTAGTAGAGTAGACGTATGGGGTAGTCTGAATGATTTATCTTCATTTGCTTTATAGTTGTTCTCAGTAAAGAGCCCGTTTTATCCATTCGCGTATATCAAAAAAGGTTGTCCCCGACGATCACTCCCCCAGATGTATTAAAGTTTAGATATATGTGACACAAAAAGTGAACAAAACTTATCACTAAATCATTCAAAATGGTCTTGGTGTGCGAAATATGGAGGTCCAACGAACACTCAATCTGCTGCGGCCAACCGGAACAGTTTGAAATGCCTTCACCAGGCTGGAGCTGGAGCTGCGATATTTGTCTAGGCACGGCACAAACGCCAACACAAGAAACCACCACTCTGAAAAAGCTGTCGACAATGAACAACACCGTAGCGGCTGTACGCACCCTTCAAGCGGATAACCCTAATATCAACATAGACCTTAAGGCTGTCAACAACGGCACAACCAATTGACGTAGTCAAAGAAGAAGTGGCACAGTTGAAGACCCGTTTAAAACATGTGGAAACAGGCGTCATTACTACTAATAACACAACCGTAGTTGAGAGCTGTCGGCTAGCTACTGCTTGAACAAAGACAACTACGACGTGATCTTGTTGTACACAACATTCCAGGCATTAGACCGCCACCCAGACACGCGAGAGCTGCAGCGTCAACAACATCGGCCGCAGCAAGTGCAACAACAATAATATCAATAATGCCACCTTTGCCTCAAGTGCCAATCTCGCGCCACATGTTTACAAACTGCTTAAAAAGGTGCATGTAATGAAATGAAAAAGAGGTTCAACCTGAAGAGCAATACAAACATCCGCAACTGTACAATATACTTAACGACCAAAGCAGGTCACGTGAAACAAATTCACTCAGTGGTAGATTTATAGTTACTTAATGAGGAGTTAAGACAACTCAACTATAAAAAGAAAGCTAATGAAAGAGAGAAGCGAGCATGTGAGATAACTCCAACCGAGGACAACGATCCAAAACGTTTCAACAACGATAAATCAAAAAGGCACACAAAAGACTTAACATTTAATTAAAATAAATAATAATAATAATAATAATAATAATAATAATAATAATAATAATAATAATAATCATCATCATCATCATTAATGATAATTAAAAATAAATATTAATTATTAATGGTTAAACAAATAAATAATCATTTAGATTACGTGACATGTTTTTATTGATAAAAATGTCAAAGATAATTTTGACATTTGTATCAGTTAAAGAGACAACATACAGGGTATTCTATTTTAATCGGAACAAAATTTTCAATTAGTCTGTCTTATTAGGTATGCGCCATGCCTGGTAGCCAAGGTAAGCCCGTTTTATCATAACAAATTGACCACATACTAACCATGGCAAGGTTGTAGAACCAGATTCCTACACAGCAGAACGTAAAATCCACGATTAAGTATCGCGATTTTAGTTCGTTTAAACTGTTTAGTAATATATAACTAGTATTATCTGTTTATCACTCGGGCATTATATGAACAAATACAATATATTTCTTCTTTATTCACTCAGGCTGAGTAGCGATTATAAGCACAAAGACATCACTTTAACAACTATAAGGTCAGTGAGCTAAGACTATCACCCGGTGATCTGCATTTGTATGGATACATACACATACACCTATACATACACACATATATATATATATATATATATATATATATATATATATATATATATATATATATATAAGCTACAAGGTCCCACAATGACGATGAAATGAATGAGTTTGGAAAATTTCGCCTCCCATTTTCTAATGCAGTCGTTAAAGGCTGCGGTTTGCGGGAGGTTATAACGGCGCCTTAGGTCTTCTATAAAAAGTGGACAGTCTGCTAATAAGAAGACGAGGCGGTTGTGCGTTGACGTATGGAGTCCCAGAGTCCGTTTCAGAAAAGCTGCTTTTATCTGATTCAGCTGGTCGAGGTTTCTGGGAGTCAGGTGCGCCCATATTAACTCCACTCCATATGAAGCCACGGGATCTTCAGGTCGAAGAGGCAAATGGCTATGGCGAGGGACAGGCGGTGCGGACTGCTGATGGAAGATGCTGCTATAAGGGCTCTCCTGCATCTCTCCATAACATGCACCGAGAACCCTACCCCATTCGACGGTATAATTAGTTCCAGATAAGGGAGTTTATTGACGTAGGCGAGAGAAAAGCTACCGATATGAAGGAAGTCGTCACGTGCGACCCTGCCCCCTCTACGGAACTTTAGTGCCTCCGTCTTACGAAGATTAATGCTTAACCCCAATTCTGTAACGGCTGTGTTGGGCCTGGCCAGCGCCTGTTGGACTTGGAAACGGCTACTTCCATAGATGGCTAAATCGTCTGCGTATAATAAAACCTTAACGAGATCTCTACACCCCCGAATTCGTTTTGGCAGGTCATTTAAGAGAGCAGAAAAGAGAAGTGGACTCAAATTGTCCCCCTGGGCAAACCCGGTTGTTTGCGAAAACGCCGGCAGTTCCGACACTCCATCGTCGATTGTCACCCGGTTTTCCTGTAGGACCTCTGTTATGAGGTTCAGCTTCTTCGAGGAAACGCCGACTCCTGCCAGAATGTTAAGCACACGATCACGTGGAGCGGAGTCAAAGGCGGCTTTGAAGTCGACGAATACCGCGTACAGAGACTGCCCTGGTCGTGAGAGGGTTTCTTTGACGTCATCCAAGAATGTTTGCGTGGAGCGTCCCTTTCGAAATCCATGTTGTTCTTCAGGTATAACGATCGTGGCCTCCAAGAAGGCGCTTAGTCTTTTCGTGATCAAGCACGACAGCAGCTCAAAGCACACGCTCTTCTTTGCTATGCCTCTCCAGGCCGAGGGGTGGGTAGGCTCACCTTTGCCTTTCGGGATCACTAATAGGATTGCATTTCTCCATTGTATTGGGTGAAGCCCCATCTTGAGGCGATTAGACGATTGAAGGATCTCCACGAGGCGATCAGCATACTGCTCGACGTCAATGGTATCAGGAATCGGCAGTACCTCATGCGAACGTTCCAGTAGAGCCGCAACGTCCATATGAACAAATACGAATTAAGCCAACCAAATGTATCTAAAAATTTATTCTTACATATGAAGGTCAGTAACATTGCTTCTAGAGTATATTTATTAAATATAAGAAGTATTTCCGAGAATCTCGAGCTGTTGCTGGGCATGCTGTCCTCAGTGTCAGCATTTGACGCACTGGCTCTCAAGATAACTTGGATAAGAGACCCATCAGCAAGCAGCAAGAATCGACGGCTATAACGCATTTTTTGTACTTAAAAGAAAACCCCGAGCAGATAGAGTAGCGAAATTTTTAACCAAGAAGTAGACATACACGCAAATTAAAACTCAAATGGAAAACGCAGACTTCTGTGGGGTAGACACAACTCCAGGAAACAATAAGATACAGCAGACCGGCCTCTATCATGCACCAAACACGCACCACTTATCTGTAGAAAACGTCATTTATAAACTTCCACCCATAAGCACTGCAAACAACACAGAAAATAAACTGATCCTCACTGAGACTAACAAAGATATTAGCAAATATACGGTCGCAATACATGCGCACCCAGGCGCACTAGAAGAAAACGGTTTCACACTTCTAAAAACATTCCCTATGCGAGTAGCACCTGGTAGTGTCACAGCAATCGACCATGTTCGAACAGAATTGAGAACCGTAGAATTAACTCATAAAGATTTATGTCATCACACTATCTATAAGGGGTTCGTTATCAAGTAAAAAACGGAGCACCAAAATCAATATATCAACATTTTTGTTTGAAATTCGTAAAATCAGCTGAATTTTCACATGGCACGAAGATGACCCGGATCTGTTTTATTTTAGCACACGCTCTTCGTAACTGTCAGAACAAAGCCATCACATACCAGCTCAAACAACAACCGCGCACGGCGTACTCTGCTAAATACGTAGGATCACTGTGGAGTTGCTAAGCTGAGAGAATACAAACAAGAGAACGCGGCTATATCTTCCGTTAAGAAACGATGCTAGTCTGGCACGCAAACATATAGTGGTAAAAAAAACAATTTAAGGACACACATGAGTAAGACAAAAGACAATTTTCTTAAAGTTAATTTAACAGAAGACAAGGAAAACACTGGCGTGTCACTAATAATTTTATGCGAGGAATGAGGCAGTCAGATACAATAGGCCCAAGCAAAATCTAAATTACTACCAGAAAAGCTTCACATAATAAACACATATTTCGGGCAAATGAACTCAAATGAGAATTTTTTTTAATATATATATTTTTTAAAACCATAAGAGCGAATTTACACATAATACAACGATCCAATCTTCTTCTCGTACACACCCATAGACGGAGACAAAGTGAACAACTTTAGGCCAAATTCTCTTTTAAGCAATATCGGAAAGTTATTGGAGAAGTAATCGTCAAGCGACAAGTCAACGCTTGGGTAACAACAGCATACTAAGCAAACGCCCGTTTGATTTCACAAAAGGTAAAAATACAGAAGCCACATTAATGGCGCTACAAGCTGAGAATGTATCCACAAAAAAGCCAGGAAACCCATCCAGTTACCGTACCGCTTATTCGAGGTTATTTGACACTACTCCGCATGACCGCCTATTCAATAAAATGGCGACTATGGGGATCACATCAAAGGCCCTAAATGTAGTCATAACATATCTTCAAAATAGAAAACAAATCCACGAGTACGAAGGCACGACGTCAGAAGTTTCGCTGAAACCGTCTGGCGTCTCGAATGAGGATATAACTGAGGGGACCCATGTCATAGGTCCCCTCATTTATATCATTTAATGATATTTTTCAGCTAAACGATGGGTTCACAAAGCTCACATATGCAGCAGATGCCATCAAATAGAACATGGAGTCAGACATGTAGAACAATTCATGAAAGTGAACGGGCTCAGCATAAAAACACCTATGTCTGCAAACCTACGCTCCCTAGACTCACTTTATCATTGAGGTTTTTCAGCTTATTTGTGTTAAATAGATATATATATATATATATATCAGGTGGACGAATATAATAATAGTAAAGATATAATTGCATGACTGGGAAACAGATGACGATGATTGGTAATGTTACTGAGGAGAGAAAGAGCAGCTTAAAGCTAAGAAGTGCATGTCATGATTGGCATCCGTCAGCTCCCGCTAGTGGTCGCTGACGGAGGTACACCAACTGCGCCAGCAGCAGCAGTGGTTAGTGATTGAAGAGTCGGCGGAGAGACCGTGCAGGAGAAGGACGCAGAGCGAACTACGTGCCGTATGTAGGTCGGGCGAGTCCGACGGTGTAATTGAGAGAAGCCTTAAGATGGCCGATAAATCGGCGGTTGGAATAAACTGATTGAGTTAGTAACACAACCTGATGTCTTCCTTTGACCCTAGTAACCCCCGCTTTACATATATATATATATATATATATATATATATATATATACCCACATACGTACAAAGGCGGCGCCCAGCAGCACATATTGCTTTGTATGCAACTCTTTAAAAAACATCTGGTGTGAATGGACCTAGTGCTCGTCTTGTGTAATCACTGCCCGTTTGATATGTGTATCACGGAGCCCCAATGAGGGCGCTGCAACGCTTTCTTAGTGCCCTAAATGCCCACTGGTTGAGAGTGCCCCCAGTGCCGGTGAGACTTACACTGTTTTGCTCCTCCGTTGGTCGTTGTACCTCGGCCTATGCGTCTGGCAGAGCCTGAGTTGGCCCTCTCTCAGCTCGACGCTTGTCTGACGACCTAGAGAAGGCACCGCAACAAAGCGAAAGTGCCAGTAGAAAACCAGCGCTATCGAGTGACGTCATGATCTAGACTGGTCAACAAAAGCAGACGACGCTCGAACGAGCCAGCAATGTTGATAAACGAATATAACGGCGCAGCAGCGGCGCGAAAGAGTTCCGTGGAAGCCGTAAAGATGAGGGTAGTGTCGTTGCGATAAAGTCTGATGATGACCACCCTGTCTCCACCCTGGTAGCAGCCTGCCGCCACAAAAACGGAAGTTTGCCGAAAGCCCAGAAAGTGATGGCGGAGGCTAGGGGCCAAGGTGACGCAAGCGGTATCGGTCAGGTTCAACTACTATCAAAACGTCGGGAGGTCTTGGAGCCCATGCGACAAGGACTCTACAACCTGACTTCTTAATAATTAAGCGTCTATGGATACCTCATGGACAGTCACCGCCAATATAAAAAGAAGGAAGAGGGGCGCCAGCGGAGGGAGCAAAAGCTGCATTCTACGTGTATCTGATTCGCCGCCGGCAGAAAAGCATGCAAAGCTTGACAGAGCAGCAAGGTTGGTAACACTTGACTGCTTTGCTACTGGATGACCATGTTCCGATCTCTGATCCCTTGATATGTAAAATCTTATCCCTACGTTAGAACAATTCATAAGCTTGCCCTTGAGGGTCCAGGACGGTACTACGAACCTTGTCCAATAGAAAGAGCAGTGGCCCAAGTGGCATCTAGTACGAGAATTAGGCAGAGTCGGCAGATACTCTGACAGGCCTTCGTAGTTGTCTTTTCACACAAATACGCGGAGAGGTCGCATACGCCAAGCTTGGCACAATGCGAGACTTACGCTCCTTCTCACGGGAAAGAGCGACGGTGATTTTTAGAATCCAAATATATAAGAGTGTGCGGATGAGAAGGTACCAAACGTTTTAACAACCAAGCGCGTGAAATTGATATATATATATATATATATATAGCTTTATTAACCGATGGTTGGTTTACAATGTTGCGCGTACAGAGAAAGTATACATTTACATACACGTACATTCATCACGGTTCCAAAAATCGAGTCAACGGAACTGCTCTATGGCATTGTTGGAGGTGATACAAGTCACACTATTCCCCGCAGAGTTCGCACAAGCAAAACGAGGAAATTTCATGAAACTTCGCTCGAATACAGATCTTCATGTGGAAGCCATGTACAGCAAATCGTGCGATTAGGTGTCTATTGTCATAAATGCAGCGCTTCCACGAACTACACGTCATTGCCTAGGTTTCATAAAAGAGCGGGTCAATGCCTGCCTCTTATTCTCCCATTCAAACATGTACTCGTTAAAAGGTGCCGTTATTGGTAAAACGTGCATTTTTTAGCGCGACGCTAGTAAATAGACTAATCGGTTAAGACTAGTGCGGTGGACTCTTAGCGATTTATTTCAGAAAAGTGGCCTTGATTTGGTCAAGCGCCTTAAAGTTTAACTTCGATAGGTTAGGCCATATATACCGTATCACCTGTATACCGTAAGAAGCAGTGGGCGCAATCCTCAGGTTGAACAGATTAACGGCAACGTCTATTAATAGTTTATGAGGGTATCGGATATTATAAAAGAATTGTAGTCCTTTCCGAACTCGTTCATCAATGTGCCTCGAGAAGTTAGTACCTCGAGATGAGAACATGACCCCTAGATAGAAGAAGTATGAGACAAATTCTATAGATTTTGAACCTAAGTCATTTAAATAATACGCTTTGGGATAACGAAGTGGATCATCTAGGGTCACAAGTAGAGTGTCTGGCATGGTTTTCCGCATAACGTAATTCCTATGCGTAACGGAGGAGGGAAGCAGGCAGTTTTATATTAGTCCAGTTGACGTATCAGTGCGTGTGAGAGCACTAAGGCGTGTCCATAGCGAAATTCGACGATTGAAAATCGGATTTCTGCCTGCAGTAAAAAATAAATAAACTTTAATGTCATTAATTACTATTGAAATTTTGGATCTATACTAGGAATTTGCCTAATTTTACAAATTTATACTGGAATTTTTCTTGCATTAATCGCCTAATGCTGGCCGTATACGGGGGAGACAACTCCACCAAGAACAAACGGCCTGGGATGTTCACGGAGAGGTGTTGCCAAGTTCTAGTGGGAGCAGCTTGAATATTCGCCCTACAGCCCGGACATGTCGCCTCTCGACTTCCACCAGTTCCATCATTTCAAAAGGTGGCGCTTCAACTTGGACGATGAATTGAACGACACAGTGCAAGATTATCTATCGTTACAGCCGCAGGAATTCTGGAACCCTTTGGCCCGTAAAAGTGGGATTGTTCTGTTCGGGCCTCTAGTAATTACTGTTGGGCAAATACTTAAATTATATACACGGTGTCGTTCTGTATATTTTCAATAAAATCCCTTATGTATTGGAATATTACGTCAGAATGCACTCTTAAAAGAATCGTCGCCGAGATGATCATCGGGAGAGTGTCAGAACTGTGGAGAAGGCCCTTCATCCGGAGCGATTCTTGCTTAAAAAGGCCAATTTGCACATGACGAGATCCATGTACTCCAGTCCGAGATTGAGCGGGTGTTTTTCATGCAGTCTTTACCGACTAGGCTTTAGATAAAGCCCCCGCCACCTAACCGTAGACAAACTGGAGTGGTTCCATTCATAGAGTATTCTCCACTTTCTTCGCTGAGAGCTATCGTTAGGTATACATGTAAAGCGGCGAGACTATAGTGTTGAGGCGAAACCACGCAGGGACCACGCAGGAAAACAAGCGCAGCTTTTTTCAGCCACGAACAGCTGGCGCGACTAGTGTGAAACTCACAAAAACAGTAAACCCGTATTTCGAAGAATTTCACCCAAAACATGAAAAAGTCGCAACACCGACATGGTGGGGAGCGCACGTCCGACTTTCGATTCCGAGAATAGAAAATATTAGAAAACGTCTTTATTTACAAAATAAAGTGTTGGATGAGGTTGGAATGCATTGAACTACGCGAAACTACCTTGTTTGTGCGATTATTTGGCTATACGCCAAGGGAAACATATTATTGATTATTTCAATTCTTCACATACGATTAGGTGTAAGCGAAATTTGGCTCGTACGATTTTTCGGTCGCACATCTAAGAAGCTGTCAATAAAAGTTGAGATCACAAGCTATGATGGTGTGCTGATTAAATAAAGTTGACAGCGACGGAAGGTTAACAGCATTCGCCTCAATATCACAGCCTCTACAGAGCATTTTCAGAAATAATCTCTAAACACATATTTACGTATGTTTTTATCACGCATATTTATGTGTATGACCAAATATAGGCTCCAGGCAGGTGAGCAATATAAAAAAACATCAATTTATTTATAAGAACGATTTTACACGTTTGAATCTTTAACGATGAAACAATGGAATATATGGCATGCTTACATGTGCAGATGCAGATTTAACTAGATCTCTAGTGTAGAAAGCGTTAGTTACATTAACACTAATACGCCAAGGTCTCATGCAACACTTGGAGTGTGCAATGTTGTCCAGAACGAGGCCTTTCGGAATGGAGAACTTTATTCCACATATACTTATATACAGGGTCAATCATAACAATACGTATTTATTTTAAGGTTTGATAGAACTCGACAAGGAAATATTTTTTTTCTAACGGGACGAGGGACGGAAACGCCTTGTTTAGGAGTGAGGATGACTTTTTAAAAGTATTCTATCTTTTTCTTCTACATAGGTGTGCAAAATCTACGTTTGTGGAAGAACTAGTAAGGCATGAAAGAACCGATCATATCGGCGTATTCGGCGGAATTCCACATAATTAATGACACTCGACGCAAGCTAGGGAAACGCGAATAGCCGGAGTAGAGTGAGTAAAAAAAATCAATATGTCGTTATGCTTTACGTTGAAGCGTTTACGTTCAAAACTATAAAATGTTAATCTTTCTTTATATTTAAGTTTAGATTTAAAATCTTGGCATTACGCCTAAAAGCGAGTAATTGTTAGCATGCAAGCAATTTAATGTCCATCATTTCCGTGTGTACCAAAGTGATGGCGCTGCGTCACGTAGTTGCCGAGTAACTAAGCTTTTTTGACAGCTATATCAGAAGTGAAGGCATGCACTTAATAGCATTTTGACCTGCTTCAGCAAATAAACCACTGACGCTCTTTCAGAAACACACCACCATGTTTGCCAACAACTTTACCCTAAGCAGCTTTTGCGCGTACTTTGATTCGAAGTTCGCACGAACGACGAGAACGGCAGATGCTAAAGAGCTCATCCTTCAAGGACTAATAGAGCGATCTTCTGCGAGCATTATGCAGTTGTCTGCCTATGCCGAAGTTAGTTCCGCTGCTGTGCAAAAGACACTGGCCGACGAAGGACTGCGTCGATACCGGTCTCAGCGAATTCAACCTACGTCCCAGTGACAATTAGCTACGTACTGAACACTGTAGACAGTTTTTGGAGAAAGTGGAAATACTGGACAGGTTTATTGCGCTTGTTCTATTTATAGGTGAGGCTTCGTTTAGCCAAGATGGTGTGTTTAATGCACACACCTTTCATTGGTAGGCTCACGAGAACCCGCATATGACCCGCGAGCATAACACTTTGGCAGACTAGATTTGAAACTCTCACAGTTTCACTCGGAGACTTTGGGGAACAGGGAGGAAAGCCGTTTTTTAATCATGCTGGTGACTGCTGTTTGAATCGCTTCTATCATGCAAGGAACTTTACAATCGGCGGAGTGAAGTAACCCACACTGTAGCATATGAAGCACTGCATTAAGTCTCGATACAATACAACCCATGCGAGCTTTCGACGGGAAATGGTTGCCGACAAACGTTAAGATCCATATTTTGTCGTGGACATCACGTTATTCCTCTGTTTTTTTTTTGTTTTAACTCCTGGCTGCTATTGTTGCTTCTGATACAGAAGAGTGCACGCCAGGTCTTTTAATCTCCACTTATCCTGGCCGACACTACTTTATTACCAGCTAACTCTTGCATCGAAAACAGGGTACCTTTATTTTCTTCGGCTTCTACCACAATAAGAAGCTCCTCTTTATAAAGCGGGGCTCTTCAGTCCTTCCCTTGACATGGCTGGCAATACAGTCGCAGACTTTATTTCAATTATTCCACAGGTTGTCTTCATTAGCAGAAAGCTTCCTGCCAAGCCATGACAACCCTCCACGCCAACTACCGTGATGAATCCTGCGTCGCCAGGCTGCTCCTCGTCGATCTAAATTCACCTCCAACCTCAACCTTCGCATCCACCCTTGCACTAGGCGGATTGTCTTGCGAAACTCGCATGTCTTCTACCCGCGCGTCTCAATTGAGCTCGATGCTGCGCATCTTTCTCCTCCAGCACAAACTGTACGGTCGTCCGCCCCACGCGTGTTGACTGGTGTTGCTTTCGGCTGAACAGGAAGTTCAGTCCCGCGCGGTTTCAGCAGCGGAGTGCGTTCGACCGGTATCTTGCGATCGTTACAATGTTAGCGGCTACTCGAGATTTGAACACGGACCTTCTGCGCGGTAGTTCGCTGCTTACTCGCAGCATTACTGTGGGCGCCGCGTTTAGAAGGACAATTCAGCGACTGGCTGGCCATTACCTAGACTATACTTAAAAAGTACTGTGGTACGTGGTGGTCAAAGTGAATTACGGAGTGAAGCTATTCACACACTTAGACATTCAGCATGACCACTAGCCACATCGCGGATCACACTGTTGTGCTTAAATGCTGCTACTCTGTTTAACTGTAATCGATCAACTGTAAATTTATCGAAACGTCCTTTTATGGAAGTTGGGCAATTGTGCTTTTTAAGACAGTAAAAAAAACTGTGGATTCTACCCAGGAAATTCTAGGAACTGCACTCTGCCCGGTAATTTTTTTTTTTGTAAACGATGCAGAATTACTAACAAAAGCACAGCTTTGCGGAGCGCAACAAAACACATCAACGCAACAACCGTAAGCAGCTTATATATGTATATATATATATATATATATATATATATATATATATATGTATATATATGTATATATATATATATATATATATATATATATATATATATATATATATGTATATATGTATGTATATATATATATATATATATATATATATATATATATATATATATGTATATATATATATATATACACAGGAAAAGCATAAAATAACACCGGCTATAACAACGTCTTATAAATGAGAAGGAGACCTTCACCAAGAATGCCATCATCACATGCCTCACATGTCTAAGTCTTCTCAACGTCGCAATGACAGAATAGCACTCAGTTGCTAAAACAGCCAGATGACACTTCCATTTCAAGGTTTTATGCAGGTTAAAATAATACTAGTTATGCTGGCGATGAAAACGACTAACAACTTTGCTCGATAGCCTCTTTCACGGCCTTCATTGACCTAACAATGGTCAATGAGGCGGCCTTTCCACTGGTGGTAGAGTGGAGGGTGAGGGAGACGGAGGAGACCATGAGTGACCACAGATACATCTGTTTCACCATCAGTACCCCCGAGGTGGCCCTCGCCCCGCCCCCTAGTAAGAGATGGCAGATGCGGAAACTTGACGCCAAGATTCTAGTGGCTGAAATAGACGAGGGTTGCAAACAACTGGGAGACACGGTGGGGGATGAATATCAAATAATTAGCATACTCTCTACAGCATGCGAGAAAGCTGCTCCCTCACAACACCATGGGAGCCGCCACCCTCCTAATTACTGGTGGAACAAAGGGATCGCAGCTGCCCGCAGGGCTTGCATTAGGCTAAATAGGATTTTCACGAGAACACGCAGCTGGTTAACGCAAAGAAAACGACGGGTGGGATTTTACGGGGAGCGAGAGACCGCAAGAGCTAAATCCCAATTGACGGAGTACAAGGCTGCTCGATTGAGACTCCGAGGACTCATCGCCAAAAGTAAAGCCCGAGCAGAGAAAGAGCTGATAGACGCGGTGGAGAGCGACGTATGGGGCCTGCCGTACCGAATAGTTATGGCCAAACTCCGGAGACCTCCCCCGAAACTCCCCCCGGATGTGCTGCGGGAGACTGTAACCGGTCTTTTTCCGGCACAGCCGCGGAGAGAAAACGAGGAGTTCTCGGTCACCCCGGAAAACATTCCGGAGGTGACGCTGGAGGAGGTCGAACAAGCCCGGAATCGGTTGGCAACCGGTAAAGCGCCCGGCCTAGACGGAATTCCCCCAGAGGTAGCGAGGCTACTGGTCAAAAGGTGGCCTAAGGTCTTCCAAGACCTTGCCAACAAGCTTTTGAGAGAGGGGAGATTCCCGAGGCTGTGGAAAAGGGCAAGCCTGGTTCTAATCCCCAAACCCGGGAGGAAGACGGGGCCTTCGGCTTACCGGCCCATATGCCTCATTGACGCCATGGGTAAGCTCCTGGAGAACGTTATAGTCAAGAGACTAAACGACGAGATTCAGGAAAAGAACGCCCTATCAGATGCCCAGTACGGCTTCCGGAAGGGCAGATCCGCATTAGGGGCTCTAAAGAAGGTTCTGAAACGGGCGGGTGAGGAGACTATGAAGACCCCTAAAACAAGGGGATTCGTGCTCCTGATCCTCCTGGATGTCAAAAATGCCTTCAACACAATGAACTGGAAAGTAATTGTGGAGGCGATGAAGAGGAAGGGCTTTTCCCTCTACCTCCGTCGAATGATTTCATCCTACCTGGATGACAGAGGCTTGGTTGCAGGGGGGCAGGAGTACGAGGTTACTGCCGGAGTCCCACAGGGCTCGATTCTAGGACCCGTGCTCTGGAACATAGCTTACGACGGGGTGCTCGAGATCCCAGGTCTCCCGTATGGAGTGGAGACGTTGGCGTACGCCGATGACCTTGCACTCATGATAACGGCCAGGACCGAAAGAGCCCTGGAGAGCGCCGCCAATGAGGCCTTGTCAATGGTGTCCGAGTGGATGGAGTCCCATCACTTGAAACTGGCACCCGACAAGACGGAGGCGATGTACCTAACAGGCAGAAAGAGGACGACCGGCATTAACCTCGTGATGGCGGGCCACCCGATAGAAATCAGAAAGAAGGTAAAGTACCTTGGGGTCATGCTAGACACCGGACTGACCGAGATCGGCACACGTTAAGTACGTGGCCGAAAAGGCCCAAAGGGTCTCCCTGAACCTGGCGCGGATCATGCCTAGGGTCGGTGGGGTGGCTGAGGTGAAAAGAAGGCTCCTGGCCTCGGTGGCCGAATCAACGGCGCTATACGCAGCCCCAGTCTGGGGGGACATGGCAATGCGGACGGCGAAAAATAGGGGGGCACTAAGGTCGACCCAACGAACGCTGGCAATCAGGGTAAGCCGGGCGTATCGAACAGTCTCGACCGAAGCTCTCCTGGTCCTAGCCAAAATGCTGCCATGGGACCTCCTAGTGGCTGAACGAAGTAAAATGTATCTAGACGAAGGTCTGGATCTCACCAGGGCCAGGAGTGCCACCATATCGGCCTGGCATGAGGAATGGGCGCAGGTAAGACCCGGTGTGACCACAGGGAGCTGGACCAAGAGTCTGATACCGGACCTCAGGGTATGGTATGACCGCCGACACGGGGAGCTTTCCTACTGGACGACTCAGGTTCTGACCGGACACGGCCAGTTCCAGAGCTACCTGTCAAGGATCAAGAAGGCCATCAGCGATATCTGCGTACTGTGCGACTCTGGAGAAACGGACAACGTAGAGCATACTGTTCTGCGGTGTGATGCTCTCAGGGAAGCACGGGACGCAGCACCAACCGCTGTGAGGGGCCGACCCATCAAGGAGGTGGTCTCCCATATGATGACTTCGGCGGAGGCATGGAGGGAGGCGACGAACTTGTTCGACGCTGTTTTGACACTCAAAACAGCCAAGGAAACGGCCAGGCGGGAGAGGTTTGAGCGGGTCTCTCGGGAGAGTGGTCGAGACGAGGAGCCGAGGGAGGGGGGAGGGGGTGGGGAGCAGCCAGGCCCTCATGGTCTCGACGCACCCTCACAGGACGGATTACAAAATGGCATCCCCCTATCCAACCGCAGGTAGACATGCGGGATGATAGTAAGGGATAGAGCTGATTGAAGGAGAACGGCAGGGACGCCTCTCCCACGGTTTCGATGTAATGCCAAAGTAATACCGAGCCTGGGGGGGTGGGGAGGAATCCGGGTTTAGTGGGTTTGCAAGTCTCACACTAGTCACGCAGGCTGCTAGTGGCGCATGTGCATCATGCATTACCGAAACCTCCCAGAACAAATAAAAAAAAAAAAAAAAAAAAAAAAGCCTCTTTCACATATACAAGAACATTACGTATAAGTATACTGCCGTCAAGGTTGGTTGACTTGAGATGAATTAGCATCCGCGTACGCAAACATGTTACCGATACATTCGCGGAAAACCTAAGCAAGATGGAATTAAAATAAATGATCAACATGTACGGCCCAAATAAATTTCCTAAACCCAAAGTGGCTAGGCGAAAATAACCTAGCTGATCATGTATTTTTAACCTTTTTTTAAACAACAGCTTCTCGAAAACTTTAAAGATGTAATCTACCAAAGATGTAGGGCGGTAGCTAGAAGCCCGGGTACGCTTGCAATTGTTCTTAAATTGCGGAACTATTTGCGCGTCCTTTAATCTGGTAGGAAACGAACCAGTGTTGATGAATAAGTTGACTACACTGAAACAGACGAGCGGGCGCCAGTTTTTATGTTTTCTAGATCGAGATTTTGCCACGTTGGCGTGTTCTGGTTGTCGGTGACTTGACCTTGGTCTCTCTTGTATCTCAAGCACAGCATGTCTCATTTAAGAGAAAATGGCAAAGCACTGATTCTGCGTACTGATGGATTGGTCTGCGGTCAGCATCGCAGCCCAACCCTATGGCTTTCTTCTGCAGACGGTCAATGATTGTATTATAGTCAGATACTAACAACCGTATAGCGGGAGCTAATATCAATAGTAACTCCCCACAAGTGCACGATATACTGAGAGTTTTAGTATTACTGTTGCAGATGTTCTTCTTCGACTTAGTATTGCCACGCCCCTCCTTACTTTATTTGCAACATATCTGACGTGTGAATGCCAAGACAGGCTACTCGAAATCATCATTCCCAGATATTTTATCGTATTAGTTCGATTGAGGGACAGTGACAATGCATGAAGCTGGTTATATCGAGATGGTTGTGTAGTTGTTTATAATTCATGTGTGCTGTGCCGGACGACTTCGAAGTTCAAACTGCACGAACTTAGTTTTGCTGCTGTTATTACAAGTTCGTTTTGTTTCATCCACGTCCCGATACTACTTAAGCTTCGTTCTATATGTTGGGTATTCTGAAGTGACTGTTTTGTATAGATAAGTGTTGTGCCATCCGCGTACATATATTTAACAGAGCAGTCTTGTATTTAATAGAAATGGTTGCAATAAAAAAATTATAAAAAGGACCCATCACACTTCCTTAAAGTCTTCCTCGAAAGGTTTCAAGAAAGACTCTTTGTTGAACGAGTATGTCCGTTTTCTGTTACTTGGATATGTTTCTATCACGGTTTGCGCCTTTGCAGTAATACCAATGCGTTGCATTTTATCTAATAAGTGGCAATGTGGAATGCTGTCGAAAGCCTTAGGCAAATCTCAAAACACACCAATTGATCAGTTACACTTATCTGTCTCGTGAGCTAGTGTTTCATGCACTGCCATCAACGCCGACTGTGTGATTTTACTTTTTCTGAATCTAAACTGGTTATTATGTATTTTGTTATTGTAGTCTAGGTGTCGTTTTATTAGTCTTACAAAGATAACGCTTTGAGTTTTAATCAATGCGGTGTAGATATTAGTATATAGAATTTTATTTATTTTTATTTAAAATAGTATTAAGAACATCAATTTTCTTACGAGATCTGCTACTTTAAAGAATTTCTTTTGCAATCAATGGTTCTAGTATAGTGTGTTTTGCGTCTGTTTGTGTTGAGTAAATATGTTTGCACAGCGTTGAAGTGTTGTTCTTCATGGTGTTTTCATGTCTTCATTGTGATGGTGTCGCACAGTGTTTCCGGGTCATCTAGACTGCTCCAATCATTTTTTTTATTTCACTGGGAAATCTTCTGGTAATCATTAATTGCGGTGTTATTAAAGGTAACTTATCAGAGTGTGTATTTTCGTGTCATGTATATAGTTGAAGTAATGGCGTGGTGGTTTGGCATCCCTCTAGAGGATTGGGTTGCAACAACTTGTATGTCAGTTGTCCCTATGTTAGCGAATATATGATCGATGGTAGTGGAACTTTCACTGGTTGTTCTTGTTGCCCTTGTTGTTAAGAGAAACCCTCTTCAGCCAACGCATTTAGATCATCCTGGCTAGTTCTTGTTGTCTTGCTGTTATCGATGTTTGTATCTGTTTGTTTGGCGATTCACTAGCGTTCCGTATATATATTCCGTAGTTCATGAATGAAGTGTCATTGCGTGGAATAAATGTTGTTTGGTGATCGGTAAATACCTATACGTTGAATAGTTGTGTGTTTCTTCTATTATCGATATCATACATATGTCTGTACGTTCTATAACTACTTGTACTTGTGTACTTTCACACTTGCTATCCGGGGCTTCGTTCTGGATGCTACTTTTCTCACAACACAGGTCACACACCAGAGCCATTTTGACGGTAAGTTTTCCTTACTACGGCAGCTAGACTTTATTTTTTACTGATTTTCCGAAATGTCAGTGCGAGTGCGACTTACTCACGACACATACGAATAAATTAACGCTTATTTTAAGTAGATTACAACTATTTCGATCGGAACAACGTTCTTTTTAGTTTACTGCTGCAGAGCGCAAAACGAAACGTACGGCCGCCTCCGCACCTCGGCACTCTTACACTAACCTTATGAGGTAAACATGTTTTGAGCACAGTCGACTCGGTTAGACCAGCGCGCTTTCGCTGCAACTCGTCTCAAACATATATTGTTTTTGCCTCTGTCGAACTTGCACTGTAGAATAAAAGCAGCATAGCAGCATAAGTAGTGCACCGTTAATGCACTTCTTCTTGAAACCATTGTCTACATCATCAACTTCGTACGTTTTGGAACGTAGATATTTTGCTCGCCAAGCAGGTCGCAAAGGCAAGGGGCGCAAAAACAAGTCAAGTCTAACTTTCCGAGACTGGTGCAAACCTCTTAACCTCGTTAGGTTCGTTTCTGAGTACAGTGATCCATCGACTACTGGAAATCTTGATTGTGGCTTCACCAGAAAATGTACGTTGGGGAGGTGTGTCGCAGATGCTTTACCAACGAATATGTATAAACACATATAAGAAAACAGTTCATTGCGAAACCACCTGACGCAAGGGTAAGCGTGCGGACATTGGTTGCGTAGACATCGTATTCGGCAAGCTCCTCTTGTGCTCTAACGACGCCATATTTTTTGTCCATGCACACACGCCTGCACAGGGGTGGGTGACCTTGTGTGCAAACCCTCTTTTAATAGACAATCACAAAAGAATTGCGAAAAACTGCGACAAAACAACAACAACAACTGCAGCAACAACAACAACAACAACAACAACAACAAGAGCAGTAAGAAAGATGAGCGACCACGATCACAACGGAAACGACGACGGAAACCACCACCAGCAAGTTCTCTACAATCTATAGCAGCAGCAACAACAACAACAGCAAGTCAGTAGCGCTAACGCAACTTCTATCCTCACACTGCTGTTGCTGCTGCTGCTGCTGTTGCTCAAAGCAAATCGGCTGCCATCGGCCAAGTTGGCCGATTTACGGAACGAACGGACGAACAAGGAGAACAAATACCAAAAGAAGGAGACACGAAGAGGAACCAGGCGGACTCTCGAACACTACTACTACACGGCGGTGTTTGGCGATCAAAATATAGTCGTCCGGTTTACCTACTTAACCTAAAAAATTATCTATCTGCATGCTTGTTTTAGAACTATATCTATATATATATATATATATATATATATATATATATATATATATATATATATATATTAGGGCTACAAAAAAGTCTTTTCGGTCTTGGCGCTATAAGGAAAACACACATATAGGAGACACGGGAGGTCTTATTTATTGATTTATATATTCTCCGCCGGAAGAGACAACCTCTGCCCAACGATTTACAAGGTTTTCAATTCCTAAATAATCTTCCAAATTTCCAAAAAATCCAAAATATTATTCCAGTCCAGAACGCACGCGTTCGATAGAAGTGAATATTTTACCACTTACAAAATTTTGCATCGATCTGAATAGGTGGTAATCAGATGATGCTATATCGGGAGAATACGGTGAATGTTCCAAAAGTTCCCGAATTTAGCTGGGAAATTTTCGAAAGGGTCTCCCTACTCACGTGGGCCTTGCGTTGTCTTGGTGAAACAGGACACCCTTCATTGAAACTAGCGCAGGGTACGACTGCTTTAATTTTTCGTGAATCTTTTCGAGTTGTTGACAGTACACGGCCGTATTTATCGTCTGGTTACGCGGTGTTGGCACATTCTGTCTGTACAACAGGCATCTCAAAACTATTTTAACAACTTTTTGTGACCCTGCGTTGCACTCAGTCCATTTTTAAACTTATGGAGTAAAATCGCCCAATTTTGGCATTTTTCTACCTCCATTTTGCAGCACTTTTACGAGCAAACGGCTAAACAGATTTCAAAATGAGAGTTAAGACCAGCAGATTCCCCGCTCTTTTTCACATGAAAATAACAAAGAGTGAGCCAATTATCTATGCCTAGGCGCCGGGGCGGGCGCTGTTTTTTTGTAGACCCTATATATATATATATATATATATATATATATATATATATATATATATATATATATATATATATACGTGTGTTTACGCCAATGCACTATTGTGTTCATACATTTACACTGTACAATATGTATGTGCGTGCATACATAGATATTTCGCGATAAAGCCGTTGCTTCCTTCGAAGGTCATTTAGCTTAAATCCACAACCGATTACTCCTAAAACTTCTATTTTACTCTAAATTCATGTTGGAGTCACGGTCAAGGCTAAAATGAAATAAGAAAGCAAACAATTAATGCGTCCTAATATCTTTGTTTGCATTATTTTCCCATTCTTTTTTTTACAATAATGAGGCCAAACTACCCGTGTTTACATCTCATGCTTATACAACATGTAGAAAAAGAAAAATGACTAAAAATAATAAGATATATTTTGTCTAGAAGCCATATTATAGTATTTGATTCAACAAGTAAGTACACGTAAAATACATACAGGTCATTACGTACTATGTATATGAGTACATGTCTCTTGTTGCCGGGTTTCTGTACAGGAAATAAATCCGTGTGTCTCGCACTTCTACAGACATGATCGCTAAAGTTGTTAAAGTCACAGGAATCGTAGCAGCAACAGCAGCAACAACAGCAGAAATATGCCAGCAGTCATTGGCGGTCAATGGCAGTCGCTGTCTGAGTCGTTTTATGACGTTGCGTCGTTGGCGGCGCCCCCAGACGCCCAAATGTAGGGCATGCAAAAATCAATGCAGATAGTATGAAATAACGTTTGGCGACGCGGGCTGTGACGTAACTTAGACGTTGCCGCAGCAGACAAGTCGTGCCGCGATCTTTGTGACCCGCCATTGGCTGGCTGGGAGGGAAGCTGGGATGCCGTCGCGGCGGCAGCGGCAGCGGTGGCGGCTGTAGCTGTTGCTGGTAGTATCCAAGAACCAAAGTGACCTTCGTCATCGGATCGACGTTTTGACGCGAGGACGGCCAAACTCATAGACGACACATCGACATCACATTAAACATGAACGGGGTCACGCCGTTACAGCTGCTGCCGGCTTGGGCCACCCCCAGCATGGCTGCCATGGGGGTGCCATGCTGCCGCCAGCTTAACTCTCCCGGCCGGCTAACAGCCGCTGTTGGTCATATCGGCACTGTGTTGGTCAATGACGATGCCACCCCCCCCCCCGCCGCTCTGTCGACCGTTGTCCAGCTGACCGTTAACGCTGGCTGGCCGTCGAGACAGCTCGACCAATAGCTGCACCAGCACAGCGTCAACAACAACAGTACTTGAAAAACGCTAGCAGCAGCAGCAGCAACAACAACAACGACGAGAACAATAACAACAACAGCAATAACAACAACAACAGCATCAGCAACAACAACAACGACTCGATAGGCGCTATCGGCAACACGTACAGAATCGCGCGATTCTGTTCCGAATACGATGGCTCAGTAATCATATAGGTAAAACGAAGATAGCTGTAACAGCAGCAGCAGCAAGCGAGCTAGAGAGATGGCAGAGAACAACAAGAAGTACGGAGTGGCGAAGACCGGTGGAGCCCCCGCGGGGGGGGAGGGGGGGGGGGGGTGGAAGTTGTGGCACCGCCGACGACGACGAAAACGTCAAACATAGTCAGCGACGAGGCGACATTCTTGTGAAATCTTTGCTCACCCATGTGACGGCCATCGCCGACAAAGTTGCCGACCCAGCCAGCGGACAGCGGCGATTGTTGTCCACAGCAGCGGCAATGACGATAACAGCAGCAGCAACAACAACAACAACCAGAACAACAGCAACAACAAACACCGTCACGGCCACGATCGACGTAGGGGAAGAAGGCAGCTCCCGCTTGTCATGTGGGTCGCAGCTGTCGCTGCAAGGGCAGATGAGGGCAGTCAGTCAACCAGCAAACCAGACCCGACGCAAAACGGGCCGCCCCTAAATCACCCCACGGCCTGTTGACAAAATGACAATCGACTGACGAGAGTAATGGAGAGAAAGAGAGAGAGAGAGAAAGAGCCAGAAGGAAAGGATAAGAGTTTAAGCTACTGCTTGTGCTGCTGCTGCTGCTGCTCGATGGTACTACGATGACAATGCTGGCGGTCATGACTGCAAGTGTAGGCTTGTCAAAACAGGCTGGTGGCCTGGTGGAGCAAGGATGGGCAACAACACTGCCTAGACAACAAGGCTGATGACAACCAGACACACAACGAGCCAGTAACGAACAAATAGACACCAGCTCGTCTACGACGTACTGGCGTTTACAATCACTTCTGTTGGTGATCGTTGTCGTGGTTGTCCCGCCAGTAAACGAATGCCAGGAAAGGATGCCGTCTGCGCTTTCCTGACATTCATTGCTGCGAAAGGACCAGGGCAGATGCTGGTGATGATGATGATGATGATGATGATAATGATGACGCATCGCTGCCATCGTCATCAACATTAACCGGCGGACGACAGCAACTACGGCAAAGATCTGACGAAAACGAAGACAACCGCAACCACAACGACAACTTAGAATGAACGAGATGAAGCAGATTGCGCTCATTACGCCACTGTAAAATTGCTAAACAATTTTAGTAGCGAAACTAGGGTGCAGCTTCAGCAAAAGATAGCTAAGGCCTTACGGTTGCAGTGGTATCCTTAGGCCATACTAGCACATAGGACAGTAACGTGAATACTTTAATAAAGCCAGATAGTTGCTGACAAATGGTCGAGCGACAAGCGTATGCAAAGCGTATCATTACGTAACACACTAAACTTCCTCCAATGCGCGATTATGTAAGTTGAAAGTATACCCTTAGATCTTCCGAAAATTGTTTTGATGAACAGAATGATGGAGAAGGACAATAGACGTACAAACACCTGGCGGGTCCGATAACTTTTTAGAGCCGGCAGCCAAGAGTTTAAAAGTTCATGACAATGACGACACAGAGAAAGCCACCAAATAGTGTTTCATTTTGTACGCCCTAGGCTGGAGTCCTTTAAATTAAGGTCGAGCCAGAAACCCCCGGTTTACCGCACAATGTCGATTGCGGCCCTCCTAGTCCTGTCCGAGATTCTGCCATAGCATCTGCTGCGGCGATCTAGACTTGACAACGGCTAGATCAAGGACCATCGACCGGTAGCTGCCGGGAGACCCTCGGAGGCCATCCTCCGGGAGCTATACTAGAGACCTCATCCCTGACCTGAAGACGTGGTACGACTGCAACCACAGTGAGTTGCCCTATGGTACGACACAAATGCTGATCGGGAGATTAACAAAGCGAATGTCGACACCTGCACGTTATGCAGATCGGGTGACACGGACGATGTCGAACACACAGTTCTGCGGTGCCCGGCTTTCCGAGAGGTCAGAGACGCGAATGCGACCACCGTGAGGGGAAAACAGATCAAGAAAGTTGTAGCACACATGCTGACATCGGCAAAGGCATGGAGAAAGTCCTGTGCCCTCGCCGAAAGCATCATGTGCTTAAAAGTCTTTCCAGGCTATCATGTTCTGAAAGGTGGTCAAGGAAACTGCTAGGCGAGTCGTGTCAATGACGGCTCCCGATCCGGTCGAGAGGGAGCGTTCGTAGTTGAGAGAAAAACCGAAAAATAGTGGGAAACGGGCAGCAAAAGCAAACCAGCCTTGGGACTAGGCAGAGACATCCAAGGGCGCACTAGGAAGATACCACAGAAAGAACGTTTGTGTTAACATTAAGGACAAAGGTGGCATATCGCACCCATCCGCCCTGAGGTACGCCGGACACGACATAAAGAGGTTTCTCAAGGGTATTGTATGATTGTATGGGCAGTAAAGCGTCAGCTTAGCGTTTATTAGCATTGCTCCGTTTTGTGTTATTTTCCGTCAGAGTTGGGTGCCAGTAAATTGATGACGCATGAAACGATGTTAAGTTCAACCGAAAAACATTGTTAGCTCGATCTAGGAATATAAGGCAGGCACAGAACGGTAATCTACCGCATTGTCCTCGGAGACTTTTGTACAAACAGTGGTGATAATAATTTCATAATTTAAAACGTGTTTTATTACAGGGATTGTAAAATGCAATGCTTTAGTTTTCAATAAAAAATATGTTTAAATGATTTCAGTCACATGCGCAAAGCTATAAAAACGTGTTCTCTCAGTCTAGAAGTAGGCAAACTAATAGGCAATTATACATATATAGAGAATGTCCGTGTGGCTGTGGCGGCGTGGGCTAGGGGACTAGTGCCTTAGACATGCTTGTCATCTACTGGGATGTCGCAGGTTCAATCCCTATTATTGATCGTTTTTTTTAGCGATTCTATCTAGAATAGATGACAAACCATATACCGCTGAAAATCAGCGGCCGTGGTGCCACTAGGACTATTGGGGAAACCCTAGCTATCTCAACATGTCTGGCCGTTGGTGCATTGAAGATATGCCTTACTGAGAGCTCCAAGCCCGTAGAAGACGGAAAATAGTCTAAAATTAAAAACAACCTCCTTAAAAATGTTTTTTATTCAAGAAGATGGCCGTGCCCAATGGAGTAAAATACCTTGACCGATGGTACTCAAGGCAAGGTGGCTTAGTGGCAAAGCCTTTGCCTTGCATTCGGGAGGACCGGGCTCGAGACCCAGGCCGGCCACTCTTAAATTGGTTTGCATGGTTTCCAATTTAGACAAGGTAAATGCCGGAGTGGAGTAAACTTAGCCATGACATGAAAAATCCGTACACGGGCAATTGCCTTACGGAAAATCAATTTAAAAAAAAAAAGGCTGTCATTATCAAACTCCCACTTAACAATATTTTTTTTTATTATAGCGAACTCCTCTAAAAAACTCTCTGAATCTCCAGAGCCATATAAGTTTAAGCTGCGCGGGTGGAGACTCCACCTATCAAGGGATTCGACGAAAAGCTCCGATGTGCCTGGCTTAAATCCTTAATATCGAGATGCCAGCACGCATATGAAAACAAACGTGCCTTTGCTCATCTGTTTTGGGTTGGAAGTCCGCCGCGCTTACGACCTGATAAAGAGCTGCCTCTTGTGGTCTGTGGTAAATGGTAAAACTTTAGTAGCATATTTTTTTCTCTCGGGGATGACAAAGACTCAGCACGCTGAGCTTATTGCTGGTAGGACAATTATAGATGATTCCACATTCCGCTAGCAGTTAGGTTGGACGCAGACGTCGCCTAAATTGCATGACTTTTATCCCATTGGCCTGATGAAAAGCGTGCTATGTGACGCAATTGTTTGGAAAACGCTGGCCCTACCATAAGAAAAACTCATTTGAAAATGCAGATGATGTAGTTTATTGTGATGAACGTGAAATCTTGTGCCACCAGCATTTGAAGTGCCATTACTGGTAGCGCTCGGCCAAAGCGAACAAACAGAAAGTACTCACTATGGTACAATCAGGAGTGCGCTTCTTGCAAACATTATACGATTCAAGCATATATTCTAGCAAAAATCCGCCCCGAGATGATGTCTTTTTATGTTAGATTAAGTTGTGACAATAAAAGAGTTGTAGAGAGGGCCATAAAAGAACACGAAGAGCAAAACAATGCAAGCTGCTCCTTGAGGCCCAACAACAACAACCTCATAAGTGGCTGGCGGACAGGCGCGTCACTGCCTGTCCTATCATGCATGATGTATTAAATGCTCATTTCCGTCAAATGTTTGCCAGTGCCATAATTGTTCCGAGCTGTGCTAAAGTGGTTATGTCAGTGTGGGACGACCGCGTGCAAAGGAGTATCTCAAACAAGCGATTCAACTTGAGTCCTGCGTCACTATACTTTTTAAAGAGGTGATAAAACAGCCTAACTACCCTCGGAATGGAAATCCAGCCTCTTTAGCACTTCCTCTAAAGGAAAGGGATCCGGTGGCTCCAGCGTCTTGCCGAGGTATTGCAAGGAAAAGCGCAATCTACAAACTTCTGTCGGCTATCCTAGCCCGTCGACCAGAACATATTTTTGAGGTTAACAGAACGCTGCCAGAGCAACAGCATGGCTTCAGAAGGGACTGGTCAACAATGACAGCATGTGCTGTACCTATGGATTGTATACAACGGGCACTTCGAACTAAATGGCTTATCTCTTTGATGTAATTGTAATTGACTTTTTAAAGCGGCCTTTGATACGGCCACACGAACGATTATACGTGACAGACTGGCGGTTTCGCCTTTTTGCCAGGTTTCGTTGAATATATTGGAACCTATTAAACGCATTTTCTGTACGCGCAACATTGTAAATCAACTATCGGTTAGCAAAGCTCACTAATAAGAGACATGTTAGACGATTTTTTGCGAAGACACATTACAGAAACATAATATGATTGAGCTAGAGGGTGTGTTTATATAGGCTTTCTATTAAGATATAGCGGACAATGCATTAGCGATTCTGGGTCCCTAGCTCACACATATATGCTCTCTGGGACTGTGGTCTTTAAACAAGATCTGAATAGACGTGGTCTCGAGAGGTAGCCTCCAAACCTGGAAATATCAGAATATAATATTCTTACTAAAATCAGGCAACTGCCCACTAAATGCAGCTTTACTCCTGATTTAATCCCACCCATATTTTATAAAAATGTAGCGTCTGTGATAACTAAACCCCTTTTTTTGATATTCAGTAGGTCCAATGAAGATGGCATCGTGCCAAAAAAAATCGGCAATCAGTCGTAACTCCTGTACATAAGAAGGGTCTAAAGTTAAATGTAGATATTTACAGACCTGTAGCTCAATAATGAATCGTATGTATCATCTTTGAAAAACTTCTAGTGAACCATATTTTTAATTTTCTTCAATCCATTGGATGAGAACCAACATGGTTTTACTAAATAACTACTAACTAAAATACTAAATAACGTAGAGAACCAACATGGTTTTATTGAAGTTGATACTCGCTCTATATCATGGATTGCTAGTTATCTTACCCGTAGTTAGCTCTGCGTTCGCGTAAACAATAGCTTTAGTGAGTCGGGTACGTGTCCCTCTGGCGTTCCTTAGGGGTCAAGTCTCGAGCCACTTTTATTTTGCATATTTATTTTAGATCTTAAAAACGTTATTCCCGAATTGATAACTTACAAGTTTTATGCTGATGGTTTGAAACTATACGTACCTATCCAGCGAAAGGCAGGTACTGCAGAGTACAATTGAGGCGGTTTCTAAATGGTGTGTAAACAACGAAATGCTTATATCAGTGCCGAAATGTGTTGTATTGTGTGTAAAGGAAGCCCATGACTACATGCTACATGGGGAGGCTATCCTTATTTTAAATTCCATTAGGGACCTTGGGGTTGCGGTGACACCGGAACCGGATTTTAGCACTCATATCACTCAAGTCATCCGATCAGCTAATCTTATATCTAATACAATATTTTGTTGTTATATAATTAATAATTACAATTTTTAAATGAGGCTTTATATTAGTTTAGTTGTACCAAAGTTTATCTTTTGCTGTGAGGTTTGGCGGCCCCATTTAGACAAACACATTGAGACAATGGAAAGTGTACAGAGGAGATCCCTTCGTCGTGTCTCATTAAGGTGTAACATTGCCCGAAATTCTATTGTGATTAGCCCTATTCGAGAACTGCAGTCTAGAGCGGACTATCGCATGTACAATTGTATTATAAACTCATCAAATACATCAAACTATTTTAACATTCGGTTAAACAATCTTAGAAGCGGTAGCACCATCTCTTTAAAACAAATTTCCAAGACAGATCGTGTAAATAACATGTTTCGAGGCGGATGGCGAGGGCACTGAGAACTTGAAGCTAAATGTCGGCACACAAGTAAACTGACTATTGTATGTATCTAGGTAACGGTTTGTAACGTGTAAATAATGTCCCCCCATTGAAAAAACAAAGATGCATTTGAATTTAATTAAACAGATATAAGTATGTAAATAGTAAGCAGTAAAGCAATGTTTTTTTTTAAATAAGAAAATGAGTGCATTTCTTAAACTTGTCTTTGTTTGTTAAGCTGAACGTTTAAGGTTACGTGTGAAATACAACATATAGCGAATCCCTATCTGCTCGGTGTAGTTTTTGACGACATTTCGACACATTTGGTCTATTTTGGCAATCACTTCACGAATACGGTTTTCAGCTTAGGGATTGATTCGTGGATCACCCCTGTAGACGCGGTCCTTTACAAAACGCCAATAACAGCCAACCGACTCAACGCAAACAGCACTCGCTAACTGTCGCGACCAGTGCCGGGATTCAGTGTTGGAGTACATAACACAAGGATCTCTGGACACACTTTGTCCTCTTGCTAAAACGCTGGGCGCTACTCACGTCACTTTGCCATCAACGATGTGATCTTTCGCGCTCTTCACTCGGCCCACATTCCGGCAGTGAAAAAATCTGCCGTCTTAGTCGGCCTCAGTCGGAATAGTAGCACGGGCAAACTCTCACCACTTGGGCTCGCTGACGTCTTCTTGTTTGGGATGTTGGGACTGTACGCTGGCCAGAAGCTACGTTCAAAACACGAGCCGTAAGGCCGGTGCGGGGTGCCCGATCGTGATCGAGGTTCAGCACGGCGCCTGCGGGTGGAGGGGTTTCTTCCGTCAACCGTAGGGTTTCCGGAGATCCCGTAGAAAGTGTACTTATTTCCCATAATTGGTTAGTACAATAAAAACCATAAGACATTTAAAAAAAAGAAAAGACTCGTCGGAGACTTCCGCGTGGTGGCCGATGTAAAAATAAGCTTTTTTCTCGAAATGTTTGTGTGTGTATTCGATTTTAATCTAGTTCTGTGAAAAACTGTGATTCCGTGGGTTTTGGACTCGCGCAGTGCTGTTTTCTCGTGCAAGATCACGTCAAAATCCACTTGTGTGCTAGAGCGACATCAAAATGGGAGTCGTATGTCCACCAAAGGCGGTATAAACATTACGGCAGTATAATTTTCCAGGTTCGGCGACGACGACGACGACGACAACAACAACATCGATGCCGCGAGACATCACGAGCGACAACCATGAGCCGCCTCCTAGCGCAACCACGGAATGACCGGGAGACGTTCGAAATGCCACAGCCGGTGGAGGCGCCGAGGTAGCAGCAAAGGTGTCAACAAGTAAAGAGGAGGTTAAGAAAAAGCGGTCCCAACAGACTGCTAGTGGAGGACATGGCGCCGGTAGCGACACCGCTGCGAGAGCAGTGGCTCCCAAACGGTAGGCAACGAGGGAACCGTCGAGAACGAGAGCGGCGGGAGAGGGCTGCACAATGCCGTCAACTGTAGCGGAATCCTCCGGTGCTGCCAGTGACGAGAGCGCTGAAAAGGAAGCCATGAAGAGCCGGTCCACAGTGCGGTCAACTAGTTACTTCGGAGAGGCGCGCGAAGAGAAAAATATAGGCGGTTGGAATGTTGTTGGTACGGGCGGCTGAGTCATGACAAGGGAGGCAACTCCAAAGTAATTCGAATTTTTGCCGGAATATATTTTTAGACGAAAGTACGTCTGAGCCTGAAAACCCACAGCGTGCTGCTTTACAGAGAACCGCACAGGGCTATCCCTGCTACAGCTTGGACCACACCAAGCCGAACAGTCCCTGGGCGGCACCTCGTTGTTGCCACTATGGCTCTGCAAACCGTATTTGGAAAAAATGACACCAAGCGGCGACACAAATGTTGTTTATGTAAATTATAAAACCAGGATGTCCCTTACGGCAGTTGTCCGTAGCGACTTCGCTGTTTGAGGCAGCTAAACAGACCGACAATACAGCTTATTCTGCTCTTGTTCAGAACGGACTAAAGGTATCTGTGGCCACACATAGGGCCCAGCCTTAGACGTAGCCCGTTGCTACGCTGATGAAAGGGCAAAAGCAGATCGCCAATGGCGTACCTCTAACGAACAGCATTGACAAAGTAGTGCTCTTCTCAGCTTGTCCATCCAAGTGGTGCCATATATCTAGAGGCGTCTCTGAAGCGTCTTCGAAGTGTTTTCGCAAGCAGTTCGAACCGGCTCTCCACTCACCACTCGAGTCAAGCTTAGTGGAGTAAACTCAGCAGACCTCACCACGAACGACTTCTAATATGACGCCATCGTTAAATGCCTTTCAGCCGCCGTGACTTTTGACGAACACTGGCTGTGGATCGCTTGGTGACAATATGGGGTCGTCTTCTCCCAATTCTAATGTTGAATAGACAACTAGACAATCGTCAGTAGACAATGCCGTTGACGCAGAACAATACCGCGGCGTCATTTACCTCGATGTCGATAACATGAGATTTGGCGCCGATCTCGCCATTAGCTGCTTTCATTAAAAGATACTTAACGGCTGTCCGTTGTTCGCGAAAATCTCAGGATGCTCTCCCTCGTTCCGCGTGGCGTATGGGCTACATTCGCTGCCGAACTGACCAATACGATCAAGTCGATTTGCTAACCAAAAGACCCCTTGGTCTCATCTCACTTATTTTGCAACAACTGTTCTCACAGTCCCTTGGTAGAATGCGAAGGGAAAGTTTCTGTGTTCACCTGTTTGGGACGACCGGCACTGGCGACTGAAAAAAACGATGATAGGTTAAGAGTTTGGGTGAAACAAAGCCGGAACAGGAGAATATTCCTGCAACAACCCACAGTCTAAATTCGAGTTAATGAAGGCTCCAACAAGCATCGCACATTTAGCGAGAAACACCGAGCAAAGTGACTTAGTGGCAAAGCCATCGCCTTGCAATCAGGATGTCATGGGTTTAAGACCTGGACCGGCCACTCTTAAATTGGTTTCTAAGTTAGACAAGGTGAACGCTAGAGTAGATTATATTCGATCATGATCGGACAAAAAGAATGCGAAGAGAGCATAGATGTCTCAATAAGATGAGATGATGCATTGCCATCTACTCCCCCGCCCCCCCCCCCCGCCATTATCGCTTTGACATCCGGATATGTCAAAACATTGGCATATTTGATGAGGCCTTGAGGCGTTTCTTTTTTGTCGTTGTTGACTTCTGTATTGACTTGCAGATGCTGAGTAGTGCCTTCCACAACGTGTTCGGTGTTGATTTTGTTAAAAACATAGCGCAGGCGCGCTGCTTCCGCTGACACCACCAAATTTGCTGCCTCACGCTGGACACTACCAAATTCGCGGGTCTGTCACCGCAGTAGGCGCACGTGGGGCTGGAAGGCTCCCCGGTCCTCAACAGGTACAACTGGAAGTTCTCGTGACCGTCAGAATTTAGGCAGTGTGGACGGTTAGTTCTCCCTTCGACTGATTAGCTATTTTTAATGTTTAGTAGAGACTGACGACTGGATCACCCTTTTCCAGGCCGTCCTAATCCTAGCATAAAGTGATACAGCGTCCGCGCTCGTCTTCTCTTGAGTGTAGAGTTTTCCCACAGACGGCGGCGCTGTTCCGCCGTTACATCCCAGAAAACCGTTCCCGCGAGTGGAAGCGCTGCCGCTGTGCTCACCGTCTGCCCGCCATGATGGCCCTGAGGGCTGTTCGTTGCGGTTGGTAAAGTGTCAAAAGGCCAGGCCGGAGCCATTGGGCGACTGACTTGGCCACGGATATAACGCGTCGCTTGGAGTGCCAGGGCCAAAAGCGTTGGTCATTAGGCATGCAAAGTCATTGGCAATTTCGAAGGTTTTTCTATTGACCGGCGCGCGTAAGAGATGCCTTGGAGATTTCGGTAATGGAATACTTCGAGGCAATAGAAGGCGGGGCAAGACTTCCGTCCAAAAAAAAAGTTAAAGTATTAAAACGGAGCCTTTTTCCTATGAAGAGTCTCGGGTAAGACTCTCCACGAGAGACGTTTAAAACGAAATTATCGTTGATTAAGACGGCCAAGAGAAAATTGCGTATTTTTATGGAGACTTGCAGAGGAGCTCGGTTATCGATTCAACCCGCTAAATGACGCTAATTGTTGAGCGCTGCTTTCGAAATCCATTATGCGAGTTATGTAGAAGGCCGTTGCCCGATCTCTGCGGACTTCCATTTGGTAGGGCACGAGCTCAGACGTAACCCTTTCATCAGCGCAGCAACCACCGTTTTCGTATATCCCTTCACAAGTAGCTTGCTTGCACCAACGGAGCTGCCGTCAGGGCCCGGTGCCGTGCCTAGCGTATGACGTCTCGGTGTTTTAGTGTTACCGCAAGAGGTTAATCTTCTTTGGAACCTCTCGGACGTTAGGTTCGTCTTCTTCGCTAGGACGGGGCACCCCCGTACAGCCTTCTATGACGGCCCCAGGACTCGTTCTCCATACTTTTGAAAAGGACCTCCAGGAGCACTCCTTATTCCTGAAGTTTTCCCTGCGCAGCCTTTTGTTTTCGGCGTTGTGGTGCAATCCGGGCGTCGGGTCCTGGCAAATTGGCTCCTGAGCGTCGGGTGGGCGTACTCAGCAGGGAAAGATGATATTGCTGGTAGGGGGGGGGGGGTAGGGAGGGAATTAATCACGTCGAATTGAACACGTGGATCGAACAAAATGGTAGTCGCAAAAAAAATTAGTCCTGTAATACTGTTCAGTGTAAAATTTGGTAGGCCTCTGTTTAGCTCGCGATTGTTAGATCGATGCACGAAGTGCGCCCACCTCTGTGAAAAGTGGGAGCACGAATGTTAAGAGCAATGGGATCTTCCTCTTAAAACGCGTGCCCCTCGACGACCCCCATTTATAGCAGGTGGGTGTAGTTCTGCACTGTTTGGAGAGGTGCTCCAGTGTGCCGGCCCTGTGGTAGCCTACCAGAATGCCCCACTCGTTGGCACCGCTGCAGGGTCGGTGCGATGACTCACTCCGTGACAGCGCACGGGGGCTACCCCAGCTATACCCGCTTTTAATCCAGGATCTTGCGGGCATCCGGAGAGGTCGCTAGAACAAGAGCCATCTACCTCCTGGCAGACCCCTTTTAGGGGGGGACCGGTGTGGGCAATGTCCGTCGTCTGGCGTAGGGCATTCTCAAAGTTATTTAAGATGGTGCCTTCCACAATACCCCCTATGGATAGTCGCGTAAGGAGTTGTTCTAGAATGTTGCTCTGGCGCGTAACTGCAAAGGGCATTCTTTTCCATGTAAATGCTCAGATGCTTGTGGGCGATTCTACTAAATTTGACTAATAATAAGGGCTAAAAGTGTCGGGTCTACCTGAATTGTCGAGCCCGATAGCGTGGTGCATTCCCGTGTGCCTTGCAACCGGAGGAGACACATAGGTGCACGGGTTCGAGCCCCACCGTTGCACATGTGTATTTATAGGGTCCGTCACGAAGCAATGCGAAAACAGTCCCGTGGCCGTTATGTGTTGTTGGCTGAGGGCCAGCCCGAAAAAGTAGAGTCTACCTTAATGGAAGCTGATAATAGATTGTTCTTTGAAATGCTGTAATCAAGGCATCAGTTTGGTTTTTTAGACAAAATAAAATCATATTGAGAACTTCGGCGCCAAGTAATTACATTTCTGTCGAATTCAAGTAGAGATGAATTTCTGAGTCTAACTATAAGACATATAATTTTAGCAGTTTTGGCCGTGTATTCGCTTTAGTGTTTCGTTTTTTTTTAATATAATATCAGTTTTCTGAACTTGCCATATATTTTTTCCAAAGATTGTACATTATGTTTTAATAAATCAAATAATGTATCTTTAATTATTGTTAGTGATGTGTTCATCTCTACGAATATCTGGTATACGTTCGCTCTATTGTTGAATCTTTTGCACTCGTGATACCGACGAAATTTGCTTCTAGTGTTATACGAGCTGCAGTTGTTTTCGTATCAGTATTATTATTTGCCTCGTTAAGTACATCGCACTAGGGCTTCTATCGAGAAGTAACTCTTGTCTATTGCTACGGTAATACTGCAATATCAGTCTTACTGCTATCCTTGTTCCAAACTTTCTGCCAAGCGTATACCGAGTCTTTCGTATGGCATAGCCGACTTAAAAGCCGACGTCTATTAACATAGTGAGTTAAAGGTCATCCATAATTTCGTATTAGACTGCTATGCACATACAATATGTATTATGTACTACAGTTGACATACTGTTGTGCAAGTGCGAAACAAGTCACGTAGAAGCTTAGAAAGTGCCGAAACATCACGTTCGCCTTGCGGAGGGGGAGGAATAACGACGCCAAAATGTAGCACTGATGCGGCCGTAGTAGGAGAAGTAATAGTAACAACGTAGTATAGCTAGCCTATGAATGGGGACAAAGCAACTAGCGACTGAGCGCTAGTTCGTACGTGTAGCATCGACAGTAGCGATACGGAAAGCTATGTAAAGGCAATCAAGGTCGATATGTAGATCAGGCGTCATTTCTAGCTAGATCACGTTTGACCAACGCTGACGCCAACGATGGCGACCGCAGCCACCAACCACCAGGTCCCGCCGTAACAGTAACAGCCTCATGTTCTCCTGCGGTTCTACCTGCAAAGGCAGTGTTTAGATAGCGCCTATTGGTAGTGAGATAGTGTAGAATAGTTGGGGGGGGGGAGGGTGCGTCACGAAGGCCAGCCATACGGTAGTAACGAAAATACCCCCTCTCTACGCGGCGACATCCAGAGAAAAACAACGACTCACATCGATATAAGAGACGTCTGCTGTTGTGGCACAACATGTTGCATGCGACCAAAAAACCACAGGCGTATGATGGTGTTGGTGGAACCTATAAATAATAGATACTAATATTAAACTACTACGTGTTAATTGCATTTAGGAACCATATAGACAATGGTGATGTTGTACGTACAGGCCCACACTAACCCAAAGTAACAACCACAAAAAGCCTGGCACTAGTATTGTAGCGAGACG
Organism: Dermanyssus gallinae; assembly: GCA_003439945.1. NCBI lineage: Eukaryota > Metazoa > Arthropoda > Arachnida > Mesostigmata > Dermanyssidae > Dermanyssus > Dermanyssus gallinae. The sequence continues at coordinate 666,996 of QVRM01006074.1, forward strand.
CAAGCCAGTACAAATGTACGTGCACGTTACAACACTTATTTGCAGTATTATTTCAAATTTAAAATTTGACTTACTTTGGGACATATATATATGCAGACAAGGTTCCTATTATATATTTGGACACTATGACATTACTTGTCTTTAAGCCTGCATCTAAACGAGAGCAAAATCCTGCTATTCAAGAAATAATATGGACGATCCGCATTTCTACTGGGGTACCGAATCGGAACGCGCACTTGAGAAGACCCTCGCAAAGTCAATCATCGCAAGAGTGCTTCCAACTGTCGAGAAAGTCCTACTGCCGGAACAATTCGTGTTCAGGACGGGCTAAGGTGCACAGAATGCAATCTACCTAGTCCAGTTGGAACTTGGTCGGGCAAAACCCGGGGTTCCTCTGTAGTCTTCCAACGCAGTCTTTATTGGTTGCGCTAAGATCTTTGACAAAGCCCCCACCACATATTAGTCGACTCACTTCGGCACGCTAAAGTGGGTGGTCTTGTTTTGCAATTGCTTTCCAGCTCTGTGATGATGACTGCTTGGAAGTGGGCAAACAAAGTAGCTCGGTAGAGCTGATACAAAGTGTGCAGGAAACTTGCAGGAAAACCCACTCAGTTGTCAGTCATTTGCTCTACTAATTGCTGACTTGGTACGCCATGTGCGGGCTGAGTTCCGAAATACTTTTGTCGTTTTGTACGCGGTCTTCTTTCACATACCTGTCACCCAGGAGCTCTTTAACGCAAACAACGGCGATGACAATACTGACACGATCTAACACTGCAGACGCCGAACCCAGCCTGAAAGTTTCCTGCCCGGTGTGTGGCCTAGTATACACCAGGCATGACCTACTACGACATACCAGGACAAAACACCCGACAGCTTTATCACCGTCTCCCGTAATGGATACGAGCCACCATGCCGGTCCCTCAATTAACGACATCTTAATCAAACTCCAAGACATTAGTAAAACTGTTAAGTTAGTAAGTGACAAACCAAACTCTATTAGACATATCTTAGCCATGATTTAACTTAGCCTTACTAAGGTGTTCGATGATGTGTATACTCAGAACATTTTCCACGCTTGGTTAGCATTATTTTTCTTCGTACCAGTCATCATCCGCCTTTCAGCCAGGATTACGAGTGCGGTGCCAGGCTACTGAACCTGACGGCCCGCAGTATCACCCAGAGAAAGGCGCCAACGCTTACGTTAACTCCGATGTTGGTCAAAGAGTTCTAGCCAACCTATCCAAAGGAGACGGCACCAATGCCGCTAGAACCCTTATCTTTACAGACATGTTCTTATCTAACGAGGATACCGCCAAAGCATTAAGAGCAAAACGCCCGCCTGCACCAGCCGAGCCTAGATGGCCTGAACCATCAACAAGTTAGCAGTATCTACAGCCACAGTTGTTAACGTATTGCTCTTTGGGCAACCACCAATAGAACGTTCACCAATAATAATTAGCGCTAAATGTTTCGCATTAAAACGGAAATGCGGAATCGGTATCCGACCGATAGCATGCTTATCATGCCTACGCAGGGTTGCTTCGAAGGTCAGCCTAAGAAACAACACAGGCCCGCTCACACACCGAATAGACGACCCACAATAGGGGTTCTCGGTCAAAACCGGGGTGGAGACAGTAGTCCATACAACTCGCTCTTTCCTGGAATTCAGGACTTGCAGGATGTCCCAAGTACTTGATCAAGCTGAATTTTTCAAATACCTTCAATACGGCAAGGAGAGGCGACCTGCTACGGAGAGTCAAGGACTCCCATCCCAAACATGTACCTTCACGTCGGTACATGTTTAAGGTGAAGTCCTCATATAGACGCCTAACGTCTTGCCTTGGAACGTCTGACTTAACGGTATCGTCCGAGACAGGTATACAATATGAAGACCTCCTTGGTCCACCTTTGTTTTACCTGGCATTTAATGATCTAATCATATTACTTGAAAGCCCGCTTACCATGTGGTGCTTGGACGATACAGTACTGGCATTAAAAGCCTCCACAATAGTTAGTGACTTACAGAAGATTATCAATTCCAAGAAGGTAAGCGGCTTGGCCCTGAACCCCTCAAAATGCGAACTGTTCGTACAAAATGCCAACGCAAATTTAAGAACCTCCGAGGTTACGCATAGAACACTGAAATTCAAGATACTAAACGCAAACGAATAGAGCTCCTAGGGGTACCTCTACTTCAAGAAGGTGTCCCCCCGTGCTGCAGAAGTGGCTACGTAAACTGAGTAGTGCTTCAGAGCGCCTTCCTCTGATAGGATACCATTGTGGTCTTAATCTGCGGAGGTGTTCTTACTCAGCCATATGTCGGACTCATATTCTACGGTGTATCGATCTTATTGAGAAAACGGACGAGCTACGACGCTTCAATGATCTTCGAGCCGATTCGATCCTGCTAAACATAGAACTGGACGATACAGCCAAACAAAAGATCTTTCCATGGCCAAAGGAGCCTTGGCTTACCAGACCAAGCAATATTAGCACTCCCGCAATACTTGCTGCTACCCATCAGGTTTCCGACAAGGCCTGCGAGCTCCTTGGTCAACCCGATTAGCTCGAATTCACGTCCATGCGAGAACAAGTCACGAGCAGTTTGGTGGAGGTTCTTGGAACATCACCAAAAAAGCACCACATCTTAGAGTCTAGCGTATCAACATGCTCGTTTACATACTGATCAAACTGACAAGGACCCTATTTGAGCTTGGGTTAGGGCAACCTTTTTAAAGCATGTACGCGATTGGCTACACGCCCTTCCCGGTGCATTAATAAGAACCTTAATCGCAGTTTCTCGCAGCTCTCCGTTTTATTGGTGTATCTTAAACCCTTCTGGATCCTAGCTGGCTTTGTGAATCGGTGCAGTTCAACTTCTTCCCCTGGGGCATCTTTAGTGCAGTGAATTGACCCGTTGTGGTTCGTTATACACCCGCCTAAGGGCGACCCACATCTGGGAAAAAAGGCGAGAGACGTCGGCACTGCTACGGTGCTCAACTCCACCAATGTTGAGCACCGTAGCAACATAACCTGCTACACCCAGCAGGTTATGTTGCTGGGTGTAGCGCGGAAAACGGCCAGGCAACGGACGATGTTGCGACCATCGTCAATCTAGTGACGAAACTAGCGCGAACGTTTCGGAGCAGACAGTGCCATCTGGCAGCGCGGGAGAAGCTGTTTCACTGGATGAAAATCAAAAGGCAAGGGAGGGTGATGCTCTGAACGATGGCGATACTAAGGGGTTGGATTGAGGTGGTGGTAGACCAACTCAAACGGTGACTGCTCCTAATGTTGTAATCGAGGAGCACACTGAAGCAGTTCTCTGCTCAGCCATCAATAAGCAACTTGCGAAAAATATTACTAAGGTGTGCATTGATATAGCTCAGTACATTAACGGGAAAATTGATGAGTCCTGCTTCGCTAGCAGTGGTGAATTCGCTATTGTGGCTGCTGATATTGTGGACAGGGCTACTTTGCTGAGTTTAACACAGCTCGTGGGTATCCCTGTCCAATCACGAACGAGTGGCCAAAGATCCACTTTTTGTGATTAGTGACTGAGGCCATTCGGGTGCGGTTGAAAAAAACCCACTACGCATTCAGCATAAAATCTCCGCTTCCACGGTGAAAATTTGCTCACCCGTGAACGACATGCAGCCATCGAAATCTTTTTTAAACAGTGTTTTCCTACGATTGTTCAAGACAAGGTTCTCTCTGTCAGTAGTAGCGAAAACAACGGTCCGAGTCTTCCTACGAGGAATGTACTTCATGCAAGTTCTGCTGCAAGCACACCGGCACAGGTCTCACTCCATGACATTATCCTTGTGGCGTCTAAAGTCAAAAGCGCTTCTAAGACGCTTTTCTGTTTAGCCCGGAGTATTTGCGACAACATATCTGGAGCTTGCAACTCTAACCAATAACAAGCAGAGCTTGCTGTTGAGCAGAAGTCTTGAAGTATATATCTATAAGTCTTGAGAATGATTTATGTAACAGACTACTGCAATTTCCAACTGCAGTACTCTGCACACAATCTCAGAAGGAATGCGGTTCTTACATTGGTACTACGCAAGAATCTTAACCGATTCCGGAGAGGAAATGGTCCGGAAAGTTGCCCCATATGGTTCAACAATGCTTAGTAGGCGAGAAAGTTCGTTGCACAACAAATCTGCGATGGTTTGTGTAATTCAGGGTAAAAACTCGATCTCGGCGACGTTTTTTTCTGCAGCATGGGTTCTTTTTATCCACCAGCACAGTAGCGCCGCTCTCTGCCGAAACGAGGCTGGCGCTCCTGGGAAAACATCCGCCAAATTCACCTGACTTATCCTTTTCTCAGTCTCCCGTGTCTGCCGAGCAGACCCACGAGATCGTCGTGGTTGCGATAGATCCCATCAACGCCATCCGGAACTTGCCTGCCACATTTGTAGTGTCTCCCTGTCATTACGATCCGTTTGTAAAGCCAACGACACCACGCGGTGTCAACTGCACATTCTAGCTCAGCCTGTTTGTGGCCAAATCATGAAACACTTACCATTTACGAGGCCCTTCAATCACTAAGCAGGAGACTTTAATCGTACAAGTAACGAAACTCCCCATTGTACGAATCGTAAGCCTAATTGGAATTATTTGAGTCGAGAGCTGAAGACCAACCATTCTAGACCCTTGTCATTGAGCCTTCGGTAATCCGAGCGAGTCTCAGGTTTTGCCGCAAACTGCAGCACAGGTGCCGTGTTTCCCGTCAACATTATCCCCAGTAGGCATTGGTCGAAGAAGACCGTGTCAGCAACAGAGAAAGTAGCCGGTAGGCATTACTTACAGACATGATCAATGCACGAGCCCAGAGAGACAGCATAAGACCTAAGCTTAGGACGCATCATCACATTGACTGCATGCTGGAGACGCTTACTGGCAAGGACCGAACAATATTCCGATGTGTTGTTACCCTTCTGTACACGCGTTGAATATAAATAAATAACGGCCCACTGGTATTTTCCCCTCATCGAACAAACGCGTTGTTCAAAAACACGATGCACTCTTCTTTTATTACAAAATAAAGGAACATATTCTATTTACTATTACTCTCAACCGATATCTAGGTTTGTGCGTTTCGTCTAACATTGACTCAAGCAGCTCTTCGGTTTGGTAGCCTTAACATATAACACTGTTGTTCAGGGCACAAACAGGTTTCTTAGGCGCTCCAGACTGAGACACGCCTAGTGAATTTCTACTGATATTCTACGTCGTCTAGCCTTTGGGTTTAAAGCGAAACCGAGCCTCTATATCACAACGTTTTAAGCGCTCTCTGCTTACACCTCCAAGGACCTACGGAGTCAGTGGTTCAATACACCAAAGGCAGCGTCTGCTGACATAAACTGATTGTTTTCCTGGCATATGGCTAAGTGGGCGCATGCGTAGCCCGACAGCCTGTATATATATATAAATATATATATAACTTTGCTATTAGCACTTTGGAGTGTGTTGTCTCCTCTAATTGTCTCCGCGCAGTGGGTTCACACACACAATGCGCACATTGGGTTCTCTAACCCAATGTACCCCTAAAAGACGCTATATTTTCTCGTTGAATGTCAAGCGATAGTCTCGATATGGCGACGCAAGAATTCGGATGCTCTCGAGCCTCCTGTCGAAAGATTAAAGCTTCTACCTACGCGCTGAATCCGCTTGAGCATAAGGGGGGGCTGCAGCTCCCATAGTCTCGAACGCCAACGGACAACATTTGTGCGGATACTCAACGATAGAGTATTTTCTGCATTTCTTAGCCTCAGCTAACTTGGAGGCATGACCTGCTCGGCCCGCACCTGCACCGACCATCAAAGGAGCTAATGAGTCGGTTACAGTTGCGGCCCAAGCAGGCATGCGACCACGCGGTGTCAGTCGGATCGTCAGGTAATTTTCCATAATCCCTGAATAGACCCGAGGGTTTCAGAACAAACGGAAAGCCGGCAGATATTAGGCCGCGACTAAAGATGGATCTGCCACATTAGCCATATAATAGTACCTTAAATCCTAAAATGTTTTAACACATCTATGAAGTGCGTTGTCCTTGTGGATCTGCTACTTTATCTATTGCGGCACCTATGCACATATATATATATATATATATATATATATATATATAGTTTTTATTAAGAAAGTAAGTAGTTTTTTTAAATTAATTTTATTTATTTATTTACTTCGGCGATGTTTCGTTTGCTCCCAAAGAACCCCGAGAAGCCCGGGTGCGTGGCCCCCAAACTATCGCCGAAGAGGAGGATGGCGGGCCGCTATTAACGGCCTTCCCCTGGCAGCCTTTCCGACGTCGCGGAACTGACAAGAGAGCTCTGCGCCTATGTCAGCGGACGCAAAAGTCAAGATACGGCCGTGAAGATTCTGGCGGACCAACTCCGGGCGGCTGTAAAGAGGGCCCAAATGGCACTTAACCGGCTAGAATAAGCAGACGCAGGCACACAAACGGAAAGAAATGCAACAGGCTGTGACACCGAAGAGGATCTTAAAAGCCTCCTCTTAGAAGACTGGCCTTCAGCTGTCTACACGAGGGTGACAACCCTCGAAGCCAGTATAACAAGGGATAGACCCCTCCGGGTGCTTGTGGCTAGGGAGGGGGACGCATCCGACAGTGTCACTTGGAGGAACATTGCCTGCCAGTTCCAGGGCATTGCCGGGGAAGCCGAAAGCAAGGCAGGCGTGGTACTGTCCCGCCAAATAACGGAGCCGGGAGACGACGGGGAGCTGACTACCAGGGCGCTGGTGACACTTCGGCTCCCCAAAGACGCGACGCTGCTCCAGCACAAGAATCTCCTGAAGCAAGCACTTATAAAGGCAAAGGCCCTCATGGGCCCAGAAGACCTACCGCCGATCCCTTACTACACGACCCGTAAGGGAGAGCGGAGGGGAGTCGGCAAGCTCCTCGAGTGCCTAGCCAGCACTCACGAGCTGCGCCTAGCAGTTACCCCCGTAACGGGAAAACGGGTTGCCGAGGCTGCGAAAAATCCCACGTCCACGCCGACGACTATCGTTCTACTTAAAAAGAAGGCAGGGAAGACCTACGCAGAAACCATTAGGGATTTTAGGGCCAAGGTAGACCCTGGCTCATACAAGGCTTCGGTCAAACGGGCACAACACCTTCCCAGCGGGGACGTGAGACTTGTAGTAACGGAGGCAGCGCCAGGAGGGGCCAGCGCATTCCTTGGTGCCCTACAGGCGGCCGGGGAGGGTGAGGCGAGTCTCGACCGGTCCTCCTTGAAACGTCTGATTGTCAGGGACATCATGAAGGGGACAACGGCAAAGGAAGTCGAGGAGGTGTTGCGCAGAAGAACTCGATTTGACGGGCCACTGATGGTGGACCCCCCGAAAGAGGGCTACCGGAAGATGGTCGGCGCTCACCCGTCTGGTGCCGCTCGATGCCCGTCGAGCGCTGGACCAGAAGCGGGTCCAAGGGATGGCTATCCTGCCCCATTGTAGAATGGATCACCGTCCCCACGTGCCAGAAGTGCCAGCGAGTGGGGCACACAACCATTTCGTGCACATTTAAAGCGAATACCTCCAGGCGCTGCCACAAATGCGGGGTGTTGGGGCCCCTGTCGAGGGAATGCACCCAAAATGCCAAATGCTACAACTGCGGCGAGGAGGGGCACGCGGCCAATGCCGCTGCTTGCCCTACGTCCAGAGCCCAACTTGCAGAGCTTCATCGCGGCGGCAACCAGTCTGGCAACCGAGGCAGGCTGCCGCCCCCCTCGACAGGGTCTGCGCCCGACCAAAGCACGGTACCCCCTACAGCGGGAGACCACCCCAGAGGCGCTCAGGACCAGAACGGGTTCACCCTGGTAACGCAAAGGAGTCAAAAAAGGGGCCACCTGTTCCCATAGACTCCTGATCCACAAAGCAGTCAAGTACGGGCGAATCTTAAACAACGTATATGACAACTATTGTTAAAGCACTTCAGTTGAACTGCAACCGGAGCATGGGTGCCCACAACATGCTTCAGGAAATCAGTAACAGGTCTGGGACAGATCTGCTACTTCTCAGTGAGCCCAACGTCCGGTGGGCGAAAAAGTGCACTCCGGACCTTTATACAGAAGCAGACAATTTGACAAGCATTTTACTAGACAAATGCTGTTGCCTTCGGGTTTCCGGACACCGCAGCGGGTACGGTTTTACTTGGGTGGATCTAACGGGCGTTGGGCGGTTTTACTCCTGCTACTGCAGTACCAACGCCCCTCACAAAGACCTTCATAGGTTTTTAGACAATTTGATAGAGTCTTTTAACCGAAACGACGTGTCACTTGTAGTTGTAACCAGAGATTTTAACGCAGCTTCCACTACATGGGGCTCTACGGCTACCAAAAAGAAGAGGACACGTCGTCCTCGGGTGGCTGGCAGCGGAGGACCTAGTTGTTCTTAACACGGGTGCGCACACCTTCGATAGAACTGGGCGCATCGTGCATCGATCTTACAATAACAAGAAGAGCGGAAGCACACAGTAATTTAAACTGGAAGGTTTTACTAGAGGAGGAATTGCTTAGTGACCGTCATATACTTGAGTTTCACGTGACTATCTCCCGCGAGGGACCGCCCACAACGCTTCGTCCTACAACCAGGCGCCAGGGGGTTAACGATTCGATGTAATGCCAAAGTAATACCGAGCCTGGGGGGGTGGGGAAGAATCCAAGTTTAGTGGGTTTACGAGTCTCACACTAGTCACGCAGGCTGCTAGTGGCGCATGTGCATTATGCATTCCCAAAACCTCCCAGAAAAAAAAGGGGGGTTAACGAGATCCGGGAGTCCCTTAGGACCTTCATCAACTAGGACGGGATGCCAACAACACCTACGGGCCTCCAAAACCTCCCCGAGGCCGTCTGCAGAGTCGTCACAGGCCGCGGAACACACCGATTCCATCGAAGGACCCCGAAGAACTGGTGGACGACCGAACCTTAGGAAAAGGTGCATACGGGCACGGCGTCTCCTCAACTGCGCTCGGCGAGCCGCGCCTGAGGGGCAAGCCGCCCTGCAACACGGCGCGGAATATAAAAGGCTGCGAGCCTGTCTGCGCAGGGAAATCCCCAGGAGCAAGGAACGCTCCTGGAGAGCCTTTCTCGAAGAGCTGGAGGACGACCCCTAGGGCCGCCCATATAAAATGGTGCGGGGCTTTCCATCCTTCAAACGAAGGGTGGAGCTTACGTCGGAGGAAACCCGGAAAGCAGTCACGGCACTCTTCCCGCGGCACCCGCCCTTTGACCGAACCCCGTACTTAGAAGACACAGGGGAGTCTGAGGACAGCCTATTAGAGGTAACCCCGCACGAAGTGCTCCCAGCGGGGGAACGACTCAAGCCGGGAAAGGCATTGAACCCAGACGGGATCCCCGTCTTCGCGGTTAAGCTACTGCTAAAGGAATACCCTGAAGCGGTGGCCGCCGCGGCGACGGAGATGCTTCGGACGGGCTTGTTCCCTATCGCATGGAAGGCCGCGGACCTCGTGCTAATACCTAAGGGCTCCGGCTCGTATCGGCCCATATGTCTTCTCGGCCTCCTGGCCAAGGCCTTCGAGTCCATCGTCGAGGCACGACTCCGAGAGTTCGCGGAGGAGAACGGAATCGCTCTACCATTGCAGCGATAAAGAAAATCCAACTACAGGTCGAAAGCATCTGCGACTCTCCGCCCGGACGCCGAGACCTATATCTACCAATACTACTGGACGTAAAGAACGCTTTTAATAGCCTCCCGTGGAGAGTCATCCTTGATACTCTCCAAAGGAAAAGAGTGCCCTTTTACTTAAGACGGATTTTATCGAGCTAGCTACATGACAGGATTATCCATTCACATGACCAAACTTTTAACATGACCGAAAGGGTGCCGCAGGGCTCAATACTAGGCTTCCTGCTATGGAACATCATGTACGATGACGTGCTGCGGCTGGGGGATATCCCACCCGGATTCGAACTCCTCGTCTACGCTGACGACCTAGTCCCGGACAATGGGTCAGCTGCGTGCGAATGAAGCCCTCTTCGACATTGCGCACTGAATGCAAGGCGCGTGCGAATGAAGCCCTCTTCGACATTGCGCACTGGATGCAAAGGACTGGGCCCTGGCCCCCGCTAAAAGCGAAGCTATTCTCCTGGTGGGTCGGAGGCGCTTGCCCCCGCCGCACCTTGTCCTGGAGGACCAGGAGATTGCTGTAGTCAATACTACAAAGTACCTCGGGGTCTTCCTGGACCGCGGCCTCCGGGGTACTAAACACCAACGGCGGGCGTCAGAGAGGGCATTGAAGATTGCCAATAGTTTCGCGCGCCCTGTGCTACACACCTGCGGCCCTAAACAAACAAGAAGAAGGATTATTACGTCCGTGGCCGAGTCAGTCGCCCTATACGGGGCTCCGGCCTGGCCTACCAACGCTCTGAGGACCAAAACAAATAGAGCCCGCTTACGGCGGGCTCAACGGGTCGGAGCCCGTAGGGTCACCATGGCGTACCGCACGGTTAGCCCAGCGGCGGCGCTCGTGCTCGCGGGCACTATTCCATGGGACCTGAAGGCAGAAAAGCGCCGCCGCCTGTAGGGCGGCCAGAGCCTTAAGAAGAAAGATGCACGGCAACACACATTGCAGCTATGGCAGGGGGAGTGGGATTGCCTGGCGGAGGGGGACCCAGGTGCCAGTCTCCGCAAGCTGGTCCCTAACATCAAGGACTGGCTGTACCGGCCCAGTGGGGGCTCACCTTCCATATCACCCCCCACCCACACAGATTTTGACAGGGCACGGCGACGTTCAGTCGTACCTATTCAGGATTGGGAAGGCCCCCAGCCCCACGTGCGTCCACTGCGGCAATGAACTCGAGGACACTCCAGAGCACACAGCTCTGGCGTGTCTTGCATGGGCGGAACAGCGGACTTCCTTGAGGACTCTAATGAATACGCACATGTTTAATCTACGCGACGTCGTTCTGAAGATGACAAAATCCCTGGAACACTGGAACCTGACAACAGCGGTTTTTAACAAGATTTTACAAGCTAAGACAGCGGCCAACAAGCTGCGACTTTTGCGATTTCCTGCGGCTCCCGGGGACAACTTTCGCCAGAAGTCAGAAGACCCGCCCCCTCTGACTGTTTGATGCATGCGTAAGCAGTTCCCAGTCAGTTGGGGGACGGGGACATGACTAGTTTTTAGTGGGTTGGAGCCCCACACTACCGGCCCACACTTGCAGGGACTTCCTGCTGAGGTGTCCGTGTATGAAACCGCATTTCCAGTTAGTGCTCTAAAAAAAAAGTGGAGCGACAATTGTCTCCTGGAAACGTGTGCACGGGAAATATTACTCCATCTCGTGAAGAATGAACTGGGACCACCTCAGATACGTATAATTAGCAATAATATAAATTTTTGAACAAGGGTTAATTTGATCAATATGTACATGTATCACAATTACTAACATATTACTTATATAACCTCAACAATATTGCATATATTATTCTTATTGCTTGAGTGTCGGTGACCACTCAACATCAACTTGGCGTTGCCTCTCTGTAATTCTAATAACACTCTCTGTCGGAGGAACACAGTCGATCTTGGCTCCGCTGTGGCCTCGAATAGCTTCTTTCCAAGCTATTTTGTCAGTTTGAGTGCATCCTTGCCCCAAACGCCAGATGACTCGAGGCCGAACGCCATTATAACGTGGTCTTCAAGATGATGCGCGTAGAGGCGCCGTCTGTGCATCTCCCGTTGGTGGATAATGTGGCCTACGCTCGCGTTGGCTAGTGCACGATAGCCGAGGGCGTACGTGTCTGAAACATTCACGTCCCACGCCAGCAGCCGATTATGGTCCCAGTCTTGGCTGGTAAGGCCATCCGGTCGACGCTTGTTGTCCCTTGCCAAGCGGCTCAAGCGTGACGCGGTAGCCGGCTTGCCTGAACGCGCGCCCGAGGGTGTCATTTATGGCATCGTGGCGGCCCTGTGTAAGCCCGGCCAGCTTAGTGCAACTAAACCAGTGCAAGCCGCGTTCATCCACCGTTCCACCGCACGGACCTTCCTCCTTCTCAAACATGGCAATGCTAAGTCTGAGGCCACTGGCGGCACGGAGCTGGTCATTGGTCAGCTTACTGCCGACTAGCTCGGACGGGAACACGTCGAGCCACGCTCCAGCGGTGTCGGATGAAACCGCTTTCAGTCTAATGCCGTCTACATCTAACTCTGAGGCCGACAGAAGAGTTAAGTGGGTAGCCTGAATGGCGATTTAGTCCCACCCCTTCTACCTAGTGACCTGTTCCTCAGAAGGACGGCCAAACTGACGCGCATCCCAGATCCAAACGGCGTCTTGTTGGTGGCTGATGAGTTCGCCGGCAGTAGCGGCCACTGCAGAGGCGCAGCTGTGCGACGAAGCAAGGAAAGCGGGTAAGGCAAGGTCCGTGGCCGAACGAATGCCCATTTCCACCCGGACCGGTAAGCTTGCCTGCGTCCATGCCTTATCATCAAGCGTCAGGTCAAGAATGTTTTCCAAGGCTCTCCTCACTTGGTCGTCGAGGTTCAAAGTTTCTGACGGTAGAAGGAAGGCAGGTGAGGTCCGTAGTACATACGGGACCTTTTGCACTCCCATTGCGTGCCGGAGCAGAAAGTAGGCTTGATGTCTACCGAGATGGCCCAGCCTCTGGTAAAGCCGGGAAAGTTGTTCTCCCTTCTCGGCCAGTACCGGACCGATCATGTCGGAAAACACCGCCGTACCCAGCAGCTCCAGTTCATATCGATCTTTTACAAGGATTCCCGGGAGGTTGCTGTTAAATTTAGCGATCACCTGCTGTCTCTCTTTGTCCTCGAGACCCTGTATAAATAGCTCGCATTTAGATGGGTTAAGCTGCAGCCCGCTTCATTGCTCGAACGCTCTGAGATCCTTGATGTCTCTGAGTAACACCGAAGGATCGTTGTTCAGAAGGGTCCCATCGTTGAGGTAAAACAAAGGGACCTTGTATGTCACCTGCTTGACGCTTGTTTGACCTCGTTTGTTTAAGTTAAACGCATTTTTAAAATAACATTTTAGGAGGCAGCATTTTTCGTTGTGTTCGAAAAAGGTGCGAGCTGTGTGAGCAATTATTTCTGCACCGTTTTGAGTGGCGTACCCCATCTGCCAATGGCTGCAGGTAGCTTTTCACATTGACCTGGAGAAGCAGGGTCTTTGTGGCCAATCTTCGCAGAGTGCAGCCGACGGCTATGGGTTGGCATTCTCCGGTTTTCTTTTTCAGGGCGATAAGCCACCCTCCATATATCACGTTTCTCACAGCCTCCGGGACTTGCCCGTTACGTATGATGTCGCATACTTTGTGGCATACAGATAGAGTGTCGCATACAGATATGGCCTCCCTGTGTTTCTTTGTCGACGTGAAGGACTTTTGGGGCGAGGGTGAGCAGCGCGATCCAGCTTGCTTCGTCATTCTTTTTACGACGTCTTTAAGCAGACGGTAGAAGAGTCCGCGCAAGGGGATTCTCGCTCCCTTTGGGATTCTGTACAGCACCTTGCGTGGTACCCTGGCGTTGGCGAGTAACTTGTAAAGAGAAAGGGGCGAAGAAGGCGGCAGATGATGATCAGGTGTCGGCCCTCTGTTCACTGGAGACTGGCTGGCGGGGTGAAGAGAAGGTTCTACTAGTGGAGCGTGTGGAGAAGGCAGCGGCTGTAAGATGCTGCTAAGAGTGGCAGCGGCCTGTTGAAGCACTGCTGGTCTACTAGACTTGGCTATCTTTTTCTTATGAGTCTTTCCTGCGTGAATCTGTACACCCCTCTTTGTAGGAAAGCACATCGAACACCACGGACAATGGTAACTCATTAGCCATTGCTGCTGCTTCTCCTTTGAAACAGAGCTGTTGCTGGCTTTGCTGCGGCTGTCCACTTCTCATAATAATAATAATAATAATAATAATAATAATAATAATAATAATAATAATAATAATAATAATAATAATAATAATAATAATAATAATAATAATAATAATAATAATAATAATAATAATAATAATAATAATAATAATAATATAATAATAATAATAATTTTCAACCCGCCAGTCAGCCGCAAGTAAATGGAGGGCCGACACCTGCCGTCTTCTTCTCCCCTTTCTCTTCACAAGTTACTCGCCGACTCTTCCACCGTCTGCTTAAAGACGTCGTGAAAAAGAATGACTAAGCGAGCTGGATCGCACTGCTTACCCTCGCCCCAAAAGTCCTCCACGTCGACAAGGAAACCTAAGGAGGCCATAGCTTGGCCAGCGCAGTCAAAGAAAAGGTGGCCCTTTTCTGAGCTACCACTCTCACTTGCATGGAGGCTGAGGGGCGAGGCAAACGTGTATTGACGGATAAAGCTCGCGCCCAGATCGCTGCTCACAAGCTTTCCATGGATTTTAATGTGCGGTGTAACGATGTGCTGGAAACACTCGCTAAGGTATGCGACATCATACGTAACGGGCAAGTTCCGGATACTGTGAGAAACGTCATATATGGAGGGTGGCTTATTGCCCTGAAGAAGAAAACCGGAGGATACCGACCCATAGCCGTTGGCTGCACCTTGCGTAGACTGGCCACAAAGACCCTGCTTCCCCAGGTCAATGTGAAAAACTACCTGCAGCCTCGGCAAATGGGGTACGCCACTCATAATGGTGCAGAAATAATTGCCCACACGGCTCACACCTTCCTCGAAAACAACCAGAAATGCTGCCTTCTAAAATTAGATTTCAAAAATGCGTTTAACTTGAACAAACGAGGACAACTTTTGGCAGAGGTTTTAAAGCACGCCCCGGCCCTCTATCCAATGATGCACCAGGCATATAGCAGGCCGACTCCTCTGATGTTCGGTGAAGTTGAAATCAGGTCATCAGCCGGTTGTCAGCAGGGAGACGTAGCGGCTCTTTTTGCGTTTAGCCTGCTGTTGCATCAGTACGTCAAACAGGTGACATCCAAGGTCCCTCTGTTTTACCTCGACGATGGGTCCCTTCTTGACAACGATCCTTCGGCATTACTCAAAGACATCAAGGATCTCAGAGCGTTCGAGCAATGGAGCGGGATGCAGCTTAACCCATCTAAATGCGAGTTATTCCTACATGGTTTCGAGGACGAAGAGAGACAGCAGGTGATTGCAGAATTTAACAGCAACCTCCCGGGCATCCTTGTAAAGGACCGGTGTGAACTGGACCTGCTGGGTACGGCGGTCTTCCCCGAAATGATCGGCCCGGTACCGGCCGAGAAGGGAGAACAACTCTCCCGACTTTACCACAGGCTGGGTCATCTCGGTAGACATCAAGCCTACTTTCTGCTTCGGCACGCAATGGGAGTACAAACGGTCCTGTATGTACTACGGACCTCACCTACCTTCCTTTTGCCGTCAGAAACTTTGGACCCCGACGACCAAGTGAGGAGAGCCTTGGAAAACATCCTTGACCTGACGCTCGATGATAAGGCATGGATGCAGGCAAGCCTATCCGTCCGGCTGGGTGGAATGGGCATTCGCTCGGCCACGGAAATTGCCTTGCCCGCTTTTCTTGCTTCGTCGCATAGCTGCGCCTCTGCAGTGGCCGCTACTACCGGCGGACTCATCAGTCACCAACAAGACGCCATTCGGATCTGGGACGCGCGTCAGTCTGGTCGTCCTTCTGAGGAACAGGTCACTAGGCAGAAGGGGTGGGACCAAATCGCTACTCAGGCTACCCACTTAACTCTTCTGTCGGCCTGTAAGTTAGATATAGACGCCATTAGACTGAAAGCGGTTTCATCCGACGATGCCGGAGCGTGGCTTGACGTGTTTCCGTCCGAGCTAGTCGGCAGTAAGCTGGCTGATGACCACTTCCGTGCCGCCAGTGGCCTCAGATTTGGCATTGCCATGTTTGAGACAGAGGCATGCCCGTGTGGTGGAACGGTGGATGAACGTGGCCTGCACCGACTTAGTTGCACTAAGCTGGTTGGGCTTACGCAGGGCCGCCACGATGCCATGAATAACATCCTCGGGCGCGCTTTCAGACAAGCCGGCTACCGTGCACTAGCCAACGCGGGCGTCGGCAACATTATCCACCAACGGGAGATGCACAAACGGCGCTTATACGCGCATCTCCTTGAGGACCACGTTGTAATGGCGTTCGGCCTCGAGTCATCTGGCGTTTGGGGCAAGGATGCACTCAAACTGACAAAGGAGCTTGGGAAGAAGCTCTTCGAGGCCACAGCGGAGCCAAGATCGACCGTTTTCCTTCGACAGAGAGTGTCATTAGAATTACAGAGAGGCAACGCCAAGATGATGTTGAGTGGTCACCGACACTCAAGAAATAATAATAATAATAATAATAATAATAATAATAATAATAATAATAATAATAATAATAATAATAATAATAATAATAATAATGAGACAGATAATGTCTTTGGCCTAGTGGAGAGGGAACGAGGCTTCCATTATAGGCGCCATGAACTGACAGAAAGCGAACAGAGCAGGATAAACATGACTTAAACGTTCATACCTCACAATTGTATTAACTAAATTAAATAATAATAATAATAATAATAATAATAATAATAATAATAATAATAATAATAATAATAATAATAATAATAATAATAATAATAATAATAATAATAAT
The DNA here is from genome assembly GCA_003439945.1 of Dermanyssus gallinae. Lineage (NCBI taxonomy): Eukaryota > Metazoa > Arthropoda > Arachnida > Mesostigmata > Dermanyssidae > Dermanyssus > Dermanyssus gallinae. The sequence continues at coordinate 683,596 of QVRM01006074.1, forward strand.
AATAATTGTGAGGTCTGAACATATTATTGCAATGTTTTGTTAAATTATTAGTTCACTCCATGGCGCCTAAAATAGATGCCGCGTTCCCTCTGCAAACGGCCAAGGACAACGCTTGCCTCAAGAATTGACCCTCTCTTCGGTCGTTCGTGACCTCCTGAATTCGCTAACTCAAATCCTTGAGAAATGCTTCGGTTCCCTTGCTGATTGGTCCTAGTGTCTCCATGGCAATAGGCACAAAAATATATCTTGTTTCCAGTCCAGCATATTTAAATCGTTTTCTGGCGTCCGCGTGCTTTGCTACCCACCCCGGCTCAACAGAGCTGTGGTGTAAATAGGAAGCCGCGGTTGTGCACGAAACCGTTGCATCCCAAGCTAGGGACTTTCCATGTGACCATAATGCAATGGTCACCCCATCAGGTCTTTCTTCGCCAGCGGACACTAAACCTCTCGGTTCAAGTGTCATAATAATAATAATATTTCGTCGGAATTCGACGTTCGAACGTCGAAGCAAGCGAACGTGTTTTCGATTGCTCGTGAAAGGTGTGACGGTACTCAGCTAGGGAGCCACTGCTCGACGTGGCGGTGCCCTGGTTGGACTGCGATCGGCCTGCGCTTCATTTGAGTCCGAGAGGTGTCCCATGTGCAAGCAGTGAAGTGTTTGTTCGGTGCATTGGTGTTGTGCGGTCTCAGTCGCTTCATTATCGTCTCATAACAGCCACGCTGTGACACGGCACACATCCGTCGATTACGTGCATCTGTCCCGCCGGTTATGAACACTGGTTCCGTTGATCCAAACGGTGGAACACTTGGGAACAGCTGTGCCAACTCGTCTACATCTGGCGTTGACTGTTTGTAAACAACAATCGGTTGGGGGTGACATATATTAGTGTGTATGTACTTACATATAGAGCATAGGTGACACTTATTATATATATATATATATATATATGTATATATATATATATATATATATATATATATATATATATATATATATATATATATATATATATATATATATATTTAGCAAAACAAACGTAAGCGGTTTTGCAAGTGAATGTGATAGCGGCCATGATTTCAAGCGCCTCTGACGGGGGAGGGTTACCTCCCGCGAGCCTCAACATAGCGAACCTACGCACGGGTGAACCCGCACCTAATGACGATATGTCGAGGCCGGCGAGTGCTATGAGCAATGCATCCGTTGGTGTCAAACGGAGAAGAGAGGGCGTCGACGTCGACTCGGCTGTCGATGAGCCTCAAAGAGACGGTTTCACTGTCGTTACGAACGCGAAAGTGAAAAAAGCAGTGTTACGAGAGCAGAAACAGTTAGACAGGTTGAAAGACGAGGTCAATTCGGGAGCACTCGGAGCATTCAGGGTCCGGATCAGGCACCCAGAGAATTCGGACGGGAGTCTGGCCGAATTCAAGGAGGGTTCGATGATGCGCCTATTTAAGGCAATTCACACCTTGGTGCCGGAGGGTCGAATCTTGGGCAATAGGAGCAGCATTTTCGTAAACATCTGCTCTATGGACGTAGCTCAGAGGCTCTCACGCTTAACGCACATTGACGAAATTCCGGTCACCGTTTCCTGTCCGGGCTTAGCATCGTTTAAAGCTAGAATCGAAGGTGTTTGCACCTCGATCACGGAAGAGGAGATTGTGACAGAGCTCGCGAACCTGGGCGTTACAGACGCTCGAAGACTGTTCGTGTCTTCTGGGACCAAAAGAAGCCGCTGCCGAAAGTCATCCTGACATTTAACCGTCAACCACCGGCGTCAATATTTTTGGAATACCGCTCCCACGCGGTAGTTCTGGAACCCGAACAGCCCAGAATATGCTTTAACTGTTCTAGGGTTGGTCATATAGCGGCAAACTGTTCCCTCCCTAAAGCCTGTCGCAACTGCGGCAAAGAAGGCCACCTAGCTACTGACTGTCCGAATGCGTCCAAGTGTGTCAACTGCGAGGGACCTCACGACGCCAAATCACCTAGTTGCCCGCGACTTTTCTATCTAAGAGAAAATAACAGGATCTTGATGAAAGCCAGGACTCTCCACCAGGTCCGTGCTACCCACCCAGACGCATCCATTAACAAGACCCTGACGACGCCCACACCTTATTCACAAGGCTCAAATGCCGTCGGTCAAAGTTCAGGCCCCCCAGAAGAGCCGACATATGCCTCGGTCGCGCGTGGCATTGCAGTTGGGGGTGACGTCACTCCGCAGTTCTTACTGCCCCGGTTAAGGACAGCACCTAGAAAGCGTCTCCCAGTTAAGAAACGAACGAAGGCCACACCCCCTCGTCCCCGGGGATCTCATAAGGCAGCGACTCTCGGGTCGATTGGGTTGGTTCGGGCCTTGCTCTCTTAAGACGGAGCTGTCAAAAACGGTGAAAATCAATAACGAACGCGTTACAACCTGGGGGCGCGGACACCACACATATCCGTGACGAAGCCATGAACGAGTCCAACCCAGACCTCACGGAGCTCATTCAATCCTTCATGAAAAGTGGGAAGCTGGTATGAATCCTACCGAAAGCAGTAAGGCAATCGGTGGCTGACGCCTTATCGGAGGTGTGCTCAAGAGCAGCCCTGGACAACGACGACGCTGCTTAAGCTGTTCTCGATCGCCCCAGTTGTGTTGAGGTTACCAGTAGACCGCAGGGATATACGCTCCCTGACAGTTATCATCAGAAAGAACCTGATGGAATTTCAACGTGGAATCCGGCTGACTCAATTCAATTCAATTCAATTCAAGTGCTCCTTTATTATATTCAAAGGGTTGACAATTATGTACATAGTTATTCACAAAAGTCCTGTATTCAATATATACATTGTGCAATAATGGAAGTATAGAGAACAATTTACTAGATAATAGAATGAAATAGTACCATTGCGTAACATATGCGGTAGTACAGAATAAGAATATATGACTAGTTCATGGTTCTCAACATTCGAAATAGTACCATTGCGTAATATATGCGGTAGTACAGAATAAGAATATATAACTAGTTCATGGTTCTCAACATTCTCGCCAAACGCCACGAAAACATATTATTAATTCGGTCAGAACGTGCAACTACTTTCGACGATATGGTTTGGGTGCTGCGCAGATTGTTTTTGCGAATATTAAAAAAGATGGAAAGCCTATTCGACTGAGAAATTCGTTCGTACATTTTAAAATCTGCTCTCGAGTGTCGTTCCGATATAGGTGGTAAGTAGAGACTGCTACGCTCAACCTTACATCTCATTGCAACACGTCGAAGGAATTTGGACTGCATTTTTTCAATTGCATCAATATGTTTTTTTAAATACGGGCGCCAGACTTCACAGCTGTAGATGAATTTAGGAACTACAAGGTTATTATAAAGACGGATATAAAACATTGGGCATTTAATAATAAAACAACGAAAGATCATATTGCATATAAGACTAGCAGATTGAATAGTCTGCGTGATGTGAATGTTAAAATCAAGCTCCGGTGTAACCGTTACCCCAAGATCACGAATGCTGTTTACCCTGGGTATCTCTTGTCCATCAAGTGTGTAAGCGTGGTCTTCCTTCAGACACACAACGGCGCATTTAGGGACCGAAATTATCATATCATTTTTGGCACACCAATCGGAGATGGAGTTAATTGTTTTCTGTAATATTCCCCTCTCGGCTTCTGTGCCAGAAAGCCCATAAAGTTTAAGATCGTCTGCGTAGAGTTTATACTTAAGTGTTGCGGGTATAACGTTTTTAAGATCTAAGATAAATATACAAAATAATAATGGGCCTAAACATGACCCCTGAGGCACGCCGGAGGGACACACCCCATACCGACTAAAACTGTTATTTACCCGCACACAAAACTTCCGATTCGTAAGATAACTTGATACCCATAAAACAGTGTGCTTGTCTATATTTAAGTCAATTAGTTTATGTACGAGTTTTAAATGATTTACTCTGTCAAATGCTTTAGAAAAATCAAAGTAAATACAATCAAATGTTTTCTTGTTGTTAATATAAATGGCCCAATCTTGGACCATTTCAACTAGTTGGGTTGCTGTAGATTTTCCCTTAGTAAAACCATGTTGCTGTTCATCAAGCACTCCCTCAGACTGCATGAAGTGAAATATATGATCCACAAGTAATTTTTCAAATATAATACACGCTATTGATAATTGTGCCACAGGTCTATAGTTATCAATATTTGACTTGGATCCTTTTTTATGAACAGGCGTTATTACAGATTGTCGGAAAACGTCAGGCACAACACCTTCTTCGTAGGACCTAGCATAAATTAATGAGAGTGGCTCCGTTATAACCTGGGCCACTTTTTTATAAAATATTGGGGGGATACAATCTGGGGTAAGGCTACATTTAGATGGAAGTTTATTTATTTTCTTTAGGATATTATGTTCCGACACAAATAAATACCGACACTTTGATGACGTTGGCGGGGGGAACGTAAGCGCCGGACTCGTCGGACCTGCTTCGGCCACGTAGACAGAGGAAAAGAAATCTTTGAAGGCATCGGCTTTGGAGATATCATCTGTGATAACCACATCACCTGTTTTTAGTGCCGTTATATCCTCTTTTCCCTTTAAGCGCTTATTGGCATACCTAAAAAACGACTTTGAATCTTTAAAATCGAGATTGGATTCTTCTAATACCCGAAGTCTTTTGCTTGCCTTACTCAGTTTGATCTCATACCGCGGATTCGCGTCTTTTTCAATGAGTGATTCGAGACTAGAGATATACTCACGAAGCTTAGTGTTATTTTCAGACCTGCCAGTGCGCTTAGGAATAAGTTCCTCAATCACAGCGTGCATCTGATCAACAAAACGATTATACATATCATCTACGGTATCACAGTTTAGAAAGACATATCTCCATGGCACAAATGTTAGTTTTTTTATAATTTGGTCGTAATCAGCCTTAAAAAAATTATATCCTCCCTCCTCAATAGGAGGGTAGTCGGAATCAAATAAGAGGTTAAAAGAAATAGCGTTATGGTCTGAGGGTATTGGGGATTTAAAAACAGATAAGTCTTCTATTATAGCTGGATCGGTAGTAAGAACTAAATCAATCAATGTTCCCCTGGGGTCTTCGTTTGGTGTAAAAGTTGAAATTGTTTCATTCGACAGAAGACTGTTTGTATGACTAGATAAATCACTTGAGTTTATACTACAGTCTGGCCATTCCTTGTCAATTGAGTCTCTTGTACCCATTAGTGGACGCGTAATTTCAGTCACTTGCTGATATAAACCGTTTGTTATACAAGAATTTGTAAAAGTAGCCTCCATGGTTTGAGAATCTAAAAGGGACACATTTTGCCAGTCAATTCTTGGAAGGTTAAAATCCCCAACAATTAAAATTGGTTTAGTAATATCACATATATTTTCAAAAGAGTCGCATATTCTTTTTATGCGACTCTTGCGCTCCACCAGCGATCCAGCATTCGTAGCATAAAAACATGCCATCCTGACTGAACATGATTTTGAAAACACATCCAGCGCTAATGCTTCAATATCGTCATCCATCTTGACCTCACAAAATTTTAGCGTTTTCCTAATTAAAATACAAACACCACCTCCTCGGGAGCCCCGATCACACCGGAGTACTGAATACCTATTATCACAGCTTAATTCACTATTCGTAACATGTCTTCCGCCGACACCTAGCCATGTTTCAGTTATAAAAATTATATCAGTATTATATAAGGCGGTATATGAATTGAGCAACTGAACACGATCATCCTTTCCAATCGAGCGTGCATTGAAATATAAACATTTTAGAGCGCAGGCAGCCAGGGGGGGAGTGGGGGAGGCGGAATTGTTGGATTGAATGGGGCGATTAGTTGTGGTGGTAGAGGGGGAAAGTGGTGCCAATTGTAGACCAGAGGTTCTGGGGCAGGGGACTGGATGGTTTTTAATGGATGATTGGAAAATGACTTTATTTTCGTTTTTTGTGGAGCCATTGAATTGCCCCGAAAATAAGAACTTTGTTCAGCCATTATACGACCGTCTTTATATGATGGCTGTACAGGATCCAATTGGACGGCTATGTTCAAGTGATTGGCTCACCTGGCTTCCTCGTCTGGTACAGACGAGTCAGGCCCTAGTGTTGAGCGGATTCGTCCAAACGCGCGAGCCGTGCTGGCCAAACTATCCGACGCGGACGCTGCAGGGGCAGCCCGCCTCCTTATATCTTGAGTTGTTTATTTTCAGTTCGTTATCTGACACATTGTGATAACAGACAACATGGACAAACAAATTTGCCGGCGGGCTAGGTCGGTCCATAATAAAAAAGAGCGTCGGTAGATCATCCAGACATGCTGAACTAAACGGTGTGATCGTAAGGTCCCTTAGGAAAGCCGGTATACCATCTACACTTGAACCGAGAGGTTTAGTGTCCGCTGGCGAGAAAGACCTGATGGGGTGACCATTGCTTTATGGTCACATGGAAAGTCCCTAGCTTGGGATGCAACGGTTTCGTGCACAACCGCGGCTTCCTATTTACACCACAGCTCTGTTGAGTCAGAGTGGAGATAGATTTAAGTAAGCGAATTCAGGAGGTCACGAACGACCGAAGAGAGGGTCAATTCTTGAGGCAAGCGTTGTCCTTGGCCGTTTGCAGAGGGAACGCGGCATCTATTTTAGGCGCCATGGAGTGAACTAATTATTTAAAAAAACTTTGCAATATTACGTTCAGACCTCACAACTGTAACATTGTTTAATATGTAATGAATAATAATAATAATAATAATAATATCGGAGAGGCATAATGCTAGAAGAAATGGGGACAAGCATTAGACCTTCTTCCCAACCACCCAATAACCTGACCACAAAGTCAACGCTATCATTGGAGGCAGACAGAGTGACCCGTCAGGTCCGGCTCTATTTAGAGTAGAATAGAAACGCCTTTATTCCTAGAATAAAGCGTGGAGGCAACTGGAATGCAAAAAAAGCATGCGAAGTCGCTTTGCCGCGTGGTTCACCGGCTACACGCCAAGATTTCTCAAGCATCTCGCCGATAGAATTTTTCGGGAGGGAAACTATTTTAGGAAGTGGAAGAGGGCGGCTTGCGTTCTTATCACCAAGCATAGAAGTAAAATAGTTCTGTCGGCAAATCGCCTTATCTTGACGGGATATGCAAAATGGTAGAAGACATAATTGTTCAGCGGCTAAAAAACGAATAACTAGGGAACAGAGGGGCTCTCTCAGACTCGGCAGTTTTGCTTTCGGTAGGACGCTCCGCAATGGACACCCTTCGGCGACTTCTGCAACAGGCCAGGGAAGCAAAAGAGGAAAGAGAGAGAGCATCTAGGTTTTCGCTCATATCTTCTACACTCCTTTAGACCGGCACTGAACAAGCCACATGTTTTGGGGATGCATAAAACACCGGCACGTATGTTTATCATGTATTACCAAGCAAAGTGGTTTTGTGGCAAAGCCATTGCCTTGCATTCAGAAGGTCGTGGGATTAAAACTTGTACCAGCCACTCCTAGATTTGTTTTCGTGGTTTCCAATTTAGACAAGGTAAATGCCGGAGTGGACTACAATCGGCCATGACGGACAAAAAACGGGCAGCACAGAAGTTTCAATAAGAATAGACGGTGTATTACCATCCAAACCTATTAACCTAAAACCTCGGCGCACTTGAAAAACGATTTGCTCGCCTAATACACTTTAAGACGTACGGATCTTGTTTTATTACTATTCTTGATACATCGATGGCTCTGCGGTCTAGCTCTTCTCCTCAAGGTGTTACTTTTTTTCTGATGACGAAAGGTGTTGAAACAGACGATTTTAGTGGTTAAGCTGTGTTGATCTTGATTGTATCCTTGCCGGTTCCATAAATAGATAAGAAACAGCTGTTAAGTGAGTGTCTATTGAGTCTTTGATAGTCACACGCAAAGGCCCATTTACTTCCAACCGCGGTTGGAAGTATAATAGGTGGGTCTCGGTCGAGAGGGGCCTCTGCTCACTACGAGTGTAGAGTGATGCGTATTTATTTATTTGTTCCGTCGTCTGCTACGGCGACGAACGGTTGTGTCGTGCGTGAGCTCTGTGAATATTCCTCTCGTGTTAGTGGTTTTTACGAGTTTTTCCGGACAAACTTTGTGCGAGCGCTTCTCTTCGTGTTCAAGTGCCCGGTGCGGTGTGCTCTGTGTATTTTTCCGGGTTCTTTCCTGGTTTTTGAACGCTTCGGCTTTGCCGACCGAACGTCTTGATGGACGGCGATGTGGATGCAGATGGTGGGAGCAGCGGTTCCAGCGGTCACCTCCGCGGGCCGGCGTCTGCTACGCCGTCCTCGTCTGCAGCGCTGGCGGCGCTGCCTGCCATGGCGGCGGAGGGTAGCCGCACGATGCGATCACGTTTGGAGATGTTGTCTGCGGGTGCCGCTGCACCTGTGCTCAACGTGCCGCGCACGTCGCCTGTGAGACCGGCCTCTCTCACCGGCGCAAGTGATATGGTTGCCTGCCAATCTATGGAAGTGGTTAGCCCAGCTGGTGACTCTCGCAGCAACGCTGTAGTGGCGGAGATGACAGTTGTCGAGACTACACCAGCTAATCCAGTCGCGCAGGAGCCTACTCTCAAACGGGCCCGCACTGCCTCAGATACGGAGGATTCTCGTAACGGTGTTGAACCTTCTCGGGGAGTCTGTGATACGATTGGTGACGACGGCTTCGTCACAGTCGTGAACAAGAAATCAGTTCGGCGAGTGATTAAAGCTGAAGCGGAACTTTCACGCTTCCGTGAATCGGTTGACAATGACACCGGTCCAGTCTACACAGTGCGGTTTACGTCACAGGATTCCACGCTTCCGGCACCTGAAGATTCCAACAAACAGCAGCAGGTCCGGCGCCCGGACTTTTCGGGCGAACAACTGGTGAAAGTATTCAAGGCCCTCCATGACCTGGTGCCGACGGCAACGTTGGGAGGCGGTCCCAAGGGGATAACGGCCACTGTGCCCTCGATTTCGGCCGCACGCGACTTGGTGTCCGTCAGCGCGTTGGGAGGCGTGCCGGTAACAGGATTGTGTTCCACAATGGATCAGTTTTGGGGCGTCATCAAAGACGTAAACCCGGCCTTTTCTGACGAGTGCCTGCTATTCGAGCTCGCCTCGTACGGTGCGATGAAGATAAGGAGAGACACGAAGCCCGGGCTCAAGAACGAAAAGAGCGTCCGAGTGCCGTCAACGAGGATACACGTTCTCTTCAAGAAGACGCCCCCTAATAAAGTCTTTGTTGTGTGGAGGGACCATGATGTGTCGGTTAAAGCTTCGTCACCGCTTGTCTGCTTTAATTGCCAACGCACTGGCCACACGGCAACTCGCTGCACTCGCGCTCGTGCATGTAGAAGATGTGGTGCGCACGACCACCTAGCCGCAGTGGCCCCCACCCTAGAGGTGACTCGGGCTGTCCCGTTTTTGCATTAGCCCGCGAGAAAAGCAAGGTTTTGCTCGACTCACGCATGCTTCAACATGCGCAGTTGTCGACGCCGGCGGCCACCTTGGTCGTTGTCCCGGATCCTGCACCTACTCGGCCAGGCACATCTGCACCAAGCACCTACGCGGCGGCCGTACGTCGTCTGGTGATACCAGCCTCTTCGGATGAGGCTCCGGAGCCTTCGGCAGCGCGTGCTGAGGTCGTGCTCCCCCCTCTTCGGCCGATCCCCGCTCCGCGAAAATCTACACTTCGTGCGAAGACTCCGCCACCTCCTGAAACAGGACCTTCAAAACAAGTCAAGGCCGCTTTTCGCCGCCCTTCCAAGCGTCATCGCCGATTGGCTCGGAGTGAGCCGGTTCCGCGCGGCCGCGCCGTCACCCGTGTTCGGGCGCGCCCACCTAAGTCGACCGACGACTTTGATTTCGGGTCTTTGTCCAAGACCGTGTCCATGCTCGCTCGCATCAATCCGAAACTAGGCGACACTCTTCGAGGCATTGTGAAGGCACTGCGTCCCCTGCTCGCTTTGGCCCCGTTGCTGCAAGGCCTGGTGTCTCCCGCACCAGCTCCCAAATGATGAACCCTGAGCCCACTCAGTCCCCCGGCGCAGCCCCCCATCCCCCTCGTCTGTCCGTTTCAATAGCAGGTAACCCTCCCGTAAGGGTCACTTGCCCCAGATGCGGCCGGGACTTCACTCGCCGCGGTCTCCCCATTCACCAAGCTAGATGTCGTCCCACGTCTACAACTCCCGAGTCGTCTTCGACTGCTTCCTCCACGCCAGCACTCCCGTCACAGCCTAGACAGTCGCTGGTCGACAGGCTCATACTTGCGTCGCAACAATCTAGGGTAATGCGTGTAGTCCCCCGGGCTGTGAGGCCTTTGGTTGCCGAGTCCCTATGCGACGTCCTCGACCTTGTGGCGGCCAACAACGACGTCCCCTCGTGGGAGTCGCTCTTGTCATTCGCTTACGTGGTCCTTCAACTGCCACCTCGCACTTCGTCGTCCACCTCTTTGGCAGCGACTGTTCGGTCGAACCTCCGAGCGTTTCGCGACGGCTGGCGGTTCGAATTTCGCGTAGGTGGTGTTAGTAGAGTCACATCAGATGCGTGCGACTCCCCTGAGGACTCGGCACGCCGCGTTTCGTCTAAACTGTCCGAGGGAGACGTTTCCGGGGCGGCCCGCTTATTATGCTCTACGGACTCGTTTGTTTCGGGAGACGAAGTCTTGGCCTCGCTTGCCGCTAAGCACCCACCTGCTCCATCGGACTCGTTTTTTCCGGACCCTCCTGACTCTATGACGCAGCGGCACTCTTCAGTCGATGCTGTCTTGGGAGCTGTTGCCAGCTTTCCGGCCAGTTCGTCCGCCGGTCCTGACGCTTTGCGTCCGCGTCATCTGAAGGACCTTCTTGCACCCGTGCTTGGACCGGTGGCAAGGAGACTGGCCGCAGCACTTGCCAGAGTGGTGGACGTCTTGAGATGGGGTACACTGCCGACTGAGGTCAGGGAGATTATATTCGGCGCCAAGCTATTCGCACTCCGCAAAAAGGACTCATCGATTCGCCCGATCGCCTGTTCTCTCACGATACGGAGGATTGCTGCAAAAATAGCCTGTCGTGAGGCCAAAGACCTTATCATTGAGCATCTTGGCCCGCACCAGTTGGGTTTTGCTTAGCAGGCGGGGCGGAGGCAGCTGTACATGCAGCAAGAGCCTTCGTCCAATCAAGCCCGCCCCGAACGGCACTCTTGAAGTTGGATTTTCGCAATGCATTCAATACTATTCGAAGGGATCATATACTTCGTGCAGTTCGTGATGCAGTACCGGAAATCTTCAACTTAGTGAATCACGCATACAGAGAGCCATCCGTCCTGTTGTTTGGGGCCCACACGTTGTCCTCGGCATCAGTTGTACAGCAGGGAGACCCCTTAGGGCCGGCTCTATTCAGCCTGGGTATCCGTGAGCTGGTCAACTCAATACAAGTGCCTTTCAACGCCTGGTACCTCGACAATGGCGCACTCGGTGGACCGATGAAGGACTTACTCGAGGAAGTGCGCAGAATTCTTGCCTTTGAGACAGTCAGTGGCCTGGTGTTAAACACGGCCAAATGCGAGGTGTTCGCGCCGGGGACAGACCCGGACGACCCGACATTGAGTGCCTTACTTGCGTTACTACCGGGGTGTAGAGTTGTGCCTGAACACGAAGTTACGCTCCTTGGCGCACCGCTCCTACCATCTGCACTGTCGAGTTTACTCGACCCCATGATGAACAGATTGTGGGCGATTCAAGGACGTCTGCCTCTGGTCGGAGCCCACCAAGGGCTTTACCTACTCCGCTCGTCGTTCTCCGCGTGTCGCATCGTACATATCATACGATCCATGGATTATTCGGGTACAGTTAACCAGCTTCTCCAACCATTCGACCACCAGGTGGTGGAGGCCCTCGAGACGGTTTTGGGTCTGAACTTACGACCACGAGAGGTGCGCCAGGCAGCTCTCCCCACCTCCATGGGCGGTCTTGGTCTTCCCTCGGCCCGCTCCTTGGCAGGCCCTGCCGTAGCCGCCTCGATGCACGCTACTTCGGATTATGTCCAGCGCCTGCTCCCGCCGGGGGCTTGGGCATTGTTTAAGGCAACTCGCGACGCTATAGCGGCTGGACTCCAGGCTTCACCGCCTGATATGAATAGACTTGCCTGCCAGAGGGCCTGGGCCGAGAAGGTGCACGAATCTTCGCTTACTGAGTTGCTTGAAGAATGCGGTGACGACCAGGATATGGCGCGCCTTCTTGCCGTCGCTCGCCCAAGAGCGAGCGACTGGCTACACGCACTCCCCGCTGACTCATTGGGTACCCGCCTTGACGACCAATCCACCCGGATTTGCGTTGGCCTGAGACTGGGAGCTGATTTGGTAGAGCCACACAGATGCACTTGTGGCGAACCCGTCGGACGCCTGGCCAGACACGGCCTGTCTTGCGCTCACTCGGCGGGCCGGCGCCTACGTCACACCGCTCTGAATGACATCCTTGCAAGGTCGTTGCGAAAGGCCGGAGTCCCTTGCGTCCTGGAACCGCCTGGTCTTTCTAGAGACGATGGCAAGCGGCCCGACGGCTTGACTTTGAAACCTTTCTACAAGGGTCGTTCCCTGGTGGGGATGCGACGGTGACCGACTCTCTGACCCCCTCCCTTGTCGGTCCCGGCGCTTCTCGCCCAGGAACTGCCGCTTCCCGCGCCGAGACATCAAAGACAAGAAAGTATGCGAACTTAGGCCGGGCGTACCACTTTTCACCCTTCGCATTCGAGACGCTGGGTGGCCCTGGGCTCCTCACAACCACGCTAATTTCCCAGGTTGGGGACGCTTTACAGCAGGCTACGATGGACAAGAGGGCGGGCACTTTCTTCTGCCAACGGCTTTCCCTAGAGATTCAGAGAGGTAACGCGATTTCGGTGCTCGGAACTATGAAAGACTGGATGGACCCGCGTCTTCGCGTCAGGGGTCGGGCAAGACTCCCACTTGGATACGAGTGATAGATGAGGAGTGAGCCATCGGTGCCGTGGATTTAAACATTCACATGTATATATATTCCAAAATGTAAAAAAATCTCTACATGACATGTGAATAATAAATAACATATATATAAAAAAATATGTTAAATAAATTAATATAACAAATAAATACAGTTTAGAATTCACGTAACCAAGACGACATAGAGCAACGCACGTCCTCGAATCTCATTCTTACGGCTTGTACACGCGAATTTACAATGTTTCGTTAATGTTCAATTTGACGTGCAAAGCTCAAGCGTGGGCCTCATCCCGTGACAGAGGTGTTTTTCCATTATACTGGGTTTTAACATGTTTGCAATAATGCAACACTCTTGTAGATGGTGCAATTTTACCCAGCATGCGTAAATAGAAAGGTGTCGATTGATGCATCATAAAATTAAGTTTTAACAACCTTGCAGTTGTTGTGGTGGTTTTAACAGGATTTGTATTAACGCTTGCAAACCTTGCAGTTGTTGTGGTTTTAACAGGGTTGTATAGGGGCTGATTTCATTATCCTAGCCACTCTCTGTCTCAGCTCCACACTATGAGCTCCTTGCAATATTGAACACGCTGTTCGGCTCTCACGGCAACGATTTCCTTTCTATGCACAAATTAATACGGTATTGTCGGATAACAGTTACAACAAGTTTCCATAGTCCAGACTTGTGTATTATGTTAGGAAACGGTCAAGGTTCTCTCTTTTCAACAGCAGCGTTAATAGGGGTAACCATATTGTCTCACTCATGATATCCATGACTGACGTCGGCCGTACCCCACATATCTAAATTTTCGTTCGCTTATTCTACAGCATGCAATATTTATGAAATTAGTTAGGTAAATATACGTTGCTTTACTATATAAACTATGCATTCCAACACATTTCTTTTTACTTATTGGTCAACAAAAACATCTAGTATTCAGCCTGCTTGTTTGATAAGCATGCACTGTGGTGCGGTACAAAAGGGATTGATTGGAAGAATATAATTCTAACAGTTGAGACCAAATGTTCAGTAAGGACAGGCTTAAACTTCCGAGTTGTATCTTGGAGTGTTTGCTACTATAGAGGAATCCGCCTACCTCTAGACACACTAATGCGTTTGGCAGCTTGAACAACTTTGAATAGGTACTCAACCCTATGCATCCCCGTTGGATCCTTCCTATCTCTTTCAGGGGTAAATAAAACTACTAAAACTTCTGACGTCTTCTTCGTGAATTCGAAGCTTCGAATAGAATTGTGTGCTCGCTTTTAAAAACTAGTTGAGTTAAACTAATTAACTATTGGCCTTGTTACTCAGTGAAAAGTTTGTTCTAGACAAGCGGTGTATCAGACACCCTTATCCTTAAGAGTCTTTCAGACGGATGTTTCCTAACTGCATTATAACTAATTAAAGTCGTACAATGAAATTTCTAATATTTTATCTTATTTACTAAGTGTCATACGTGTATTATCTAAAAGCTTCTATTGACAGTTGTGCGAGGGTTAGTCACCTAGATGTTGTAGTATTCAAATGTTCAACTTTGATGTATGTGTTTTTTTGGCTTTGGTTTGCATAATGGCCATTTGGTGGAATTTGCCCGGAACAGTTATCATGAACTTGCTGATACACGTAGTCGACTTTCTCTTATTTTACAAATGACTGGCTTGTTTCAGTTTTTAACGCAATATGGTAGTCTCAACGCTCAAAAATTGAACGCATATTTAACTACAATTTAGCATGCCCGATTTTTATATGGGCTCGAGTACCCTTAAATATATCCAGAAAAAATTATCAGAATGATCTAATATAACTCTTGATATATCTGCTTTGATACCACAACATTAGCTAGGGGTTTTCGTTTAGTATCTTGACATACCTAGAATTCTTAAAACGTGCAGTCATCCTTGCGACATACTGAAATACGGTTTTGGCACCCTCCGTAATAGCACTAAGAGAAACGGTAGTAGTGGTAACAATAATGACAACAACAAGTTTGAGAATACAGCATTGTTGAATCAAACAAGCAGGGCTTCTAAGGGTACCCAGATAAAATCATTACTACACTGTTGTAGTCCACGTACGTATAAAATTTTAATTCGAGTAATGATTTACTATCATTTCGGTTCATTTTGTTTTCTATCAAAATGGTTGTGAAGTAAATGAATATTTATTCATTTTATTCTATCCTAAAATCTGTTTTTATGCCACGATACCTCTTATTTTGCTTAATCTTGCTGAATTGATCCAAGGTTTTCGGTGTATACAATAGTATTAAGTTATCTGAAATAAACCATCCCGAACTGTTTCTAAGTTCGGCATACTCCTTGCCTAATTCAAGTTTTGCCATAGAAGGAACAACTGAACCGCTCTAAATAACGTACCAAGTAGAACAATCTCAACTTTTACAAGAGATGACCACCTGTCTCATCATATTGCCTTTTCCATCAAGGTTCTTGATTATAGGAAGGCAGAGCCGTTCAATTTTGGGAGCACTCTCCTAGTAACTGTATCTTCCGAATCTGCCTGAGCGAGTGTAACTTATCGCTGCCTACCTGGTGACTCCATGTATTGCAAAAACTTAATTCACGTATATTTCCAAATCATCGCCGATGTGGAAACAAGTTACGTTCCGCATAGTGTCGAAACAAAAAAACTTTGAGCCTACTAGAGAAGCTGCACTTTTGCGGGGTCTTATTGGTAACTTCATAATTACTTTAAACGGCGGTTAAACATTCTTAACATAACACTAATCCAAGCGTTTCGTAGTTGCGCCTGCGCTAATTAATTAAAACAGAGTAGTAACAGATCGCTTACAAATTCCTTACAAGTGCCACAACCTTATGATTTGGCGTAGCACACAGAAGACAAACTAAGCGTTTTAATAGGGGTCAAGTCCGTTTGTTTTACAAACAGGTTCAGTCTTTGCATATGTATAATGTTTGCGAATTGTTTATTCGGTCACTTGCAACTGTGAAGTGTAAGTATCGTGTTGATGGGTAGATGACATTAGATCCAGTACCTAAGCTAGGAACCTTTAAATGAATAAGATACCTTTTATATGTGACATGCCCTCGAGTTGATTTAAAGCTCTTTAATAATGTTTTCAATTTCTACACGCACTTTTCGATGTTTAATATTGCGTGTAAAACTCTCAGCCTCACAAAATAGTCATTTTCTATCTTTCTCTTTTAAAAAAAATAGAATGAGCATATTTTTAGGAGCCGTTTTCAATCTGATTTGTGCTCGTTTTACTATTTGACAGCCATATTGATATTGACAGCGATAGAAAACACAACGCTCAAAGTCACTTTAAATGCAAAGTTGTTATACTGATTGTCTGTATTGGCAGTGATATGTTTTGCTTTGATGACCTAATATGCGTTCTATTGTTTCGATACTTGGCTGCTACGAATAAACTTAATATTATATAAGGGGTGTAAAGACCTTTATTCAAAAGTAGCCACCAGATCCAGAGCTTGAGGCAACTATCCCTCTGTTTCATGAACCGAAGGATTCCCTGTTCCCAGATTTTCTCCGGCTGTGGCCACACTCAGTAATTCACTGTGTTTTTCAGTTCGCGGCACAAGTTAAAGCATCTCCCTTTGAAACGACGTTTTTTATCAGAACAAACTGATGAAAGCCTCAGGCCTGCAAGACGGATACTCAAGCTGGTCCCACTTAAACTTGGCCAGCGCCCTTTGTATACACCCGAAACGTGTGGACGCGCGTTATCGTGAAACAGAGTCATTCGCTCCGTAAGCAGTCCAGGCCATTTGGTCTTGAGGGAGTTGCGTAGGCTGCGGTAGTAGTAGTCTCAGAGTATACGACAATGTTAACGGCGTTTTCGTGCTTGAGGAATGAGCATCGGACCTCAGACGTCGAACAAAGGGGCGAGCATCTTGAGCCTCAGTCCTGTTCAAAAGTCGCGTAGGTTTTTCCTAACCAGGACAGACAGGGACTAAGTGCCCCTCCTAGCTCGACGAAGTCGCAGCACGACCGTAATGAAGGAAAACAGAGACATTTAAGAAGACCATTGTAAGCTCCTCCGTAACAGTAGACCTCACAGATATGGGTAAAATGCGCAACCGTTGCATGGCGCATGTTAATTTAGATTACGACGAGTACAGTGTTAAGGTGTTTTTTTTTTCGGTCTGAAAAGACGCCTCCTCAGGAAGACACGTTTACACAAAGGACATGTAATACAGTTGGGGTCACTCAATACAAGTAGAGCATGTAGCGGCCTCACTTCCGTGTGAGTTGTTACTACTGTTGTGTTAGTACAATGTGATTGTTTTGAGCCTACAGGCAAGTGATAGGAGAGCTAAGATCAGGTACTTTTTAAAGTTAACAGAAACCTCCAGAACACGAAGAAAAATCGATTAGACCGATACATAAAAATAAGACTATCGCCCTATGTCTCAAAGTTCCATTGCCTACACCGTTTTTGAAAGAATAATATTCAGATAATTAACCAATTATGTGTCCGCGAATAATCTATTTGACACATTTTAGCACGAATTTGTGCAATTGCTAAAAATGACAAACTACACATCAGCATACTAAAATGTATTTTTTGACAAGATTACTTTGAAACATGCGTTTACTTGAGGCATCCGTGTCTAGTCGTGTGATTTTTGAGACAATGCCGCACATTCCGAGCCTGTCGGAGTCGGGAGGATATCGGCCTTACTGGGTGAGGGTCTCACACTAAGTGCTGTGCTGCAGACATAAGGCATTTTTGAGACCTCCCAAATCACAAATCAATTGGGTGATCTAAAATGCTTTAAATGGAATTGAAGGGAATCGATTTAGGAATATAAAATACGATTTTCATCACGTGTTATGTAGCACGGAAGAATTCCACGATCCTCAGGAGTGTTGCAGGTGCACGAGGTGCTCTGCCCAGTGCGATAGATACTACGCCGCAGCATGTCCTGCAGTTCAGTCAATAGCTGAGCTAGCAAGATGAGAGAAGACCCAATGACGTGAAGGAAGCACTAGTTGTATCTGATGTATATGTTTATTATATTAACCTGGGTGTTAATAAACCATAATATAAATGCAAGTGCAATAGTGACATTCTTTCGAAGTGCGCAAATTTGTGTGATGACATCATACGTACATCGAAGATAAGAGTTCGGGAGAGACGGAAAGATTGTTCTCAAACTAGAATCTCGAAAATATCGTTTTATTGATATACAACACCGCTGGCTGGAAGACGTTACGAGTTGTTGAGGTGATTAGTCATATCAGAACAAAGTATAGACATTATGACCAGTAGACGAAAAATTACGACATTAACAGCCTGCAACTATGTCGAGTCTAAACAACCAATTGTATGCAGCAATACAAATATTTACACGTGTGATTAGTTAGATTTGCACGAATAGTTCTTTATTTTAGAGACGCTGGACTTGTATTCTTTTACCGCGTGAAGTTGATATTGTTAACCTGACATTGTTGATTACCTATTCTAACGTAGCCAACATTGTTAGATGTATTTGTTCCTTGAAAGAGGCAACCAATTTAAGTTGTGAGTTAAAATGAAGACCACATAGTGTCCAAAAGACAAAACAGAAGACAAAGCATGTCTGTACGTCAACGTGCAGGTATATTTTGTCATTGTTGCGCGCTCAGTTTGAACAGTGAACGTTCAATGCGTTGCCGTGCCAGGAGGCGAGTGTGTGGTAGCGATGTGCCGATTACTTTTACACAAGTATCGATTGATTATGCACAAGCTGTCGTTAGGCAAGTGGACGACCCGAACTGCCGAGTGCCAACGGGGGGACATCGGAGACACGGCGGTAATCATTGCGGAGCGGTCACCCAGCATCGACGGTTCGTAAATCCCGATGCTAACAAGATTCCGATCGAAGTCGTTCGATTTTTCCGTTCGCGCCCTCATCGACTGCCAGCCGGCTCACTCGGTGCCAATCAGCTAATGGCGGACAATTTCACCCGAGTTGCCCGAGTCTAGAACATGGACTGGCTTTGGTTTCTGCGCCGACCGACCGCCCGTTTGAGAAGAACACCATTTGTATCAACAATGAGCTACTACTACTACTACTATCTTGTGCGCAGCTGTGGTGGCGGGCTGCTTGTTGGAGTAAGATAGTCAGCAAGGGGAACGGGAGCCTGGCGGGAGCGAGGGCCAGATCGGATGTGGCCAGAACAGACTCCTTTAAGAGGCACTCAACAACGACGGCGGTGCAATTTGCAGCTGAAATGCAGCGCAATTTTCCCGTGGTTTTTTTATTTTGTTCCTACTCTGTCGCCTGATGTTGTTCTTGTTAGAGTAGTGGTAACAGCGGTCGCTAGGTGTACGAGGAGCTGCTGTGAACGGCGAACAGTTGTACGCATTGTGCTGGGATGCAAAGAGAATTACAAATGTACATATATCATTGGCCACACACGACCACGGACTAAAAGCGAACGTATAAATCTATCTGATCAGTGGAAATAGTGAGTTAACCCCGTTGTGAAGTGAAACTGCAACGCTGCTTCTTGCGTACACACTTACGCACATAGCACACATGCCGCAAGGAAAGGTACTCGAAAGGTCAGAACGGACTACTAGTTAGAAACAATTACGAAACCAGGTTCGAGTATGATAATTGCTTTCTTTTGCTGAGCGTATGCTTGTCTAAAATAACATCGTTAATCTTCCACCACGTTCAGCTCAACGGTGTTAACATGATATCGTGTTAAAGATAGTAGACAACACGAGAACGTAGAAACACGTAGCAGTAAACCAAACAGTCTATTTAATACATTCCGCTCTGACGTACCTGACTACTTCCGCATAGCGCCTTCAACTGCAACCCATTATTACAAAACAAAAATAATAATAATAATAATAATAATAATAATAATAATAAGAACATAATACTAGCATTAAAATGTATAATTTTTTGTTTTCTTTTTTTTTCTGAACATGGGTTTATTATTAGCATATACATGTATCACAACGACTAATTTGGTATAATAATTTTAAAATATTTACAATATTGCTTATATTGTTACTATCATTGCTTAAATGTCGGTGACCGCTTAACATCATCTTGGCGTTGCCTCTCTGTAGTTCCACTGACATTCTCTGTCGAAGGAACGCGGTCGGTCTTGGCTCCGCCGTGCCTTCAAAGTGCTTCTCTCACAGCTCTTTTGTCAGTTTGAGTGCATCTTTGCCCCAAACGCCAGTTGGCTCGAAACTGAACGCCATAACAACGTGGTCGTTCGTAAGAGAATGCGCGTATAGGCGCCGTTTGTGCAGCTCTGTTTGGTGAATGGTTTGGCCGACGCCCGAGCTGGCTAGTGCACGATAGCCCAGAGCGTACGTGTCGGGGACAGTGACGCCCAACGCCTGCGGTCGATTATGGTTCCAGTCCCGGCTGGCAGGGCCATCCAGCCGACGCCTGTCGTCCTTCTGCAGTCCACGAGGCTCCAGTGCAATGCGGTAACCGGCTTATTTAAAAGCACACCCGAGGATGTCACTAATGGCCTCGTGGCGGCCCTACGTAGGTACGGCCAACTTTGCCTTGCGTAGTAGCGGCCCTGTCGGAGCTGGTATTCTGATATTCTTAAGTGATGTCAGTCGCTGCACATATGAGGGCACCCCAGTGGATGTAATCAACAGTGACTCCAAAAGTGTCTTTGAAACAATGCCACACGGATTGCTTATGTCTGTGCTGGTATTAAAGGATGTTGGGTCCAAACTTGTCAATTGGGTGTCGAATATTTTAAAAGAACGAACGTTCAAGGTGAAGGTTGGATGATCACTGTCGAGAGAGGTTAGGGTTCTAACGGGGTGGCCCCAAGGGACTGTGATAGGTAGCCTGTCATTAATATTTTTTATCAACCAGATACACACGCAGCACATTGTGCCTCCCTTCATCCGCCTAGCAATTTGCGCGATACACATGCCTGTTCGAAATCGAGAGGATCAACTGCTGCAGTCGGTGACGAGATACTTTGCATGCAAGACAAAACAGACGGGACTTCGACTCCCTGCAAACAAATGCGGCGTTATGCATTTGGGGTCTCGTAATCCGCGACCAGATTACGATATGGACGGTTACACCCTAGCCGAAATTGATACAGGATACAACGGGGTTTCCTGAAGTTCGTTCCAAATACCTTCAAAGAAAAAACAACGACTCACTATAAAGAGTGCAAGTAAATATATATATATATATATATATATATATTGCGACAGTTGCCCTGCCTGCTACAAGCTCAAGGTTGCGCTCATCCACCGTTACACCGCATGGACATCTCTAACCTGGCAATGCCAAGTCTGAGGCCACTGGCGGCACAAAATTGATCGTAGGCCAGCTTACTGCCGACGAGCTTCGGCAGCGTCGAATGAGACCGCTTTTGGTGTAACGTCGTCTACATCTAATTTGCAGGTCAAGAGAAGAGTCGGTAGCCCGGTGGCGATTTAGTTTCATCTAGTGCCTAGTGATCTGTTCCTCAAAATGCGCGTCCCTTGCAGAAGCAAAAGGGTGCGTTACCATCACTTTACCAATCAGCTCCTCCGTTACGGGCGCAATCGCATCATAGGGAAACGTTATTCTAATGGCGTTCCGCACATTGGAATCCATGGAGAGCTTGTGAGCAGTGATCTGAGCGCGGGCTTTATCC
The DNA here is from genome assembly GCA_003439945.1 of Dermanyssus gallinae. Lineage (NCBI taxonomy): Eukaryota > Metazoa > Arthropoda > Arachnida > Mesostigmata > Dermanyssidae > Dermanyssus > Dermanyssus gallinae. The sequence goes on from QVRM01006074.1 coordinate 705,181, forward strand.
GTCTTTACACGTTTGCCTCGACGCTCGGCATCCACGCGAGTGAGAGCGGCACCTCCGAAAAGGGCTATATTTCCCATAACCATGCTGGCTAGGCTATGTCCTATTTGGGTTTCTTTGTCGACGTGGAGAACTTTCGGGCGAGAGTGGTCCAACTCGCTTCGTCGTTAATTTTCAAGACATCTCTGAGTAGACAGTGGAAGAGCCCGCACAAAGGGATGCTCGCTCCCCTTTGAATCCTGCGCAGCATCTTGCGTGTCATCTTGACGTTGGCGAGTAACCGGTGACGGGGAGTGGAAAAGAGCGCGGCTAGTGTTGGCTAGGTGACGGCTCTCCATTCGCTGGCGGCTGGCGGGATGAGGAAAAGGCTCTACTAGTAGAACGCGCGGAGAAGGCGGCAGTTGTGGGCAGCCTGTTGTATCGCAGCTGTTCAACTATACTCGGCTAGCTTCATATGAGCGTGAATCTAAACTTTTGCGTAAAAGAGCACACTGAACACCACGGGCATTGAAACTCGTTAGCCATTGCTGCTGCTGCTCCTGTGAAACAGAGCAGTTGTTAGCTTTGCTATGGCTATCAACTTCCCATGCCTGGCCGTGTCAAGGTAGAACATCGTTTTCATTGCTAGCTCGGTGAGTAGTTTGCGCTTTGTGTTTTAGCCTAATAAAAAAACCCATTGTCGTTCAAAGTAACATTAAAGAACAAACAACGACTTACCATAATGAGTGTAGGTATATATAAATATATATATATATATATATCATGGCAGATGCTCTACTTGCTACAGGCTCAAATATATAGCGTTGTGTTCATTTAGTAAGCAGTTAGAGCAACGCTGTACATTTAGTCTTAGACAAGCTTGACAGAGATGGCGTAGAGACGGTGAGACTCTTACGCGCAATGTTTCTTTAAAAATGTTGCTTTAAAGTTACTGTTTCTGATTACCAGTGGGTGGTGGGGGGTGGACCCTACCTGAAGTTCAATACAGAATAACATTACCAGCAAGTGCGTACTAGCGTATTTCTTCCATAGGTACGTTAGTGTGTCTTGCTCGGATACGTTTTCCTTTTTTTTAAAGCGTATTCAAGCTTTCGGTATACACGAAGCCAAGTTCCTTATCGGCTCCAACAGAAACAGCGAGAGGTTAATCATCTTCGAAGATAGCCTTGGTCTGACTCAGGTGCTACTTCTTCATTTCCATAGCCACAGTGCCTAATAAATAACTAGCATGTTGCCTTAACAGAGGGAACGCTGGTTAATAGGCCATCCGTGACAGGCTTTCCTAGAGAGCCTTTGCAGCCGCAGGGCCATTTGTTCATATAAATTACTCACGTTTTAACCTCTCTAATTGCCTACCAACGTCGGTAGGAATTCTGATGGAGTTTTGTACTCACAAGATTTCTCTCGCAGGAGACGCAACGAAGGCGTATTTGAGTTGTGAGATAGTGTGTCTTGCCCGAATACCTTTTTCTTAAAAAAGGTTGCGAGTTTGCGGAAAAATCGCAATCTTTTGTGCCTTTATGGCCTTGACACAAATTTTTCCGTAATCTGGAGCTGTTGTGTACGTTCAGTTCAATGTAATTTGTGTTCTCCGGGAGCACGCAGAAAAAAATACAGACGACCTATTAGCCGGCGGTCTCTCTATTAAAGCAGCACTCAAGTTGAGGAAGCAGGTTGCAAATGCATTGGGCCCTGCGGACATGGAGATAAAAAGCGGAGCCTGAGTAAGTCTAAGGGTATGTTTGAAGACGATCAAACTCTTGCTCTTCCTGTTAAAGCCTATTAAGTGCGTTGGCGTTGTGTGGAACAAAAGCTCAGATACTCTTTCCTTTAAAGGAAGCGAGCTGATCGAATGCGCGCAAAACTGGGCAAGAGTCAATTACATACATACATTACACAATAGCTTTACTAACCGATGGTTGGTTTACAGTATTGCGCGTACAGAGAAAGCACACATTCACATATACGTATATTCATCACGGTTCTAAAAGTCGAGTCAACACTACGGCTCTATCGCATTGTTGAAGGTGATATAACTCAAACTGTCTCCCGCAGAGTTTGCGCACGCATAACGAGGAAATTTAATGGAACTTCTCTCGAATACAGATCTTCTTGTGGAAGCCATGTATAGCAAATCGTGCAGTTGGGTGTCTATTCTCATATTTGCAGCGCTTCCACGAACTACACGTCATTGCCTGTTGCTACGAGGTTTCGTAAAAGAGCGGGGCAATGTCTCCCATCTTATCCTCCCATTCAGACATGTACTCGTTGAAAGCTACAGTTTTCTGTAAAACGCGTATTTTTTGTAAATCCTCAACAAATAGCAGAGTCGACGCCAGTAAATAGACTAATCTGTTGAGAGTAGTGCGGTGGACTCTTAGCGTCTTCTTTAGAAAAGCGGCCTTAATTTGGCATAGTGCCTTAAAGTTTAACTTCGCTAGATACGGCCATATCACCTGTATACCGTGAGAAACAGTAGGCGCAATCTTCAATTTAAAGAGATGAACGGCAACGTCCATTGATAGTTTATGAGGGTCTCGGATACTATGAAGGTACTGTAATATTTTCTGAATTCGTTCATCATTGTGCCTCGAGAAGTTCGTACCTTGAGACGAAAACATATTCCCTTATAGGAAAAGTTCGACACAAATTCTATAGATTTTAAACCTAACCGTAGTTCGTCGATTCCAGCCGATATCCCCCACGTCTAAACTTCATTGCCTTTATTTGGTAACTAACAACTTTACATTACAGATTCATATAACTTCACTAAGCCTTTGTTTTGCCTTTGTTTTATTTATATTTATTTCTAACTGGTTTCGATGAGTGTAATGCTGCAAGGTCGCAAGGGATTGTTGCAAATGGAATTGGCTGCGAGAATATAGCACCAAGTCGTCTGCATACATAAGGACGTCCACCTGCGAGTACCGATTCCGTATCTCTTCAGGAAGGTCTCTCACCAGCATCGAAAACAGCAGGGGGCTAAGATTATCACCTTGGGCAACACCAGTGGTCTGTAAGATCGCCATGTGTTTAGCGGCTCCGTCATCTATAAGAACTTGTCCTTCCTGTAAATGCCTTTAATGAGCTCCAATATATTCAATGAGATCCCGCAAAAAGCCAGCTTGTCAAGTATAATCGTTTGTGCGGCCGTATCAAAGGCCGCTTTAAAGTCTACGAATACAGCAAATAGATAAACCCCTTTAGTTCGAAGTGCCCGTTGTATATAATTTAGAAGTACAGCGCATGCTGTCATTGTTGACCGGCCCCTTCTAAAGCCATGTTGTTGCTTCGGCAGCTTTCTGTTAACCTCAATAAAATGTTCTAATCGACGAGCTAGTATAGCCGATAGAAGTTTGTAGATTGCGCTCTTCTTTGCGATACCACGGTAAGACGATGGTGCCAACGGATTTCATTTTCCTTTACGGATAATGCTGAGAAGGCTGGGTTTCTATTCCGAAGGTAGTTGGGCCGTTGTCATCACCTCGTTAAAAAGTCTGGTAAAGCAGAGCGCAAGGTGAATCGCTTGTCTGAGATACTCATTTGTGACCAAATCGATGCTTTCATTATTGAGTCGATAACTTCGGAATTGCTAAAAGGCCGCGACAGGGCTTGACAGGCTTCAGTGACGCGATCGTCCCACACTGACATTATCACAGGAGCGCAGCTCGGAACGGTTATGGCACTGGCAAACATTTGACGGAAATAAGCATTTAGTATGTCATGTGGGATAGGACCCAGAGTAACGCGCCTTTCTGTCTGCAGCCACTTATGAGGTCGTTGTTGCGCTTCTAGGAGCAGCTTGCATTGTTTTCGTTTTTCATATACTTTTATGGCGTTCTTTACAACTCTTTTATAGTCACGACTTAATATAGTATAAAATACGTCATCTTCGGGCGAATTTTTGCTAGAATGTATGCTTGAATCATATAATGTTTGCAAGAAGCGCACTCCTGATTGTACCATGGAGCGTGGTTTCTGTTTGGTCGCTTGCCTTCTGTTTGTTGCTTTACCTGAGCGCTACCAGTAATGGCACTTCGAATGCTGGTGGCATAGGATTCCACGTTGATCATAGTTGGCACTGGGTATATGCTTTGCGAAGTAACAGCTAAAAGGCTGAGATTCAGATTGCGACTTAGACAAGGCCGCCCGCGATCTGTAGATTGCGGTTAAATTGATATTTCCATTGCAACGGGTAGGTGCCACCTTGCACCGAACGCCAGAGTCTTCTTCTGCACCCCCCTGTAGTTGACGTTACATGGATTAGCATTTGTGTCAAAAATGTCTATCGTAGATTGTCCGTGAGGCGCGACGAAGGTCGAATCTTCAGCTGTAGATATAACCCACATACTGCGAGATGCTAAAGCGTGGAGTAGTGATACCGTTCTTAACCGTTATTTTGGATTGTCAAGCCGACAGTTCAGATCACCACATAGTACAGTCACTTTGTGTAAGTCCACCATGTCGAGGCATAGAACTAATTTCCCCAGCAAGGAGCTTCTGAAAAACTTGCATATATTGCAATTACGTTAATGGCGGTTCCTGTCAGGACTACGGAGTAATTCTCTTTGTAGCATGTTTTTGCGCCAGTGAGCTTGCGGTTGAAACAACACTGCAACTCCCCACTTGTTCTGCCCGGTCCCTCTGTTTGTACACCCAGACATTCCGTTATACACCAACTTGGGACGACTGTAGGTTTGGTGGCCCATGTCCCAGTAAGGACCAACACGTCATGCTGCTCAGCTAAAGGAAGAAGTGGGTAACTTGATTTAATGCCTTCACAGTTCCGTTAAAAAAAATAAGTAGCGATCTATTGTCTTGAGTATGTTGCGGTTGTTATTGTACTGGTGCGTTTGTTACTGCAGTGCAAGCCGGTCACGAGCCTTCAAGAGGCCTGTCGTGTTTGCTCGTCTTTACACCTTGGTTACATGATAGCGTGCAAAGTGCATCGTGCAAGGAGGCTTCAATTTTATTTAAGGGAATATTATATATAGCAATATTCAAGGGAAGTGGTTCCAGCGGCTTTGCTTAAGTCACTACCCATCTCTCCTCCGGTTGCCTTACAGAGCAGAGAGGGGAAACAACTTTTCAAATACACTGGTTACCGCTGCTTGAACCGCTTTGATGATACAAGGGACAAACTTGTCTAGTAAACCTTGTACAAGATCTGCAGCTATGTCCATTGAAAGCAACACTTTTTCGCTCTTTTCCACAGGTTTCAACTTTAACTGTCCAACTTATCGAGTGTTCATTGCGTCGTTGTTCAACTTTGTACCATTCTTTACCACAGATGACCAGCTGCGCTTCGAAGTTATTAGACGGTTGAACGTATTCTACGGGGCGCAAAGTGGTAGCGTTGGGGCTTCAGGTTGCCTCTTAATAGCATTCCGAGAGCTCCGATTCAATATTTCTATACGGCTCAATCGAACGGGGCACAAACCCCACATAACTTTATGCTCGTCGTTGCATAGGCAACATTTGGCCTGAGCCTTGCAATCTCTCCTAAGATGTTCCAGCAAGCCACTTCTTCTACAATTTGGCTTCGGAACCTTGAAGTCTGCGGCAAAGTAATCCATGCTGTAGCAACTAAAACACTGCATTGGGTCGCAGTATAACACAACCCCATGCTTTGTTAGACCCAAGCGGACTTCCGATGGGAAGTGATTGCCAGTAAATGTTAAGATTACGTGTTCACTTGCTGATACAACGTTGCTCTCATTTTATTTAAATTACTTTAACAGATGATAATTCGGAGGAAAGGACTCGTCGCAGCTTTTTGCACGCTGAGCCGATTACGTTGTTTCACGTTCAAAAAACAAGCGTACAATTTTTGTGGTCAAAATCTATGATAGTTTTTTTTACCAAATCTATAACAAAATCCAAACTTCCAAACACGGCGTCTTTTTCAAAAACCGGCTCATAGAAAGCCAAAACGACACTTAGTCAATGACCACATATTGACGAAGTCAACACTCCGGCTGAAACATGCAGCAGTCAAGCAAATTGAGTCTTTGGCTTGAAGGCTCAGAGTTTGTAAGTAAGCATGAAAATCCTTGTTTGCAATCCGAATTTAAAACTTGTGCAGTGCTGCATGTTCAGGTGGGACCTCTGTTTGCGCTTGATACTTCAAAATACTTATCCCTAACAAGGACATCTTGTCTGGGGAATGAATGAGTATTTTGAAGTATCAAACACATACGGAGGGCCTGCCTGAACATGCAGCGTTGCACAGGTTTTAAATTCGGATTAGAAACGGGGATACTGATGAATACGAGGCATGACTCTGCTTGTTGGCTATCATTTCACGCGACTGATTATTGATGACATCCATGTCAAAGAAGTTTGGCACTTGAGAATTGTGCATCATAACCAACTTGCGAGAGTAATTTTGGGTTCTTCGAGCCAGCTAGTGAAGACGATCACTCACCGCTGCAGATTTTTTTTGCATTTCTAAGGCGGTCATTTGAGAAAAGTCTGTAAGGACTGAAACGCGTTCGCGTTAAACTTTACCACTTTCGACAGCCCAGAATTCAGAGATATCAAATCCCCGACCAACTCGAACAACCCGTGTGTCACATGTTTGCGCGCTTCCTGGAGACGAGTGTACGTGATCTGTGTTTGAGGCTTGGCATGAGGACGCGATTTGGGCACGCTTTGTAAAGTGGTGTCTCTGCCAACCGCGATGCCGGGCACTACTGAGACATATGTCGACATCTTCCGAAGGGAAAAATTTGACCAACACACTTGAGCACTGTAAAACGGGTGACGGCGCCATCAGAGTTTCGTTGATAGATGCATGTGGGTGGTTAGCACAAACCTTCTGGCTTCCATCAGGACTCGATTGCTTTCTCTGAAATAGAATACTTGCGGGCAGATAAGTAACTTGGTATCGTGCGGTCCCCGCAGTTGACGCACTTGGGCTGATTTAAACAGTCGGCAGCTAGGTGGTCTTTTTTGCCGCAGTTACGACAAGCCTTATGAGGTGTGAGCCATTCGCCGCAATATGGCCAGCACTGAAGCAGATTCTGGGCTGGTCGGATTTGAAAACTACTAAGTGCGAGTGATCACCCAAGAAAGCTGACGCTGGTAGTTGACGATCGAAAATCAGGATCACTTTTTGCATTTTTTTATCCCCAGAAGAATCGGACAGTCTTCGGTCTTATTGTACACAAACACAAAAATCCGCAAAAAAAAAAATATATATATATATAAATCACAAATGTGCTTTAGATTTTTAAAGTTATATTAAAACAATCTTGGTTATTTGTTGGTATTTACAGGCAATGTCCGGGACACAATTTTTTTAGCACCTTTTCATATAAAGCAGGGTCAATTACATGCATGCGCATTAACGCAATAATAATGTTGGCATTTAGTTTTCTAATGGCGGAGTTAATAACGTATAATTTACTCTACAATAAACCCTACCGTAACAAGTCTAACGGCGTTAAATCGCAAAATCTTGGAAGTCGTTGAACGTTTATATTATGCGAGATTACCCGACCGGGGCACTTCATCAATGGTCGCGCTGGTTGAGTGATTTAAGGCACCGTCTTGGAGCCGGAGTTCACTTGAATAAATTTTGCCTAAGTTTCGCTAAAGATAGTTACGGATCATGCTGCAATAACGCTCGCCATTTGCCGTAGAATAGAAAGCATTGGGCCCAGTGATTATTTTGGATCAGAAACCGCACTAGACTGTCACGCAGAACACATGCAACGGTTTTTCCTGGATAATGTAAGGCTTCTCGGTTGCCCAGATACGATACTTTTCTTTATTCACGTTTTCATCATTTTTATAAGGATACAATTTGGCTTCATTAAAATGTGCTTCACAAAATTGGCATCACGTTGCATTATCCATATTACCCATTTAGTAAGTTTAGCCGCTTCATATTGTCCTTAGTCTTGATTTCTTGCGCAAGCTAGATCTTATATGGATGCATCGCTAGAAAAACCGTACGCAGGCAATTGCCTTACGGAAAATCTTTAAAAAACAAGGATACGATCTCAAAATAAGCCAGGTTGATGGAAGACCCAGTCGTCGGGCACGTGTGCAAACCGATGTTTCTGGCCATTGTTTACACTGTCGGCCACAGCGGCAATATTCTCAGCCGATGGATGCGCTCCCTGGTCTTCCACGGCATAACACATCATGTGCTAAGGCTGTCTTGCAAAACTTTTCCACAAGTCGTCGATGGCTGGTTTTCTCACAAAGTCGGTTATTCAGATCATAAATAGCACGTAGAGAGTGCTAGTATGCCTATACATAGCTTCCATTTGCATGATACATTTTTAACATTAATTTTTGAAACTAAAAAGGGTCTCATCGCTAAAAAACGTATGTCGGTAGTTCGCCACCATTTAGTACGTCCATTTTTCTATGTGTTTTTGTCCAGTTTGAGTGGGCTCAGTGTGGTGATGCTACTTTATCGCGCACATCTTTGAGAGCCGAAGAAGGGCCAAATCAGCCTTCTAAGTGCCGCCGTTGCCCTAAACCGCAGTGGTCTCGACGACTTGCGCGTCATCCCGCAGCGAATCAGTCGAGTTACGACTTTCAACGCCATTCGACTGTCTGCGGCTAAGCGCGCCCTGCGCAATTTGCAGTGCGTCCGTTTTTGGGGACAGCAGTGGATTAGTTAGTGTAGGTCCCACACCGCATCGGTCACAGCTGCAACAGCTGAGACGGGTGATGGTACAACGACGGGGAGGCTAGATACACTGATGCTACACGACAACAATGTGTCGTGTACTAAACGGCGCCAATAGCAGCGCCGACACACTACAGCTTACACAGAGGGCTACCGCTGGATCAGAACGAGCAGACGTCGACGGCGACAGCGGCTGCAAAAGGTTCTGTTTATAAACTACGGGGCCCGAAAGGGAAGCCGCAGCAACTAAACGAAAAACAACAAGAAGGAATTGACAACGGGGCACCTGCAATTGTCAGTGGTGCTGTGCAGTCTGTTCTTTGAAGCAAACATGAGAAGAATACCGCCAACCGAAGGGGAGCGACCGGCAACACTGTGGCCGTGCGCGATCAGCGCCAGGGGCCGAGGCCGTATGCTCCCCTGTTGAAGGTTATGATCGGGAGAAGCGACAATAGCTGACCGCGGCGCCAGGCGCGCGAATATTTCGAAATTTCCAAGAAGGTAGTTCTGTTCTGGAACTACGTCGACAGTCCAGTTGCGTAATTGGCTATTCGCCAGAGGTTTTGATATTGCGGCTGTGTGAAAATTGAAATGTACTAAGTCGAAATCGGTTTTTTCGTTAGCCATCCATGACAACAACTACATCATGGGTTTCAAGTTTTTACGTTGGCCAAGCGGGGTGCGTTTCCGGCTTTGGCTAGGAGCACCACCTCGAAAGGCAATAGTTAAAAAAGAGTTCATTGAGAGGTAGGACTTAGCGGCTCTGCAACGACACCCTCGTCATCGCAGGATCTGTAATTCTGCAGGCCCCTGCTTTGGAATACCGAGGGGTTGTCTGGGGCTGTACAGCTAGTATGGGGTATTACTCCATATTCGATGATGTTGGCATTGTACTCTTTACGGAGGCATTTCTTCGGGAGGAATTGCATCTTGACGAGATGGGAAAATTTCAGCGGAACGTACCATCTTCAGTATGTTCTATATCTCGAATCTGCGTGTGCCCGGCCACATGCGGGCTACGCATGCTGCTTCGAACGAGTATGCCTTTAGAAAGCTGAACTTTGGTTTACACAAACGCAAGTCCATGCAGATAGGGCAGCTGATTGAAGCAAATCCTGGAAACGACACGTTGAAAACGGCCGTAAAGGCCGGGGGTAGTCAAATGGAAGTATCGACAGAACGAGCGTGCGAGCTTGTAGTTCACTCTGGCCTGCTATCCGGAACGTCGCGAAGTTTTGAAGCTCCTGAGCTAAGGAAGGGCCCCTCACTCCGACCCCAGACAATTGCAGAACGTGGACAACTCCTTGGATAACATAGGGTGATGATATGAAGAAAGCATGTTTGCTGTTGTTGTTTTTATATGTTTTACAAAACTTAGAACATCGTTGCCCAGTAATAGTAACAGGTGAAAATACTAAAACTTGTGCACTTTTTTTAAGACGATTTTTCCCAATAAAAAGCTTTCCAACTTATATATATATATATATATATATATATATATATATATATATATATATATATATATATATAATAGTAAATTCTGAAATACTTTCTGACCCAGAAAATTATAATACACTTAAGTTATAACACCAACAATCTTATAAGAATAACAGCCAAATATGTATATGGGGGTAAATTGTTCAACCTGTGCCAGTTTTTCATTTTTGAATTTGAAGCCCTACCACAGCATATTACAATGCAAACTCCCATACTTGATCAAATCCTCTGTAGCTTCTCAAAAGGATGTTTAACCTCATGGTAAAATATAACCAAGAAACACAGTCAGGATTATGTTGCAAACATTTAGTTATCCTAATTCAGGTTTATTTGTGTGTTTTCCCTCTAGGTAGGAAATTAAATTTAAATATTTAATTTATTTGAGGTTATATATATATTTTTTAGGACTAACTGGAAAATGCGGTACGCACACGCGGACACCACCGCAGGAAACTCGTCTGTAAGTGTGGGCCGGTAGTGTAGGGCTCCAACCCACTAAAAACTAGTCATGTTCTAATCCCCCAATTGATCGGGAACTGCATAAGCATAACTTTAAACGATCGAAGGGGGAGAGTAGTATAAGCATTTAGCTATCCCGGGATGCCCCGCGGGATGATGTCGTGCAGTAACGGTTTTTCTTCTCCTTGGCGCGCAGGATGTTTTCCATAATGCAAGCAATGCTGGTCCAGTCGTCGCGTGACTTAATCATAAGCTGTAAGATCGTTCTAAGGGTGCCGTCTTCAGCCCTAGGTAGACCCGCACGCTGAGCGGCCCATTCCGGGCACCACAAAATTGTATGTTCAGGCGTATCCCCTGATTTGCTTTGGCAAAACTTGCAGAATGGAGATGTGGTTTTCCCAATTCTGAACAAGTATGACTGGAAATCACCGTGTCCTGTAACGACCTGAGTGATGTAGAACGTCAACTCGCCACCTGGCCGGTACATCCAGGCCCTGATATCCGGGATCAGAGTCCTTACCCGGTACCCGGGCGCTTCGTCCTGAATGGAATCCCATTCGACCTGCCAAATGTCAAGTGTGATATTCCTTTTCTCCGCCTTTTCCTTTTCCGGGTCTTCCCACAAGCGGCGTAGTTCACTCGCTTTCAGGTCCCAGGGGACTGTGCTAGCCAGAACAAGGACAGCCGCTGTGCTGACTGTTCTATAGGCCATAGGTGATACGCAAGAGCAGCCACTCTTTGGGCTTTGCGTAGCGTTGCCCTATTGTTGGCTGTAGACAGTGTGGTTGGACGGACACACCGGAGCTGCAAATAAAACTATGGACTCAGCTACCGACATAATAAAGCGTCTTCTTGACTCCCATGGGCCACAGTTGTTTGGCATCAGCCGGGCTATCTTGTGTGAGACCTTAGTAGCCTTTTCTGCTACAAGATGTTTTTTGATGATATGCACAATAATGAAATATTTGAGGATATGCACATTAATGAAATGCGGTAAGTCGCGTTGGTGTTAAATTGATGGAGACGTTGGCTCTTAGAGTGTCTCTCTTTGAAGGCAATTGTCTATCACAATCAATGCCTTTATTACCATGTGTCCTAACTGTTTCTGCTTGGTGTTCTCCCTGGAATGGTTTTAGTTGAAAACACCTTTTTTTTCTCCGCTCATCGCTTTGCTGGAGGGGTGATTGCGCGCCATGTGGGTCCGCGTAACATTAACGTCCCAGCAAATCATCAACTAATAGCTAATGAGGCCGGTGGCGACGATGATACAAGCAGTCTGCACGGTGCCATTTCTCAACAGATGGGCCGATCGTACTTCATTCGGCTCTAATTCACTTTAATGAAACCGACTGTCATTGAAGTTGGCTCAAAAAGATACGCGCCTGTTGGTTTGTTGGTGGCCACACACACGCACAAACACGAAGACACTCACCCACAGATACAAGTCAATACACAGAGTTAGATCGATCAATACACCGACGTACACAAATACGACGAAAAAACAACGAGCGATACAGCAGTTGGTGGGCACCGCTCGGCTGCTGTAATCGGCACGGCCAGCAAAAGACAACGTCAGAAGGTTCCGCTTTCTACTTAAAGCAGTCAAGCGACGAGCAGCTTTTAGCGAATAGCCGTAGAGAATGGCACTGCAAATTGCTACCGCAAATGGCTGCCCGCCTGGAGATGTCGGGTCGAAGCTACAACACCCATTGTGGTGGAGGTGGGTGCTGGGGGGAATCTGGTCAAATCTTGTTTGTGTTTCTATCGTCTGGGTTTCGGGACATTGAAACCATCGTATGGATATGTTCGCAGGAAGTTTAGTGGTCCTAACACGTTTGAGCTGTGAGACAGGCGGAATTTCGTCGTCAATTGCTTGGAAAAAATAGAGCTGGCCCAATACGGCGAAGACTCGAACGCAACATGTACTGCCACAACGGAAGTGACTTGCTTCGCTCTTTTTCTTTCTCTCTTTTAGACTAGATTGGCCGTTGGTCTCCGGTTTGCTAGTCTTTCGCCATCGCCGTTGTCCACATTGGAGCCTTCCCTGTTTGGTTAGTAATGCTAATTCATACATAACAGTTCTGAGTTAACCTCAAGTCGCATAACGAGGGAGATCTGCCGTTTAACTTGCTTTTTAGACAATGGCGTTGCAGGCAAGCATTTGTGAAAGCTTAAAGCTATTTGACGGAGGATGCTTATTTATTCGATTGTCGCATTTGCAAGTTTAGTAATGCTTGACTTCTTTATTTACGCTTCTTTCCGAGGCCAACGCGCAGTAAATTCTAGAACTGTGTATGCCCTACTGGAGACAAAACGAAAGCAATTGAGTTTCAACGTGGAACAAGACTGGCTGGATGCGACCACTCAATTTGGATTCTAGAACTGTATAATTCGTCTCACACTTCTCCTATCGTCGTAAGTTCTCGTCTCAAAAGACAGGCTTCCCAAGGCACATTGATGAACCAATTCCGAGAGGACTACAATATTTTATTATTCAGAGCATCCGAGACCCTTATCTAACTATTGATGGAGATTGCCGTAAGTCTTTTCAACTTAAAGATCGCGCCCACCGCTTACCGTATCCAGGTGATATGGCCTCACCTGTCCAAGTTAAACTTTAGGACGCGAGACCAAATCAAGATCACCTTTATGAAAAAGGCGCTAAAAGTCCACTGCACTAGCTTATAGGTTTTTTAAACTCGCACTTTTATTACCAGTCAGTGCAGGTCTTTAGACTGTTAAGACTTAGACAGCAGACAGGATCAGGTTTCTACAGGCGCCGGGCACCGGGTTAAATAAAGTGGTTCTCCTTAACGGTATCAAGCGTTGTTGGATAAAAATGGTGAACTCTTGTGAAACTACCTAACAGGTAGTTTTATAGACGAGGAAACCCACCTTATCAAGCATAACTCTGTAGCCGATAGACGTTCATAAATAACAAACAGCTCACTGACAACATATAAAAACGTCTAAAATGGCTTACAGCACATAATTTGTAATTACTCTAGCTCTAGAGAGTATAATTATTCCCTTGCGCCCCACGGAGGATCCCATAGAACGCGATGGGGCTAAAAAGCAAGTAAATGTACACACTCGGCAGTTCCGTACAGTAGGGAATTCTAAGCGTTTCATGCTACCAGTGCTGCACTGACAGCATAGTATTTGGGTCCGATATGATCTAAGCGGAAATTTAACGAAAATCTTACAGATTTAACTACGTGAAAGTGGTCTACTATACATGTGTTCCAAGCTGAAAGGAATTAGGCAGACTTAACAATCTTGTTGCCAATCAAAACTACACGATATTTGTTTTAATAGTACTACTAAGTGTAAGCCATCGAAGGTTGTTATGTCCTTGTCGACTTAGATAATGGAGCTATTTTTTCCGTTGGCTTCGTTGATTAAACGGTTGGTTAAGACATCGTATAAAGAAGAAAAGCAAAGGTACTGGGAAAAGAAAGAGTGGGTAGCAATAAGGGAGGCTGAAGTACGGCCATATACATGGCTGAGGCGAAAGGAGAGGAGACAGTTTTCACTACAGACGGGCAGACTAGTCGAACATTTTGGGAGGATCTTGGCCGAGCCGGATACAACCCCGAAAACGCTGCAAGAATATGAAGGCCCCTAGGATCAAACGACAGAGGAAGCTAGGGTTTGGATATTGAGGGCAATCACTCTCAGGGAAGTAATGGAAACAATCGATAGAGCACCACGCGGAAAAACGCACGGAAATGATTCGATAAGGAATGAACACATGAAAGATACCTTAGTTCTCGCGCCATGCAAGCTCTATTCAATGAATGCTTAGACACTGGGGAAATTCCACAGGCCTAGAGGGAAACGACCTTAATTGTCATTCCCAAAGGAAGGAGTAAAGAAACGAAACCAGAGGCTTGGAGAGGAATAGCAATAAAGAGCTGCCCATACAAGATATTTTCAGGAATAATAGCTAGGAGATTGGAGTCTTTCTTAGAGGAAAGGGGGTAATACCAAAGGAACAGCATGGATTTAGGAAGGGAAGGTCAACTCACTCAGCAATTGGAGGGCTGCTCGGAGCCATCTGGATTACTCTGTCCAGCGCGAAGAATTGCTTATATGCTGTGTTTGTAGATTTGAAAGCGGCCTTTGACATAGCGCCAAGAGATAATATAGTTGAAGAGCTAGCTGAAATGGGAGTCCCGGGAGCAATGCTGAGGTTGCTCATCAGCATCTTGAAACAAAAGACGGTGGTGATTGACAACGGGGTTGGCATTGCGGGGGAGGTCATTTAAACCACAGGTGTCGCGCAGGGCGATGGACTGAGTCCACTACTGTTTTCCGTTCTTCTGGGTGAACTCCCCGAACGGATAAGGACGGGCTGGACTCGAGAGTGAGCCAAAATTTTACTGTACGCAGATGATGTAGTAGTCTTTAGTTGTAGCCTTTTCAGAGTGAAACAAGCAATGGATCGGCTAGTTACATTTATGGATGAAATTGGCTTAAAGGTTAATTAAGAAAAGACAGTAGCCATGAAATTCCCAAGGGGCGGCCGTCTGGCCAGGGATGACATACTTCAAATCAGGGGAAAAGAATTAAAATTTGTAAATACATTCACATAATTAGGGCTCGCCTTAACAACAAGGGACAGTAGTTTTCGATCACACATCCAAGAGAGGGTTAGGAAGGCCACTATCGCAACCGCGGCAATTAAATGCCCACATATGCTTTCGGTTGAAGCAGCAGTAGCTCTTTTTGGGATACAGATAGCACTCATCGCCACTTATGGCATTTCACTAATATGGGATAAGGTGGGAGTAGACGAATTGCGTTTAATCGATGGGTTTTTCTTTCTAAAGAGGGTTTTTGCGCTTTCAAATACATGCAGAAATAGGGTGGTCCACGTGTTGGAAGGTGGTCCACGTGTTGGAAGGTGGCCCACTGCTGACAGAGGAACTACAAAAACGATGGAATCTGAAGAAAACGTGCGCCTTTGACGTTTATATGCGAAACCGACGAACCAAAATTAGCGAGGTAGACATAGGAATTTATGGGACAGCAGCAATGAGAAGCACTGGGTGGAGGGCTAGCGGGGTGAAAGATCGCCATTTAACAAAGGCCTTTGCAGCCCACGGATTTCATTATGTTGAGGGCTTCCATGAACCACAAGACGAATGCCGATGCAAAGAATGCTGGAAAACTGTGATGTAACATAAATACACTTACCCAGCCCGGGTGTTAATAAATAAATAATAATAATAATAATAATGGAGTTATTAATGCGTGAACGTTAAACAGATCAACACCGAAAATAATAATTTTATTGCCAGCAAGGGTACTCGCCTTAGCTGTCCAAATTGTATCGGCTAAGAGTTTTTAAACGTCCACTTACGTTTATATTTTCAGCAGTATAAAAATCAGTTAAAATAGAAACGTACATAGACCAATAACCAACACCTACGGGCGTCCAATGTCGCACAATAGTTTTAGTGAAAAGTACTTTTGTTTTAAATCGCTAGTAGGCAATTAGCGATCAATTTAGGCCCCTGCATTTGAACGAATGGTTAAATCAACTGCATATGTAAGTTATTTTATTTTATAGAATGATATGAACTTCTTAGGCGAATGCTTTGTTAAGATATCAAAATAGCACCGGATCATTTAGCATAAATCAGGCCAAGGTGCTGTCTCTGGAAGAGAACTTCTTCAGAATATTTGGCAAAAAAATTCTCTGCACGAGTAATACGCAGTCACATAACCTTAAACCACAATACCTTAATCATCTTTTCCTAAACTAAAAAGTTAGCTAGAGATTTAGAGGCTTCAGGAGTCTAGTGTCGTTCCAAATTTATATTTTTTTTAGATTTGAAGGGCGCTGATGAAATATGTAATTTGTATTGTTAATGAACTGACGGTCGTAATTACAGGAGCAGACTTGGGCCGGGTGGTGGGGACGACTGGAAGATTCAGACGATTTCTTAAGCTTGCAGATGATTCAGCAACCAATAATGTCGCAGCATGACAGCAGCATATGGGCGCATTTCCGCCGCTGGCGATCCAATCACTCGCAACAGACGGCTTCTCGGTATCAATTTATTGTTGAAGGCTGTATACAATTTTTGGCAAAGTGGCTTTTGCTTCTCAATCTTAGCAGCTCATACGATATGCCCCTGATGAAGAAAAGTGTAAGTTTTTAAACTCAAATTACAGTAATTTGTAACAGATAGATCAGCTGAATACACTGCTTGCACAACGTGTCATTCCGACATCGAGCCGTTATATGCCCAGCCGCATACACTTATAGCACAAGATCGGAAAGCCAGGAATGCAGCTAATACTTCCTTAGAGAAATTTTGTTTTGTTGCAGAAGCAACGCATTGAGTTGGACAAATGCCAAAAACAGCAATTTTATGATTGTGTACTTCCTTCTTAGGTACTATCACAACAGCACTGCACAAAGCATAACAGAGGTCATCATATGTGAAGTCACGGTCCACACAAATCGTAGCCCAGTAATTGGCTAAATAAACCAAATAAATACAGTTAACTATTACAGGGATGTCTAATACCATTTTGAAGAACTTACGAGCTTCCTCAGTTGAACACAACCAAAGGTAAATAAAACCGGTTTTGATTCCGGCTGCACCCGCGGGAACACCAACTGTCTGGCAGCATCTCTATTTGGGGTACCATGAGAAAAAGCATCGGAGCGAACGATGATTTGGGACTAGCCCACGAGCCTATCCGTAGCAGTCCTAGCCACTTCGAATAGTATTTTACTGCACATTGCATTACTATCTCGCCACGTATTCTTAAACATGAATATGGGTCTTCATGATTAGTGAGCGACACTCTCCAGGGCGCTAGACTCAGAAGGTCAGCACCAAAAACTAAAACCTGGAGCACAAGGGCACTCAAGCTTCATTAACATGTCAGGAATTTTCTCGAGGCCGTTACCACCCAAAACAGCATACAGCAATTGCAAGGACCAGCATTATTTTTTGTTTGATAAGCCTTTATTCAATGTGAATTCGGGCCGAGCTGGAGAACGTGGTGTAGCTAATCAACTAGTAGTGAGTGCATTTATCCAGACTGCTGGGAACGAACGGAATAGCAGCGCGTTCCGGCGAGAAAAAAATCTGCTTTTAAATCTGCCGGGATGTGTCCCCTTTCAATTTTGGTATGGAAATGTGGGCTGCCAGAAAGCTTTGGGCTCCTCCACGACGAGTTGTTTGCATTTTGTTCTAACTACTAGCTTGTAGTTAGAACTAGATGTATTTATTGAGCATTAATTATGGTGGTTGGTGTTAGTAGTAGATGGTGGTTTCCCTTTAGGTACCACGTAGTCTCGGACTACTGAATGTGGCCCAGTTCCAAATTTACAACCACGACTTAATCATCAAGGCAGAACATGTGTAAATATTTATTGGAGGAATGGGCATATACGCGCGCTTTTACGTGCAACATATTTTTGTTGTAAGTTGTTCTTGTTTATTTTTGCAATTGAGTGTTGCCTAAGCTATTGAAATAATAAATAATATATTTTAGATGGTTACCGCACACACGGCATTTCATACTATATGCATATCTTTTTCAGGGTTCCTACACTGTCTTGTAATCCGATTTAATTGATTAGAAATCTAGACTGAAGTCTAACTCTACTGTTCTATAATAACCAGTTTTTGCATATCTTCCACTAAGCCCCCAGACCAGAAAGTCGTTTAAGAGTACCAAGTACATTCGTTTAAGAATACAAAAATTTTGCCCTGGACTAAAACCTCCCCGCGCCTGCCATTGTATGCGAATCACCTCACCACGACTGTAGAAGCCATTGACTGGTGGGAAAGGCTTACATATAATGTTTTCGTCTTGACCTTTTAACCAAGCCATAGCGCGCTCATGCTAGACTTAACTGGGCTTTCTTCGGCCGAGAGGTTTAACAGCAGGAAAATGCTCAACCTTTCAAATTTCAAAAAATGTAGGGCGCTTACGTATCAGAGTAAACCGCCGGCTGTCCGAAAGGGTCCCTAGAGAGCTATAGGAGATAGACCAGAGCCTCGAAAGGACGAAGCTGTAAACGAGAACTTTGTGCAAGTTAACAGGTGCAGCCTAACCTAAACCGCTAAAACTACCGAACTCCTGCTCAAAGCGCCAGAAAAAACTACGGAACGCAGATAAGTGAGTCGCTGGTCGCAACGAGTAGTCACGACTACGGTCTAGGCCGGAATCATGGCAGCCGGCAGAACTACGTTGATTCTAACTGCAAAATGTGACGGTCGAATTTTATCGACGGCATATTTTAAGTACTTTGTACTTTCCTGCACAGGAAAAGCTACTTCCGAGGCCGAGCCTGCGCACTTGAACAGGACGCAGGAGTGGTGCATCTTCCCGATTTTTTGGACAAGTCGGAGTGGCCGCCGCGAAGCCCAAAATTCAACCACAAAAAATCTATGTGTGTGGGGGGTAGAGCCGGCACTGTGATTGCTCGATCTCAAGTTTTTAAAAAGCTGAAGCAATCCTTTTACAAGCAGTGGAACAAACTTGAAGTTTCGTACTGATGGCCAACGGTCGATAGCGTACAGGGTGTTTTGTGAAAATGGGCACACCTTTCGAGCCGAATGTTTGTACCAGAAATGCGCTCATCCAGTTAACAAGTAGCAGATGTAAGCATATTCAATATAACATAGATATGTGCAAGCCATGGCACGAAATGATGCTTCATCTTCGGAATATGAGCGAAGAGCAGCTATAAAGCGTGCCCTTCGCGCCAGACCGACCTCCGCCTACATTGCAAATTTAATTAGTCTATGGACAATTCAGCGATGCAGCCGATTACAAAGTTGCGACAAAGGTTATATAGGGTATAAGCCTCTGACTGCGATTTTTTGCAGGGTCATGAAAGTTAAATGCCGGTGACTTCATTAAAGGCGGTGCGCACTGCTCCACCCATGCTGAGCATCTCAGAATAGTGTGCGTGGGGTACACTTGAGGCGGCAAGCCTTACCGATCCTTAGTTAGGTAAAATTTGAGATTGGCACGACCGATGCTGGGCTGCTTTTAGGTCCCAGGGGATTGTTATAGCAAAAGGGGGCTATAATGAGGGAACGCCGCGATTACTGTGAGGGCTTCGACCCTCTGGGTCTATTGCAAGCGGGCCCTGTCAGCAGACTCCAGGGTGTCGGTGGGCCAAACCGGATTTCCGTACAGGGCAACTAACTGGGCCGCGGACATGATTATTCGCCGTCTGAATTGCCAAGGCTCGTAAATGTTAGGCATGAGGCGTGCGAGACTGTTAGCTGTTTTGGTTACCTTCTCTGACGTATTCAGTATTGCAGAGAGCCGTATCTAAGGTGGTCTCGAAGTACATTACCTTGTTGACAATGACGATCTTCCTTCTAATATTCTAGGCAAAGGTGTAGGGCTAGGTAGTTTCTCCGTCCCACCAGGAGTATGGCCTTGCTCCTAGCAGGGGCGAGAGCAAGCCCCGCCGTCTGCAGCCAGTGGGCGACATTAGCATTATTCTGTAGGTAGTTTGATATGATTCGGCGTAGATAAAAGGGAGTCTTCGTCCTGTCTAGAGTCTGCAGGTAAAATTTTCAAGGTATGTTGGTTGAAGCGTTTTGAACGACGTCGAGTGAGACGAGGCAAAGCTTTTGTCTTCTTGGGCTAAGTCTGTGCTCGCCTTATGGCGCCGATACTTAAGTGGACTTTACCAGACTCGTGCTAGGCATCTGACAACAGGCCGTCCGCCTCCGTCAAGTCCCAGAGACATTCCTCCGCGATAAATCAAATGCTTTAAAGAGCATTCAGGAAGGAGTAGGCAGATCGTACGGTAGGAGCTACGGTCCTAAGGTGTGAGAACCAGGCCTACAGCCCTTCTATGCGTTAGGGAACAAGCCCTAGTTTAAAATCATGTGTCGGCCTTGCACGTGATAGTCAGATAGATGCATGAGTTGCACCCGGCCTTGTAGAAGGTAGGCACACAAAAGCGACATTGCCCTCAGCCGCCAGCCAGTAAACTGCGAGTCCCCTTCGAGCGGTTTCGGCAGAGCCCCATAACCGTGGTGTTAAAATCACCAGTAATAACCTAATCACGGTGTTAAAATTACCGGTAATGACCAGAAGTGGAACGTTACTTTCGTTAGAAGAGGAAGAAAAGTCGTCTAGAAGCAAGCTTAGGTTGTCAAGTGGGACATTAGGGCTGCAGAAGCAGGAGAGAAAATCTTTAGCACTCGCTGCATCAATTCAGGTAAAACTATCGTACTTTCTTCAGAAAGTGCGAAACCATTACAAAACCATTAAAAAAATTGCTATGTTTGCGGTCTTCTTTGCGTTGAAGAAACGGAGGTAAACTAAAGTTGGATTACGATTGTTTACTCTACTCGAGGCACTTCTTGGGGCTACTTGAGGACTAACCAGATTGTTCTCGATAATGGCGTGTGTAAGCACGACACGACAAGATCAGTCTATTGTCATTCATACCGTTACATTTTCGCATATTTAGTTCGTAAAAGACTTTAGCTATCTTTGAGAAATTTTCTCATATCTAGGTACAATTCTTTCACAACACGTAACTGATTGTTGCGCTCATCATCGTCATCGCCCAACACAGCGGTCCCTTCAAGTGGTAATTATAATATTTAAGCCTTCAAGTGGCATCCGTAACTGCCCACGTTATCAAATAACTTCAATAATTCAAATTACGAAACATCTTAACGTTTCGCATGCATGGCAGTTGGATAGGGTAGTAACAGCGTGGTCTAGGAGACTAGTGCGCTAGTCATGGTTGTCATCTACCGGGGTGTCGCCGGTTCGATCCCTGTTGTTGATCGAATTTTGTTTGAGCGATGCTCATTGAGAATAGATGATAAACCATACCCCTGAGAGTCAGCGATTATGCTGTCACAAGGACTGTTAGGGAAACCCTAGATATCTTAACATGTCCGGCCCTCGGTGCATTGAAGATATACCTTAGGTTAAGTTCCAAGCCCGTAGGGGACGGAGGATGGTCTAGAATTAAAAACAACCTCCTTAAAATTGTTTTTAATTCTAGTTGGATGGGGTGAACCCAGCCTTCTCAAAGCGAGTATTTAGCCTTCAGTCGATTTGTGCAACCGACTTGTATATATGCTCGCGGGTGCAGTATCATATGTCGATAAACTCGCCGCCACAATTTACCACAAACAGCCGTCCTAGAAACGTCCCTACACGAATGTTGGTAAAAAATGCCCCTAATTGCCAGATCATTTTATTTGTCACTAGCTATAACTAACCAGGCCTGAAAATAATTTCTCGGTTTGTGTCGGCATCTCGCCACTCACTTTAATATGTCGATCTGCGAGGCTTCATAATACCGGAAAGGACTGCAAATGACGTCGTTGCGGCGGTCCGTGCATCTTGTAGCACCCCAACCACTGTACTGAAACCGAGTCGCTCTCTCAGCTCCAGCAAGAATACTCATAAACTGATTTTACTATGTGCTTCCTTTGAATGTTCATATTTTCATACCCAACAAGGATGCATTTCAATACATAGGTATATAAACGTAGTGAGAATAGATAGATGGAACTCGTGATGCAGCAGCTGCAATGCTGCATCTCAATGGGCCTACAAAAGCGGAGCCTTTGAAGTCCGCATGTTGACATTGTGCGGTTATCTCGACCAATCACCATTAAGTGACGTGGCGTGGTAGTGGCATTTAAGTCGACAAACTTTCATGCATCGTCGTGTGTAACGGGGAAATCTCGGGTGAATTTCTTCTGGTCGCTGGCCGCTCTTTAGAGGAACGAATATGCCCATGAACTGTAAGAGATAACGCCGACAACCTCCTTTAAGCTATGCCATTAAACTCGCGAAGTGTACACTCGCCGAGACCCGACAGAATCGTACACTCATACAAGTTTGGCTAGGAGGAGACATCGCAAAAGCCGGATATATATGATACAATGTGTAATTAGAAATAACATAAAAATATAACCATAACGGAGAACAATAAATAC
The DNA here is from genome assembly GCA_003439945.1 of Dermanyssus gallinae. Lineage (NCBI taxonomy): Eukaryota > Metazoa > Arthropoda > Arachnida > Mesostigmata > Dermanyssidae > Dermanyssus > Dermanyssus gallinae. Next base: position 727,759 of record QVRM01006074.1, read on the forward strand.
GTTGGGGTCATAAAACCTACATTTAAGTAAAAATTTAATTAATAATAAGTGTACGCTGCCTATAAATAACAATATAGGTAAATGTTTTAGGTATATATATATATATATATATATATATATATATATAAACACCTAGGTAGACTGTTTTCGCATCTTGTTTCAAATATAGCGGGGATCATCTTGCTCAGTTTTAGGCACCATGCAGTTGTAACGAACGCCATGAACGTTTCTCCACGGCAGACCAATGTATTTAGTCACGATATTCAATACTGCAGTTGGTACTAGGCTTGTCACACAGAATAAGTTATTTTAAAGAACTTACCACTAAAAACTTCTGCAGACTGGGTCTACCACAAAGTCACACTGACGCCAACACTCTCCTTTATCAAGCATGAAAACATTTGTATAGGAAACGATGCGTCTAATATGACGTGTTTAACTCATCTTTGCACTTTAGATTAAAAAGTGTCAAAAACGATTTAGACCTAAATTAGTCCCAATGCTAATTTCTGTCTAATATTGCACTAAGACCGACCCGGACTAACCTCAAACAGCTAGACAGAAAGAAGAAATGAGTTCTTGAATTCACGTAATAGTTCATCTACGCTTGTCCGTCATATATGCAGAGAGCGAATGTTAGTTGGTTGGCGCGTTGGCCCCAGAGATATACGCAAAAGTATATCTCTGGCGCCAACGTGACGGAGTTCATACAAATAGACTGAGAAGATATAAACATAAATGGCTTTTAAGAGCGTCTGAAGAAGGTCTGCAAATAAAATCACACTAGCTGTATTACTTGGCACGGATTATTTATATATACATATTCCGTGCCACAGGCCTTAAGGCCCATTGCGAGCGTCGAGACATGTTTTGTACTGAATATTTCGTAACTAATGATGTATGTTATATAAAAAAAAAAATTTAAAAACAAATATATATATATATATATATATATATATATTCAGGACTTATATTCGAGTGGACCAAGCTAGATATCAGCATTGCCACAACTATTCTACAAGATGCTCCACATGATGTTCTTAAATCGAAATCTGAAAAATTTCTAATCTGCAAACCTACGGATACGTAGTGAAAATTATTTTGAAACGCGGTGCCTGAGATCTAGTTTTTACGTGTTTTTTACAATTACGATTGGCTCAAAGTATTAACCCTCCACTACTCTAACCAGGTCAAAATCGTTGCTAGCATAGCTCATAAGGAGGCTTATAGCATAGCTCATAAGGTTAGAAACAGCGCCGAAACAGAGAGACGGACGACGTTACTGTATCTGTCTCTATGGGAAAACTAGACTCTATCATTTAAAAAAAAACGTGGCAGAGCGTATTCCATTTATTGCAGCAGATCGACGAGTACGTCAGGAAAATGACGTTACTTGCTGTCTGTATGGGTGACGTTGCATCCGCAGTAGACTTTGTGCTCGTAGTCATCATCACCCATTTATAGGAAAACGTCTGCAAAACCTGAATAACGATCAGAAATCACGAACGAAAATACGACGTGAAAGTCTCTTACATGGTGTCCGTATCCTATCTGCATAAAGTACAACCAAGTCACTATACCATTTGCTCTGAATAAGCTGAGGCCTACGTCTTCGTGCCCATGGCTATGGAGATTCCAGGATCCACCAATAAAGGAATTAGCAAGCATCAGTAATAACAAGCCTCTGGGGCAGACGTTGTTTTGGCACTACTGTAGGAGCAGCATAATAATAATAATAATAATAATAATAATAATAATAATAATAATAATAATAATAATAATAATAATAATAATCATAATAATAATAAGAATAATAATGTTACGATAAAGAAGGTGACATGATAGACCAGAAACTACACGGCGCGTATTAAGCAAGTCGGGTTAAGTACTTGCGTGGTTGACTTTATTGCATCCTAGTTATTGATTGCCCAAGTCGCACAGCAACGTATCATAATTGCCGTCTTTCTACTTTGCGCTTCCTTACTTCCGCCGCTCTCTCGGCCAATACCCTTTGGGTCATGTTGGCGTCGCGCGTACACCGGTTAGTTGGCTACCATTAACGTTTGACTAAGGTTAGGGACCCGAATGCACAAATGGTACAGCTCCTTGAGCCGTGTCGCTACTGTCAGACCGCTGTCGCATTGGCGGTCGCGCGTATAGATGCATACGGAGGAAAGTAATCGAATTATGGAAGAGTTCCTCAGAAGCTAATTTAATCATCGATATTGTCAGGTTAGTGAATAGATCATTGCGTGTAGCTAACCAATGTGTCTGCCCAGATCTAGCCAGACAGAGACGTGCATGTCCTATCATGTCATGCGTATAAGCCATGCATACTGCAAGTTAACCACAATTTATACGATTATATATATATGTACGATATATGCATCGTATATATGCATATATAAGAAATACACTGAGTTTAAATAATTGATATACTTGATTGCTTAGAAAAATGTTAATGATCTCACTAGAATATATAAAAGTGAAGTTCATCGCAAACCACGAAGTTATTAATGAGAATTTATCTAGCGGTTAATGGAAGTATATAATGGCATACTACTAGGCAATCGGCATAAAATTCCCAAAGTTAAACATTGTCAGTTGTTTATCTATTAACAAATTAAGAATCAGAAAATACTCTGATTTGAGCGTTTGAATATTCTTGAGGTAACTGACGTAAGCCAAAACAGAACGTTTACTATCCATTATAACAATAGTTGGTTAGTTAGGTCTTTTACGAGGTATATATATATATATATATATATATATATATATATATATATATATATATATATATATATATGTATATATCTATCTATCGACATTTGGGATTACTTTGAACCACAAAATTTCCACATTTGACACAGCTACATCGCGATAAAATTCTAATGCCACTAGCAAGATTAGAGAGTGAATTAAGCGGATTAGGCTAAGCGAACGGCGTTTAGGCTCATTTCACGGCTCTAATCGCGAAATTTCCGATTGGGGCGTTATCCCTAAGTAGTAAATAACTTTGTTAATTTAGGTGCAAATTACGCCGTAAAAAATAGTTCCGGGCGTCAAAATGCCATTTCAGAACGAAGCAAGCTGCAATTCTGAAAAAACGACGAACTCTGCGCCCTCGGAGAGGGCAATTGCGGCTCCTGCAGGACGTCATTCAAAATTTGTTTAACACTATACCAAACCGCCTTTTTGAGGTTATCCGACTTAACGGTAAGTTCACTGAGTATTAAGTATAGTTGCTGGGTGCCGTGAAATGAGCCCAAACGCCGTTGATCCGCTTAAGTCACTCGTTAGGACATGTATCTTGCTAGTGGCATTTAATTTTTTTTGTGGTGTAGCTGTGCCAAATGTGGAAATCTCGCGGTTCAAAGTAATTCGAGACCCCAAATGTCGACGGAAGTCTCCGCTGTTACTCTGTGAGCATGAATCACTGTGATCTTTACACGATTGGTTAAAATAAATGCGTGAAATGTGGCAAAAATGGGTGGCCCTATATTTTTTTCAGAGACTGTATATATAGCAAATGGTCTTAGCGAGCCTAATCCATATAGGTTGAATAGAGCGGAGGAGACAGCCAATAGCACATTATATAAATATATATATATATATATATATATATATAAGCAAATCAAGTGACGTAAAATGGGTACACAACTTGTTATGAACAAAATGAATATACCTTCCGTCGTTAAACAGTCCTCGAACAATACGAGAAGACGAGTCGGTCCTTGTTCGAAATGGGCCTAGGTCGCGCCGAGACCACGTCTGCAACTCCTGGCTGCAGAGCTATCGGCAGTCTCGTTCGCTCCATCTTGCTTCCAACTCGTATAAACTAACTTTGCTGTGGCCATTTGCTACTTAGGACTAAAAGCACGTTGTCGAGAAGCAAATTGATTTTGCGCGGCTAGGGGCATCGGCTAGGGATGGTTGCTTATAGGGGCTAATAAGCAGTCAGGCAGAAAGCACGTTTCGCCTCCTGACGCTCTGGCCTAACCATGTCGAATTGTGTAATAACTTAATTTGCTTCGTTCAGAATGCATTGTACTTCATTAGATTGTAAGCGGCATAAAGCTTTTAGGGTGTCATGGAATAGCTGCGATTTCAATGCTTCCTGCTGCTACATAGTTACAGCCAAATTATGAATTACTTGCGTAAAATAAATGCAACATTACGTATATTTAAAAAAAGGTTATCAATTCCCAAGCTGTTTTTTCTATGTATTTTATATTCACCTCAAATTGGGAAACCTACCGAAGTGCAATGGCAAGTCTAAATCAAGGAGGGCCCGGTGTCAGGTAGGTCATCTTTGATCAAACGACGCTAATGACTGAAAGGTGTCATTAGTCGTATCAACAATGCGATCATATTGCGGTCATCTCCATGGTAGCTCTGGCACACTAAGCAGTACTATTCACAGGCACAGATGCATACGTTCGTGGCAACCCTTAGTTATAGAATGCATTGCTTAAAATTGTCATTTGAATACCTAGTCACAGTTTAACGGCTTATTCTGTACACGATTTGTAAACTCTACACTGTCTGTGTGCTGATCATTTAGGATTACCCGCCACCATAGCTTCGTAAAATCAAATGCACGGCTTATACAGAGGCGCCTTGGACAGGAACGGTATATGGACCCAAAGGTTAGAAAAAAGGAAACCTAACTAAGCGAGGTGAGTTGTTCCCGTCTTACCCCGAGAATAGTTCATACACATATATTGCGATAGTAGGATATAGCGGATGAAATAAACATTAAAAAAGTTTACTGGGTGTTGCTCTCGATAATAATAATAATAATAATAATAATAATAATAATAATAATAATAATAATAATAATAATAATAATAATAATAATCCTGACATCAATTAGGCACTCTATCATTATGGTCGTAGTTCATAGCAGCCGAGCAACGCCGGTGGACGAAGTTTAGCCCCCCCCCCCACGCCCACACCGCTGCTGTTAATGTGGCTTTGCAACATGAGACAAAAAGGCATTTGCCACCGCGCCGCGCACACAACGGCGATGCGCATCGTTTGTAGGCAATCGGATCTAGTGGCCCGAAAACGTTTGGCGGTGGCGGTCCGGCGACGACGCTTTCAGACTCATCAGACTTGGGCCTAGACGTAACACACGTCGCACAAAACCCATTTGCTGCGTCGAAATGGAGAAACTGCGTAATCTTGCATGCTCGCGTACAACACACAAACTGATGACTGTTTTGTTCTCTTGGAACATTTTGGAACCAAGAGGCCACGTATGCAGCCAGCACAGACAGAGCCGCGCCACACCGGCACCTCTGTCTTATACCACCATCATCGTCGTCGTCGTCGTTGTCGTCGTCGTCGTCGTCGTCGAGACTGCAATAAGGCTCGAGGCAGTCGAGCAGCGAGCATTACATTCCGAGTGGAACTAAATTAACACGTAAGACATCCTTTTCCGCGCGGATATGAGTCGGACGTGGGATGGCAGCCTTTGCAATGCAGGTGCAAGCCGGAAACCAAAGTTACTCTCAGCGAGATCACGAGAACGAGACAACACGAGCAAACGAGAGGCAAACGCAGGATTTTCCCGCATAGCCTCTACGCGTGACTGTGAGGCCTGTGAATGGCGGAGCCGCTACCTGGCTGGGTAACGTGGCTCATTTGGCTGTTTCAAGACGAAACAGTTGGCGGCGGTAAGGGAACAGTTACGCCATTTGGCCACGTCGTGTGTACTGCTAGCTTTCTGTGTATTCAGGAGTTCCTTCCTTGCACATAATAGCATAATCATTGTGTGTAGTTGTTGCACACGCTGACTAAAACGTTACTCCTTGCAACCTTTTTTCCGATGCGTACATCAAGGTGGACCCAAATGGGCAGGGTACGGTTTTTGACCAGTCGTTTGCAGGGACGTGTAGAATAGATACTTAAAGAAGTCAACTACATGTTTTCGTTTCAACAGCAACACATACGCGCTTCCCAGGTTCTACGATGCTCTTAAAAGTTCCAGCCGCCCAAAGTTTGTTTCATTGCTTAAATCGAGCGCGGCCATACAATGAAGAGTTGTCAGTCCACACCAGCATTCTTGGAGCAATTTCTGCTTTTTAAAGAGGGACATTTGGACCAAGCGGTTTCTAGGGCGTTTTATATCACACAATAGACTACGTTTTCTATAAATTTCCACATGTATACTGTGTAATTGATCTTTTAGAAATATACGCTAGAGCCCGCAGTTTTTTTTTCTTATAATTAAGATCTACCATTATAAATGGAATAATAGTGCCTGTTTATAATGGCCCTGCATCATATATAGTTTTAGTAGCACTACAAACTCACAGAGAATAGCGGTAAGTTTATGCTGTGCTTGAGTAGGACACTTTGTTGGAAAGGTTGTTGGCTGCTCTTCGCCAAAGGACAGGAGCACCGTCACTCTCTCTTAATGCGGCAACAGAAATGCTAAAGAGAATGCCATTGAATATGGTGTCTCCGCTGCAGGCGGGTATGTTTTTTTAAATAAGTGTGTTTTATTGATAACATTAATGTTTTCATACGATGAATATTATTAATATTCATCATATTTTCCAGCAGGCTTATTTTCTGTTTACAGTTAGTTACGACTATACAAGATAAAACATCTGCTTTAGTAGTCTCAAGACAACATCTACTATAAGTCGCCTAAATACGCTCATATGAATGCGCAAACTTTTTGTGAATTTGTTTCCATTTGACGCAAAGCTTTATATTAAAAAAGCAATTTGGTGCATGCAGCGCTACGACTGGTTTATATGGATAGACTAATTAAGGGGACTGGTTTGACCTCCCGCCTGTCGTCTGAGATGCTTGGCTAAAACTTGTTTAAGGCTACGTTCTAAACGTTACTACTATATATTTGTATGCCTCCCAATCCGGCTTATCAAAGAGCAGTCTCGAACTGATATCAAGCATTTTTACGATTGATTCGGTCTCGTTAACTCCGACCTACAGACTATGCTCAACGCCGTGCCCCCCTCGTAGTGATCATATATTGCCAAGGAAACGTTTTCAATTCAGAAGAGAAGACTCTGAAAGCTCTCATGTCCCGTGAGGATCATAATTCAGTTGTGCCCCCGGCCGCGCTATCCACTTTTTTATACCTGGGATAAGTGATTAGAGTGTGTGCCCCGGTGCTCTAGAAGGAATAGAGTTCCATTTAGCCTGTCATGCCTCCATTGCTTTCACCTTCTCTATTTTCTTACTGCAGCTTGGACCGTTGTCTTATAGCTCTCACCTCACCCCCAAGAGCTTCTGTCAGTATAAGGGCAGCGTTAGTGCCAATCGTGCGATACGCTTGGGAACCCCTGAGGGCTGCCACTCTCTGTGTGCTTCTAAAGATTTTTCTTACCTCGTTTAGTTCTAAGAAGCATTCAGCCAGATCGGGGTCCCAAAGAGCGCAATCAACTCAACAGTCTGCGCCTGCATTACTTTGGTCCGTGAATGTTTGTCAGAATTCTTACGATTGCATTGGTCGTCTTGGTCAAGCATATCTTTATATGGTTGGGCCCCGTAGTGCTCTTGTCTAAGTGGACCCCCTAAACATCGGGCTTGATTGACCTGCTTTATTTACTGCCCCGCCAGGTGTTACTGTGATATCACCACCATAGCTTGTAGGTAAACCTGTCGGACGTAACCAACAAAGTTACCAACCGAGGAAAAGGGTGAGACGCGGCTAAGCGGGTCCTCTTGCGGAATTCCTACATTTTGCTTAATCTTCAGAGCACCACGCTCACCATCTACCAGTGAGGTGTCGTTGTAGAAAAAAACTATTACACTCAGGAGAGAGCTACCCACGCCTGTTCGTTGGAATTATTCAAGCGAAAGATGACGAGGGGTTTTGTCAAAGATCAAGAGACGTAGTCAATGAGGTCTGCATACAAATGAGCTCTGTGTTGTGCCACAGATGATCTTATATAGGCCATTTTGCAGTCAAAGTAGGGTTTAAGTTGCAGTGATGATTGTGTCGTTGCTCTCGCTTGGCGCAAGAGCCCGAGCATTTCACTGTGGGCGAGACAGCAGGCTCGAGAAAACCACGGACGTTATATCATTTGACATTTACTTTCCACTTCACTGCATTTCTTATCTTCCGCTCTAGCAGGTCATAGATGAAATCGATGTTAGGGCTTGCCTTAAGACTGCCTACCGCCCTCCCTTAAAAAAATATAGAACTATATGCTTTATGGCAGACTTGGGTCCCACCCTTCAAAACATTTTTAAACGCGTCTTTCGAAATCAAGCTGAATTGCTCCTGTAAATGTTCGTTATCTCCTCCATAGTCTCGAAATGTGTCCCCTTTAAATGTTATTTCATTGCGGGAGCAGGAAAAATTGCATTTATCTAAGTTTAGTGTATAGAAGGGTTGCGGAAATAGAGAAATGAAGAGTGTGCGCCCGTACGTTGTCGTGATCCATCACGACAACGTATCAAATTGGTACCGTTAGATGGACTGGGAACATTGAACTTTACTCTCGACGTCGTAACCATATACTCATGGCTTCTCTCCTGTAAGCACGTTCTCAAGTAATCCAGGGTCTTCTGCTATCGTTTAAAGGCTCAGTTCAAACACTTCCCGACGACCGTTAATTTGCTGGAAGTTCCACATTTTTGGAACGAACTTTGCAGCCAGTCCTCTGACGCATAAGGTATCGGTCAAAACTGTGGCAACTACCACAAGATATCTCCAATTCCGTAGCTATCTCTCTGATAGTAGTTTGGCTATTATTGAGCACGATATCACAAACTTTTCAACGTTTTCTTCTGTTATTGACGTCGAGGGCCTTCCCGAACAGGGGTTATCTTCTTCACGTCCGTTGCAAAATCAACGGTAACACGTATGTACCGTGTGTTGAGACGCTGCTTGATCACTATAAATAAAATCAATAAAATTTGAATGCACTTTTATTTTATTTAAAAGAGGGACAGTATTTACATTTGACAAACTATTACCTAGATACATACAACAGTCACTTTACATGTGTGCCGATATTTGCGCTGTTAACCTTTCAAGTTTTCAGTGCTTTGGCCATCCGCCACGAAAACATGTTATTTTACGCGATCTATCGTGGCAATTTATTTTGACGAGATGGTATTACTGCTTCTAAGGTTGTTTAAACGAATGCTAAAATAGTGTGATGTATTTAGCGAGTTTATAATACGATTATACATGCGATAATTAGCTCTGAACTGCCGTTTTCGAATAGGACTTATCACGATAGAGTTTCGGGCATTGTTACACCTTAATGAGACACGACGAAGGATTTTTTTCTGTACACTTTCCATTGCTTCAATGTGTTTGCCTAAATAAGGCCGCTGAACCTCACAACAATAGGTGATAATTATAAAGCCACATATAAAAATGGCAATCATTAATTATAAAACAACGAGATATGTTATTAGATATAAGATTGGTTGATCGGATGACTTGTGTGATATGAGTGCTAAAATCTAGTTCCGGTGTCACCGCAATCTCGAGGTTCCTAATGCTATTAAAAAATAGGGATAGCTTCCCCGTAGTTATGGGCTTCCATTATACACAATGCTGCACATGTTGGTACTGATATAAGCATTTCATTATTCACACACAATTTAGAACCCACCTCAATCGTACTCTGCAGTACCATAAGGATTTCGGAACCACCGCTTTAGAACATATGATGTGGTTTTAACACAGAGCTTGATGCATATTCCATGCTACTCCATTTCCGGCTTCTTAAAATTTGCCGAACCTCATTTTCTCTAATTGTGGCTTGTTGCTCTCTAATTGGTCCAAAATGTGGCCTCTTAGCGGATGAATAGCTCTTCTAAGCAATTGGGAAGTAAGAAAAAAATTGAAATACCTTGGTGGTTTTGGACCCATTTTTGAAATGTATAGTACTAGGATTTGCTGATCCGCCATATATATATATATATATATATATATGTTGGCTCGCACAGTGGCTTATTCCGGCTCAGTTTTTCGCTTTCAGCTACTAGGTAAGCTCACAGATTAAAAAAGGGTCGGCCTAGGAGATTGGGTTATTATACTGCAAGAAATCAACAACGTAACCATAATGACGGTGAAACGATTGCTTAACCTGAGGCCACCATGACTCTGGCATCGATGCCTGCAGGTTATTGTGAAGCGCGCATAGAGCTACGTCTAGAAGGGTGACAAAGCAACCTCGCGAAGAAAAGGAGAATCGCTCATCCGCAATAGGTATAACACAAGAGAACACGTGTTCTTGTCGTGAGTGGGTAAATCTCCTGTTCGAAAAGCAGTTATCCGCTCGACTCACAATGACACCGCAAAAGCCCTTCTGAGAGCAGCATCAGGTAGTAGGAGCAGCTGACTGCACGCTCTTCCAGGCGCTCCATCTGAGTACATTGTTTGAGGACATTACTATAAAGATTGATGTCAGCCTTTGACTGAGCACAGCGTTGGTAGATCCCCATCAGTGCAGATGCGAAAAACCAGTAGACACTATAGTGTATCATCAGTTTTTCTGCATCCATAACGGTGGCCGTGCGGCGAGGCATGATGCAGGCAGCAACGAGGCTATTGGCGAAGCCTTTCGGTCCGCTGCATTCCCAACAATGCCTGAGCCATGGGCTTGCCCCAAGAAGGGGAAAATGGCCCGACGGTACGACAGTAATTCTATTCGAGTCAGTGAAGCCTCTGGTATGGGATATAGCTGTCACAGACTCGCGCAGACTCACATGGTCTGTATGGTCGCACGCAACGCATTCCAAAGGAGGTACATAGCAGAGTAGGCTAAGGAAAAATGTCGTATGCACTCGTATGTTGGATACGCGTACAACTTTACACAGTTAGCTTTCGAAATACTAGGGCCTATAGATCCCATGATCGACAAATTAGTTAATCAAATTTAGGTTACGCTGAGTATTACCGTTAGAAATAAATCATGGGGCGAGTTTCTTAGGATCTCCGTTTTCATCCGATGAGGCAACCACACTGCGGCGGTGGTAGGGTCGTTGGCGATATGAACTAGACCCTGGCCGGCAACTGACGCATTGGTGATTACGAACAGTATCTACTATTGTAACGTAGTTAAATAATTTAGCGACGTCTTAGCTTGGTCCACGAAAGATATATATATGCAGCACTAAGATTGTAACCAAATTGACATCATATTGGATGATTATCTGTGCCAATGCAGCTCTAAATCAAGGACGCGTAGCAAACTTGTTGGCAATGACGCCGACGACAATGCTGCTCACAGTATGAATTAAGAGTTTACCGCTTGAGTTCAGAAAAGCCGCAATTTTGATGTTTGCAATATGTATAAAGGCCGACGCGAGTTATGCAAAAGGTGCTGTTCGATTAGAGAGTTATAATATATTGAATTTTGCTTTTTTGTTTTCTGATCAGCATGTTGACAGTATTTATTTTTACTAGACTTAATCAATTATCATCAATTAATTGTATGTAAATATAGGTAAAACACAATCTACCTCTGTGCACCTCGATAAGCTGCTAATTTGTTTTTTTTGTGCATTACTCTAACAGAAGGCCGTATTTGCATGGTACAGGTTATGCGGATATGAACAATCGCCTAGAACGGCAATGCCCGCATGCTAATCAGGTTCGACAAATAATTCGTGGTGGACCTGTATTTCGTACTACAAACGAGAGTGCGAGCCATGAGTTCATTCGTGAGTGTCTTTCTCTCGCCTTTCACACTCTCTTTTTTTGCTCTCTGCATGTGAACGCCGCAACAGCAACGCAGTAACATCGGCTTTATGACTCAAAGTTCGAAGAGTTGAAAGGCTTTGACGATGCTTTTGCGCCAGGCAAACCTAAACAACCGCGTACCTTCCGGTACAATACGAAAATGCGAATTCCACTGCGGGCGATCGTGCACAAGGCCCGCGGCCAGCCCAGCTGAGCCAGAGGCTCTCGCAGCCACCGCCAGCTATGTCATCGTCTTCGAGGCATTGAAATATCGATCAAACGGATCGGCAGCAGACATACGCTAGAAACGGGTAAACAATTCATTGTTTCATCTAAATGCAATTTGAGGTTAGATAACACTCACATATCTGTATGCAAAACGACATAGGGCAACATAGCTGCCTCAACACTGAAGCAAATCTACGCTTATGTATATATATATATATATATATGAGATTTTCAATACTTTTTACATCCTCGATCAGAATGTATCACAAAATATCTAACGCTTTTTCTAATACAATCTTATTTGATATACGATTTTCTATTATATGCTCATCTTACAAGTACATCTTACAATTACTATATTATTTTGAAGTTGCTAGACAATCGCATCCTTCGTCCTTAATTTCCCCTGTGCGTCCTGCGATGGCCTTCAATATGTTCTTATCATCAATTCTTATCAGTGCCAAAGCTGTTCATTTCAAATGTTGCGCACTGTTCTACGACGTTCTCGCTCTTTTAATTTAGTTTTGTTTTGCTTTTGCAGATGGTTTTACGTAAATATAAACTCAGGTTTTTACGTAAACGGAAACAGCCCGCCGTTACAGCTAGGCCTTAAACATTACGGGGCAATAATACTAAACTTCGGTGACTGCGTAATCTATCGGTTTGTATCTGTTTAGACACTCTTGGGTCGGAGATCGGCGTTTGACGTTAATATCCTGAGTAACATGTTTGGACAGCAGGCCGGCACGAAACACGGAGGTTTTTTCTTTTCGTGTCGCCTGGCCTTCGTTCGCAGCAACACTCGACGAGTGCCATAAGCTGTCCGACGTCACATCATGGCCCAACCCTCGGCCGCTGTCTGCTCGTACTTGAACCGTTTGCTCGCCTTTACGGACTAGCGGTTCGATCTATCTTTTCTTATCAACCCTTCATCATCGTTTTCTCTCGAATCTTCTCTGTTTTCTGCTTCTTCTTCTTCTTCTTCGTTGTCTTCTTCTTTCTGTTTTGTAACTCTGACACGAATATTGACTTCGTGCATGCGGCACGCTACCATCGTGACCCCGCACCGTCACCCCCATGAGACTTCACATCGTCTTAGTAGTGCATACATAGCCAACGCGTGTTCTGTTCGGCTTAGCTGATGGCGGGTGTCCGTCGATGTCTATACGACTGCACGGAATTGCCCTATACACCCAGATCTACCGAGTGCATAAAGGTGCGGTTCTTCCGAAAGATGCACTCATACGTCAGTGCTCTTAGTTAAGCAGTGAGTTTGGGGCAGCAGATGTGTGCTAAACGTGCAACAGGTTTACACAGGCGGTGTAATCGGATTCTCCGCGGGACTTGCCAGGCATAGGCAGGACATTCGGACACCTTCGGGCAACTTGATGAGGCTGACGGAGTGAAGCGAAAGAGAGAAGAATCAATTAACGATCCAAGTAAGGCTACGCAGTTTTTATCTTAGTGCTATTATCTCAGTGCGCAGTCACTTATCGTTTATTGCTGTTTATACATGACGCGTGTCCCAAAGTTCCGAAGGCGTGACCTAAATATACGCTTTGGCTTGTGATAGCCTTTATTCAATATCTAAGCAATGGTCGTGGTAACTTGATAAAACACGTTAATCCGATAAGGAAAAGCAATAGAGAAAAATTGAGAAAAAAGGCAGCAAAAACAGATGCTGTCGACTCGACGTTACGTGATGAATCTATTTATTTAACTATGAATATTGCGGCTAAAACAAATGTATTATTTTAAATTTATAACACAAATACTTGTACCAAAATGTCTAGAAATAATTGAAACGATGAATAACATTTTGCTTGGCGCGTAGCCAGAAAATCGGCTTTGCAGCCTTCCCTGCACCCCAGCCTCCTTCCGCACTTTAATTGGCAAATAAAAGCATTTTCAAAATAAAACATATAATTAAAAATACACTTTACTAATGTGCAGCTAGGTCAAACGTACGCCACTCAGTAAGTACAGCTTTTTATATTTACCTTTTCATGATAACTCGTCTTATTGGTAGTTAGATAGTTAATCAAACTCTACACCTAACGTATATACGGACTCACATTGGTCATGGAAATCGTGACTTATTTTTGTTTTGTTTCAAAAGACGTCCTAAAGCATAACTGTGGTTATGGTATTAACGTACAGCCTTTTAACTATCTGTTTCACTTATTGCTTGCATCACCGACCATCGCGGCCTGCGATCTTGAGCTGCGACCTAATATAAGTAGCAGTTGTGAGGGATTTTGTCGAACATATATATATATATATCAAGTTACATTTTCAGGTGTACTGGCGATGAATGTGTACACGGCTGAATCCGTTCAACAGGTACGTTGCATGCAGTTAGCATAATTAACTGTGACCCATTCAGAGATCTCACCAAGATACGTGGCTGCTGCCCAAGTTGAATGCATAAATATGATTAACAACACAAAAAGCTGCCGGACGTCTCATGGATGGTTCGTTTGGTTCCTGTCCTAAAGGGACGAGCACGCTAGATAATATGTGCACGTTATCGTAGTCAGACCAATAGCAGAACATAAGCTCTGCCAGCGTATCATATATCGCAAAGATGAGGTAGAAATCTAAAGCACTAATTGATGTGAAAAAATGAAAAAATCCGTACACGGGCAATTGCCTTACGGGAAATCTAAAAAAAAAAAAAATGTTTCTAATCTTTTGCCACTACATCCAGCTAGTAACTAACTACATGTATTTGATAACTAATTACATGCAAATGCTATGCAAATATACAAGTACAATAACTTGATCTATACGAGCACATTTACTGGAGTATAAGATTCTCTTGCGTACAGCGTTTGCTTGTTGTGTTACGCTAAGGGTGCAACAACTACGACAGTTTAATTTGCGCGTGACCAATAGTGTAGGTTGGAAGTGTGACTGTCGGTTTGTTACAGAAACAGTTCTAGAGTGGATATAAAACGACCCACGCTGGGTCGATGGGTCGCTGTTCCGGGCGGATGATTCTAGCCAGCGTCGCAGCGGTCCGGAACTCATAAAAAGACAAGGAAGTTACTTCCTACCTACCTGCCACTCTTTTTCGATAGAACTGAACTGCTAAACCTGATATTGGCTGTTTGTCGTTCGAGTGCTGTCAGCACCAACTACCGTGTCCCGCCTTAATCGTCGGCATGACGCAAACTTTCCGTCGGGCAGGAGATAATAAAGGCATTCGCTCTCACACATCACGGTAGAAGGCTTCGGGGGAGCACTGAGAATGTGTGTCTTAGGGGGGCGGAGCTGGAAATTGCGGAACAACGGAAGACGGCTCAACAGTCGCCATCTCCGGGATGCTTCCAGGCTGCACAGCTTCTGCTCCGTCCCTATGGCGTACTTCATTCCTCTGCGTTGCGACTCGGTGCACGATGGCAGGCCGGTCGATGACAGCGGTGCTTTCCAAGTGCGAGTGAGTCGTTTGGAGATGGACACAATCCCAATGAGTTAGCGAGCGGCAACTACTTGTTGGCTGTCCTATCTATAAGTACGTGTGTCTGGGTGTGTGTATGGCCGAGGTCCGCTTCGACGCCATAAACGACCCGATATTTTAGCAAAGAGAAATTGGAGAACGTCTTCGAGGGAGAAGATAGTGGTGGGCTGTTGTTCCCCCTCTCGATCGTCTTCATGCTGCATTCGCTCATACAGCAGAGGTCGCGATCGATAACGTACTCAATACTCCGTACTTGCGTCGTGGCTAGGTGAGACACGAGTAGCAGCATTGAAATGGCGGCAAGCCTAAACAGTGAAGTGGGTGTTACCACGGTTACGCCACGTTTGACCGAAACCCCAGGTGACTTTGCTGCGCTACGCAACATATTATAGTTAAAAGTACATGATTACGTAAAATCGATGTCATTGAAATTCACTCACTCTAATCGCGTCGTGGAAAGCTGCTTCATTATGCCAGAGACCACGGAAAGGGGGCGACATAATTTGATTGCGCTTCATTTGGAGGGGAAGCTGTTTAGAACGTTGTTATTGAGCTACAGCCTCGTTATGTTAAAGTCTACAAAATGTTTGTAATAAGCACTATTAGGTGATACAGGGATACAGGATCGGTGACTGTGCGACACGACGGCGGACCAAAACCCACTGCACCTAGCCGAGACGATATTTGAAAAGTACGAGTCTGGTTAAAGAGGAATACGAGGCAAGGCGCTATGAAGATTGCCTGTGAATTGAAAAATAATTTCGCGCAGCGAGAGGTGTAGGTTTCGTTTGACCACTGTTGTTAATGCGGCCGTGTCCACTGTTAAAGGCCGTCCTGGCCGATCTCGGTCGTTAGCATCAATGTAGTCGTTCCTAAACCGGGCAAACCATTTTCGAACTATCCTATCTGTTAATGCCTCTCCGCCATACACTTTACATATCTTAGTTACGACTTGGGTTGCATTCTTTCCTTTCTAGAAATAAAATAGCATAAAATGCCGAAAATGCACACTTAAGTCTGCCATCTTGTGGCTTCGGGCTGCGCAGTATGGCACATGCAACTTTCCGAACGGACTTATGGGTCAACCCAATATATTATTCAGTTTGCGGTGATTCCCCTAAAAGACACCTAACCTGGTTAGTCCTGTAGATGGAGAACTAGTGCAACGCGATTTCATTAGTCAAAAGTGTATGCGCTTATGTACTGCATTAAAGTAGCAAAAATGGTATACCTCATTAATGTCTAACATAACATATTGCGTTTTGGTTTTCGTTTAATTGCCGAGATTAGATGTCATATAGTTCCCGTGTAGACCTTTTTTGTGTCTGCAGATGTTTTCGTCCGTGTTACGCTTCTTTCGCACGAAATCTTATAACTCGTAGCGCCCCTGAGTCTGCCGTAGACAAAGCTTATCTTGTAAAGCTAATATTTAGCTGGTACGGTAGGTTTTAGGCTTTTTGATGCTGCAATGTAACAAAGAGTACTGCGTATGAAGGCGGCAGCATGGATACATCATATTCGCGTACATTGGGGCCATAAGCTGAGGGCACCATGCCCTGATAATTCTTAGGGGAGTGCTTGCTAACACTCACAAGAAGTAGTCTTAACTTTAAATTTTAAACCTTATTTGAGCCTTGAGCGAGCGAGGCTCTCGCGAACGTGTGCTCTAACCCCAATAGACATATGTATTTTGGTCTTTTTTATCTTCTGCTCTAAACCCATACGAAACTTGCGCAGCGTAGGCGATAGAGATAATTACAGGAATATTCTTCGACGAGCGGCGTCGGCCTCGACAGACCGTTAGCCTGTTCCATGCACTCCTAGTGAGGCCTAAAAACTCTCTTACAGAACGATTAGCTTAGGGCCCAAATAAGTGAGTTCTAATAAAAAGAATCACATACACCATCCAAGTCTATTACTTTAACTCAGAAGCCCCCGGGCCATAACTTTATAGTGTTTGTCTTCGACACCCGAATCGTCAAACCGTCGTACGCCTCGAGTATCCTCAGATGTATTTTTAGTTCCATTAACACTTTACTATATGCCACGAGGTCATCGGCCTAGAGAGTTATGCAAACACAGGAGTAATAATTTGATGACGCTTTACATTTTAGTATTAGACTAACGGTGGAAACGAGGGCCTGCGACCCAGCCTTCAGAAAGTGAGTTTCTAGTCTCCCCTCGGAGAGTCGGGGTCAATGAGCGGGTAGAACGCGAGGGTCCTCTCCCGTGACCTCGAAGTACTTCTAAAGCAATTTTGAAGTGGGTGCAAGCCCCAAACTGTGAGTGATGCATGTTATTATCACCCCGTGCGTTAGTAATTTTTTCACACCTCCCAGACCAAAAATGGGTTGTTGTCATGGATGGGGCCGGGTAAATCACCGAGTAGAATTCAGAATAGATTTAGCCGTAATAGGGACTTTTTACATATATGGAAAGCTCCGGAAATGCGTGATGCGTCTGCGTCGGTGGCAGCTGGCCGCGACTAGTGTAGCACTCTCAAACCCATTGAGTATTGCATGGCATTTCTTCGACAGGTACCTCCAAAAACTAAGGCCGCCTTACTGGCTAGGCAATAGCTCCTAAGCAATAGCATTGTCTTAGAGTAAATACTCGGCCATAAGAACGCGATGGATACGCCTCATTATGTAAACCATATGTGTTCTATAGTGTGACAACCTCAGTCTTTTTATGTTGTGTGCGCCGTTGTTTGTGAACTCCCTAGTAGATCCACAGAAAACCATACATGACAAAAAGATACTCTTGTGAACGCTAGTGATTGTGTGCACTATTCTGGCAGTCGACCTCTCCTACAAATATTACTTGCAGCCGTTACATGGGGCTACAGGCTTACGACCGCAAAAGGAAGATCGGCGTCGAGTGATTAACGCTACTTAACGGCTACGCCAAACAAACTTCTTCTATAATTTCCTTATTAGCTGCGATATTGTCAACATGTAGCACAACAGTTTCGTCTTCGTCTGAGAATAAGATGATCCACATAAGTAAGACAGACTTGTTAAGTAATACTCTAATCGACACAGGGCCAGTTTCCCTAAAAGGCAAATCGCTATCAGTTGCAAACGTGTAAGCTGATTGTCGGCACAAACACTACAGTGTATACCTCCCTAGATCTCTCGGCTGACGGTATGCGATGTTTTCTTCTCTACTTGTTCATTGAGGCTCAGGCATAGGGGCCCGTGCTCAGTCTTGTGCACTCGTATGCTTTAATGTCAGTACAGATTTGTAAAAATCAAATGTCGCTAACTAAACAAGGCCACTTATCATTATTTTCACTTGGTCACTTATCTTACCTTTATTTTTGCTGCCCTTATTCAAATTTGCTCCGTTGTTGTCTGTTGTTTATGCTCTCCAATGACACTAGATACTTAAGTATACCGATGGCTTTTCTGACTTTATTTATTTGCAGGATTTTTAGCTTACTGATAGCTCTTCTGCACGTGGTTGTCACTGCGGTGCAAGTATGGAAATGCATGTGTGTATTCCAGAAATCTTACGACAAAAGCTACTGTGTTCTTACTAAAAATGAAGGATAGGTGCAGTTTGCTCGCGAACTGTGTAGTGCCCAGCTAACCCGTGTAACTGTCAGCCGAAAGAATATGAACGTCGCGGTGAGAACATTTAGATGTAAGCTTAGGACTGCCGTAAATATTGCCAAGAGAAACACGCGGAACCTGTAGGCGCCGACGCTGGCACGCAAACCGAAGAAAACGGGCCTGCCCAACCAGCTCTAGACACTAGGAGGCAAACGTGCCAATGTACTTCCGAAGCGACTGCCCAGAGGCACGCGGAAATGATCAGCGTAATAAAAATGATTGAATCAAACAACGAGACAGAAAATCACAGTCGACAAAATTCAAAGAATGCTTTGTATAAGCACCTTACACAATAGGTAATCACAAAAAGTATTATTACAAGGACCTCTAAACAGCGTTTGGTGCGTTTGTTACAACGCCGAACAATAAGAGGTGCAACAACGCTCTCACATAGACGCACAGACGAAGTAGCCCACTCGTCTAGCATCTTCATAACATATAACAAGAGGTAAAAACACAGTGGGTAAATATAACTATCCAATATGAGTGGGTATTCCCTTATACAAGGCACTACAATCCCAATTTCGGATATACCTAGACCACAGTCCTAATTCAAACTGTCAAACGAAAAGCGTTTTTTCTTTGCGGGTATTGGTTGTAAGACATTAATGTTTTTGAGAATGCAGGCCTAGGTTTCGGGGATGCAGCATGCAAGTGTATGCTGACTCGACTTCAACTAAACTGAGGGCATTGTGAAAGTTGTTGCGCGCCATGCTGATCGACTGGGGGTAAGAATTTATGGAAACGCAATCTCCGGAGGTACAATAAAAGCCTCCGCAATAAACAAAATTTATAAAATGTTATTTACTAATATTGACAATTAGTCCAAAAGTAATAAAAATGCTAATTGTGTCATCAACATTAAGGAGCGACTGGTGCAAGTCCGTAACAAAATTCCAATAACTCACTATGAACAGTAATGTCGTGTCCTCCGCAAAAGCTATAGCACAACCAAGGTTTAGCGTTTGAATTCCTAATCAAATACAATTCAGGAAGACAGGAAGGATAGAAAATTCAAAAAGATAAAAGGTTCGACAACCGAGCCTTGAGGGACAACAATATCAACCTGCTGCCACAGAGGCTCCATTCAAGCAGCTTGTTTTTCGGAGGTTTTGAGAAATGTATTATGTCCAGTTGGTTATAATGCAATTTACACATGATTCCCCCGCTAATGGTCTCCGACAAACGTAGATTTTGCACAACTATGTAGGAGAAAAATAGGCAGAATAGCTACTTTTATAAAGTTCATCCTCGCTCCTAAACGAGATGTTTCCACCTCATCCTTTCATTGGGAAAAATATTTTCTTGCCGAGTTACTAAACCTCAAAATATGTACATAATGTTATAAAAGACTTTGTACATATATATATATATATATATATATATATATATATATATATATATATTTATATGTGTGTGTGTGTGCACGGTGGCCGCATGTATAAGAAGGTGTAGCTGGCTGTGCTGAAAAAATAGATCGAGTTGTCTACGTGAAATATGCTGGGTAAATGCTTATATATATATATATATATATATATATATATATATATATATATATATATATATATATATATATATATATATATATATATATATATATATATATATATATATATATATATCAAATAATAGACTAGTGGCTTTTGTGTGTGAGAGGAAAGCTTCGAACCAAAACGCCGAAGAACCGAGCCGGTAGACCAGACTGTGGCGCGAACAGTTCGGCGTACCGAGCCACGCCAGTTGGGCCGATAATGCGATGGATATATCGATTGAGCTGCATACGCCGTCGGCTTTGCAGTCGTCTACACCGGCCACAGGCAATGGGTGGCTATGCAGCGCAACCAGCCCTTCGGGTAGCCCAGTGGCCGTCACACATCGGCCCGGAGAGCCCGTCTCCGTCGCGCTTCTGCTTCTGCTGGCTGAAGGCCACCAGCCGCGCCTGCTGCGTGTGTGGTTTCGGCTGGCTTTGACCAACCGGCCACCAACTGTGGAGAACCCCGTTAAGGGGCCCCTCAGGCCACACGCACGCACGCACGCGGACACGCGATTTGTACACAAGCCAGTAGCGGAAGTGGTGTAGAAGTACTAGTAACTTTTATTAGTAAGCAGCAGTGTAGTGATTCTGAGTAAGCAAACAAAGTTAACACAGCACTGAGGGCTCCGCTTCACTACCTGCACTATACGCGACGTATAAACATGCGCCGGCTTATTTTCACATCTTTCCATCTACCTCTTCCCGCCTACCTCTTCCCGCCTACCTCTCTCGTGCTTTCTCTCTCTCTCGCGCGCGCGCGCTCTTGGCCTGGCCGTTTCTATTTCGGGCTCTGGACCACTCGTCACACGGCTCGCAGCATGCAACAGTCGCTTTATTTGTTCGGCAGTGCCATTGTTGAGTTGGTGCGACAAGCAGCCAGCCGTTTCGTAGCGGTAAACAACGCTGTTGATAAATATGTAAATAGAGCATTCACTATGCACGCCCGATTTGCCCGATAAAACGTACTTGCCACCCCCCCCCCCTCCCCTGCCGTCGACGACCCCGAGCAGCATTCGCGTTGTTATTTGCGGATGTGACACGCAAATGCACACACTCTCCATGTCGCGTCGGGCCTGTATTATGTACTGTCGCGTCGACCAAACATGATTAGAGCTTTTTTTTGCTTTGATTTGCGCCTGCACTGAATCGCTTCACGAATTCTGCGCCTACAGGGTGACCAGCAATAGGACCTGCACGTCGTCGCCGACGTCTTCAACAAATAGAGAAATGTTTGCAACGTTTATATTTGTTGAAAACGTCGCGTTTAAACAAAACACGCATTTTTTTAATTCACACACGCTTACTAAAAATATAGGCTCTCTACACTTGCTTTGTGGAATGACTGTACCTCATACTATTTCACACGCTTGTTTTCTCGAATCTGGAGGCCAGTACATCCGCCGCTGATTCTGCAGCACGCAAGGTCAAACGTCTAACGACCAAGAATAAGCCCAGCTCTCCAACGAATTCATGTTCGCGCTGCTAGTATTCGAAACACTCGGGGGACCCGACCCTGGAGCATGGTCGCTTTTTCAGAAGATTGGCAAATGAATCAAGTTGGAAACAGGGAGAAGATACCTCTTGACTTTCTACTTCAGCGGCTATCTCTAGTGGTAAAGCGCGGCAATGCGGCAGCAATAATAGGCACAATGAGGGGCTTCCTCGAGGATAGGTTTTACTGGTAGCGCTTCTCACAAGCCCTTGCGTAGTCAGCTAAACACATTTAAATAACATTAGCCCTAAAATTAAATAATAAATGTATTATGTCTCCCCTATACTAGGTTTCATTAACAGTGGCCTATCACTAAACGTACCAACGTGTTCTGGTATGGAGAGTCCAAATGTTTGTCCTAATTGTAGTTAGTATCATATGAGCACCTGTTCTGACTAAAGGATAAACCCGAAACGCGTCCCTGGATTTACAAGGGTATATAGCAAAAGCACTTTGCATGGAACTTGCAGAAAGCATGCGTACGGATCGTACCCAACGACGCGGTAGGAACTTAAGAACTGGAACCCGACCGAAGGCAAAAGAAAGAATAATAGGAGATTGTAAAGAATAACAAAGACGTGTTTGCGCATTTATATGAAGACCTCCTATAGTTACAGTTAAAGCGTATGTTGGCAAACTTTACCCAGTGTCCCAATATAGAGGGTGACACAGTGTATAAACCACTATAAGCTGGGTGCTTTGATCCCGGTTTCCCGAAATGCTTCCACTAGACATAACAAAGAGGAGAAGAAGGTCAACCTTTATTCAGAAGAGATATATTCTGATTCAACGGAAGACCACCGCGTTTTCCTATTGATTACTAATATGCAGTCAAAATCAATATAACATAATGGTGGTTAGCGTTCGACCTATTTGAAAAACAAAGCAGTAGAGCCAATAAAAATAAGCCCTGGTTTATCAGCGAATCTATCAAATCACTCAATAGGCTCAAGCAGGACGGCCGTTGAATGACTAACATCTAGTGAAGTATATTAGCAATACGACAGATGGAAGTGTGAAAACAGGATTAAGGTAGCGTACAATAGATCAACACGACGATAGGAGTATTTTGTAGGGAAAAATGATGCGAAAACTACCACAGATACTAGATTAAGTGCTTGGCGACGGTAATCAGAGTTCTTGGGAACTTTGGACAAAATATCAGTAAAAGAACGAAGACGCAATATATAGTGGCGGACAGTTTTAGCGCAGCAACAACTTGCTGGGAAGGTTTCAAGAAAATCTAAGAGCGAAAAGGTAGATAGCAATAAATGAGAGCTAACCTTTTTTATTTTTTTATATAAGTGTACGGTTTTGCACTGATACATGCAAGCGTCATTGTCGAAGAAAGAAAATATTGTGTGCAGACACACGTATCTCGCATGTTTCTACCTAAATATACCTAAGGAAGCCAAAATTGTGACACATACGAGTAATTTAAATTGTCAGAAGTCCTCCCATATTATGCTAACCCCAATAATAAATAAATAGGCAAACATTTTTGTACTTATTTTATATATCTAGTGCGTAACGATACGTTTTTATTTTAAAATGTGCAACATTTGCTCTTCATAATCATATGACAATTTGCAATGTGCTAACTAACAACATCTAGTTTCATTTTGTCTGCCGAGCTTAGCAATACTTCATCTAGTCAGTTTAGTGCATGTTTAGAAGCGTACACATGCTTCTGCACACGTGGCCCACGTGCATCGGCAGTTTCGGTATCTCTTTCTGTTCACACACACATTCATTCCTGCCTCCCGCTGATCATTCATCCCTATACGGCAGCAGCAGCACCATCGTTGTCGTGGCAGCGGCGGTAGTCGCCAGGAGTTTCTCTTCGAGGAGAGAAATTATGTCAGTGTCACTTAGCGTTGCGATGTGCTTTCGTATGGCGAGTTTTAACAGTCTGTGGCTTTCATTTAGTGGTTCTCGGATGTTTGTGGGGCAGGTGTTTAATAGTTTTATGAAGTGGTGAATCGCTGTTCGGCGCACCGTTTCCGTTCGTGTGTATTCTATGTTAATTTTGTCATTTTGCCGTCCTCTCGTTGGATCGCATGTGTAGGTCTAGTTCTATTTTGAATTTCACACCCGGTTTCTGTTTCTTTAAGAAGGAAGAAAATAAGTACGGATTCGGCGTAGAGCTGACAAAAGGAATTATTTTGAGTGTTTCTATTTTCTAACGCCGGCGATTAGTCGCACCGCTTTTTTTGCAAGATCATCAGCGGTTTCGTGTGAACTCCATGTTAAATTACTGCTTATTATCACTCCAAGATATTTAATTTATCATAAAGCCTATAAAATAGTTATTCAAAATTCTAACCACAAGACGCCAGGCTCGCCCAATGTTATTAAAATGAGGCAACCATGTAGATGCAGAGTGATGGTTTTATTATCAAATTGTCAGCATACACGTAGCTGTTAAAAGTGACAAATGACTGGGCATCATTCATAGAGAAGACTAAGGGCCTTAACTTCAAATTATAATAAAAATCGATCTTTACACTAATATTGAATTAACAAATAATTTTGAGAAATCAACTAGCCAATCTTCTAGTTGTATTGCCTAATTAGAGACAACAAACAAAAGAGGATTGCTATTTAGACGGTCATCACTTAGCATGTGCGGCGTTTATGGTGTCAGTTAAGCGTTACTGAATCTCACTCTTGTTATTTTATTATATATTCTAGCTATTTTATTTTGAATATTAAGATAAATGTTATTCATATACGATTATTTATATAACATATTTAATTAAAGCAGTATTTAGTCTAGTAAAAGTATTTTACCTGTGTGGACTCCTATTTAGAAAAACATGATAACGAATAGAGTAAGTATTAAAGAATTATATAGTTACAGAAACTTCGGTGAAGATGAACATACATGTTCACGCTAAAATATGGCAGACATGATTAGGGAGCTGGACTCTAAACTGGATCCCAATGACAACAGCGTCAGGGTAAATCGCGTCCAGCAACTGTCCAGCGGTGTTGCTAGTGGTGGCAGAAGCAACAGACAGGGGGCCAGCTTCTTTCTCCAGGCCCTGAAATCAGCCGGGGCGACAGGCGCCAGCGTGGACCGTTCATCTCGAAGGCGGCTCCTGATCACGGATGTCATGAAACGCACCACCTCACAGGACATCGATGTTGCCCTCTGCAGGGTGCTGCCTACAGAGGGACCGCTAGCAGTTGACCCCCTGCAAAAGAAAATCACTGGCCAATGCGCAACCCTGGCTCAATACAACTGCGGCGAAGAGAACACGCAGCCAACGTTGTTTCCTGCCTAAACTACAAGGAGCAAGTCAAAGGGCTCTATCGCCGCTGCACCCGGCCTAATACCCGGCCAATATCTGCGCCAGCCACTTCCGGGGACCACCCCAGCGACGCCGAGGAGTTCATCCTGGTCACCCAAAGAAGCCGCACGAGGGCACAAGCATCATCCTTTATGGACCCTCGGGCATGCAACATGCAAGTAGCTCCTAATGTAACTAACGCCAGCTGATGATGTACTCCAACTCTACTGCAACTGCAACAAATGTGCGCATAACATGCTCCAAGAGGTCAACAGCAGGTCGCGTGTTTACGTGCTGCTGATCAACAAGCCCAACGCTTGGTGGGCGGAAAACCGCCATCAAACCGACTTGTAAACACCGGCAAGGCAATCTCCGATTGCAAGAGTCCCAGTCATCTTATCGACGCCTGCGTGTTTGAAAGAAAATTTTTCATTTGTTAAATCGCATTCTACGTTAGCTCAAAGCAGAATGTTGTATTAAAGATAATTCTTAATAATTAAATGTTGTATTAAAGATAATTCTTAATAATTAAAATTCTTTGCAATTCTTATATTTTGGCTTTCATGCTCAACAACTCACTTTTTAGAACCATTACCGGCCTTTCGTTCCATTGAAAAAACTATTTTTCGCCGTGTTGTACTAAATCTCAAAGCATATTGGGTAAATTCTGGAACATGCAGTGTATATGTATATATATACATAAGCCATAGTTATACACTAAACAGATCACATATTAAAACTCGACTATATATAGTTCTACACTAAACAAATTACACATTGAAACTCGACTTTTCTTAAGACGTTAATTCCCGCAACCTGGCACTTTACGCAAACTTGTAGCTGACCCAAGTATATATAAAGAGCATATATGGAAATAGGGTGCCTCTGTTAACCATACAGCATTATATTTGTCTCCTAGCTAACACAGTATTCATAAGCTATTTACTTTGATTGGCTCAGGACGTGAAACTAGTAAACAGGAAAAAGGGGTTGGCATGTACATACGCTTAAACTGCTTTATACTCTCTAAACTTGCTAAACGTAATCATGATGGTAACGTACAGATTATCCAGGTACATATAAAAGAAGTACGGTTTTGAAGGATTTATTATATGTATGTATTCCAGTCGGGTCACGCATAAGGAGGTCTTGCTGGTCTTGTTGGAAGAGGTACTTCCAATGAGTTCAGCTCCCGAATCTCGAATCTAAATTTGCTGGCTAACACAGACAGGGAAAGCTATATATAATTGTTCTCAGCAGAAGCATATTTCATGTCGTCATGGTCATTTAGATGTGTTTACGTCTTACGAATTGCTATGTGGTAAGTTTATTTGTTCGTCGTCTACGAGAACTAGAAGTGCCTGTCGAGGGTTTTCTTATGATGTATAAAATGCTATTTGTGTCTTTTTAACTTGCGCCGTAGCGATTCGGTCCGTAAGTGTTTTCAAGATTTTAAGCTTTTACCACTTAGGCATATTTGCAGAGTACAAATTGCCTTGCTTGCTTTTAAGACGTATAGATGAATTATTCCGGATGATGCTGCTTTTTTCATAAGAGCTGCTGGTAGACATACAACTCGACGTGCAGCGAAATTTGTGAGGCCAGTAGCTCTAAAGGAAGTTCACCCGTCATGCTCTCGCGTACACCCTGCCGACTATCTTAGCCGAACTTTCCAAGAAAATCCGTGTACTACCTCAGTCAGATTATTTAAAC
The DNA here is from genome assembly GCA_003439945.1 of Dermanyssus gallinae. Classification (NCBI taxonomy): domain Eukaryota; kingdom Metazoa; phylum Arthropoda; class Arachnida; order Mesostigmata; family Dermanyssidae; genus Dermanyssus; species Dermanyssus gallinae. Next base: position 754,791 of record QVRM01006074.1, read on the forward strand.
GTGAAGTGAAAAAAGAGGTAACTAGTGAAAACTCTAGTCAGAGCTAGTTACCTGTCAATAGATTAAAGAAAACGTGTCATGTTATGTAAACGGGAGAAATTTTCGCGACCTCAATTGTTAGTTTCGCATAGAGTGAGACACGTTGAAGCATGAAATAGACAATGTTGGTGCTAATACATATTTCAAATATTTTTATACAGGAGGACTTAAGCATTGTAAAATTGCGGTTCCGTGAATAAACCCCAATTTTGAAATTGAAATTGCAGGAACAACCCAGATACTCGAATTGGAGATTGCAGCAGAATCTACCATTTTTTTTACAAGCGGTTATAGTACTCCAACATAGCACCTAACACTTGAAGATCTTCGCCTCGCGGGGCTAGATCGACACTATAAAGTTCAGCAATTTTTTTAAAATATTGTGGTATTATCGTAGAACTATAATTAAATTAACTATCTAATGCTATTGAGCTTTGTAGCCTGTCAAAACTCAGCAGAAGGTATTAATGACTGAAGCTTGCGAACTCTAAAAAAAAAGTTCTGACTGAGTAGCAAGTTTTAAAACACAGTGAGGAATATTTAGTGGAAGTAAAAAAAAATAGGCCTGTTGACAAATACCAATCCTGGCAGCGTAGCAGTAGTGTCACCCCTCGGACGCGGGATTTCTAACTTCTGCCGCAAAATCATACAGGTACTCCATACAGGTTCCCACATAGACTCTCAAGCTTTACATGTTGAATTATATACTATATAAGTATATATAAAAACATTATTTATTATTATATTTCAAATATTAGCTTTAATAATTACTATTAATATTATTATATAATAATAAATAATTTATATAATGTATAATAAGTACTACGATTATTCAAGTTTTGCTTTCAGAAGTTTGTATATTTAAAATTATACAAACATGGCCATAATAATTGTACCGCACACCATTTTATATAAAAATAAAGGTGATTTTAGGTTATGTTATGTTGTATAGTATACTATTTAATATTATTCCTTAAAGCATATATACTTAAATTCCTTTATAAATATTCCTTTAAGCACATATACTTGAATAGTATAAACTTAACTATAAACTCGAAGTACAATAGTCTTACTAATGCTATGAACCCCTCGCTCTGACAAGGGGCTTACAGATTTATGCCTTAGTGAATATACCACCTGACACACATCACGTGAATCGAATCCCACACTGCCACGTAACATCGAGATGTGTACCTGCTGTGCACCCTGCCATATCACAAATGTTGTTCTAGTAGTATTTATTGTGTAGTTTGTGATCTTTTGCAAAAAAACGGGGCTTTCTTTCACCGGAGCAGTTCAGAATGATTTCCACCACACAGCGAGTCGTTGAAAATATGAAAGCGCTAGTTGCAGAGATCTCCTTATTGTAGGGCTGCAGGATGTCAAAAATGCATTCATGAGCGGACCTCGATCTGTCTGGAGCTTGACATCCACGAGAACCCCACTTCTCCTTGTTTCCCTCCGGGGTCCACGGGTGAAGAGCTGGCTCGAAGGATAGACCCACCGGGGGACTAGTGCAGGAAGGCCCGCACGAGTAAGGTTTCGTTGTAGAGGGCCTTGCTATTCGAGTCTACTTTAGGGCAACGCTTTTGACATTTTGCAAAGGAACCTTCGAACTACCTGTACAAATTTTGTCGCGGTTCTCGGAGCCATCAGCAAGGTGCAATCAAAAACCGAACTGCTGCAAAAGTTGGAGCACAGGGCTCGCCGGCTTCTTCTGGCAGTGCTCCTGCATGATGTTACAACGCGTTGAATAGCTAGCCGTGGATTATTGAGGTGCTCTTACGCTTTCAACTATTCTGCCGGCGGCGGCGGGGGGTATGATGGCTTCGAATTTAGCTTAACAGCAGGAATGCCGCAGGGCTTGGTACTCAGACCGCTGCCTTGGAACGTGCCATACGACGAGCTGCTCCGACTACAGGGCCTCCCGTCCGAAATCGAATTTCTTGCATTGGCCGACCACCTTCTTGTTATATATCCAGGCTAGGTTGGCTGTCAGCCCTAAAAAACGGAGCGGGTGCTGGCGCTGCGTATCATTAGTGCGTACCGAATGGTAAGCACGGAAGCGGCCCTGGTGCTGGCTGACACAGTGCCATCGGATCTCGAGGCCGAGAAACGGCGTCGACTCTGAGAAGATACGGCACGAAGCAATGAGCGTCAGACAACTTAGGCTTCTTGCAGAAATAGTGGAAAAACATCCAGAGCGGATTCCCCGGGCACGAGCAAAGGTTTTCCTCCCAGACATAAAGGCGTCGCTCTGGAGAGGAAGTAGGCTTCAATTCCACACAGATGCTCACGGGACATGGAGTATATTGCGCTTACCTCTACCGAATTGGCAAAGCTACCAGCCCAGTATGGCTCCACTGTAGAAGTGTGGCGGAAGACACATCGCAACAAACTGTCCTAATTTGCCCCTCCTTCGCGTCGACTCTTCCAGAGCCTGCGCGCTTGCACCCCGTCGACCTACTCAACTCACAAAGGTGACAACTTCACTAAACGACTGGTACACGATTACGCGTGTTAATAGTCGTGTTCCAACAGAGCAAGAGCGAGTTATCTTCATGTACATGTCAACGCCCTCTCTGGCTACGGGAGACAGGCGCGAACAGTAAATCGGGCTATTAAACTTCCTCTCTGTAGTTTGTAGTAATAGTAACAGCACTTGCCTGCTGTTCCCTGCTAGGAACATGACTGGTTTTTAATTGGTTAGTGTCCTGCACTACCGGCCCACAATCACAGCTGAACACACTGCTTCCGCAGAGGTCCGCCAAATTGTGCCAGTCTGCAATGCATTCTTCAAGACCTTAAAGTATTGCAAGTACTGGCTACTTACTTCCACTGCCGGTATCACAAGCCTTTTTCTAGCCTACTTTGTATCTGCGTAGTCTTAATGGTACGAGACAAAAACATGTTTTAGTCAATTCAATCAAAGCAATATCATAGCCATCGAAACTACCACTTGGTTACATTTTGTGGCCTTCGGCTTACACCACCTGTCATACCTTACATCAAAATTCTACAAATAATGGTTGCGTGGCCCATCACCACGCAACAGATATCAAGACAATAAGGCAATAATATATAAAGTGTACGTTGATGCAGAGTAGTACTGTCACACACCTTTGAATGTTAGTCTCTTCAATATTAATGAAACTGAGTATATCCTCGAAACGTATAAGGTTATGTTAAACATTACATCTACAATGCACTTGTCACAAGTAATAGTGAAATAGTGCTGCGTAATGTATTAGTAGACGTGGTAAAGGTAGCGAGTTAGACCAGCTAGTTAATTCAGTGAAGTGATGTTAATTGATCCAGAAAACAAAATTGTTGGCTGTTGTGACTTAATCTTTTAACAAAATATTTTTTAAACATACTTTGTAAATATCAACCTTTATATCCAAGAAAACGCATCCAAAGTATGGCATATGCACTCCCCAAAGCAATCATTATATAACTTAGCCAGATGATTGTATTGAATTGTACCTGTGAATGTAGGAGCCTTATGCAAGTTTGCCGAATCAGAATCTAAGCCAATCATAAGGCAAGCGCATTTTAGAGCCGCTGCCAGGAAGAAGTGTAATACCTCCATAAAACGGTGTGACCTGAGAAGCAGATACCTGCTTCAATCAAGAAGAAAGAACATAGCTATATAAAGTGAAAGCGTACAATCAATACAGCTGAATATACTCAAGTTAGTGCCGGCGGCTCTGTTCTAGACTACATACATCTGATATATATTCTGGTTTTGCATGCAGGTGATTAACACGCCCGCCACAGCTTGATGGCGGTCGGGAGAAACCGATCAATGTGTGTCACTGAGTCAGTCACATCATGTTTGCTTAGCTCGGTCTTATAGAGCTGAAATATACACGCGTTTTGAAATATACAAAAATTGACTCAGATTAGTCGAAGCTTGGCATTACTTACATATATGTGATATATATATATATATATAAAGGAAAAGCGTCTCGGCTCTACACATTTTTATTTTGTACTAGTTACGGCACAAGCGTGCACCAGCGAATTCAGCCATTACTCTTGAACACCGGACGTTTGTGCTGCGTACAAAACGCTGATGAGCGGTCGGGGATCAAAGTGTCACAGCAGACTCATTTTCAACATATGCTGTGTATACAGATGTGCGAAATACTTAAAACATAAGCATAAAATTAATTTTATTGTCACCTAAAAGGGTATGTATTACAATCATCATAATCACACATGCACTTACCCGCAAGTTTAACATTTAATCCAGTATGATGTAATGTCTTAGAAAAGCCGTACACATCAAATCTTGCCGCATACATAAAATCTGTTCTCGTCGACTTCGAATTTAGCTTGAGGCAAAAACAAAAATACGAAGACAACTTTATAGATGTGTGCTATTGCCGTTGATGACATGTAATATCATGTAAAAGTTTGCCACAGACTCTGAAAACTCTTAGCTTCACCCGTCATTGCAGTGCAGGTGGCTGCGTCAGTCGAAATTAAATTTCGGCAGTAACTCAGCAAAGTATTGGCTAAATGTCGATGGCGGCAGCAAATTGTTGGAAGGTTGAATCGACCGATTTCTAGGTGGGCCCAATTCTTGCCGTTGTGCAACTGAATCTGGCTTGATCGAATTTCTATCGGCAATGCGCCTCTTAACCACCGTGTAGACGAGCGGGTGTGTTCAGAGCCCTTTCTCCATCAGCGTACTTTTATTGCCAGAAACGATGTCAAGACACTTGACTTTTCGTGCACACGCATACACATGCCTACGATCGTGCATATAGGACTAGATCGTGCATGCATCAAATCTGTCTAGCTGTCAAAATACGCAGAAAATGTATTTTTCATTTTTAGAAAAAAAACACCAGATCGTCACGTGTAGTTCCCCTACAATGCCCATATAGTCTAACTTGAGCTTACGTAATAAAGTTGAAATAGCCAAGTATCCTTTATATATATATAGTATAGTATAGGACACGTAGCTCGAGTAGAATTAATTTTATGTGTAAAAGAATGTTCAACCCGGTCGTTAAATGATCTCTTGTTACATTCCTCTGCTCGAGATTGTCCTACTAAGTTTAGTATGAGCGCGCTAAAGGTGGGCAAAACATGGAAGGAGGATATGGCGGCATGTAGTAGTCTTCTACACGCAAACAATCCGAACAAGTAATTTCGATTATGTTTAGAACCCCCCCCCCTGACAAGTCTTAAAGAAATAGTCTACATGGCCGTACCGAAAAGAATCACGTATAGGGGCCCCGCATATAGAGGTTTTAGTCTAGCGTAAAATATGTGGCGTGAGCAATCTGTATCTACACGCGGAATAATCTATTTTTTTAAACAATACGAATCGATATGTATGTATATATATATATATATATATATATATATATATATATATATATACACGATCTAAAATGAAAAAGAATAAACTGGAAACTAAAAGACTCGAAAACCAAGCGTCTCCGTTTACAGATGGCTTCTCGAGGAAAACTTACCTTGTCTTGAGTCACCAAATGGAGTGTATCAGTAAAACTATACTAAGTTGAGCATTGTCAAAGATTGGAACAGCAGCCCGTATAAATGTACCTAAATTCCCCGGAGGGAAGTGTTTTTAAACGCAATACAATATATTGCATTTGCATAATAATTTCACATACCAGATTTGCTATCGATCAATTTGACATAGACGAAACCAAGGACTTACTTGTCCAAAATACGCTAGTGTACTGATAATCATAGTGATACTGATATAGACAGGTCAGGCTGACACAAAAGTCACCTTCAGTGCAAAACCCTGCCTTTCCCATTATTGCTAATCACAGGTAATATCACGTAAAAGTTGTCTACTGACTTTTACAAGTTTTACCTTTGTTCGTTATTGCAGTGCAGGCGGCTGTGAAATTCGCAATTAAATTTCGGCAGTTACTCGGGTGACGCGACAGCCTGAAAAGACTGTGGCGTATGGTCGTGTAGTTATGCAAATATTCGTAGCAAGGAATGCCTTAAGCGACAAGCACTTAAAATGAAACTGTCATCACGCCGCTAATTAATTTTAAATGTCGACTTATAATAGCAAATTTGCCAGCGTATCTACTATGAAAAGTTAATGGAATCTTGCTACACTATATTGATTAGAACTGTCTCCCATTGAAGATAGTTGATAATCCATGGATTGCCTGATAGCAATAGCCCACCCAATTCGTTTCGGCAGTAGCGTTCTTCTCAAATGACGCTTTAACGCAATGTTTACATAAAAATGTGGCGGTTTGAATTTTTACCGCGGGTTTTGCCTATCAAACGTTAAAAAAATAAAATGAAAGCTACTTCTATGGGAGTCAGTGAATAATGTCCACTCAACCATTTGTAGTATACACGTAAACTCTCTGGGCGTTGTGGCTGTAACTCGGTATTGTTCAAAGTACTTTCAAATTCCAACGCTTCGTCGTATGTGTCTTTTTACAAAATCGGCTATAGTAAACTCTCTTTCTAGCGTGTCTTCTAGTGAGTGATAGGATTACCGTGGGAGTCCTTCCCAAGTGAGCGCTCAAGTCACGACGGGAAACCAGTCGATGCTCGTATGCTGCCGGCCCGCCGCTGAACTTTGTCTAGACGTTCGTCACGCGACGTCTGGTGAAATGACGTTCCCCTTCGAGGCCGACTAGGCCTTTCGTCACTAACAGGCAGTCGGTTGTTGGACGATACCCCGCTGTATCAAACACATTCGATTGTAACCCTTTCTGAAAAATGTTGTATGTCAATGTTCAATTGCCCATATGAATGTCCTGAATACCAGGACCAAAAACACGACGGACTGGAAAATCTTGGCTTTCATTTTGTACATTGTTATTCATGTGCATGCAAATGCATGTAGCTAGGCATACTCTTAGTCAAAAGTTGGCCAAGCGAGTTGCCTAGTAGGGTTGTTGTAAGATAGCAGTGTTCGTTAGGCAGCGCGGATATAGACAGCGTCGGTCGGCGGCAGTGCCGAAGCAAGCTAGATACATGGCCCCAAATAGAAGATGCCGCCACCCTACTAGCGAAGACGCGGGAAGTCACTAAATGCGCAGGCAATGTGTGAGTGTATAAGGAGGCATGAGAATAAATGAGTTAGTAGTCGTTGGTGCGAGCCAGGCAGAGAACGTGTGTTGTTTGAGCGAGGGAATGGCGAACTCGTAACGGTCGCAGGCCAGTCATGGGGTGGTGGACACTACAGTTGTGCAACTCACACCTTCAGTTTGAACTAGTTGATGAATTATGCAGATTTGAAGGCTTCCAAATGCTGCATGCAGAAAAGTGATTCTTTCAGTACCTCCATTCAAATGCAACCAGAGTACGCGGTACCCGGATGGTGACAGTTCGGGCAGGCAGTTAGCTGCATAGTACAATGCCGTTCATTTTCTTTTAAGTGTCGTCACCATAAACATCAGCACGTGGCGCTATCAGTATACTGCTGTTTATTTATAAGCAAGATAAATAGTAAGACAAAACAATAAAAAGTATTTCTAATTTATCGACACAGTGTCTTTGGAGCTCTACACACTTAGTCCAGCGGTGTCCCGAATTACTTTGAAACACGAGCTCTCTGTATTTTACACAGCTACACCGTGAATAAATGATACAGCCACTAGCAAGATGCATGTTTTAGCGACTGAATTAAGCAGAATAACGACGCTTGGGCTTATTTTACGGCTCATCGGAAACAAAAGCAGACCTCCTACCAGCAGTTTTTCTGTGATGGAACGATGAGCTTAGTCCGGCGCCTTACAAGAGACGAAAAAGTCTAAATCAACACTTAAATTACGCCTTAATAAAGAGTACCGGTCGTCTAAATGCCATTTTAGAACGAAGCAAGCGTGCAATTCTAAAGCACGCGTTAAACTCTGCGCTCTCGGAAAGGGCAATTGTGGCGGCGGCTGGTGTGCAAACGAACGTGCGAAATGTGCTAAACCTCCTCCGGACGACACATTGGCTCACGAGAAAAAAACTCAAGAGAAAACCCCGATTGTCCCCTGACCGCTGAAAGCTCGTCTTGACTTCGCCCACGATACGATGTCATGGATCACTGAGAGCCCACACTACGATGTCATTGACCACTGGCACAGAGTTCCCTATTCGGATGAAAAAAGTTCAACTTTGATACCGAATGACCGATGACCGAATGGGGTTAACTATTATTTCCACGATGTGCGCAAGGAAGAACGCATTTTGTCAAAACTTTACTTAGCTGGCGGTTCGGTAGTGATCTGGGTCGCTGTCGGGTGTCATCTCGTCTTCAAATAACGTCACATTGAGGTGCTACGCTGGCCTGCAGTCTCACCTGATCTTAATATTATCAAGAATGTGTGAAGCTGGCTTGCCCGAAAGGTTTACACCGACAAAAAAATCATTTTCGAACTAGGTAGAACTTTGTGAAAGCTTGGGGCGAGCTCTTACAGGACGTCATCTTAAACTTGTTCAACGCTATACCAAACCGCACTTTTGAGGTCATTCGACTTAACGGAAAGTTCACTCCGCTCACTCCGTCGAGCCGTTAAATTAGCCCAAATGTCGCAATTCTACTGAATTTGCTCGCTAAGACATGAATCTTGCCAGTGGCTGTATAATTTTGTCGCGTTGTAATATTGTCAAATGTTGAAATTTCGTGTTTTAAAGTAATCTGAAACCCCAAATGCTGACGAAATGTTCTGCTGTTACTCTACGAGCATGTAACACTATAGTCTTTACACGATTTGATATAATAAACGCGTGTAATGTGGTAAACATGGGTAGCAGTAGATATTTTTCACGGACTGTATATATATATATATATATAAAGTACTCTCCCCACTACAAGACTACCAATTCCTATGGCAAATATTTTTAGTTTATGCTTCTCGAAAATGTCTCCAAGTGTGTTTTAACCGCTCCTGGTGAAGTTAATTCCTCACCCTGTAGATAGTTCTACAGTGATCTGAATAGGTGCAGTGTCCGATGAGTACGGTGGGTGCAGTAATATTTCCAGTCGAACCTTTACATCTTGCGGAGTAATCTGTAAAAAGCCGTTAAAATCCACATGCGACATTGCGTTGTTCTGGAACATAAACTCGCCCTTTCTATTTACGAAACTGTCTACTCCTTTGGAAAGCGGCTAAAACTATGTCGACCTCATCAAACTCGGGTCCCGTGTCTACCGTTTGGTAATTTGGAAAAATTCGTAACGGAAGATGTCATACATATCCCACCAAACACAGGGGAAGATCATGTTCAAAAGAGTTGGCTGTTTGACTTTTGATTTGTAATAGGCGTTCTAGCACGGGGTTCACCCCGAAGACTTAAATTGCCGGAAGGAAACTTAGAAAACCAATTGTAGCACGAATATTTTGAAGTACTGTATTTGCCAAATACGCTACAAATGTGACTTTTTTAAACTCATACAGAATCACTACCCGCACTGGAGTATTTCGCCGTCCATTTTGGCAGAATTTAATTAGCAAAACCAACGAATGAGACTACTTTAGAAAGCACCCGAAGATTCTACACTCTTTTCTTGCAAACGCATAGATATCTATTTTGTAAACAGGGCAGACTTTTCAGAAGCGTGGCGGGCATTTGAAAAAACATATCTAGAAACGTCAATTACTTTCTGATACAAGGACGTATCGACAGGTTCTGGTACATTTTTATAAAACAAAATATATGTATTTAATCTTCAAAAAGGCTTTTATTGTCTTCAAAATAGCTCACACCAGCTGCAGTACACTCGCAGGCCACCTTTTTCCAGCGCTTATAAAAATTTTAAACGCTTTATTAGAAATCGAGCTGAGTGGGTCGTGCAAAATTTTCTTATTCTCCTCTATGGCCACGAAGCGTTTTCCCTTTATTTGTTTTATCGGAGAAAAAATCACAGAGAACCAAGTCTTACGAATAGGAAGGCAGCGGAAATATAGAAATCAAATTTTTCTTCAAATATTTCAAGACCAGTAACGATGTGTGCGCCGTGCGTTGTCGTGGTGAAGGTTTCATAAGTTATTTTTCAGACTTCAGGCCTCTTACGTCGGACGTTCTCGCAAAAATTCAAAAAGCAAAATTCCCGTGTTGTCAAATAAATTTGTCCAAAGAATTTTGGTGTTGAATCGACTCGGTCTGAAAAGGTTTGATCCTTTTTTTGGAAGCCCCACTGGAAGGAATGGGTCTCGATGTCAAACCATATACTCTCTCCAGCAGCCACTCTCTGAAGCAATCCAGGGTCTTCCGCTTCCGCTTGAAAATTTAAGTCGGACGGGCGTTCATTTGCTGAAAATTTAACAATTTTGGAACGATTATGCTGCAATTTTTTGAAAATACCAGTCAAGGTTACTGCATGAGATATGCCAAATTTCTTACCTATCTTCCTGATAGTAATTCAGCAATTTTTGAGTATGATATCACAAACGTTTTCGTCTGTTAGTTACGTCAAAGGCCTTTCCAAACATAGGTTGTCAATTTAATATATATATATATATATATATATATATACTAATGCTTACACACTCAGAATTGTTAAGTATTGTTTTTGTTGTATAATTAGAACGAAGCGGTATGGTTCTTTTCTTTCGTAATAACGCCAAGTATTTTATAGATGCGCTTGATGCTAAGTTGAGCAGGTCCTTAGAGCATTGCTCCTAAGTATTAGGAGCAATGGCTCTGAATTTTGATAACTAAATTGATAACCAGTACTAGGCTAATACTGCATTTCTAACAACAATAAGGGGTAAATACAATACGAGAAATATGATATTTTAAGTAAGCATTAATTGTAGTACTAATCATTGTTATTATTATCAGAATATATATAATAATTATTTTCATAAACTTCAATAAAACTATTTAAATTTTTTTTTATGTAAACCGCACTATTATTTCTTGCTCCCGTATCTGGGTTATAGACGTCGCAATAGCACCGTATCGTTCGTATAGGGAGGCACAGCTCACGTGTATTGCAAAAGACCTCTCAAACACTTTAAAATCCTTTTGGGCACGACAGTCTTACAGCTTGGTCTAGACAATGGGCCAGCCAAAAAGCAATCTTAAGAATAACGAGATATTGAAGATTCTTTTTTTGCCATTACGCCTATAAAACAGACGCAATTCAGGAAAATGTGCATTCTATGACGATGGTAGTGATTCGATTCCTGATATGATTACCGTAAGCCGTTTTCTATAGAGGCCCATGTTAAAAGAGAACTGCCAGATACAGACCGCACCCCATCCGCGACGTCTTTCTGGGAATCCGACCTTGAAGACAGAAAAACTGCTTACGGCAATCATATCTCGAATCGAGCCACAATCGATTTGGCCAATTCCATTGGAAAATATGTTTATCCTAACAAGTTCTACGACCTATTCAAGCCTGGCCAAGCTGGGATTCAGACACCCCGTACGTCCAGGGACCAAAACCCTACTCACCCACTTACATAGGCATATTCTGTATTTAGCGATAGTAGTGTCGTATTGAAAGTGACTACATAATTTCAAAGACAATTGAATGAGATTAAAAGACGACTAGAATTTTTAATTAACACGCTTCATAGTCACCTCTATGAAGAAGTGAACAACAGCAACAACGGTGCCAGAGGCAGCAAAAACTTCAAGCGCAGATGCCGCAGCAGCAGCAGCAGTCGAAGCAGACGCCTCTCACAGATGTTGCAACGAAGGAGAGCGGCTGAACTGCAACAACAACAGCGCGAGACGCCAACAGAAAGGAGAAGCCGGTAGCAGAGCCTGACGTCATTACTTCACAACGGCGTGACCCAACTGTACAGAAGCGGCTAGCAAAGATCAGCTACACAAGGAAGGCTTCCATTTGGTAACAAAAAGAAGCAAATACAACAGGAAGCTCTTCAGTGTGAGTGGTGGATCGAGCAGCAACGACCCAGAAATGCGGGAAGGACGTTTGGGGTCGAGCCAGAACGATGCCTCCCAGAGACACAAATGAATGGCAGCGGAACAACGTGATACCAACGCGAATAGGGAACGCCTGTTTCCCTGAGCAGGAAGAGCAGACGTAGACCTGGCTGAACTAACATCGTGTCAGAACCATGTGTTGTCCATGAAGGCTTTCCGCTTGGAGGGCTTCGGCCGACCAAGGTCGACAGAACAGCTGCGTGGTTGGCTAACCAAAGTGCGTGTTACTTGGAAATTTAGAATTTCCCGGCCGATAGTGATTATGGAAAATCTTTAAATGGCGCCTTCTGGCCGAAGGGCCTGAGCTTTCGGCGCTTTTTGCCTGGCTTGTTGATATATAGTGCCGCCACCGACAACAAAAGCGGTGGGTTTCTTAATTCTCATTCTGCATTTTGTAAATGAACGTGACAAATTGACAAACGTTTGCTAAAGCGGACGAGTACTAGCGACCTCCTTTATTACAATCGTCAACGGAATTGCAGTTTTTGATATTCCAGCACGGAAGCACCAGCTGGTGCTGGCGTCTCTGGCCAGGGGCGCGCCCCGCAACCGATAACTTACGTGTCCAGGCAGGCTGCGTGCATTAAGGCGCGAATCCAGGCTGCTAAGATTAACTTTTTAGGTTGAACAGCTATCACGCTTTAGAGGTCACCGTTAAGGCGGCTGTACTTAAGAAGAAGTACAGACACAGCGAGTGCGGCCCCGGCTTACACAGCCCTGTTACCTAAAACGCTACAAAGTTTGGTTGAGTCGTCCAACATCTTTAAAAGGCACTCGTACTACTTGGCTGGCAGAGCTCCGCTAGAGAGACATCTGTTGAAAGGGACTGCCAGAGTAGCACAAGGAGTTCTCCTTGCCAGAGATCTTATTTCAGTGACGAGCGAGGGTTATCTTGACTTCGTCTAGGCTAAATGGACCCCAACTATGACCTGAACAACAAAGTCGTGTCGCAGTATATTAGGGTTAATCTGAGCAAACAGAAAAATAACCATATTGTTATGCAGGCGGCCACGCCGATGTGTTGTTTCAACCGCAGAATCAACCAGTCGCAGGTTGGCACACACATATTGCAGTGACTCAAGGGCCTGTTCTAAAGCGGTTGAATGCTACTTTTTAATGCTCACGGTGTGCTGATGCAATTGGCTAAGGTTGCGTACTTTTGTTCCTGGCTGGCAGCTCGTAAATGGTGCAGCATCACACACTGCACAGTTACCGTTTCAACAGATATGAATCGGATCAGTGAGGGTGCTCTCGACGTCTTACCTCGTGAATACCCACCATAAAGCCTGCCTGGCGCGCGTCATCTTATAGTAAGTTGACGTTCAAAACCTGGAGCTACTGGATATGCCAATATTCCCCGAGGGGCTCCCAGCAGCAATCGAGCGCTGGAGACTGAAACTAGAAAATGCCGCCGCTCGTCTTCCTCTTCGGGGAGCTCATCGGGGAGTTTTCTTACTCAGGTCCTCCTTCTCGTCCTCAAGACTCATCCACCTTCTTCGAGTGGCCGACCTATCCAATCGAACCGACGAGTTGCAAGGGCTCAACGATTTGACATGGTCTACCCTCGAGTCTCTGCTGAATACATCTCTACTACCCAGTGCGCGAGAACAGTAATCTACCCGTTTTCAAAGGGGGGCAACTTTAATGACCCTGACCGGCCTGCTATAGTCTCATCAATGCTAAGCGCGGAAAACAGGGCAGTCGTTCTTTTAGATATAGCGGGAGTCGGCCAGTTTAGAAACCGAATAGCCCATCTTCAGGGGAACCTTGAGCCGCAGTGCGGGGGTAGGCCTGAAAACGTACTATCCCAGCGTGACTGGAGTGCCCCTCTGCACGATGAGGTACAAAGACGTCTCTTTAACGAAGCTGCCAACGACACAACCAGAGTTCGCTTAAACGCCGTATCCGCCAATGATTCAGGCGCCTGGCTACACGCGCTTCCCAGTGCCCCCATAGGTACCCTTTTTAATGATGAGTCGATTCGCATAGCAGTAGGCCTACTGCTAGGGGCAGATAGTTAGCCCTCATCGGTGCCAACCCCGTTCATAAACAAGGACATTACGGACCATTGTGCATTGTTAGTGCAGGACGACGCTCGAGACATGCCGCTATTAATGAGACCTATAGCAGAGCCCTTAGGTCGTGCGGTCCTCCGTGCATCCCTGAACCCCCAGGCCATTGCGCGGAGGACGGCGGACGTCCAGACGGTATGACACTTACACCATTCGAGCGAGGTGAAATGCTGGTTCGGGATGCAACCGTTACCGACTCCTTAGGCCCTTCTATGGTCGGTGGCGGCGCATCACCGGCGGTTATGCAGCTCACCTTGCGGAGACTAACTAGTTGAGAAAATACTCATCAATCGGCTATCCCCACGAATTTTGCCCCCTTGCGTTTGAAACCTTGGAAGCCCCTGGCGTTCGGACCAAGCAGCTGACTCGCAAAGTCGGCACCTTGTAAAACCTGTAATCCGGTGATAACAGGTCGTCGTCCTTTTTCAAGCAACGTCTGGATCTTGATATACAACGTGGAAACGCTGCCTCCGCTCGGGGCACACTTCTGAAGTGGTCTTGGCCTGGCCTCGTCGATACGGACACGTGACAGTTACAATACGCGCCCAATATGCACATCGGCTTAGCCAATTCACCGTTATATGTGTAACATATACTTAATGTATTATGCAGTTGACTTTAGGCCTCCTGCTATTAGAACGTTGTTACGCGAGTCTTTGCAATTACCTAGACAATCGCCAATATCTTGTATTATATCTACATATAGTCTCCTTGTCAGCTGAGCTATATATACACACTAAACAGCAGTCACAAAGTTCAACGACGACCTGGCGGGCGTTACATTTAATTTAACAAGTCTACTCTGGTATCTGAACTGATATTGTCATATCCCATTTTGACCGTCCGTATCCCTGTGGCTTCAACGCTGGCCCGTGGAACGATCTAGTCCAATTGGAGGTGCTGGGACTCGTCTAACCTGATTCGTTTTTCAATGCCCTGCTATTCTGACTTCGGGCGAAACCGCGGAATCAAGTATCACTTGGGAGTTCTCCTCTCAGACTTGAACATCAAAACTGTTATAATATCGTTGGTTTAACCTAGCCAGTTTTTCACTTTCACTTTGCCGTCGCTTGAGTTGTTGAGCAGCCAAAAGCGTGCGTCAGCTTTTGGCACCGTATTGTTGTTACTTTCAAGCGTTTTCAAGAGTTTGTAAAATATTTTCTTAAGCGCCTTCATTCGAACTTAACTATCGTATTATCCGCAACGAGAAGTGAAACTTCTTTCCAGAAACACGGTGTGTTTTAATAGACACTCACCGCATTTTGCAGGCTGTTCGCAGTGCACGTGTATGCTTGATCTACCTACTTGTGCTTGGTGCTTCAGCCGCCGTCTTGGATTATCGTTTAATCATTTGAGTCATTGCAATATGCGTGTGATACTTACGACGCAGAGAGTAATCTCAGAGGGGCAATTTCGCACAGAGCCAGACAAAAAGTAAGTGAAACTACAGTTACACGAAACGTTGTTTGTGTCAGTACATTGAACATATTATGTGTAAATATGATGGCATGATCCAAAGGGGTGCATAACAGTTAGATCTTCTACAAAGAGCATTTAAGGCTGTGAAGAAAGCAAAAAGACCAAGGTTAATAACTAAGATTAAAGTCCTAGGTTTCAGTCGTGAAAGGACATATGCCACCACAGACTGCCGTATAAAGATAAACGGCACCCTTGTAGAGCTAGTAAGTTGTTTCCCATAGATGGGTGTGACTCTTACTCCACAACTTTCGTTTGGCAGACACGTTGAAAAAACGGGGCACAACAATGGCAGCTTTATTGCTTCTTGGATAAAAGTTGCACCAATCGATTATATATAGCTTATAAGTGATTGCGCGTCACCTTAAGCTGACAGATAGCAAGGACATCGACCGAGTTAAGAACTGCTTCATATAGCGCGTGTTTTGACTACATAACAACGCATCGGCGATACTAACGTTGGCACTATGTCGAAAGAGAATCTTAACCTCAAATATTTAGTGTAGATGTCCTGGACCAATATCTAGAGTTTAGAAGAAATATGTGAACTTTGTGAAGCAGAGCTATACAGAGGGACCCGCGTTGTCCACGGACATGCAATGGAATAGAAAAAAACTCTACAAAAAAATCGGACGCTGTTGTGCAGGATAACCTGGCATAATTATGACCATTTTATATGTCTGAAAGGAGCGTGGTATGAAATTGACGAAAATGTATGCAACATTTGCGGAGAATGTAACATCGGCCGCAACCACTTGACACGATGCCCGTCAGTCGACGTCGAATCACTGCAGGAACGTGTGAATTACCTGCTTAGTTCGAACAATTAATTGTAAGACATGTAGATTACTCGTAACCGCCAATTATATGGTGAATAGGCTCAACGATGATGCAAGTTGGCATCGCTATTATAAGTGGGGGTGCTATTATCGATACACACCACCCATAAACCGTACGCATCGAGTGACTATAACAAGACGGTAGTTCGTTCACTCAAAGGCATTGTTCAGCCGACAATTAAGATCCCTGGCTAGCAATATCATCTGGCCAACGCCAAAGAAGCTCATAACGATGCTAATCTTCTCTAGTGATTGGATCTCCAGAACTGTTACCGCTACCCGAATTTGCACTGCTGCGCATGGCAATTAAAGGTATAGGTGACGAATGGACTATAATAGTATTTATTCTCCGCATATAGCAGATTCATGTTCCCAAAGCGTGGACCGCTCAGGTACGACTGTGGGCGAGTGCGAGCAACTCGTTAAAAGCATGGTTCTTAACACGAATAAATGTGGCACTATTGCACTCTGCAGAAAGATATGTAATGGAGTTGTGGATATAGCTACTGAAACCTACATTTTACGCAGCTAATCGTGTAATAACTGGCTTACTCATAGTGCTTTGTCAATATATAAAAAAGCACCCCGATCTGCAAGCCTTATGCTTGTCAGGGCTACTGTTCTAGCTATTTGACGAGCAGGAAAAGATGCAGACAACATTGCCGAAACCAATACAATTGTGAAGAGAGCGAGGCTGGAATGCCAAGCACCCTGGAACCCGCGCTGAGCTTCAATGACGGCAAAGAGCAGATAGAGTTATTATAGCGCTGCTAGTCGAGGGTAAATATTTGATATACGATGCACTTACTAAGTAGCCTGTCTATATATATCGTATAGGGCAAGGGCACCTAGGTAAATCTCTGAATGTGTACAAAGCAGCGAAAACGCAAATACACGGAGCTGGAGACAAGTTACTACCTTGTCCCAAATGCCATAAAAATAATGGGACAATTAAGTCCAACACAGATAAATGCCGCAAAACTAAGTTCCTTTAGCAACTGCTCTCCCCAACTATGATTACTGAAAATGCCGCTTCTATAACTGGCATGAAGAATTTAATAGCTAGCTAAAAAATGCCAAATATATTCGTCTTTTTATATAGCATACATAAAGCGATTCGTATCATCTGAAGTAAAGCACCTTATCTACGATGGTGACCCTAGTATTAACAGCTCTATTAGATCCCGCCATGCCTATAAAGAGCTGAAACAAGTCATATGTGGTATTGTACGCTAATGTGCAGATACGCATATGAAACTCGCTCCCATAAAATGTGTTATTGTAAAGAATGTGTGGTAATGCGATAGACCCGTTTGTGCTTCCCTTCGCCATGGTTGTATGTCCAAAATACAACCGATATCAATGTTGGAGGTTGAAGTACGCAAATTGTTGACTTAGTTTTAGTTGGCACTTTAGTTTGTAATACATCGTTACACAAAAATATCTAGAAGCTTAGTCGTTTTTGCTTAATCAAGGTACATTCGAACTACGGAACGGATGTTCTTTGTGCTTTACGTGTATAAGATCACGTATGGTCTCTTGTCGGTGCTTTGTCTTGCACTTCTAAAGACAAAACTGCGAACGACAGACCCTGCCGCAGAAATTGATGTTTCCCTAGAGAAAAGTCTCCCCCTGACTTCAAACGAAATGTCAACAAAGAAAAAGCACGCGGTGTTGGTAAATCAGTGGTGTAATTTTGTAGTTTTGCCAAAGTATACGACAGTTGTCGTGTCTATCTGACAAGTCCCCTGAGCGTTGTAGAGATTGCTATTAATTTTGGTCTGGCCGTCTTTCTTGTTGCTTATCTCAGAGTTCCGTGCCGCTTCACTTGTTCTTGTGCTAGGCTATCGAAAACGTTCTATGTAGTATCCACTAACCTGCCTATTTGTTACCATTCCTAGACAAGGTTCTACTTCTGGAATTTTGTTTTTAATATCTGCGTTTTTATTAATGATACATATTTTTTTTAACTTGAGAATCCCGTAAGGGGCGTGCTCGTGTACGGAAAGCAGTAGTAGATACAAGGTTATCCTCATCGAGACACATGATTGAGTACAGCCCACAGTGAGGGCCAGCTGTGTGTTTTCAGTATCAGCCCCAGTGTGCCCTCGAAGACCAATCAGTACAACCAACCGCATCTGCAGTGCGACGACTCGATAGGCATTTCACATCTATAAAGTCAACCCTTCTAGCGTATATAATAACAGTTCCGATAGTTTAGAAATAATGTCTGATTCAAAATACCCTTTCCAACTAACCACGGTCGGACTCTCTCCGGTGTGCGTGCAACCCCGGTATTAGTGACAATCTCAAGAGCCCTAAAGCTCTCTAATGAGCTTCGTCAAACTAAGAGCATAGCACTAACTATAGAAAGAAGACAACGAATATAGTTGAAACTGGACAATCTACAACTTAAGCAAGTTAATCAGGTTTTTGGGAGTGGTACTTCGATTCAAGTGCTAATGGAACAAAGAACTCGGCACCATCAATATAAAGGGGAAAATTGTTTGTCGAGTACCTTGGGGAATGCACACTGACACTGCGGTGACGCTAGCAAACGCAGTGCTAGCATGAAATTTTGACTATTCCCTTGGCGTCATGTTTCGATTAACAGAAAAATAAAAAAATATATGGCGCCTTTAGCATCTCTGCACGACGTTTCGTTACTGATTTGTTTCGTCATGGTAAATTTGGAAGTGTGCCGCAGCCGTACTTAACCGCTCATGAGTTCGGGTGACGGCCGCGGGTTAGAAAGCCGCGGGAAAGAGCAGCTGTGGGACGGCGATTTCTTGTGTCTTTAATTGCATATACTTTGATTCTTTAAAGATATTCAGCAGAAAAAGCATAAATGCTGATCAATTTGGTTAAATTATATTTAACCAATCTTATCAGCGTTTTACATTTATATTTAAGTTTGTTAGTTACACTTTATTTAATTAATAAAATATAAAAAATATTCAATATTCACACATATGAATAACTGAGCATCTAATGAACAAATAATTCTGTAAACAACAACTTAAGAAAATGTATTTTAATTATTAATTAGACTAAATTTAACTTGCAATCCCATTAGAACTTCCCTCTGTGGTGTTAGCACTAAATGCATGTTGTAAGATTGCAATGCTACAAGCGTTTGTCACACAAGCGTCAAGTCCTCTTCTGAAAAACATTAGTGGATAACGAACAGATACACTTCACAGACGTGGTGGATGGATTTGCAAGAGCAGCAGGCGCACCTTGAGTCAACGACAACGTATAGGTTAGCAAACAACTCGTCATAATAGAAGATATACTTAAAATAGAGAGCTTCTTTATTCGTGTAATAAAGGGTAATGACTGATCGCAGACAGGGCCTGTGCGTCGTCCTGCTGTGAAAATCTCTTGCCACGCGCCTGCCGAACATATTAGTGATGCGCTCTGTGCTTGCAACGCACCTAGGCACATTCACTATTTGGCTTCTGCGATTGTTGGGCCGCACTTCAAAGCAATGATCAATAAGATTTGGGCCCAAAGGGTGAGCGAAAGCCCGATTCTCATTTTTCCTGAGTGTGTCCATTAAGGGCGGTAATACCTTGTCGTTTGATTTGAAGTCACACCTTCTGTGGAGTCTCTTTAAAAATCTTCTTTGCACACCTTCGATCATACCTATGTGCTAACTTAAATATGGATGCCATACGGATGAACAGTATAAAAGTTTGGATAACGCAATCGATTCGTACAAACTTTCCATTGAAATTTAGCAGCTTTTCAGTTTCAGCCAAGCTAGTGGCCATTATTAAAGCTTGCTGCAGGAAGTGAAGAACCCATATTCGTGCTTCATGTGTCGCCATCTTGATCATCCGGGCTGTGTATAAACCTATCGTAGATCTCTAGTGAAGTTTAATGTTAAGTGCATAAACTCTCTAGGCCGACCTATAAAGCGCCCGTAAACACCCTCTCATGGCGGCATTTACAAACGAGGTGGCTGGTGCACTAGCTAAACCGGATTCGTATGCAGACGAGAGAGAAACAGCTACAGTCCTTGGTAAAACTGTGGTTAAAGCAACAAAACACTAGAACAGTATTGTATGACCTGGAGAAGCCGGGCAACTGCAACCAAGAAAAGACATGCCGACATCATGCCAAAAGGTTCTGATTTTTGTCTACTGTTTTTGAAGGGAAGCGGCCATAATTCATGGGCCACTGTGCGCCATTGAAATGAGGAATGGCGCAAATTACCAGATTTTGCATTAAAATTGCTCATTGCCTAGTACGCGACGATGTTTTACCTGTTTTAGATACATGTAAGGAAAATATATGATTTTTCTTATAAAGTACTTTTTATACCACCTGCTCCACGTGAAAGTATATTGGTTTTGGTCGCAAATGTTGCATTTTTGTATGGACCTTTTTAGACAACAAGTCAGTATGGAAGCGCGGAATAAACAAGCACATAACGTGCGTAATTGATGCGTCTGTTTTTATTGCTTTTTGATGCGAGAAGCCAGGGAAGTATTCCAAACTAGCTACGCATGACACCAAGCACATGTAATGTACGGATAGCAAACTGCCGACAGACCTGCTGTTCATTAGACGTAAACCATTTGTAGAAATAAATAAACGTGGGTAACGTTTGTGCTATCCGTAATTAAAATTAATTGTCAAAGTTGTCGCTTCTCCTGATTCGCCTCCATTTTATCGTATCCATTTTAGGCAGCGGTCGGCAACAAAATAAACCTAAAAATCATAAACATAGAATCTTCGCTTTCGCATAGAACAAAGAAGATAAAGAGAAAAACTGCTGCCTTTAGTGACTCCTGACTTATGTCAATATACTTATGACAATCTCCGGCTGCGCTCAAGAGACCTCAAATGCCTCAATATAGATTTAGAATCCCAATTCCACTTGTTCCGAGGCGTCGGGCGCTGCCAATAAATTCTACCTTGGCTGTCTACTGCACAAGAACGTAACGAAAAAGTGCCATAGTGTTGCTGCCGCTGTCACAAACCGCCACAGTCCGCACGCTAAACCACATCGAAGACCTCCCAGCGAGGCAATCTTACAACAGATGAAAGACGCTTAAACTGTTGTTCATGCCGCCAAACACTCGTTCATGCCTCCAAACACTCGTTCCGCGGCAAAACCAAGTGCCGTCGCTATGTATACCCTTTTACAGTGTACCCAACATTGTTAATCTCATTCTTCTGTGCAAGACCTGGTTTAACCAGTCTATAACGAACGCCGAGCTCTCTCAAGGATACTTTTCGATGCTTCTGACTGGGTCGTGTCTCAAGGCATGGCGCAGTGTGCAGTTTAGTATTAGCTCGCCTAAATACCCCCGATATCGACTGGGCTTCCGTGACAACTTCCACTGCTGAGTCAATGAAAGCTTTTCTAGTGACTTGCAGCGTTGGGAACAGTCTAGTTAGTCAGCATGGTCTAACGCATCACTCTAGCTCCACCCTTGATACTTTCCTGTCCACCTATCCTAAAGCCATCAACAACATTGACATCCGTTACCCTATACCCTCATCACAAACGTATCTCGTTCGGACATCAAAATTGATGTCACCGCAGCAATTGCTATCTAGGTTCTACTTTTAGCAAACTTATCTCGAGACAATGGCTAGCCACTTTAACTTGATCGATTTGAGCGTGTTCTTTTTAGGCGCATGTTCTTTTTAGAACGAGATGTACAACAAGTTTACGTGCAGTCGCTCTCTTATCGAAGCCTTCTCTCCTAATGTGGTCAACATGAAGCTCGGCAATTTGCGCTCATATGCAGTCCGTCTCAAGCGATCCATCTTTTTGAGTCCAGGCTCTGCCCGGAGCACTGCATGCCAACGAAAACTTCCTACCCGAGATGAACATACGTATCATGGAC
Source organism: Dermanyssus gallinae (assembly GCA_003439945.1). NCBI lineage: Eukaryota > Metazoa > Arthropoda > Arachnida > Mesostigmata > Dermanyssidae > Dermanyssus > Dermanyssus gallinae. Next base: position 777,003 of record QVRM01006074.1, read on the forward strand.
AGCCGGTCCCTGTTTCGCTACGCCAACTTGCGTCTCACTAGCTTTGAGCCGCCACCAACCCTGGAATCAGCCTCGCCCTCGGCATCGACTAATGGAGAGAAAGTTGGAAAATATTGAACTACAAGCATTTACTGTTGTTTAACCTTGTCTCTGTAACCACCGCCACGTCGACGTCCTATGAGTGTACGTATCTAGCGTGATTTGCGCATCAAGTTTGATGAGTATGACATTTACACGCAATTATTGTGCCAGAAAACCAAATGCAGTCACACACCTGATGGCATTCCATAAATATATTTTTTAAATACGGGCTATTTTTAACGGAGCCTTTAAAGCTAATTGAAAATTGTCTAAAACTGAGCGGACATGCAATGGCGTCTTAGTTCCATACTTCTTCAGACAGAGTACTGTGACCCTTGAAATTTTATTGTTGACAGATCTCACGCTCTCTGCTCATCAGAGATTTAGTCAAATCCGTACTGCATCCGTACTTTAACGTGCTTCTCCGTTTTTTCCAACATTCAAATACATTCAAATGTATATGTTCGTCTGTATAAATCGGTTGTATTGAACTTTTCTACTGCCCATCCGTCTAGAGCCCATGTTTGCGCAAACGTATAGATATGATTGGGGGTGTTCAGAGAAGATTCTTGAAAAGTTTCTGCTGAAGATGGGACATTGAGCCGAATGTTTTTAACTTTCGTCGCCGTCACTATATAGAGCAACAACGCACAACGCACACGTACTTCCACAACTTGCAAGGCCCAGTCTTATTGACTGTTTCTTTGATGTGCAAACGAACAATCGTAGGGGTCAAATAACGCTCTTACGAGGGCTTCGCAGCCTTCCCTGCACTCCAGCCTTTTTCCACCTCTTATTCGGCAAATGAAGGTTTTTTTAATTTGATTCTATTCATTGGACTGCCGCTTCTGATATCACGTCACCGACAGTGTGAAAAACGCTCTGGTTGCGGCTGTTGACATACAAAAGCCACAGCTGATAAAGTGTGTTGCAAACAATTAGCAACATGCTTTTTTGTGATAACTTCGGCTTGGTTTATTTGAATGGCTTGAAATTTTAGGCGCATGATGTACATGGTGGACGAAACATAAGTATAGTGTTGATTTCATTGCAATCTCAACATCGGTTCATACAAAAAATAAAAAAGTGTGAAAAACAGTGTTGCAAAATATTAGCAACAATAGCGCCTTACAGCGTATTCGATTCTTGGCAGGGCTGTATGACTCATTTGAAACTACATATTTTATTCTAGAAACGGGTTTTTCGTCCCTTCTTCTGAATCAAATCGTAAACTCGGTCTTTCATGGAGTTAATGAGCTGTTGTAAGTACGAAAGTGGAATATTAGTCCATGCTTGCTGGACAGCTTCTTTGAGGTCCGACAAATGATTATTGTCGACCATTTGCGTAAATCTGCTTTACCAAATGTCCCCAAAGATTTTCAATAGGATTCAGGTCTGGACTTAATGCCGGCCAGTCAAAAAGTGGCACTCCTTGTTCTTGAAAAAAAGGCTATAGTGCTAGCCGAGGTATGAAACGTGGCGTTGTCTTGTTGAAAAACTGCGTCAGGTCCCCCAATTCTTCTGAAGTGGGCTTCTAACTGGGAACCGACATGCGCTGGTACATGTCAGAATTGTTTCGGCCCACAATCTCGACTAGATCAGACTTCCCATTATATCCAAACGCGCCCCAATATTTCACAGAGCCACCACCGGCCACACGTTTCGAGAACCATTTAGGTTCCTTCCGTAAGTCGTGCCAATAGTACTGACAGCCGTCAGGGCCATCGAGATTAAATTTCTTTGCATCCGAGAAGACGATGTTTTTCCACTCGTTATCCCAAGTTTGGTATCTATGCGAAAATTCACGCCGTGCGACAATGTGATTCGGTTGCAGTCGCGGCATAAGCTTCCTTTTCGCGTATCGCTCGTTTTTGTCAGAACTTAACACTCGGTACACTGTGGATCGGTGCACTGGCACTCCCAAAGTAGTCCTGATCCTGGAAGAAGACATTTGGTTATGAGTAGCCAACTGTATGATCCTTCGCCGAATAGTCAAAACTGGCTTACGCCCACTGTTAGATCTGCACCTTTGGTTCATTCCAGGGTGTAAGAACCTGCTGATGGTGCTCTTATGCCGTCCTAATCTGGTTGCTATAGCAGTTACTGTATGACCGAGCTCAGCATATGCCTCAATTCTTGTCTTTTCGTTATCCGAAAGATCCTTTGTACGACCCATGGTTTAAACATAAGATTCGTCGTTAGTTCGGAACAACGACTAAGCTGTAGAATATTTTGCAGCTATATAACGATTGATTTAGCTAGACAATATTCCGAATATCAGCTGTAGTATCGACTATCCTTTACAAACAAGAGCTGTGTTGTTAGCATGTTATTGTTGCTAATATTTTGCAACACTGTTTTTTCACACTTTTTATTTTTTGTATAAACCGATTTTGAGATTGCAATGAAATCAACACTATACTCATGTTTCGTCGTGTACATCATGCGCTTAAAATTTCAAGCCATTCAAATAAACCAAGCCGAAATTATCGCAAAAAAACATGAGTTGCTAATTTTTTGCAACACACTTTATATCTGAAGACGGTGCTCGGTCTATTAGACCTCAAATCGGCACCAGTGGCTTCATACAGCATGCATGTTAACTAACACTTGACAGCTGCGGCCAGACCGCAGCCACATCGAAAAGCGTGAGGCATCAGGCCGGTTTTTCTCAAAAGAGTCCTTGGATTGTACTGGAAGAATTATCTTGTCTACCTACTGGATATCTACGGATACACCGCTTTTCATTGAGAACTTGATGCAAAGAGACGGCCTACTACTAGTACTAACATGCAACGAATTAATTGGCATTTAGGAATACACAGTTGCCAGTATTAATCCAAAATTCATCAACATTAGTGCGATGAGGTTAGCACTTGGAAGGGCGTCTCTTGCACTAGCCATAATATGGTGGTCCGACTCGCAACCGGGTTTTGCAACCGCCGTGTGGATGGCTCCGATGTGAAGCATTCTGCGCGACGTATCATGGGGCGGTTTGCGTAAATTTCGCTTCGATCAGTAGCCTCTCGCAGCTGAACTAAACTCTCATAATTTATGATTTTACGATAGTATATTTCACGATATTTTATTTTTTATTTTTGTAGAGGTGGAAAATACTTTACGCACACCCTCCGATGTTAATGAAGGGTAGTGTGGGACTAAACGCCGGGGAAGAGTATAATAATCGATCCAATCCGCGCGTTCTACCCACTAAAAACCACCTCTCCCACCCTCTTCTGGTTCGGAATTGTGAACCATCACATCGAGACCAGAAGAGGGGAGTCTCGTGCTGCGACCCTCTCCTTAGTCTACGAGTATGTCCCGAGCAGAGAGTGGGTCCTGCTCGGGAGTGGACACTAGAGGCCTAGTGTTGAATCGCGATCTGCGGCGATCTTCCTGGCGACATTTTTCGCGCATAAGCCAGTTTAAGTATTGGATCCCGGCGTGCCAGTCCGTTGTCGACTTGAGCATGTTGGCTACGATGTTTCACGATCTAGCATGTACCTAATACAGGTAAAGATATTACAGAAACAATGTTAACGACAGAGGGCTTAGAGGATGTGCAAAAAGGAACTGCGAAATAAACTAAAGGTTTTAGCTGCATTTTCTGTTGTGGCCCTGAATATGGCGGTATTTTTGTATTAATCATATCGCCATAGCAAATTGCAATGAATACTTGCAAATATGTCCTTCTGTAATAAATGTGATCTCCTCTGACCTGTCAGTCTGCATAATTTTGACGGGCTTTCAGTAACCAACTTAAATAATACAAATACATGTTTCGATACTTTAAATAGAAATATAATTAAAATAAATAATGTTTGTTTACATTACCCCACAAGACGCGCGTATCTGGCATATCACCTTTAAAGAGTTAAAGAGGCTAGACACTGAAAGCATCCTTGTGATCATTGTAGCAGGGAAACAAAAATAATAAGGTTCCATCAAACTTTTATCGTAAAGATAATTTATTTCGGGTTCCCAAGCGGAGGTAGATATTCCCAAGATAATTTTTATAAAGTAGGACTGAAGGCCACAACAAAACTGTACCCGCGCAGGCCTGGCGAAAATTCCCTTCTAATTTAATCTTATCCGGAGAGTAACACATATTTTTAGAAATGTTGCGCGCTGTAAAATGTTATGCGATGAGCCTTATGGTGCTCGTGACAAAGTTTCCAGTTCATTGTATAAAAACATTTATATTTATACATATCAATGAGCGCACTTATTAACAACAAAATACTGCAATATGATCGGAGAGCACTAGGTGTTAGGTGGTAGGAAGATCATAAAAGAGCTCTTTCTGAAGAGCAAGGACTAAATACAGAAGTTTGCGACGTGCCGCAAGGGTCGTCAGCTGACTTAGTGAATTCCTGATGCAGAAGGAAACAGTAGTGTGTTCCAGTCCGATTGACCAAAATGCATCTGATGCCTTACAATGCTTTTCTGCGCTAGGTTACGAGAAGGACCAGTAGAGGAGAAGTGTCCACATACAGGTCGGGTAGCCTTTTAATTTCCAAAAATGATATCAATTGCCACTACCCCAGCAGGCATAACAGTGATCGGCACTTGCCAATGTTTGAACGTGCTATTAGCAAGGGTACAGGCGCCACCACCACGTCTCCATGAACGGTCTCAACGTTGTACATAATAATGTACAGGCGACTTACAAGCGTGCTTCTTAGGAAGTTAAAATATAGCGTTAAAATTAAGATGACAAACCTGTTTTCCGTTCCTAAAGTTGGTTGTACTAGAATTATTAAAAATAGTTCTATATGGAAACATGTTTCAGTCAAGGCATGCATAAAAACGTGTGTATGTAACGTTTCTATTTGTTTAGTGGCATTTAAACCATTAATTGGAAATGTTGCACTCTCTTCTAAATGAGAAAATTGAACATATATTTAGTCGCAAGCATTGGGTCAAAACGAGGTACATATATTTTATGCGTACGTATGCCGTTGCCACATGTTGGCTTGCTACCAGTAACACGAGCGCTGCCATTGGCATCAACTTGTATAAATTGTTGTTCCATTTTAGGCCAGTACTTAAATACTTGTTGCGCTTGGACGAATTTATTTGATTCGTACACACAGCACATTCTGAGTAGTTAGCGTTATTTTTTGTAGGACGTCTATCGACACGGTTATCGGCACTTCTGCGTTTGCTCATTTTTCCGGAAGTAACGCGACCAGGCAAGGGCGCCAAATTGGGTGAGAATGGAATTTATAAATAACATTTTAACACAGCAGAGTAGCTTTGTTGAAATTCAAGCCACGTTAACAGCGACGATACAATAAGATTTTTCTTGATTACCATGCCCAACGCCGACTCTTAATCTATTTTTAACATATACGTGATAATTAACCACAATAAGACGTTATGTCCTGCCTTGGTGTCATGTCATTAAACATGCCAGAAAATACCGCTGTATGAGGAAGCCATGCAATGATTGTTCACCGATCTCCTAGCTAAGAATCCTCTAGACTAAACGTAATTTTTCATTGAGTAAAGTTAAGAAAAAATAAACTGGAAACAAATAAAAATTTTGAGCAATTTTCGACCAGGGCCACGTTCCAGTCAACTGTTACAAATTCATCTAAACTTAGTTCAAGTGTAATAGCAAGTACATGTACAAAATCATTACATGTACAGTAAAGACGAGTTTGACAGCACTCTGACTATAGGCCGCTGAGCCTAATGTCCTAATGCATGTAACGAAACTAAATTAAGTTCGCCAGCCATAAACTACAAAATGTGCCAGGACGTGATAGAGGTTGTTGAAACATTGTTGAAGCTAGGAAGTAGTTTGAAGGTTTGCATGCCTTCTCAGCAATTTCCCAGGAGGGAGCGTCTCTAAAATATACAGTTTTAGATTGTGTTTACCTTCCAACATCCAAGCAAACTTGTCGAAAAAGTGCTCTGCGACATCCTACGTAACTAACAATATGAAGTCTGGCGAGTTTTCCATGAATGGTCTCTATTTAGATAAATAAAATAAACAAATATGGATCGAATAGACGCATAGAATACAAACATGTGTGCAAACTCGCCTTTAAGCTGCAGCGCTCAGCTGCCAGCCTGCGTAACATCGAGGCTGAAGCACTCGTCAAAAACTTCGCCCTCAGCCGACAAAAGTTCGCCTTGGGTGCGTCTGTTTGGTTGGTCGTATGCACCGACTTTGTAACTCTCTCAACAATCTGTTTCGAGTTGATTATGATGTTTTCTAACAGAGAACATCAACCAGATATAGGTTCTCTCGTTAGTTATGCGCATGCGCCATCTCGAAAGTGAACCAACCTACTTGCTCTGTTTTTCTGCGCCGTTGTTTTTTCAGCTGACCAGAATACACACCAGAATTTGCGTTAGCAAAAACATCTAAAACCTTTTAGTGAAAAATGACTAGTACCTGGTTACTGATGTCACCGTTATCTGTCAGGTCGCATCACCTGGCACCCGGCCGCAAGACTATTTTAGGCAAAACGAAGTTGGAAGGATGTCTGTTTCCTACTCTATCAAAACTACCTAAGGCGAGATCGCTGTCATGTTTAGCGCAACTAAGGCTAATTATAACAGATTTTTTGGATGCGATTTAAAGAGGATTTACATAACGAGGAGATTATATATATATATATATATAATCTGTTGGGATACCTGGTGGGCATTTTTCTGCGTATCTAAGCGGCTTTATCGCTGTACGACTTCAAACTGTGTGCGACTCTCTACGTTGGCGATTCGGCTTTGCTGTTGTGTTCGGCGTCACCATCGACGTTCCTCGTTTGAGTTTGCATGCGTAAGGTTTGTTCGCTACGAGATCATAGAGAATTTATCGGGAATTGCGTATTTTCTTCTCTAGCTATGCACATACCTCAGACAGCTCACGAAGCCTTGGTCTTCAGCGTGCATAGCCATAAGGATAATAACTTCATCTATGCACTTTATGGCCAAAGCTTCACTTTTGCCATCGAGTGCATAGATGATTTTGCTGTAAAGTAATCTGGAGCTGTCACATGTGCAGATCTTGGTGGTAGTAGCAAGTACTCAATTGAAAACCTTGAGCACTGGAGTTGGGGATGGGTTCCACGTGAACAGTAGTTGATCGTGGGTCAGCCGGTCCTAAGCTAATGATAAACAAGTTTATATAGTACAACATTAATGCAATGCTTGAACAATGAATATTGTATACTCGGTATAATTTAAGCTGCGTTACGTAAGTGGCATCCGTTACGTTCTCTATCAAAATCTGTTCACAATTGAAAGCATTGAGCTTTTGGGGTGTGCCCTACGAGATTCGCTCACAGTATCGCTGGCGAGCTGATCACCCACCATATGGTTGTCAGAATTTTCTCTCGACAGCACAAGATGACAACTAGAATCATACAAATCTAGTTGTCATCATCGACAAACAAATGAGAGTCAGACTCTTGCCGCAAAAGCTGCTAAATCATCTTTTCGACTGTGCAATCTAATCATGCGTGCAATTGCTGGGTGAAACCCAAATATGCGCACACATCTATATAATGCCATATATATTCTTAAGCTTATTCTAAACATTAAAACGTTTGCATAGTTTTAGGGTCTGTTTGTGGGACGAGTAGTATGGCACTGGAAGTTTTGTTATCCCCGAATCATACGCAAGTAAGCGGCGCATTGCCACTCGTCATTCTAGTTTTTACAATGTTTCAGCACACGTTTTGCAGCACTGGCAGCCGTTGCCCCGCCCAGTGCAACTGCGGTATGTTCAAGTTCATCTTAGGCAATCCTTGTCACTGTTTTATTATACGCCGTACGCGCTTACTAACACACGTGATGCTTAAGCGCCCTGTCAGAGACATACAAGGGTGATCCTAAATCATAGAGCTTTTACTGTGTTATATCTTGTACTGTGTTACAGGGAAAAACCTTTTAGGCAAAATCATCAACCGTGAGTTATACTCGTCGCCAGTGAAATACGTTTCAATGTATATGCTAGAGTTGATAATCCACTTTAAAGCATGAAACACCTCTAGAGAAAGCACACAAATGCTTGAACTGGTCCACCGTATCGAAAAGGGGCAGTATAAGACCAACACGATTTTGTCAGTGAGGCATATCATAAAAGAGTTCAATGGAAGAGCTATTGAACACTCCATATCCAGAGAAATACCTACCCAAGTAGGTGCACAAATGAGTCAGGTAACACAGCAGGAATGCTGTACCTGCGTCCCTTTGTATGTGGGTGCTATATCGCCTATAACTTAATGTGCTGTGGTCAGCCTGCACTGGCAAATATGCGCCGACATTGCGATACTTCCCTCTTTCTTTCTCTCTCTCTCTCTCCTCTCTCTCTCACACACACACACACTCCTTCTTACTAACCATCTGTAATTTCGTTTACCGGACTTTCTAGTATTGGAGTGACATGTGCAAGTGGGGTCCGTGCCTGGTGGTGCAGGTGACAAGAAGGTTGTCGCGTAAAACGGTGTGCTACCACCACCACCACCACCACTGGTTGGCAACGAACTGCATCCCTCTAGGTATGTTCCTCGAGCAACGACTTTTTTTCCCTCGTCTCTTGACTTTGCTGACTCTCGATGGCCATCGGGCTGTGAGATCTTTTCCGTCTTTCAATCGCCTCTTCCCGTGGGCATTGCTCGCCGCAATTTTCTCCTCCTCCTTCTTACTCACTGCTTCTCTATTCTTGCTCTTTGGCGGCGGCGAAGGCTGTCTGTCTGTGCTCGTTGTTTCATGCCTTATCTCGACGTTTTTCCAGTTTGCGCTCGGGCCCCGCGGGCATTCCTTAGGGCCTCTGTTCCTTCTGTTCGTTTTCTCTCTATCCCCTCCCCCCTCTCTCTCTCTCTGTCTCTCTGTGTCTATGCGGAGTGTCCCGTTTTGCTCCCGAACTTAGATGGCTTTGCTGGCGGCTGTCGAGATCACCACACCAGCTGGCGGCCGGTACTGCTTGCGTTGCGGCTGATCGTAGCACTAGAAGTAGTAGTAGTAGTAGTGATTGGGGAAGAGGAGGGGTGTGTTGATCGGTTAGTCGGCGAGTGGGCTGCCGCGTTCCAAATTCAGGATCGGAAGCCGTGGTTTCTTTGCGTTTGCATCGACTTTATACGCGCACACATGTGCCCGTAACACAAGGCGGGCCCAACAGCGGTAGCGGCAACAGCAGCAGCAGCAAGGATTTGTATTGGAGATATCCTCACGGCAAATGCGTTCGCGGTAGCATATCGAGTGAGAGCCGAGCAGAGCTTGACATGGTCTGGATAGTCAGGCGATAGTCAAGCATTGCGAATACAGCGCGACGAAAGCGAGAGTGGACAGAGAGTATATGGACAGAGTGGTGGTAGGCGATGGCACGCCGCATAGAAAAACAGAGAAACGAACAAGGAAAGCAGGAGGAAACAAGCGGTCGCCGCTGGCACTACGAGGCTGAGCGCAAAAAAAATCTTTACCCAAAAACCCTTTGCGACAGTAATGTGTCGTGTGTCGAAGTGTTGGCTCAGATCAGCCTCTACATAAATCGGCACGGGTAGGTAGACACTCGGGCTGCTGGATCGCCTGTCTGCATCGATAGCCTGACACGGCTGAAACCTCACTCGCCGCCACGCCTGGCCGCGTGAAAGAGTGAGGGCTCAGAGCCGCCGAACTGCTCCAGCCGTGCGCACATAGTACAGGCAGATTTGGTTCTCTGTTCTGAACTACGACTGCAACGAATACTACGTTGTGTCGCTCTAAGCACTTAAACACTGTCAATTACTGGTTGTTATGTTAATGTGCGGTTGCATTTCTAGCTACGATTTTATTATTTGCCCTATTAACCCACTAGCTCGTGGGTAGCAGGCAATCGACAGACATTAAAAGTAGGCGACTTTACACAATAGAAACAAAATCTCGATGCGATGTAGCTCTCCTTGGTGAAACGTTCTTCTAGGCTAGTCTGTAGGCACGATCAAGGACATGCTAGTCTAAACAATGTTTTCCTAAAACAGAGCCTTTTAACAGACGACAGAGGTTGATATTATAAACACACACACAAGGCGTATATATCATTTCTTCGCTAGCAATATCTTCGCCGTTAGCAAGACCAAGCACCAATTTAAGTATTGCCATAGAGAAGCTTGCCTTTTGACTTAGTGTAAGTGTTTATTGCTGCACTGTACCCAAATATATCGAACAACACTGAGTACATTGCGCTACTGACGATTTTGGTAAATAGCAAGTCCGTGTAAAGCAGACTAGAACACAACATGTTTTATTATTCCTACGAACGATCTAGTGAATGCCTTCTATTTTTGTAGAAGGATGGTTGTTCCATATAGTACCATCTCATGGAAGATCGTTTAACACACATTCCAATATTCGTATTAGGAGCATATACAAATCACTGTTGTATAACTTCTGAAACCCCCGATTAATAACGAAGCTTCAGAGCCATACGGGCCACTCGGCGATCGATGTTTTTGTGACGAGCGTGAGTAGAAACGACAAGTCTGTAAGGAAAGACTCCTAAAGCGCGCTTGCGCCCGACACCGTCGAAGGTCATAGCTCGGCAGCGCCTCGAAGTTCCTAAGTCTTGTGCATGCTCTGACCTTCCCAGAACGTACATGCACTGGTTCGGCTTATACGATTGCCTTGCCTAGAAAGCATAGATTGACTGGAAAATCATGTACCTTTTTAAAATTTTAAAGGCCTGCCTGCTAAGCGGCGTTGTTTAGGGAGGAAAAAAACAACGTTTTCAGCTGCTTACAGGTCTACTTTAATAAAAAGGTTCACTTCTCTTGCAAGCAACTTAAGACATGCGTAACATCCTAGCCGCGATTTTCCAAGTGAACAGAATATCTTCAATGGTAAAATTGTTATCGCTAACAATGAGTCTAATACAAGGCCACAACCTAAGTCCGTTGTTAGTTTTGATCCTGCTGAGGAAACAATTCAATTCAAACATTTATTCACCTTTGCCAGGTAGTATGAACACAATATATATATATATATATATATATTATATATGCAATAGCGGCTAAAATTGCACTATTGGGCATAGTCGTGTCACATTGGGGGTTGAGTCCCACAAGACATCCGGTATATAAGTATATACTACACGGACTATATGGCTACAATCCAATTTTCTCCTATATGGAAATAGACTAGAAAGTGCTCATCTCGAATATTTTAAGATGGGGTCAGTCAGGCTACCTAGGGAAGGGACCAGAGCACAGGAAACGGCGTGGTATCTTCCACAGTGTGCTTTGCATCTAGAGCACCTGCAATGGTCATCTGGTTCGTGGAAGTCCCGCACGATGCACAGTTTATGATAAAAGCCGTGTACGGCATAGCGGGTTACGACATGACGGTTGTAACGATACGTCCCTCTCCATTCGTTACGTGTCATAGCTCCAGTTTCGAATAATTTATCATTGATATCCGCGAACTTTATCTACCAGCACTCGAGGATTGTCCTTGTCGCCGACAGGTCAAAGCGGTGCCGCAGATCTTCGGTGAACAGCGGTGTGTCTGCTAGGAGATATACTAGGCTGCGCCGTGAGGTCCTCCCAAATGACGCGTATCCTATACGACGTGATTGGGGCTATTTTGAGATCGAACAGTCTCAAGGCGGTTTCGAGTGACAACAGCTGCGGCGATTTCATTGCCCATACGGCGGTCACTGCCTTCCTGCACCTCTCGGCAATGTGTGCGGTGAAGCTGCGTCCGTTATAAGAAAATAGTAGCCCCAGGTATGGAAACCTGTTTACGTACGCGAGCGGTACACTGGCGTATCGCAAGGTGTCAGTGCCACTGGTTCTGCCGCCCCTCCTGAATTTCATTGCTTCTGTCTTTCTCTGGTTTACCGTTAGTCCCAAAGCATTTACAGCAGCGTAAAGACGGGCTAAGGCTTGCTGTACCTGAAACCTGCTTGGACCAAGTCGTCCGCTTACAAGATAACTTTGACTAGATTTCTCGGGCCTCTTATTTGGGCGGGCAGGTCCTTCAGTAGGATAGAGAACAGGAGAGGGCTCAGGTTGTCACCCTGAGCTAGGCCTGTTGTCTGGGCGAAAGGTTCGAGTTCGGCGATACCATCCTCGATGGTTATTCTGTTCTCCCTGCAGGATGGCCGCGAGAAGGTTGCGCACTTTAACTGGCACGCCAGCCTCTGCCAACGTGCGTAAGACCATGTCTCTAGGCGCCGAATCAAATGCTGTCTTGAACTCGACGAAGACTGCATACAGAGGGTTCATCGATATGGCTAACGCCCTCTTAACGTCCTCCATCAGAATCGTACAGGCGGTTTCTGTCGAGCGATCTCTGCGGAATCCATGCTGCTCGGTCGGGATGGCTCCTACGCCCTCCAGGTAGTCACACAGTCTCCATGTCAGCAGACAAGAGAGTAGCTTATAGCATACGCTCTTCTTAGCGATGCCCCGTCAAGATGACGGCAGGGCCGAACCCCTCTTACCCTTAGGTATAACTAGCAGATTTGCGTCCCTCCACTTTGCTGGGAGCGTGCCCGTCCGCAAGCATTCGTTGAATAGCGCGGACCAGCAAGGAGCAAGAAAGAGTGCACATTTCAGACGCTCATTGCGTACTCTGTAGGGGCCGGAGGCTTTATTACTGCGGAGACTTCGAAGTCCTCGTAGGACCTCCTCGACGGTGAACTCCTGCTGGAGGGAGTCCCGTAGCCATGTCGTCGATTCACCTTACACGGCGACTAGGTTTGGCACCTCGCGAGGAATGGTGTCCCGTGAAGCGAACATTTCCGAGAAGTGATTAATGAGGGCTGACGAGCTGATAGGGCAGGTCGCGGTGCTCCCTCGGTGGGCCAGCTATCTGTAGAGATGACGCTCTGCGTCGGCTATAAGGCGAGCCTCCAGCATCTCCTGGTACCTCTTACGCTGCGTCGCGTATGTTTTCCTACAAATTGTTTTGAATATCGAGGCAAGCTGATGGTAACCCGGATTCGATTCCGCTAGGAACCTAAAGGTAATCTGGGCTCGGCAAGCAAGCCGACAGCTGTGGTCGAACCATGGCCTGTGCTTTTTGGAAAAAGAAACTGGCTGTATACTAGAGTGCAGCACTTCGAGTAGGCGCTGCGCATACACCTCCGTGTCTATCACGTCCGGCACAGGGAGAACTTCATGAGCACGTTCTAGGAGCATATTCACATTGAGCCGGCGTGGGAGGGCAAGTCGCCTGGCCGTTCTCGTTGACGCTTCCTGAACCGTGAGGTCCTTCCACTGGAACGTGGGCTCGAATGCATGCGCCTTCACGAAGCTTGTTGTTTCCTTCCTGATACCTGATCACTTCTTTGGGCACGTTGGTGGCGAACACGTCGATGACCGAGATTCCGGAGTACCCCAAAAATGTTGGGGATAGCTTGGAATTGACTATCCAGCAGCCGTAATGTGCTAGGGTGTCTCGGAGGGCTATGGTGCGGCTCGAGTTCGGCTGATCAAGGCAAGCGTTGAAGTCACCAGCGACTATCAGCTGCTGAGGAAACTGCAGGGATCGAACCGGCGGTGTCTCGATGATTCGCAACCATGACTAACTCGAAGTGGCGCACTAGAAAGTGTGCCACCTTTAATCCGAGCACGACGACTCGTGTGAGGGAAATGCGTGAAGCGCAAACGGAGACTTTACCATCGACCATGCAGGGAGCCAAGGAACATTAGTAAGTAAAGCTTAAGGCAGCAGAAAGGACTACGTGAGTGATTGTTACATTGATGTTTGTTGTTACATACATTGTTACATGATTACATCCTGGTAATCTGCCTCTTATATAAGTTGTTACCTTTTATGTACGTAAAGCGCCTCTGTCGCATGTAGCTTGTCGTGATAGATCAGGATGGTGTACTCAACTACAATGCGCTGTCGAGCCCGATGGCGTGGTAGATTCGCGTGCGCCGCCAAGCGGAGGAGACACAAAGGTGCACGGGTTTGAGCACCACCGTTTTACATTTGTATTTATGGCATCCGTCTTACGAAGCTATGCGAAAGCAAACCTGTGGACGTTAAATGTTGGCTAAGGGTCAGCCCGAAAAGAAAGCTACAATGCGCTGGAGATTCGCTTTAACAATATATGGGACTGCATTAATGGCTTTGTAAAGGGTACATTTTTATTAAAAAAGTTTCTTAAATCATGGAGTAACTTATTGTCGTCGTGTTTGAGGAATATTAACCTATCAAGATAAGCAGGAATTAAGATGCTGAAATGAACGACTGAGGAGCGAACATAGGTCAAAGGCAAAATATATGGGATGAATTAATTATTATCAACAATCATTCAGATTCGACTGCATTTAAACAATACATCGCAGATATTGTGTTACAGGCATACCAAGAAGTATAAATCTCATAGGTGCAATGCAGACGATGCTCCGGGAGCGTGGACCAGACACCTCATCCCGGACCTGACCATATGGTCTAACATAGGCCAAGGGAAGAGAACTTACTACATGACCCAAGTCTTGACGGGCCATGGTTGCTTTCAGGCGTACCTCCATAAGATCAAGATCGCGCAGAACTCAAGATGCGTAGTATGCGAGACGGGCGAGGTGAACAACGTTACTAGCATCGTCTGCTTCCGCCCAGCCCTTGAAAAACAACGAACATCGGCGAACATTTTCCAGAGACTCGATTCGAGAACGAGACTCGATCAGTAAACAAGCTGATAGCAGGGATGTACGAGGATGAGCAGGTGTGGTTACGGGGAGCACAGATAATAGAGAAGATCATGCAGAAGAAAGTAGACCTTGAGTATAAAAGGAAACAGAGAGAGCGAAGCAGGGAATAGCTGACCAATATAACTACAACTACACAAAAAACACGAAGTAAACGTGCAAAATATTTCCGTTAGTTTTTAAATAAACTTGCCGTATCAAGTGTGTGGTAGGTCCAATTAAAAAAAGTGCAATGCTAAAGTGTTATAGCGTGAACCATTCTCCTGCAGGTAGAGTCTGCTATTCCCAGTAAGATATGCGTTCCTATAATGCACCTGCGAATGGACTGTAAAGCGAATGCGAGAGCCGGTATATTAGACACGAAACTGCAGCGAAACTGCTACGAGTAACTAGAAACAACGGATATGCGGGAAGAAAAAGTTAACGACAGATCATCTGGTTAGGGAGTGTAAACAATTGGGAGGGATTTTAAATTAAGAAAGGCGCTAGGATTAGGCAAGGATGCAGAAAAGGCACAAGTAGAAATTACGAAGCAGAGGCTATCCCGATGGAAGGTGCTCAACATATAACGACAAAAACGGGAAGAACATTATAGCTAATTAATAGCTGCAGCGTTATGCGCCCCTGATATAAAAAGGTTACACACATTTATCAAGCAAATACACTATCAGTCAATCAAATGATGGCCAGCCTCCTAAACGAAAAGCTCCTTTTGCTGCGTGTTCACTGCATAAACCATAACAGAGTGGACCATTTATTATTATTGATTTGATTGTTTATGGAAGATCTAAAAACTCTGTACATAAGGACAGGTGTTTGACATATGTCGATGGAGTAAAGTCGACTCGGAGCTCCACGCGACGACAGAAACGACAATAGTAGATATTGTGTTTATTTTATTAAATATCGAATTTAATTAAATAAAGTTGCATAAAGTGATAGCTGAACTAAATCAAATTTAGAATATTGAAATACGAATTATAACTCTTTAACGCTTTAAAATGTTAGCTAAATATTTCTTTGGCTGTAAAAAGGGTATTTAGGTTTTGGACCCAATAGAAATTATCAGAAATAACCTTCCGGCCCGTATGTGGTAAAGGATATCCGAACAGTAACAGTACTGTGGGGAAGGTCACGAAAAGGTAAGTTGAAGGCTTAAAAAAGGGTGTTAGGGGATAAATAAAGAACCGTTTGAATTTGCGTGCTTAGCGATATTTGCAGTTTTGGACCCAATAAATGTCATTTAAATGAGCTTCGGGGTATGCCAAGAATACGCTAGTGCTAACTTTTGTCCTCGTGGCCTCTTGACTTGAACGGCAAGTTGCAGTTCTTGATGTTATGATAACTATCAAAATATTTTAGGATGATTCTTACTTAGTAACTGAAAAATACAGCCCTAGGCTTTAATCCTGATAGTATAGAGTGCAAATATAATTGGACATATTTGCCTTTATGTGCGTTGCACGCGCTAGTCTAATATTTTTTGACAGGGCCGAGTGGGAAAATGGTGCGAATTAACTGCTTTTAATTCAACAACCTTCTAGACAACAGCTTACTAATTATGTAAACAAAATTATACCAAAGCTTCGTCTTACTATATTCTTTTGGGAGAAGCACCTCAAGCGTAACTGACGTAGAATAGCAGCACACATACAAGAAGGGGTTTCGTCAGCAGTCATAGAAGGACGATGTATGCACGGTGAATGCGTATCTGTAGCTTTCTGTAAGCATATGCAGTACTTCACAAATGGCCCCAAAGTTCGCACATCTGATTTGTGAAGATAAGGCAATAACATTTCGAGATGTATGTGGTAAAATGTTCTTACCGCATGGTATTGTGCACTCACCACCATAACAATTGCCAAGGCGTATCGCCAGTTAACATGCATCTCATTTCAAACAAAGGCCGCACTGGTATGAACACAATGTAGCGAAGTCGTGCGATTCCTGCACACCTAACCTAATATTAGAAAGTGTCTGTGAGGCTGCTGATCTAGGGCTGGAGGTATCTGAGTCTACACGACCCAACAAAATTGACTAATGCAAATACACATGATTTGGAGATGTGTGTCAAATTACAAGTATTAGACTTTTAAAATCTCAGAGTATCACCAGTATTCACGTTTCATTCACGCATTATGTAAGAAAACTACCCATAATGATATATTTCAATTCAATTTCAAATTTGAGGTTTATTTACGGAACCGCAATTCACAATGCTTAAGTTCTCGTATATAAAAATATTTATATATATCATATATGGGTAGACTTTTTTTGAGAGTTGATTTCGTGATTAGAGTTACTCTCACCTAGTTTAATATTGTGAAACTTCATAGACAACAAGCCATCAAAAATGGCACTGAATAAAAAAGACACGTCCATATTTTTAAACATTCTAGGAATTCAAGGAAAGTCCAAGGACAGTCGCTTTAATTCTAGAAGTTATAGGAAAGTCTCGGTTGCTATTCAACTTACTTTTTCTTTTTGCCGGACGCGTTTTGTCACATGTGCTACACGAACCGGTCCTCATTTAGCGCCTCCATTTAGTCAATTGTAGCGCAACCCTGAAAAGTAGCCTGCGTTGTCACGGAACAGTGTTGCCAGCCATAGCGATATTTTGTTACAAGAAAAGGTGTCACTCAACTGGTGGCCTTTCTCGGCTTACTGTTGCAGACAACGTTTCCCATTCTATTTTCGCAGATTGCCGGACAGGTAGGGGCACTTAAACGGCCTCTGAGACGTCCGTATAACATCTTCAGTGCAGCCACTCGGGACGTCATATTGCAGCATTATAGCTCGCTTGAGAGCAATTGCTGGAGCGCCGAGATAGAGACCATTTGTCCAGACGAGAGGAAGGAGGTATGTCTGATGTTGCTCTGGAACGTGGTCAGACCAAGAAATGCATTAACGGTTTTAGTAGTCTTCTAGGTGTCTATGTCTTCCACCGCGTGCGTCTTACCTTAAACGGGTGACTCTTTTAATTAATTTGTAATTATCTATCATCAGTGTTTTTAAAGTTACAATTGTCATGTCCGAATGTGTTTTTATCGTTTTTTACAAGAGTAGTTTATTTACTCATACCATGGCACCAACTATATAAGCGGTATTGCCTCTACACGCTGCCTATTTACACATTTATCTTTCTCTTTCATTCTCCGCGAGTGTGCTCCGCTACCTATCCGGTGTTTGCAGAGCTATGACCTAGATAAAAAGAAAGCTACAATGCAGGACTTATGCCATGCGACCACAAGGGGATGGTTACGCCGTCAGGTCTCTTGTAGTTATTTATCATAAGCCTCCAGTGTTGCAGGTATTCTTGTTTCCCTAATGGCTCGTTGTATAATTTAGTTTAACTCGTTTTTTAATTTGCTAACATTCATAACATAAAACTAAGACACAAATATTATACTAAACCTGTGTCTAGTCGCTTTGCTTCAGCAACTAATGACGGCACTTGATATACACATTCAGCACACTTAGTAAATAATAAAGGCATACGAATATTCTATCTACTTTTGTAGACCGTTTGCCTCTTGTAATATGATTAGCTTGCTAAATAGCATAATAAAACATCAAATCACTTTTTTTGTGACATGACAGATTGTGTGTGCTACAATTAATCATGGTAATTTCACGTCGTGTCGGCGAGTTATTGGTAAACGTTTTTAGCTAGCAATAGGCGCCCTTTGCTAAAACCCCATGGGGCACCTTAGCACCTCTGTGTGAATATAAATGAGCCGGTTGTGTACTAAGTTCTACGTGTGCACAGATTTTCCACCCATGCTTTGGAACTACAGAAAACATTTATATGTTGCGGGTTGCCGCAAGGTCTCCAATGCAGCATCAGCAACAATAACGGTCACCATATTAGTAGCTCTAAAAGCGAAATGCGCAGGCTATAAACAGCTGCTTTAGCAAGTTAAATCTAATGACCACTTTCGTGTTAATTTAGCAAATAGTAAATAATTAAGTAAAACATCTACGTTTATACAAATTAACTGGCATAGGTCAGACTGTATGTTTTTAGTGAACCTACGTTATTTAGCGGTACCTGTTGAAGGCAAACGCGTGCTGTAAAAAGAGCTGTATTCGATTATTATAGCCAGTAGCTTGGCTTTTTCACTTCCATGAAGGGCTGAATGCGACTGTCCCGGCGGCGATGATGCTGTGACCACTATGCAGTGGTTCAACCAGCTTCGTAGTGGCGATTTTGACAGAACAAACACTGACCTCCGCGGTAGACGCAGAGGAAATATTTTCTCGCGTAGATTTTATCAGCCATTCGGCACCGAGGAGATCGCACATATGGTGATCGCATGCATCGCGTAGATCCGATCATTCGCGCCCAACTAGACGTGGGTAAATCATGGTCGAAGCAAGGCACCAGGCAACATCGCTTTAAAAGGCCTTCATTTGTAGAAGACCATGTTGCGTTTCTTGTGAGACCGGAAGGGCGTGATGTCAACATTGAAAACTACTGCAAGCTGCGTAACCGTTTAAATAAAAGCCATCTTCGAAAAGCATCCCGAACGTTGAGACTGTAGAGACGTCGTATTTCACCATGACAACCAGCCACCAATTTGTTTTACTTGGACTACCTTATAGTCCTTCATTAATCAGGACTACCTTATAGTCCTGACTGTTCCCTTTCATATAATCGCCCACTTCCTCCGCCCACTTCGAAATTCTGTGGGAGAAAAAATTCGAACGTTTTGGGGTTATTACCAAAAACGAAAAATGTTTGAAGGATAAATCTTTATATAACTAATAAAGTGTTTAACGTCAGTCGAAGGTACTAGACGTGGGTAAACTAAAGAATTATTCACTAGAGGTATGAATATATGATTCACTAAAATACTCTTCTGATTTGCCCTCGAAATTGGAAACTCCGTTGATGACTCTTGATATGTTGTGCGTACACAGCACAAAAGTTCCTTGGGAGAAAAGTAGAATATAGAACATGTCAAAGCTCCTTCCGGCCAAAATATATATTCGTAGAGCTCGACAAAAGCGGTGACAGCAAATCTTCATAATTAACAACATGCGTTAAAGATATCCCCCACAGGCATGGGGACGCCTGTGGGGGATATCTTTCAGTGTTGTCAATAAAACGTGGAAACTTTTTAGAGAATCGAATACACGGAATAGTGTTTGGTCAAACATAAATTCAAAATCTTTTTGTTGGGTCAAATACGTAGCAAATTGTTAAGAGCATAAAACATTCATACTTGCGTAAGCCATTATGCAGTTGTTATGATATTTTTTCTGTCGAGCAATCAATTCCTCGGGCAAGAAGCCATGCTCTACGAAAATCCATTATTTACTCGACCCGTTCTTTCAATATGCAACGAGGATGCTGTCTGCATACTTCTAATGTTGTAAGTGCAAGCCAAAACATGTTAATGTAATATTCAAATTTCAAATAAAAATTTTTGTTCAGTATGACAGCTTTAATCTACACGTCGTATAAATTTAAACTGAACTCGCTCAATTGCTTCTACATGTTTACTCAGATACCTATATTTTTCTTTGAGGCATAGCGCTCCATATGTTGGTTGTATCAGCATGTCGTTGTCGGCACACCGTTTTAATGTAGCAGCACTGGCACTCTATACAGTATGTCTTTTTACATCCGTTCATGCATGTTCGTATGCTCTGAGATCGTCAGCGTAGCATTTGTATGCAATGATTCGTGATATAAAATGTTTAATGTCTCGCTAGAATATACAGACTAGAAGAGGCTCTAGATAGAAACCCTGCGGAACACTAGATGGGCAAGGTTTACTCTGACACAAAATCTTCTATCTTCTAAATAACTCAATACTCATTCAACTGAATGCTAATCTATCTTCAGTGATTTACCTAGCTTAAACGAAACGGACAAGTGGTAGTCACCGTACACGTTCTCTAGACACATTGATTTAGCATGTTTTCATTATATTCAGATTCAGATTTAGAACGTGGTTTATTTGCGAAACTGCATTACAGGTGCTTACATTTTTAAGAAAAAAAATGACATTTTATAAAATAGAGTGAATTTACACAGTCACATGGTTATATATACAGGTGTGTACACAGTAAACCGGTGATCAGTTCATCGGTGTGATTCAACATTGTAGCAACCCCTTGTATGGTGGCTCCTATAACTCATGAATCAATTACCATCTCCGCAGCTCTTCACTTCACAACGCCTGCTAATGCCCTCATCGATCTGTTATACCAGAGACGGAAGCAAGATACTTTTTTAATTCCCGCACAAATATACTCACAGAGGAGAGCGATCTTGTGCGTACAGGTGGAGCGCTCCAAACATGCGGCAGCCGACACAATAGGGAATGGGACCTAAGTTTCTGTTTGGCCCGCAATATCACAAATCCTGTCGCTCTACGCAGTTGCCTTCTCCGCCTAGGTACCAAGGGAAATAATATATCCGCCGGTAGTAAACCACGAGAAGTTTTGTAGGCAAGCGTGGCCACTTTAAGAATATATACTTTTTAGACTGGTAAAATAGCATAAGCAGCGAACAGATCACTAACTGACTCGTAGCGCCATCGGGAGAAGATGGCACGAAGTGCATCATTTTGAATCAACTGGACACTTCGTAGAATGGCTCTGTGCCCACCACCCCGCAACAGAACACCATAACGTAAAATAGCTAAAAACAGGGCCTTGTAGACAGTTAAAAGTTCCTCAATGGGAAGCCTTGCCTTAATCTTCGCAAAGTTGCAATAACTGCATAGCACTCTGGTATCAATTGATCCATGTGAGAATGCCAGGATAAATGTTCATGCATTACCAAACTGAGACACCTCACCGCCTGAGAACAATCTACTGTATTAGCACCCAGTCGAAAACCATCGGGCAATTGAAGCAGCCTTCTAGCAGGTCGAAACACTAAGATATTGGTTTTGCTTGTATTCACAACCAATCCGTACTCATTGAAAACTTTAACAACTTTTTCAACCAACTCAAGGAAAACGTTAATACCGCTAGAGACGCTGCCCGGGTCGAGCCGAAACAAGATTGTCGTGTTTGATTTTCAAGAGTATGAAGTTCAGTAATATAAGAAATATAAAGGGACCAAAAACAGATCCCTGTGGAGTCCCCAAGCCAACAAGCTGCCAAATAGATTGAATAGGCCCAACCTTTACAGGCTGAGATATATCCTCAAGATAGGATCTAAACCAGCTAACTGTAGAGAACGTGCAGCCCAAGTGGGTCAACATCTGGGTGAACAATCCATGGTCAAGGCCATTGAATACAAACGCCACGTCCAGGAACACGCCCAAACAAGGCTGGTCCATTTCGACCGAGTCAACCACATGCTGCCACAGATGTGCTAGGACTAAGTCTGTCGACTGTTTTTACGAAAGCCAAATTGGTCTGATGAGAGGAAGTTAGTCCTTTAAATAACGAGGCAGGCTCACTAACACTAATTCTTTAAAGATATTTGAAATATAGTCAACAACTGCAAATGATTCAGTTTCACAGCTGGTTTTACTGTGAGTCGTGTAGAAGATACAACGCAGTTCCGCACAACTATCGAAGACCTTTTTAAGTAAGATGAAGGTTGAATGAATATCTAGTTATTCTTCTAGACTTCATTAGTTGACTCCAACATTACATCAACAATAGCATATAGCTCCTATGTCAACAGGATTTTGCAAGGGTACTCAAACAATAATTGACGTTTTTTAAACTTGTGAAAGCTATTTAATGGTAGTTGGGGTCGGTATAACTATACAGTATGTAGACAATTGTAAGCTAGTAGCTAAAACGGAAGCTTGATAAGTAGTCAAAACATCTTAAGAATCTTATGTGAACGTTTTAAGAAAGTCGATACGTTAATTTGCTAGCTACTGACGAACAAATAATTGCGGCCTCTTGTGCAAAAAGCCATGACCTCAAGGCTTAATACGTTTAAGCTTCATATTAAGATAACGGTTTATTGGCAAACATTAAGCACTTTAGCAAGCCGGGTGAGAAGTGGAAAAAAGTTTCGTCTGCTGAATGGTATGCGCGGATACGCATCCCATTGGCCTATTCGCAACGCCGGACCGACAAAACGGCTTGAAAAGGGTCAAGTTCAGACAAAATATTTTGCTAGAATTGCCTAAAAGACGGTTTGTGTGTGAACGCACGTTAGACCTCAAAAGAGGTTGACCAGGAAAGTGGGAGGGCGTCATGCGACTGGCGGTCTAAGAGCTGAGCGGAAGAATGACTCTTAGCTATAGCCCTCGACCAGACTTTGATGAATGACTCTGAGCTAGAGAGCATCTTCCTGGGTAACGCAGGCTAAGCAAAGTTCGCCTCGAGCAATATAAATGGTTGGCCACGTACTATATATGTATGTATGTAGATATATATATATATATATATATATATGGAAAGAGAGAGAGAGCACGGAGTAATGACTAATGAAAGGCGGGAAATGAAAAAGAATGCATAAAATGTATTTTTTATTTTTTTCGAAAGCTCTACACGTAAGAGTTTTGTGTGATTAATTTAAACCGCATCATATACTTCTGTAGTATGTGAAAAATGTAACTCCTACGTCTATATACTTAAATCTTGTAGATTAATGAAGAAACCTAATATCTGTTTTACCTTTCACCTGCACACACAAATTTGTAACCTTAACGTATAACAAGCATATCTCGAAGAATCAGGCAGCTTGCGTTCTCTTTGTTTCTCTATATATGTGCTTTAAGGTTCACAATATGCTTCGCCACCGAGCGGGGGGGGGGGTTCGCAGCGCGGCCAGCGAGGACGTTAGAGTAGAAGCGAGAAGAGGAGGGTTTTTATAGCCTGGGGAAATGGGCATTTTCGTCGTTCCCCTAGCCTAATCATCTATGGGGCGTGGTCGTTCGCATAAATAAGCGGCCGCGTAGACATCTCATTCGTCGAATCGGTAGATTGAGACAATCTAAAGCGTTTTTGTCCGGCCATGCACGTGCGTGCAGGCCTCTAACGCAATATGCACGGAAGCGTTTAATCTAGTTGGTTGCACGACGAAAGAGAAACAGAAACAGACCGCCATGCCTATGGATGGTCGTGTAATACTTAGATGCTGCTGCTGGTGGCGCTTTTTCGCCGGACTAGAAATCGCTGCTCCCGCTCGAGTAGGCAAAAACGGCAGGGCGTCAAGCAGTACGGCGTGCATCTCGCAGCGGAACGCGAACTGGCTTGCACAGAACTACTGCACTGATAGTCACTGTGGTTATTATTCAGGGCGCATTATATTCGGCAGTCACCTGTCTAATCAGTTGAATATCGGAGTTACTCCGGAAGCGTATTATTGACACTGTAAGAATAACCTACAAGTATTATGCTGAGAATGTATATAGCTTAAATTGCGTCAAACATTAGCAAAAACATAATTCCATTCAACGAAATTAACCTTTCTAACTATGCAACTATGCAAGAGCCTTTCTGCAAGCAAAATTGAATCGTTGAGATGTCAGAGCATGCTATTGGCATGTCAGCTGCTTTTAGGCCTCGAACACGTTCTGCTCTGCTAGAGAAAGCATATGCATTTCACGTTTGTATTTTTGTCCGACAGAGAAAGCTCTTCAAACGATGACAAAGCGTAAATTGATCCTCGACAACTGCAGGGTCGTATTAGAGTCGTGTAAGATTAGTATGGGATCTTGTCTGAAGAGAAGGTATTTAGGTCTACCCATTTAATTGAATGTCACTTTATTCTTTAGAAGACAAAGGGTTTACCGTGGCGAGCAAAGGGTTTATCCTGGCGAATCAAAGCTGAACTTTCTTCAAAAGATGAGCATCGCACGATTAAACAGGCGCTCATACAGTAAAACAGTGCAAGAGTTGGTATGATGAGCGTACTGTACACT
Source organism: Dermanyssus gallinae (assembly GCA_003439945.1). NCBI lineage: Eukaryota > Metazoa > Arthropoda > Arachnida > Mesostigmata > Dermanyssidae > Dermanyssus > Dermanyssus gallinae. The sequence continues at coordinate 801,598 of QVRM01006074.1, forward strand.
TTTACATAGTAACTAACGTCTTTCGTCGAAATGAATGTATTGAGCAATATGTTCTCTTGTAGTGTAGTAATATGTTCTCTAAATTTCGGTCGTTTGTTACGAGTACAGCAAGTTCTGTCACGGAACGAGCATCGGGTATAGACTCGTCATTAGGTGCATATGCGTTATTTAGGCGGCCCACCATTAGGGCGGCACAATTGTAAATGGAAAGTTCCATGCCGTTTTCCACAGCCCAACGTGACATACCATCCATGCTAGAGTGCACACAGTCATTATTGTTTGACAATCGCATAAATATGCATGTCATTCGCATACAATTTATAAGGCAGTCCATTTGGTGTATATTTAGTTTAAAAGACAGTTCAACTAGTATAAGGCTTGATGTCCAAATTTAGAAGTGACTCCAACAGACGGTTGAGCACGCTTTCTTGAAACACCCCAGATGTGCAGCTGTCAAAGCATCGTCCACGTAACGATTGCGTGGATAGGCAACGCACTGGCCTACGACGCTGTGCCAAGCTTTCAGTAACTGAGTGCAAGTAGAGCGGCCCTTGGTTAATCTATGTCGGTTGGGATTGATAAATCGAGCGCCCCAAAGAAAGCTGTTGAGGTAGTTTACGAAAGTTTCTCCATTACGTAACACGCGACGCTATCTTACAAAACTGGCCGGTAATATATTTGTTTAAATAATACCATTTATTTAGGTTCTTTAGTTGTGCATGGATATTTGACGCCGGCTTGATTTGCTACAGCAGAAAACGGAGTCCCTTGCCCGTGGGCAATGAACCAATTATTGACGCAGCGTTTCCGAGGTGAATTTCAACCGATATTCTTTGTAGCAAAAACTGCCATGCCCTTCTATCGCTGGCTGACGCAACGACTCTGGATCCCAGCTCCACCTGAACGCTCCTTGTGATTTTTCCCATTGGGTCTAATGTATCGAAGGCGATTGGTTAATCGATAAAGTTTTGCTCCAGTTCACAATACTTTGCCAACTTGCGGTTTTCAGCAAGGCAAGCGGTTGCTCCGACCTCCCGGTTGATATAGCGAGCATACGAAGCGGCCAACGTGCAAAACACGGTAACGTCGTACACGAGGCAGCGACCTTCTCTCCATGGAACTAGAGTCAGACCGTCCGTACGCAGTTGGCTGTTGGCTGACAGACCGACCGGCTCTTTGACAGCAGGTATGTGGGCTGACTGCATTGCGCCCGGTGTATTACGTCGCTCAAAGCCGAATGCCTCTAGAGCCTACCGGCGCTATTCTTGAAAGGGAGAACATGCTCACCCGTAGAAGCCACCGGTAGGCCACATCTTGCACAATTATATGCGAAGTAGTCTGATTCCCCAAAACGTAGACCGGAGACGATGCGGAGTATGGTATTGTCTAGCATCGTCCCCAGCTGCGGCAAGGGAATGGCCTGAATAAGTGGCAAGCTTCCGATCGTCTTCCTTGAACACCGGTGTGACGACAGAGATGCGGAAAGTTTCCAGAAGATCAGACTCTGCCAGGCTGTTGCTCAAAGAGTATCAACCGGAGAGATGCAAACGCAGTACAAATCTTCTTAAACAAATTGAGCAGAAGCCCGTGGAGCATAGCTGGCGTCCTCGGCGGAAGTAAGCGTAGTTTAAAGCCAACCAAAAGGGCTAGGAAGGTTAATGGTGGGCTGTTAGCAGTCACTTTAGCAGGCAGTAACACCAACGTGACAGTAGCTGTCAGAAACACTAACGCAAAATAAAACGGAAAGACTTCAGTCTGATTGTGGGCTTGGATACCAAGGTATAGTCCGACCATGGCATTGGCGTTGTCGTAGGCGCCGGTTGACGTAAATGAGAAAATCGCGCACATTGCAGATATTGATAGACTGTGTTCTAAGGATCCATTTTAGAGTGACGGCTTTGCAGCGCTTGATGTTGAGACGTTGTCCCAGATGTTCAGGGTGAGAGCTATTGATAGGTACATCCAACTTCGTCAAGGAATCAAGCTAGCCGATAGACAAAGGCTTAGCAGAACTGGTAAGAGGAACATGGCATAACCTCATGAAGCATCATGGTTAATTGGTGCGCATGTCTTGCACTGATGCGGCACCGTTAAAAAATGTACGCTAGTACACGGTATCCAGCTCAGCTTCAATTTGATCAAAATTCGGATGACGAACATTTCTGACAGCAGTGTGATCACTTTTGAAAGGCAACGGATCAATAAACATGTCTGTCTCTGGGTGTTCATCATTTGTAAGCACCCCATATAACAACGTTCACGATTTTACTTAGTCACTCTCTTATAAGTTGCGCAAGGCTGTTCGCTCAGTTTAGGCAAAACTCCAAGAACACTGATTCCTTCGTTAAGTTTCCAGTGGCTCGAAGATTATCCTAATCAGCACAAGGTTAATACCGGAATATCACCGGAAATTACTATGTAGTCTTTACGAGACACACAACTTCAAAACAACAAAAGTTTCGCCCGACCAGTAGGTGACATGCATGCAGACACGACGAATTTCCAGGCTGCACTGTGCACATTGGCATCGTACTAGCAATCACTTGATCAACGCGGCCAAACCAATGCAATGAAATTGAGGTCCAGAAGACGTCTGGCTAAATCCGGTCATATTCACCTTCGAACACGATCTATTACGTATGAGAGACACTTCTGCTATTTGGTGCTGACCTAATGAACCTTTGCGTAGCTATCAGCTAACAAGCCCACGTAGATGTTGAGCTAGGAACAGTCGGTTCAACTCCAACAGATAACAAGCTATCGCTTTCCCCTCGCTATGGGGCGCATCTTTCTAATAATAAACAGATGTTCTCGAAGAATTGAGTGTCTGACATCGTCGGATTTCTAGCGGGGCGCAGAATATTTGCTGCCGACTATAACTACGTTTACAACAATGACGCCGCTGAACGTTATGTATGTATGTCTATCTATCTATCTACCTGCAACGAGGCCGGAATGCTGCTCAAGCGCTGTCCAGCTTCGTGTCTTGCTGCTGCTGCTGTTGTTAGCCTGCACCGATGCGGCCGCCCTTTGCACCCTTCGTCGATCCGCGACCGACGACCATATTGCTTGGATTCCCTACGAGATGATTGGACCTGACCGGCCCTAACCTCACCCGCCGAAGGTGAGATCACTGAACAGACAGGCAGCCGGGCTGCTAGCCCGATAACCGGACAGACAACAAGGAAGGCTGACAGCAAGGCTGGCGAACGACGAGGCCGAAGCCTGAGGCCGAAGTCGGTCTAATGTGAGTGAGTGAGATCGGTCGGGTGAAAAGCTATCCGGGTCCCTACCGGGCCTTTTTTTCCTTTCGCCATCTCTTTTTTCAGTTGTCGTGCAGGGTAGGGTCATCGTACCCCCCCCGCTCTCCTTCGCCTTTCGCTCTGCGGATATGTTCTTGGCAAATGCCGGCAATGCTTACATAGCACTCGCATTGCCGCTTGACATATTGGACTTAGGCTGCATTCTCGAATATGTGATCTGCCATTATTAATAATAATAATAATAATAATAATAATAATAATAATAACAGAGCATCATGAACCTGGCTTAAACGTTCATACCTCACAATTGTAAAACCGAAAAATTATAGTAGTGGTGATAAATAATAATAATAATAATAATAATAATACCAGAGCATCATGAACCTGGCTTAAACGTTCATACCTCACAAATGTAAAACCGAAAAATAATAGTAGTGGTGATAAATAATAATAATAAGTAGGATTGCTGCAAAGATAGCAATAGCGAAAAATAAAAAGACAATTTTGACAGCAATTCTGCCACATCAGGTTGGAGTGGCTATTAAAGGCGGCGCAGAAGCACTAGTACATGCTACACGTGCCCTCTTAGAGACTGAGGACCAAGTAAGGGTTCTGGTGAAACTTGATTTCTGCAATGCAATGCTTAATACTTTAAGAAGAGACCGGATACTAGATGCAGTGATGAAGAAACGTCCAGAGCTTGTGCCTATGGTCTGGCAAAGTTACAGAGATCCTTTACTCTTAACCTGGGGAACAACTTCAACATTGCGTTCGGAAGCGGGCATTCAGCAGGGTGACCCGCTAGGGCCTGCTCTATTTAGTCTCGGTATATCAGATCTAGTATCGCAACTACAGAGCCCTTTCAATGTGTGGTATCTAGATGACGCCACGCTTGCCGGCCCTGCAAGTATCATCGCAACAGATTTAAGAAGAGTGCTGCAGTTTGAAGAAGACGGGGGACTGACACTGAATGCCGCAAAATGTGAGATTACTGCTGTCGGGGGCTCACTTCAGGAAAGGGAAGAAGCAATTCAGAAGATCACAGAAATACTCCCTGGCATCACGCGTGTAGAGCTAAACAACTTAGAAGTTTTGGGGGCACCCGTAAAGCAAGACGGAATTTCGCATACACTCTTTGTAAAAAAAGAAGCCCTTACCAAAATCCGTCCACGACTGACACGCTTGCATCCTCAGGCGGCGCTGTGCATTTGGAGATATAGCCTAGGGTCTTCAAGATTTAACTATATACTGCGTGCATGCTCTGCTTTAACGTGCCCCGAAGAATTAACGGCGTATGATGACGTCAGCAGAAACATACTTAGTGAAGTCCTAAACGTAAATTTAAAAGAGAACACCTGGCAGAGAGCAAGTTTTCCGATACGTGAAGGTGGTTTTTTTTTTTTTTTTTTTTGAGGGGGGTGGAAAATGCATTTACGCACACTCGCCAATGTTTTGGCGGGTAGTGTGAGACAAAACGCAGGAGAGAGAGTACGTGACTCAATCTAATTCCAGCGCACTACCCACTAAAAACCACCCCCGAGAACCCCCTCCTGGTTCGGAATTGTGAACCATTACTTCGAGACCAGGAGAGGGGAGTCTCACGCTTCAACCCTCTCCATAGTCTGTGGGTGCGACCCGAGCAGGTAGGTCTGCTCTGGTGCTCTGTGGTGTATGCGTCCAGCATGTTGTGGGCCGCCCGGCACCGATTGAGATTTAGCTGGAGAAACTTAAACATTACTCTGCCTGGGGGATTTCGACCTGGGGGGCATTGCCCACCTTTTGCCAGTCTTCCGTCGGCGCGAGGGTCCTACGGCAAAATTGTTGCCGGCCCCGATTCGATGGCGGTTCAGCGCGACTAGACGCTCCTGGTAAAGCGTCAGGCCTGGGCTGAGCCGTAGCCCCTGTTTTCGACTCTCCAGATCGAATAGGCTCCTTCCGGTTACGCGACTCTTGCAGCTGTGTGCGGTATGACGGGCAGGCCATACTGTCGGCTCTGTGACCCGAGACATCGCACACGATACAGTGTGTCGTCTCGGCCTTACACGCAGCCGCCGCATGATCTGGCGATCCGCATCGGCGACAGAGGCGGGCGGCCGACTTGGGTGCCTCGCAGGTTGCCGCCTTGTGGCCGGGTCTCTGGCAGTTGAAGCATGTGGGTAATCTCTCCCAGACCTCGGGCCTGCACCTACTGCCCGCAATCAGGATAGATTGTTGAGCTTGAAGCCACCTGGCTGTAGGGGCCGTCACCTTAAGCAGCGTGTACCAGCGGGTCGAGGTGCGGCCCTGGCGTGGGTCACTCGCCACTATGGGAACTGCCTCGGTGGCTCCTAGTAGCTGACGGATATCTGCCTCTATCCTTTTAGCGCTGACCAGAGGATTAATGCCCCATAAGGCCACTTCTCGCATGCCGGCACTCATTCGGCTGTCAGCCTGGTGGCCGGTTGCTTTGCTGATGCTATCGGCCAACTGAGCCCCAAGTTCATGGGTGATGCCCCGTAATCGGATAATGACGTCACCGTCACCGTTCCTAACGAGGCCGCTCACGGCCGACTCCACCTGTGCATTGTCCGCCAGGTGAGCTCGGAGGCTCTTTACTGTGTCGGCCCAGGTCCGGCCTTCTCCGACCCTGACCCTGACAGACATTTGTCCCGCCAGGGCCGAGGCCGGTAAAGGGGACCTACTCGCATTTGCTGGCAGCCGACCCCTTTGTTGCGTGTCTGCCCGGCAAAGCTCTATAAGGCCGTCCCGTGACGACTGGGACACAAGGGCCGCCAGAATCCGCTGCATTGGTCCTGATCGCCACTCATGGGCAACGTATAAAAGAGGGGGTTTCGTGGTCGCTGAGACTGAGAGCTGGGTCATGCGCTCGATAACAGCGCGAAACAGTGTAATCGCAGCCTCATCACAGGGTTTGTTGGGATGTAGAATGCCTACGACAAGGTGACGATTCTCGCCACCGTTGCCTGGGGTCCCAGCGAGTGACTCCCAGGTATCTGTGGTATGCAACACCGCCGCCGTACCTGGGGGCTGTGTAAGCAGCCGTGGTAAAGAGGGGAATTGACCGGCGAGGCCGGCAAGTACCTCTGAGTCAGCCTTTGCTCCCGGCACGACCAGCACGCCCCTCACTTCCCTGAGAGAAGTGATTCCCTCCGAAGATGAGGGAACCTGCCGAAGGGAGCCCGGGGGCCAGAACAGGCCCGTTAGTTTGGCAAAGTCTTCAGCCGTCGTCGCTGCCGAGATACGCGACTCTAAATACACTCGGGCAGCCTCAGGGTCCGCCGGAGCACATCGCAGGCAGATTGCTGAAGGGTCCGAGGATTGAGAAGGCCGCGCCAGCAACTCATCTCGTTCCCTCTGCACCGCCTCCAATGAGCTCCGGAGGCTCCCGACCCTCTCCTCCGCGTCCTTTAGCGAGGTCCGCAGAGAAACCTTGAAGGAATCCACTGCCGTTTCGACCCTGTGGAGGTCCAGGCCCAGCTTCTCTGATATCTCTTTTAGCTCAATTCTGGTGTTTCTTAACTTGCAGGACTCTACCACTGTCCTGACATGTCCTTTGAGGACCGTTAACGCCCAGCCGTATGCTGCCTCCGCGTCAAAGCCTTGTTTGAGATTAGCCTCTGCGCAATCCGTCATCCCTGTTGCGAAGGTCGTCTTGGGTGTCACGGTGTGTTGTTCGACGACGTCAGAAACGCGTTTCTTGTCAGAATGAATTCCCATCGTGGTATCCGATGGACGTTTTCGAATGCCGAGAGACTCGACGCACGAGTTATCCATCTCCATCGAAGATTCTACATCGTCGACGTCTATGGCGGGACGGTTTAGCTCCGCTACGGGAGCGTTGAGGTCGCCCCCTATGTCCTCGCTGGTAGGCACCGCAGGATCAGGGGGCGGCCTCGCGTGGCTCGACGACGGCCGTACGGGCATTGTACCTCTTGTTCCCCCAGATATCTCGGGAAATGTAGCAGGTATTGTTGCAAGCGCCTTAGATTATGCTACGTTTGAGCAAGTCTCTTACGGTGGCGAAATGGCAAGGCGATATCTATAGCCGTTCGCTATCAGAGTTCTTGAGAAAGAAACAGTAGCAGCGTTGCCGCGTCTGTCTGGCCTGCGTCTCGCCGGGTAGGCGGACAAGGCCGGCAGTGGCGCCGCCCTGGTAGCCACAAATGGAACTACAGGTCGACACTTAGCTCACAGCGGTTACGAGATGCGGACACGCATCCGCGTCGCTCCGCGGGCTCTGCGCACGAGACGCGGGTGTCAAATCGCACAGATTACACTACGGGTGTCAAAGCGCACAGATCACACTACGAGTGTCAGAGCGCACAGATCACGCCACGGGTGTCAAAGCGCACAGTTCACATCACGTGTGTCAAAGCGCACAAATCACATCACGAGTGTCAAAACGCACAGATCACATCACCTAGCACGGATGTCACGATAACAGCAAAGTCTAGTAGACCAAAAGTGTCGCGGAGCGGACGTCCGTTCGCGGCAACGATCAGCACGAGACTACGTGAAGGTGGTCTGGGAATAAGGAGTGCCACTGACCTAGCTACGGTCTGCTACGCTGCCTCACTGGTGCAATTTGGTCCGGTAGCAGCTTCATTAGTCGAAGAGGCAGTTCGACCACAAATAAGATATGAAACCAGTAAAGAACGAGACACTATTAGAACCATGCTAGACCCGGGCCCTTTAGAAGAATATCCTAGCCAATATAACCTAGATCAGCTAAAAAGCAAAAAAAAGAGCAGAGAAATCTTAGACTAGCTTGTTTCCCGGAGAGACCGCGCCGTATTCTTAGCGGCACAAGATAACTTCAGTGGGGGTTGGCTGAAAGCCTTACCCTCGCTCAGCTCGGCACCATGCTGGATCCCAACTCTGTCCGCATGATATCAGCACTTAGAATCGGCGCTAGCGTCTGCGAGCCGTTTCAGTGCAAACTGTGTGGGGAGATGGTAGATTCCAGTGGCCTACACCCACTAAGTTGCCCGAAGAGCGCCGGTAGATCGTCCAGACATGCTGAACTAAACGGTGTGATCATAAGGTCCCTTAGGAAAGCCGGTATACCATCTACACTTGAACCGAGAGGTTTAGTGTCCGCTGGCGAAGAAAGACCTGATGGGGTGACCATTGCATTATGGTCACATGGAAAGTCCCTAGCTTGGGATGCAACGGTTTCATGCACAACCGCGGCTTCCTATTTACACTACAGCTCTGTTGAGCCGGGGTGGGTAGCAAAGCACGCGGACGCCAGAAAACGGTTTAAATATGCTGGACTGGAAACAAGATATATATTTGTGCCTATCGCCATGGAGACACTAGGACCAATCAGCAAGGGAACCGAAGCATTTCTCAAATATTTAAGTAAGCGAATTCAGGAGGTCACGAACGACCGAAGAGAGGGTTAATTTTTGAGGCAAGCGTTGTCCTTGGCCGTTTGCAGAGGGAATGCGGCATCTATTTTAGGCGCCATGAAGTGAACTAATTATTTAAAAAACAACTTTGCAATAATACGTTTAGGCCTCACAACTGTAACATTGTTTAACATGTAATAAATAATGATACTAATAATAATAATAATAATAATAATAATAATAATAATAATAATAAACCGTGCTGGTGCATCGACGCGTTATCTATTAGGCTTTTGGTATTTAGTATTTTGGCGTGAATTGCCAATGTTGTCATAATGAGGTAACCCGTTATGAGTATTGAATCACGAAACATGCGTGCTCTATCATCGACACCGTCAATACGACTGTACCCCTTGTAGTGCTGAACGTGTTTATTGGACGTTGTTTACTTGAAAGTTTTTATTGGGCGGTGTTGCTAGTAATGCTTTTGTTGCCATCCTAGAATCAGTGACTGTGTTTTTCCTATCACACTTGTAAAGACAATGTCATTTAATAATACCCGTACGTATCTTTTTCAAATAATTGTTTTCTTACGTCCGTCTAAATTACAAGTACAAGATGAATGATGTTTCTGCATTCTTATCTGGATAATTAAGCGAATATATATTAAAGCGAATACATCAAAAGATTTTTGTGTAATCATATATGCGTATAAAGCAAGCTATTTGATGATCTTTGTTTAGCTGGATTACTTAGAGACACCACAAGCTTATGGCATAACGCCCAAAATAAGGCCGAAAAAGAATCGTTGAAACTTCAAACCAAGTGGTAAAAACAACAAAACTACACCAATAGGATAGTGACTTATCTGTAAGCTTTTGCTCCCTATACCCGCACGTAGACTTTAAATAATAGCTATACTAATCAAGACTGAACTCCGCATACAAGTGTATATTTATTCAGTGATTTCATCACGCATGATTTTGATAAGCTTTTAGATATCTTTATTGCGTTGTTTCTGTCGCTGTTAAATCAGACTAAACAATTACTAGATAATCGCAATCGCTATATTATCGACTATAATATACAACCATAAACAACACTGTCACATGCACGGTTCTGGCTCATAAGATGTATGTATGTATGTACTACATTACATAGTATTTCCACTACATTAATCGCAGACCGAGTGCCCCAACATGACTTAAATTGACACAAATTATTAGTTGCTTTACAAAGAAAAAGGCGTAGCTAGACTTTCCGGGACTAAAGGGTATACTAAATCATTTATGCATGTAAACGCGTACGGGTTCTGAGCGAACCGTTAATGATTGCTGTCGCCCATTTTAAGTGGGTCCACTCGAACAGGTAGGTGAAACATTAAGATGCGATCCTTGACGAGCTATAGATAACCAGGTACAAGCATTAATAAAGAACAAATATCTGTCCTATAGAGAGTGGCATGGAACCACACGGCTAGACAGAAACGCCGGGAGTAGCAAATCCGTTCCGATGACACCAATGCGTCGAACGTATCAGCCCTTTGTACAGTTACGACATGTTCGAAGTCTTCTGCATCTTAGATCTGTACATGTCCCGATGCAGCAGTGCGTGACACGGGCTGGCATTATGTCACACAATAAAATAAATTGCATTGTAATGCATCGTACACATTGAATGGGATGCCAGAATAAAAACTCGCTAGTGAAACTTGAAAGACGCTTTAAACGAGGGGCTTGAAATAGAATATTATGATTACAATAGCACAGGTGCGCTTCGTCTATAAGGCGCCCACCAGTCAGAAATGTCTGCCTTTTGAAATGTATGCTGCATTCACAAGGAGTAGGCACTATAGTATGGTGCAATGTCGAGTCGTAGTTTCACTCAAGGAAAAGGTGTATTTCAAAATATTTAGGTTTCACTTTAACAATTGGAGTGGCTCGATAATATCTAAGAATTTGAGCATTATTTTTTTGCGAGGTATTGTCACATGTTATAAGAGGCCTAGTTATTTTTTAGGAATACAGCCTTGGAACGCTTGGAAAATTAAAAATGCGCGACACCCGGCTTATGGTTGCAATTTGCTTGATTGACTGCATATACATTGACAGTCGATGCATTTCGTTTAAACTCCATAAGTTTTATCTCACTAACCCGAACATAAATCTCAGAACCTGACTATCGACGCTGTTAGGACATACGGTCATATTTCTCCATCAAACGCTAAGGGCGTATCACCGGTCATTGTAATATTACAAGGAGAACTCGCGATCTACATCTAGGCACGATTATACACCTATGTAGTGAAGTTATGCGTGACGCTCGCTAATAAATGTTAATTTACTACAGTTCTAGGAATACCTCCACTACTTGGCGGGTTGGTAAAGCACAATATTTAAGTTTTCTTTACCAAGATTCTTCAAAAAAGCTCGTCTTGAAGGTGGAATGTGAACGCACTCACGTATGCGCGAATTTCAGGTCTCCTATATGAAATAAACCAATGCACTATAAAGTGAGCATTCTCCTAAAAAATCGTTTGGGTCTACTAAATGGCTTTACGTTTTAATTTTTCAAAAGGGTTCTGGGACTACTAAACAATTACATGAACAGAAATGGGACCCCCAACTAGAGAAAGGAGCTTCGGACGCGGGCGGAAAATGACGTAAGTGTTTGGAATATCTTTAAGACAGCGGAAAGTAAAGCTAGAAAAGACTGATCCAGCTATATAGAAAATTAGAACTATAAATGATTATACCGCTCGGAGGGTAAGAGGAGGAATTGGTAATACGATGTATCGTCGTCCCACTCAGCTTTTTAGAAACTTTAGCGTGTAATTCCGCTTGATGGATCTTGTGGCACGTTTCTTAATTATATATATATATATATATATATATATATATATATATACATATATATATATATATATATATGTATACATATATATGCTAATTTTAGTACACATTAATGAATAATGTTTCATTGTCTATATATAGATATACCTTAGGTACAAAGCGGAGTGGCAATAATAGTGTATTACCTGAATATATATATATATATATATATATATATAATAGTCATTTTAAAATGCAGAGTAATAAATTCGGATTAAAAAAATATGTACTTCCATAGTTCTAACTATGCATGGTTGTTGTGAGTTTTTATTGTCCTAAATATATCGATTTTTCTTTTGTCTTAGCTATGTATACTTCTTGCCATGTAGCTTAAAAAACATAAGCTGAAATGATAAGCTACACAAACAATAAGAAGAGGAGGGTACATCAAGAGCAAGCGAACTTTGGCCACTGTCAAAGTAGTCCAGGAAGTTTGGGATTCATGAGCGAGTTTAAAAACGCGGCTGGTCTTGTTGCATTGTTGTGCATTAATCCCCGTGAGTTTCTAAAAGGTTGCGTTTGCTGGCAATATCTTGTACTCAAGCGGGCAATGACTGCTGTTGGCAGTTATGTGGAGCTATTCGTCTAACTGGTGGATGCAAAATACTCTATAACAATTTGCGTTTTGTATACATTTGTTATAGTGGAGTATAAATAGTGAAAATACACTAGCCCATTTATTGATAATAAATATACCTACATAAAATGTGTATATTATTTAACCCAATGCTGACTCTTTTTGGCACACATGCAAAGATAAAGCCAAAGTAAAAGAAAATTCCAGACGATTAATCCTGATTGATCCTGACTGCTTCGGCTACTCGTAGGTAATCCGCTGGGGACACCGCGTCATCATAGCGTAATGAGCAGACAATTCGAGCATGTCCGTCAGGTTGCGACACCTACGGTGGCGTTGTATTTCCAAGTAATTCCGAGTATGTTTTTGTATATATGGGCCATCAATCAAAATATACTTGACATTACTTCAATGTACAGTGCCACCGAAGATGTTGCAACCCGGCCAAGCTCGAATACATATACAGATTTGGGCTATCAACAAAAATATACTCCGAATTACTTTGAAATACAATGCCAGCGTAGGTGTCGCAACCTGGTCAAGCTCGAATTGCTGGCTCACAACGCTACGCTAGGATAGTGCAGTGTCCCCAGCATAGCGATATATATATATATAAATATAGCCAAAAACAAGGCTCCTCGGAACTACGCTTTGTCACGTATAAGCAACAGCGAGTTGCTCCTTTAGGGGCAAACACCTCCGGGCACGCTATAGGGTGCATTATTTATACATTCACGCTACCTGCCTTAGTTTTCTACGACGAGTCTAAATAAGGTCCTAGTAAATTATATCTCTTATACATGTATATATGCATATATATTTTTATAGTTTTCACTGCAGTGTCTAATTTAGACAAGTTTATTTAAATCGTGTTTAAAAAAGTCCAAAGTAGCGGATAGTCTACACAAATTTCATTTATTCACACAATTAGTGTCGATAATACCTAAGTACAAAGATTTGGCTAGGCGTCAGGAGCTCACAAATGCAGTTACAAGATTTGTATAAAATATAGAATATAAACATATACAATACACAAAGTTATGATGACGTTAAACGGGCCAACTGATTTAGAAAGCCAATGTTACTCCAAACAAGACCGTGATATCTAGAGCATTCGGTATGACAATATTTACATCTGCAGTCAACATCGGGGTCGTGGAAGCCTTCTGCACTGCATAAGTGGTGGTTGTAGCCGTGTACCGAAAAACGCACTATCAGATGACGATTCGGTCAATCGGGCCCTTTCCACGCGTCGTCAGTTATTGCAGGTGTTATGAAGATATCAGGGTCTATGTCGGCCAGTTTGTCCTCCTGAAGCTGAATGAACGCCTTGTATGCCTCTGTCTCCTGCAGCCCATACATCCTCCGTATATCTTCTACGAATAGCGAGGTCCCTGTCAGTACATAAACCAGGCGGTTGCGCGCGGAGAAGTGCAGGCCCAGAACTCGCTTTAAAAACGCGGGCTTAACTCTCTTCAGCGTTGCGAGGTCGTTTATTTTGAGGTGTCGCCATATCAGCTGCACTCCGTGTGTAGCCGTTGGCGCGACCTTGAGATGGAATAGGCGCAGCGCGGTATCGATGGAGAGCCTCTGAGGCGCTTCGATTGTTGTTGACGCAATCAGAGCCTTTCTCACCCGTTGTTCAACGTGCAGGCGGAACGCAGTCCCTGTTGTGGTGAGAGTTATGCCGAGGTATGTAAAGGAATTTACATACCTGACTGGCGCACCCCCCAAGCGGAGTTCGTCGCTAGCACCCAGGCGACCTCCTCTGCGGAATTTGAGCGCCTCAGTTTTACTGTTGTTGATGGTAAGACCAACCTCGCTGACGTACCTCGTCATTGTGACTATTGCTTCTTGTAAGTGGTGTCTGCTCGTACTGAGCATCACCAGATCGTCAGCGTACAGAATGGCTTTGACGAGCGGATGCCTCGGTGTGATCCGTGAAGGTAGATCGCTTATGAGGACTGCGAATAGTAGCGGGCTGATGTTATCCCCCTGTGCAAACCCCGTCGTCGGCTCGAAACTACCGCGTATCACTACCCCGTCGTCGATTAAGATCATATTCTTCTGTAAAATATCTCTGAGGAGTTCTAGTATTCTGGGTGATACAGCAGATTCCGCGAGCTTCTCTAGCACTCGAGCGTGATTATGAATCGAATGCTGCTTTGAAATCTGCAAAGATGGAATAAAAAGGCCGTCTGAGCCTTGCTAGCGTCGATTGCACTTCTTCCATCAGTTTTTGACACGCCGAGGTCGTCGATCTGCCCGTCCTAAATCCATGTTGTTCGTCGGGAAGGACTCCTCTGGACTCAAGAAAAGGTGTGAGGAGGCGGATTAGTAGTGTGGATAGGAGCTTGTAAATACAACTTTTCAAACCGACGGACAGCCTTTCTTTTTCGGAATGACAATAATCACACAGTCTCTCCAGTTATCCGGAACCTTTTCCTGAGGCAGGCAGGCATCGAAGAGGAACGTCCACTGCGGAATAAGTACGAGGGCAGTTTCAGGTGTTCGTTATAAATGCCGTCGAGCCCGCAAGCCTTCCGTGTAGGCAGATGAGCAATGGCTTCTTAAACTTTTGCAATTGAGAAGTCTTTCTCCAACTCATTTCGCAAGAGTTCGTCCACCTCGGACCATACACTGGCATATTGAGGGGTGTGCATTGGAATCGTATATCATTGCATTGGTATCGGCCGCCAAGACATTTCTAAAGTGCGACTGCGGAGCGTCTGGCTTTACTGTACAAGTGGACCTAGTTGGCGCTCTGTGACGTAGCCAGAGATAAGGAACGCGTTCACCTTCCTTCAGTAGTTTTTGTTCGCGGAGGTTTTGAAATGCAGCTTAGATGGGCTTTAGTCTCGGTCTCAAGCAGCTCTGGAGGCCGCTGGTCAATAGGCCGCTGGTCAGGGCTGTAACATCGTCATCCGCCGCCGCTGTCAATATCTCCACGAACTCTAATAGCTTTCTCTCGTCTAGGCTGCAGGAGCCTGATCGACGAGTATCTGAGGCACTGGTCGTGGCGTTAACGGCTATTTGGAGACCGACCGGAACGTGCCAAGTGAGGCGTTCTCCTTCGCTGAGCGGGTGATCTGCGCCCTGGAACACAAGCTCGTCACTCGAGAGATTCGTGTCAAAGGTCTACTGTTGATCGGTCCCATAAACGTAAACACTGCCGGATCGTTCGCAATCCAGAAACCAAAGTCGGAGAGCACATCAGTGAGGGCGACTGTTTTGCTATCACCCGGTTTGTCGAGTCTTGCGTTAAAGTCTCCAGCGACGACGGCTCTGCCGTTGCGGGGGAGCAGTTGAAGGCAGCGGACGAGTCTCTCAATCATCTCCGACGAGCTTTCGGCGCCTGATGGCCTGGCGTACATAGCAATGATACTGATGACTTCCCCACATAACACAACACAGTTATCCTCAGCGAGCACTGCATCTAAGCTTCCCAATCGGTGATTGTACAACACAGCCACTCCCCCACTTGCACGTCCAGTCTGGCTTGAGCGGACGGCGGGGCAGGACACAGAGTAAAAGTTTGGTAGATGTATAGGGGCGGTAGACCAGGTTTCTGTCAGGATGACAGCATCTACAGAGGCGAACGCTGACGGGGGCATTAGGTAAAAGGAGCTTGAGAGGTCTTCACAGTTCCATAGAACTAGTTGTAAAACTTTCCTCTCCGGGTTTTCGCTTTGGGGCCTCGACCCTTCTGTAGTGCTGTTTCTATGAAGTCGCTCAGCATAGGCTTGTCGGGTCTGGGAGACGATCGACGCCCGCTTGCTCGCAACGATTGCTGGTTCGTACGTTCGTTCGTACGTCCCCTCACAGGTCCACTGCGGTCGTGTTGTTGGTTGCACAGAAGGGAGATTAGACGGTCCAGTATCGCCGACTTCTGGTAGCTCGAGGTAGGTGCTTGCCTCTTCTACTTTTGCTTCGTCGCGCGCGCACTCCCTTTCGAGATGCTCGTCGACGAGCCGCCCATATTTGATATGGCTTTGGCACAGGCGTCCCGCGCATCCGTAAGACTACTATACGAATAAATTCCTTTGTGTACAATGGCCCGATGCGTCCGAATCATATTAATCACGTCGAAGTCTCCCGTCGAGGCTCCTTGGAGTAAGCAGTCGTTAGCATCCTTGCATTCCTTCTGGAGTTGAGGAAACGTCATCACCGACAAGGAGCAACTCGGTCGCTGCGACGTCAAGGCTCCGGCAAACTCAAACACCTTGCCGAGGAAAATGTCCTTGTTGAATTCCATGCATTCGTCGTATTCACAGATCAATGACGTGAGTTGGTTGTGGGTTTTTCTCCAAAAAACCCTGTGCTTGTGTCAATGCCGTAGCTGCATCTGACTTCGAACACACATGGATCACTAACGGGGTCTTCTTCGGTAATTGTTCGAGTCTTTTACCCTTCCGCTGACGGACGGTTTTATCTCCAACAATCAACACCGATTTTGGGAGTACCTTGGGGCTACGCTAGCTTTCCGGCTTACCAATCTTAGTTGGTTGAGTAACATTATCAAACGCCTCATGCGATGCGTTCGTAGGTCTGTTCGTTAAGTTAGCCACACGTTCTTCAAGAGTTCTCAACCGTAGCGCTAAATGGGTAGCAAAGTTCGCAAAATCACTTGTGAGGGGTTCTTTGTCGAGCACTGCCAAAAACTCCTCCGCTGGGCTCCTTTTCGTCACCGAACTTGCAAGCTACGTGAAATTCACGTTTACATCCTCCGCATCTAAGTAGAACACCACTCAAGCAGTCGCCACATCTACTACAACCCATTTCGACTTCTATCGTATTCGAATTCTTTGTGTTTGTTGACATTATCGATTCAACAGAACGTTTCTTGTTTGTTGATGTTGTCAAGTCAACGGACCAGTCGGAAGCTCCCCGCTTCCGCGAATCCGAGCGGTCCACCGTGAATCTGTGAGCACGCTACACGACGGAACAGCAGCCGCTTCACTCAGTCCGCGCTGCCAGCTAGTGCCAGAGAAGACGATGGGTGGGAGTGTGGAGGAGTGGAGGAGTGGCGGAGAGAGAGCACGTTCGCTCGCCAGCCGGCCTACTCAGAGCCGATCCTCGGTTCGCTACAACGGACGCATAGCAGGCTCCGACTCGGCACTCACATAATGCACCGGTTCAGGGCGAATCCGAGTGCGCGCACGAAACCAGCAGTGCACAGCGATGAACACTCAACTCACGATGTTTTCTCGGGAGCACAACTGTCGCGTGACCGAGGCGGGTTAGAGCACGGGGCGATGTATCATAAGCGTATACACTGGCTCTAGAAAACAAATTCCTGGAGCAACACTTGGCCCAACGACTTCACAATGAATGTTTTGGCACCAACTGAGTTCATAAAGGCTTCTAAAATTAACTGAAATCGCCAAAAATCGACGAGAGCACCGATGCACACCGGCTGAAACCGAAACCGGAAGTAGCGGACAGTCACATGTCCTTACTAATCGCACTATTTTTCAATTGTTTTGCTTTCACTTGCGTGCTTAAAGCACAAAGGCAAATCGCTAAATCTACGCATTTATTCTTGCTCATTAAGTCTAGACTAAACTACGTTTTCCAGTGTTTTGACAAAAACCAAAATCCAAAAAATTGACAAAGACGGAAATGACTGTAACGAAATGAAGACTAAAACACAAAATACAGCGACTCCGTGCAGTAGACTTTCACTATAATCATTTGTAGTAAATGTAATTTCCCGTAATTGCACCAAAAGTTGCCGCAATGGTTTAAGGTAAAAATAAAGATAATAACTTCCTTTAGCGCTATTTAAAATAATCTTAATAATGACATTCTTAATAAGATGCACAAACTGCTTTCCTAATGTTTTATGTAGCTTCGTATAGTCGACACGACCAGACGTCAACTTTTATGTCCGTGAGTATCTCATGGCATTAAAGTTGTTTTATTCCGGCTTTCCTTTAGAAAAGGCATGCAGACCGGACATTATTTGTCTGTTTAGATAAGATTGTTTCGCAAAATCCACAAGGAAAACCTCAACGAAGATTTTCGACCTATTACCCCAGAGGAACAGATGCACAATAAGGATACTTGACTTCTCGCAACAGAGTACGAGGAAAACAGAAACAACAAGTAGCCTTCGTAAAGCGCTTAGAATGGAGAAGTGAGTTAAAGCAATAGTTAATGAAAGAAGTTAAAAGAAAAGTCATACGCTGCTGGGGGCACGACAAAAACGGGAGTCGATTAGACACTAAACCAGGTCCAGTGCCAGTAGAGGCGTATGCGTCGAATTAAATACCTAAAGACCAGGACAGCAAAATGTATCTCCAATTAGACATTTGCTTTCTTATATATGATGCCTGTGTTGAATGTAAAACAAAGCCGCTTTTTGAGCGGCTCCAGTGGCATAAAACGTCGCGGACATGGTAGCGGTGGCCTCTATTTCCAGGTTTCTCTGGAGGAGCACTAGACATAATCGAACTCACTTGTCCTTAGCGTTGGTCAATAGGAGCGCTATCACATGCCCTGGGTTTGCTATTACATTTAGCTAGACCCTAGACTAGTTCGGGCTTTCTCCAGCAAATTTACAAAAGCAAAAAACCCTTATTCCTCCCTACCTTAAACTACGAAATTGCATGACGCATTATTTGACTGCTGAGACGCGCCTGAGTGAGGACAGCTTGTTAAACAGCGACACGCGGGTAGGCGCCCCGGAAGGCGGTTAGAGGCGGCAACCTAGCATAGATGGAAGCGGCGCAATGCCATATCGTGTAGTCCGTCTTACTGAAGTGGGAAATATACATGTATCGGTGATGGCCTTATCTATTATGAGCATGTATATTGTAAATTAACCCACTAAACAAGGAGGTTGTGTTAGCTGTACACATAGCCAGAGGCCAATAATTGCTGATTACTTTTGTGACCCTTGCAGCTGCTAAATAAATCTCACAATACGATAGTTCTCCATACAATGATAACCATCCCTAGTAAATTCTTTCGGCTCCACCGGCCTTGCCTTGTAATTGTTTGGGCCCCGGCAAGATCCATCTCACTTCTATTACCGGCCCAGTAGTCCCATGGAAGCATTGGCGCTAAGACCAAAAGTGCCTCTGTCGAGATGGTCCGGCACGCGTGAGTCACCTTGATGGTTATCCCTCAGTGGGCAGCGAGAATGGTTTTTCCATTGCGGGTCGACCTTAAAAGCAGGTCTGCTTAAATATGGAGCTGTGTACAGTGCTGCTGACTTGGTTACCTAGATGAGTGGTCTTCCCCTTGGCTTTGATGCGCCCACTTTCTCGCGTGGAAGGATACGTACAGGATTCTGGACGAGTTTTGCAACATTAAATACGATTTTAGAATTTATTTAAGTCCATTAGCTGTAGATATCATTTTGACGCCCACTTATTCGGCTACAACGGAAAGAGAAGTCTGTTGCCCGTAGGCAATGAACCAATTATCGACGCGGCGTTTCCGCGTTGTATTTCAACTGATATTCTTTGTAGCAAGAACTGCCATGCCCTTCTATCGCCGGTTGACGCGGCGACTCTGGATCCCAGCTCCGTTAGAAAGCTCTTTGTGATTTTCCCCATTGGGCCTAATGTCTCGAAGGCGATTGGTTGAACGATGAAGTTTTGCTCCAGTTCACGATACTTTGCCAACTTGCGATCTTCAGCGAGGCGAGCGGCTGCTCCGACCTCTCGGCTGGTATGGCGAGCATACGAAGCGGCCAACGTGCAAGACACGGTGACGTCATACACGAGGCAGCGACCTTCATTCCATGGAATTAGAGTCAGGCCGTCCGGACGCAGTTGGCTGTTGGCTGACAGACCGACCGGCTCTTTGACTGCAGACATGTGGGCTGATTGCATTGCCCGGTGTATTACGTCGATCAGCGCTGAATGCCTTTAAAACCTACCGGCGCTCCTTTTGCAAGCCAGAGCATGCTCACCCGTAGAAGACACCGGTAGGTCACATCTAGCACAGTTATGTGCGAAGCAGACTGATTCCCCCAACGCAGGCCGGAGACGATGCGGAGTGTGGTATTGTCCAGCATCGTCCCCAGCTGCGGTAAGGGAATGGCCTGAAGCCATTTTCCGCTCATCGGATCGATCACGGCTCTAAGCCGCGCCTGCTCTTTAACGTTGTTCGCCTGGACCATTAACCGCTCTTGGAACGACTTCACTACTTGCAAGTCCAGGGCCGATTGTGAAATGCGCTCCGGCAGTGGACCCCACTTTTCTGCATAGAAGCGGTACTTCGCAAGGTTTCGTCAAACGATTGAAGCAGGTCCGGTTCGACATACGCTCGTGAGCACCGCAAGAGGTACATCAGCCTCGGAGTTGACAAACTTACGCGAAGCAGGAAAAGGGCTGGATGAGCGTCTAAGAGTCGCAGTCGAGAGCACCAGCGAACAAGGTCAGAGCCTTTTTTAGTTAAAGATACGCCAATAGAGTCGTCAAGAATTGGCGCCCCTAGGAGCTCGAGTTCGTGGTCAGCAATCAACCTGGCAGCTGGTAGAAGATTGCGCACCATTTGAAGCATGGAGCCGAGACGAAGGGCTCTTTGAAAGGGAAAGAAAATTTCGCATTTAGCGTCGTTCAACTTGAGTCCTAAAACTGCCTCGAACTCTATTACCTGGGCAATGTCTCTCTGCACCGCCGAGGCATCACCAGCAAGAGTTCCGTCGTCCAGAAACCAAGGTCGAAGTTCGGAAGAAAGGCGTACTTGAAGTTCATGAATAGCAATGCAAAATAAAGCGGGGCCACAGGGGTCGCCCTGTTGAACACCGGAGCATGACTCGATTAATTCTCCCTGCCAAATTAGCTTGCTCGTAAGCCTGTACATCTGGTATACAAGCGGGTAAAGTCGATGAAGGTGAGTGCGCACAGCTTTAAGCAGGTGGTCCCGCCTGAGCATGTTAAAGGCGTTTTTAAAGTCCAGCTTGACGAGCACCTTGTTTGGAGCACTCCTGTTGTGGTCAACGAATGCCCGAGTTGCATGGACGGCCGCTTCCGCACCCCCCGTATCCCGCAGCCGAGCTGATGAGGAGAGACCATCGCGACGATGTCTGGCATGCTCTTCCTGATTATGATTTTTCCGACTAAGCGGCGCAAAGTCAGGCCGACGGCAATGGGTCTAATGCCACCATCTTTCTTGCGCAAGGCAATAAGTGAGGCGCCGTAGAAAACAGGTAGCGCAAAATCAGGCAACTTGCCATTAATAGCAAGATTGACAAAGCGTACGAGGCTTAGAAGAAGTCGGTTTTCCTCGCCGTCTCTGCCAATAAGGTCCTTCAAGTGACGCGGTCGAAGGCCATCAGGGCCGCCGCCTGAGCTGTTAGGAAAGCTCCGGATGGCGTTGAAGACATCCGACGCAGACACGGTGATCTCATGGGCCTCTCCGGCAGATGGGGGAGGCGGGGAAAAGGATAAGTCAGGTGGACTTGGCGGATGTTTGTCCAGGAGGGCCAGCCTTGTTTCGGCAGAGAGCGGCGCTACTGAGTCGGTGGATAAAAGGACCCTTGCTGCGGAGGAAACATCGCCGAAAGCAAGTTTTTCCTGCACAACTCGAACCATCCCAGAGTTGTTGTGCGACGAACATTCTTGCCGACTAAGTAATGCTGAAGCATATGGGTTAGTTTCGGAACCATTTCCCGCCCGGAATCGGTTAAGATTCTCGCGTAGTACCGATGCGAGGGTGCGGCCGCGTTCCTTCTGGGATGGTATGCAAAATACTGCAGTTGGGAATTGCAGTAGTCTTTTATAAGAATCTCTGCTTGCCGTTGAGCAGACCTCATTGATCAGAGTTGCAAGCTCCAGAGACAAGTTGTCGCGAATACTCCGGGGTACACAGGGAATCATCTTAGATGCGCTCTTGATTTTAGACGTCATGAGGATAACGTCATGCAGTGACGCCTGAGCCGGTGTGCTTGCAGTCGAACTTGCATGGGGTACGTCTCTTGTAGGAAAATTCGGACCGTTGCTTGCGCGACCGCTGACAGTGGAAACGGCCCATCTGCGGATGTCTTGTTGTGACGTCATTGTGAGGCCGCAGGAGACTCCAGTGCGGTGTCGTCCGCGACAACAGGGGAGGTCGCTGTCAACGCGGGATCAGTTTCGGGTGCGCGCAAGCCAGTCAAACTTGAAGCGACAGCAGACAGCAGAGCGTCTTTAAGCTGATCGCGCAAGCCAGCGGTGAGGTTGTTTGGGGATCCGATAGCGGGCCCAACGGAAGTGACTTGTGTAGGCGCGCCAGGGAGAATGCACGAGAATGCCTTCTAGATAGCGCAACTGATGTGCGTTACAATGGTTTCGATAATGGTCGGTATGATCTTTTCAGTAATCGCGAGCATTATCCTGTCAAGACAGTCACCTTGTGGTGGAACGATAGCATTCAATACGAGCTCCTTAACATCCCCTCCTGTTTTTTGGAGCTGCTCTACAGGTCGTGAAGGAGCCTTAGCCCACGACGTGCAGTATACAGAGCACCAAGAAAAGCCAGCGTGTATCAATCGAGTATCGAACGTACAACGTATGTCGAACAAACATTCAGGTCGCGTGGGCAGACACCGCGTCAGGCCCTCGCGTCAGAAAACCATCGCCCGTCGGCCGATAATGACAGTCTAGACTAGTGAGTGGCGGGCGAGCCAACCATTGAAAATGATTAGTATCATTCAGGCAAACTTAAACCGGTGTCGGATAGCCCATGACTTGCTCGAAGCATGCAAGCGGTCGAAACGGATATACCTATGGCTTCTCTCGGAGCCAAATGTTGTCACTGCGGCGCGGACGGCGAACGTCCACAGTGATAATTCTGCCGACACAGCGATATGGTGGACGCGGCAGACAGGTATTTCCGTCTATGGCAACCGCTAGGGTATACCTGGAGTTTCGTCCAGGGTTTCTCCCGTGGTGGACGAGGCCCGGCGAGATTGCACCAGGACCATTGCACCGTTAACAGATGTCCCGCAGACGCTTACGAGCAGAGCCGGACAAGTGTCTGGCCGCGGCTCATGATCGGGAACTCGATCTGTCTGCTGGTCGCAATGTCCGAGTTGGCAGCCTTGTGCGGCGTGCCAGCCGTAAGGACACCTAGCCGTCTGCACGGCCGGCATCCGGAGGGCTCTCCGCGAGGCCTACCGGGGCATGACAATGATCATGTGTCAAAGGTAGCGCACGATTAGCACGGACGTCCTTCTGATTCTGGCCCGCCAGCTACTGAAGCTTGTTTGCAAGAGACCAAAGTAAATGTTGGATCGATCAAGACCTTGACTAGACGCATGCTCGCGAACCCACCTTCCCACCATATGATGACTTCGGCGGAGGCATGGAGGAAGGCGACGAACTTGTTCGACGCCGTTTTGACACTCAAGACAGCCAACGAAACGGCCAGGCGTGAGAGGTTTGAGCGGGTCTCTCGGGAGAGTGGTCGAGACGAGGAGCCGAGGGAGGGGAGAGGGGGTGGGGAGCAGCCAGGCCCTCATGGTCTCGACGCACCCTCACAGGACGGATTACAAAATGGCATCCCCCTATCCAACCGCAGGTAGACATGCGGGATGATAGTCAGGCATAGAGCTGATTGAAGGGGAACGGCAGAGACGCCTCTCCCACGGCTTCGATGTAATGCCAAGGTAATACCGAGCCTGGGGGGGTAGGGAGGAATCCGGGTTTAGTGGGTTTGCGAGTCTCACACTAGTCACGCAGGCTGCTAGTGGCGCATATGCATCATGCATTCCCAAAACCTCCCAGAACAAAAAGAACAACCACCCTTATAGCGTGGGCGAAGGTGTGAGCCATGCTCCCTGCCGGAGACACACCCGGGAGCTGGATCCGCACGCTTATACCCGATGTACCGATGTATAGTAGTATGACGGCCCAAACATGGGCCTCTCACGTACGTCGCAACCCAGATCTTCACGACACACGTACACTTTCAGCACTGCATAGTCATGATTGCGAAAACGCTTTATGCGCACCATGCCAGCCTGATGTGAGAGAGCAGACACAACTAGAAGCCAACGAGCTTGAATTGGAAATCGAGAAGAGTGGCCGAGACACGCGAGCAGGCCCTCCCTCCGCACGGTTTCGACGCATCTCCGATTCCTGGAACAAACCTACTGATAGATTAATGAGTAGATTTTAGTTCCACAGCTCTGCTTGCGCATAATGCACTTAGTAAAGCCTTTGAACAAAAGCTAAAACAAACTAACAAGAAGCAAATACAAACATAGCACAATTTGAACTCACGCAATTTTACCAAAGCAATAATTCTTAAAAAACGTTCAGCCCAACCTACCGCTGCTATATGACATATGATGATATCTACCAGGCATCAACCGTACGAAGCTAACTATATGGCATACAAGAAGAAAGATCTCAAACTTTATCCCTCTCTTGAGTGCCTTGCTCCCTATGCTATTCTGCCGTACGTTACTGGAGTTGCCAGTAAGACGAAAAAATGGAACGCTACTCTGTGCTTCCAATATCATCTATTCTGACTTCAGCGCGCCGGGGATCTTGAACTTGTCGGCGCGACGTCATGCGGCCTAATGGAGCGAGTAATCTAACGTTCGGAAATATGAACCTCTGAAATATAGAGCTTTGGAATATGACTCTATAATAAACGAGGCTAGACTATCGTCTGCTACAGTCACACGGAGCTTGGGTATTCAGCTAACGGCCAATATTGACTTCGGCTATCATATAAGTTAAGTCCTCAGCTCAACTCGTCCACAGTGTGTTCCGCTACATGGTGCCAAGGACCCTGAGGTGTGTTTCTGTCTGGATAGGTTTCTTCTGGCTCACGAGCTGATGTACTGTTTCAAGGCACGGACACCTCATAGGATAACACACAAACATTGTTTAGCGACGCACACACCTTACTATTACGGCGTTTTTGTTGAATATGGTCGATAGGCAATCTTGATATGCTGTGTCCTGTGTCGCCCCTCTCCTACGTGGAATAAATGTATTTTTTTGTCAGCTTGATAGTGAGGAGTGTCAGACCCTTTTTGGCGTCAAACAAAGCTACCCACATTGTCAATATTATACCTATCGTAGGGCTAAAGCTCGCTCCGGCAATGAATAAGGAACTCATAATGGAAGAGGTTTAAGCATGGCGAATGACTAAATAACACTGACAGGATCGTTGTAATCTGCTTATTTTGGCTTTTCTGAAAATTGCAGGCAACATCGTATAAAGTATTCTTGAATTAATATGTAAGCTACGTCGTTCTAGAAAACTCTTTCTACCAGAAAAAAACTGCTCTTCCAGGGCATTCGTCAGTTCATTAAACGTTTTTTATGTTTACCCCACAGTTAAGCGTATTTGTGCATGTCAAACGTTCAGTTCCTTAGCTACCTTTCAAATGCGAATACGCTTTATAATAAACAACGTAAATGTCGCACTATGACAAGATAAATACATAATCGTGCTAAACGGTTCGCCAAAAGAAAGTACTGTTTATAGCAGTTTGCGTCCCTGCGCAGTCAGTACAAGCAGGGGAAGAATATATTGTATTAGGTTAGAAGCACTAATAAATCCTTCCACTGTTCCTTGATCCATGCTTCTAAAAACAGTCTTTCACATTCTAAACCGACAGAAAGGTGATGAACCATGTTTTCCAATCCGTATGGCGTATAACTACGGAATGGCATTGGTTTGCGTTTTTTTGTTGCGTTTGACGGAAATGTGCGGGTGCGGTAACTTCTTGTTTGGCTTGCTTGTGGCGGCGCGGTCAAGGGAGATACTGCGCCAGCCATGGTTGTCATATATGTCGGGGGTCGCTGGTTTCATCCCTTTTGTTGATTGAATTTTTTTTTAGCGATACTCGCTGAGAATTGTTAGTAGACCACACCGATGGAGTATGGAGGCACTCGCCTTATAATGCCTTTTAGGCCAACGCAGCAGACAGCTCGACCGGTGCCCCCGAGTAGCTAGGTCCGAGGCGTTAATCTGTCCGTTCGGAATCGAGGACAGTCGCCTATCCGTACAATTATTACGGTCAGTTATTAACAATCTGTCCTTGAGCGAACCACGACAATATATCAATATGAGCTCGTTAGATATCTCAGTATGTACGCGCCCTCGGTGCCCGGTGTTCGGTGAAAAGAAAAAAATATATGCTTTACGGCGATTTCGAGCTCGTAGGGGAGGCGACTTTCCTAGTGGAACGCGCATCAATCAGGCCAAGTTAACCTTAACTGACAATAAAGAAGGAAGTCGTTGAAATAACAGTAAAAATCCGTGCCAGTAGCACAAACACATTGTTTAACAATCATTTCAAAGGTCATTTTTTAACAACTAGAGAGAGTGAACGCATAGTATTAAACGAAGCATTACTACAAGCCGTTCCACCACGCAAGTGGGTAGAGCAACTAATGATTTATAGGTACCCTATAAAAACCGTTAAGCAAGTGTCTGATATGGCAAAAAAGCATTTCCCTTATACCTCAGTATCAAAAAGAAGCACTGTATGAACGCACATGCGCGCTTTCTCTCTCTATCGCTCTCGGCGTGTCAGTGTTTTTGTTAAGATTCCTTTTGTCTGCAGCTTTCTATTTTCTTGTTTTTCTCGGCCTGCACACTTTTTTACTATACTCTGGTGCCGTGTTCTCTACCTTTACTTCAAACCTCCCTTTCGTCCTAAGTTATACAGAGTATTAAGTGCATCTTAGGGTTTGAGCGCTCATGTGGAAACATAGTATAAAGTTAAAGATCCTTTTTTTTGTAAAGCAAATAGGGGCGTCATGTTTGCGACGCATGAATGTGCCAAGCCGGATATGCTTAAGGGATTTGCTTTTCATACACCGTTGCTCAGAAACATTCTTATTTGGTCTAAACTACGTATTTATCTATTTCTATCTAGAATTATTATTATTAGCATTATACGACAGTATATTTGTTTTATGACGGATAATGATGCTATCTGAAGCGATTTGTGCTGCCATGAGCATACTTGGCCATCCGCTATGCAAACAAGTCGTTGCAAATAAGTTCCGCCCGAGAAGGCCGTCAGGCGAGTTAGCAGAGGGAAAGGTAGCTTGAAAAGTTCCTAAATGAGAATTGTTAGGGAAATGCAATTTCGCGGAAAGTTGGCAACTTCTGGTTTCTTATATTTTGGTTTAGATAATATAAGCTTATTATTATTACTATGAATATAATCTTCTTATTATATTTATAGTAATAATAATGATATGGTAACCAGTTTTGTAGTATTGCGCTTCCAGGAAAAGCTCAAAATCTACGACGATGGTAAAACAATAAGCATCGACTTGAATACAGATTAGTGAAAATGCCCATAACATTCTATTTGTGCTATTTCTTATGATATACGAGTGTGAATCGTCAAACTGTAGCACTTTGAACTTTAAAAAAATGGTTTAGTTGGCTTTGCTTGAAGGCGCCATTCTTCCGTTAGACACAGGCCAAATCAGTGGCGGCGTTTATTGTTTGAGTGAGCCAAATTTTGTAATATTGTGACGAAGTTAATCACAGCATAGCAACAGGACTGCCAGTCACGGAGACGCCGATGGCTGTTGACGTCAGTAGAGACCAATAAATTATGACGTCAGGAGACCAATCAAACATCCAATTCTATGGCCGACCAGCTACGTGCAGACGACCACATGGCATGTGCAATACCGTCCACGGACCGCACCACAATCATGGCATCAGCAACATCATCATCAAGACTGTGTGCCGACCTGCGGGGTGGCACCGCCGAAGACAACATGCACCACCGGGAAGAAGCGTCTAATCCGACAAATCAACGACGTCATAGATTCGAGGCATCATTGTAACATTATTACTAGACCGCTCGACCAAATAAGTCGCCCGGGAAATGAATGGTTAAAACGCATTCTCCGTCCGGCGACGTTACGAGTCAGATCTTACGCTGTGTGTTATCATTCATTGTCCCGAGTCTTCCGTGTTGTAGTGACCGCCTCGCTGAGTTTGCATCCTCAGCTATCTTTGCGTAACAGACAACGTTACATTTGGTGGCGATGCGATTTGATTGCATCGTTACAATATCGAAGCTCGTAAAATCATGCCATTGTCGAGTTACTATATGGCACCGAAACCAACGCCCAATCCTCCCAGTGGTGGTTCCGATGAGAGAACCGGTAGAAAAAATTCAGTCAGATACGGCAAATGCATTACCAAGGCTATTATAATTTTATAATAAGGTACTATTTTCGACTACAAGGGAAGTATACACAAATGTTTACCAACAATTTGTTACGGTCAATAAAGAATACTACTGCAAATTTTAAAGAAGATTGCACTAAAGCGTCGCAAGAGGCCTGGTTTATGGGCAGATAACTCTTGGATCCTTCAACACGACAACGCACCGACGTACACATCCTAACTGATTTCGCATTATTAAATAGAAATCATTGATTTCCGCAACTTCTCTATTTGCTCGATCCGGCTCCATGCGACTCTTTTCATGTTTCGATAGATAAAAAAAGAACAACGTTTCAATACTACTAAGAGAATTAAAAAAATTGCAGCGGCAACTCAACACAATCCCGAAAGACGCGTTTAAAGATGTTTCGAAGAGTAGGGACAGTGAAGACACAAATATATTGCAGCAGGCGTAAGCTATTTCGGAGGGAACAAAAATACATTCGAAAATTATATAGATAATCTTGTTTTACGAAATATGCATCGAAATGTTTCGGGCCGCCCTCATATACAGGGTGTTGCAGGAATATTTGAAGCGCGATATACAGAATTGTAGAGCTCGTTAAAGCAAATATTTTTTCCAATGGAACATGGTCTCTGAGAAGTATTGTTTCGGAGTGAGAGTGAAATTACTACAATTTGTGACACTGGTGTTTTTGCCCGACATAGGAGCACAAAATGTGCTGTTGCGAGACAACCAGTCTTCCTAGACAGACACCATCGTGTTCGTGATAAAATTCTGCTCTATCTGAAGAATATGCAAGGCCGGTCAGAAGTCGCGACATGGTCGCTTAGAAGAGAATTCGCCAAAAATAAAGTTCTTTATTAGCGTTTACGCCAAATACTTTAGAATCATAACCCTACAACCACTCAGCGCTCAAAGCGGACATATTCAGCCAATGCGCAATTCATGGCGATCATTTTGGTACCAAATATATGTCCATGCGAGCTGTGGTTGCGGAGTAATTACGATTTTTCGGAGGGCATGTCCAGATTAAGTGCATGTAAAATGACTGTGTGGCGACGTTCACTACCGCCGACGTGTCGCGCGACAGCCGCAGCGCGTTATTTTTCATGCACTTAACCTGGACATGCCCTCCGAAAAATCGTAATTACTCCGCAACCACAGCTCGCATTGACATATGTTTGGCACCAAAATAATCGTCATGAAATGCGCATTTGCTGAATACGTTAGCTTTGAACACGTAGGTGGTCGTAGGGTTATGATTCTGAAGTATTTGGCGTAAAAGTTAATAAAGAACTTCATTTTTGACGAATTCTCATTTAAACGACCGTGTCGCATCTTCTGACCGGCCTTATATGCTCGTCGGAAGAAGCATAATTTTCTCACGAACACGACAGCGTGTTTAGTTTCTGTATAGGAAAACTGGTTGTCTCGCAACAGCACACTTTATGCTCCTATGTCGGGCAAAAACACTAGTGTCACAAATTGTAGTAATTTCGCTCTCACTCCGAAACAAGACCTCTCAGAGACCATGTTCCATTGGAAAAAATATTTGCTTTAACGAGCTCTACAATTCTGTATATCGCGCTTCAAATATTTCAGCAACACCCTGTATATATATATATATATATATATATATATATATATATATATATATATATATATATATAGTCCCTGAAAAAAATATAAGGCCACCTATTTTTGGCACATTTCACGCATTTATTATAACCGATCGTGTAAAGATCATGGTAATACATGCTCACAGAGTAACAGCGGATACTTCCATCGACATTTGGGGTATCGGGCTTCCTTAAAACACGAGATTTCTGGCACAGCTACACGGCAAACAAAATTATAAAGTCACCACTAAGATGCATGTCTTAGCGAGTGAATTAAGTGGAATAACGACGTTCGGGCTCATTTCACGGCTCGACGGAAACAAAAGCAGACCTCCTACCAGAACATTTTCTGTGCTGAAACGATGGGCCTGGGTCGGCGTCTTACGAGTGACGAAAAGACCCAAATCTAGGCTTATAAGGATTTCGGTTTCTTTAATCGGGAAATTTCCCGTCGATCGGGGCGTTCTCGCCAAGTAGTGAACAAGTTCGTGAATTTAGGTGAAAACTACGGCATAAAAAGGAGTTCCGGGCGTCCAAATGTCATTTCGGAACGAAGCAAGCGCGCAATTCTGAAAATAGCCTCGAACTCTGCGCTCTCGGCAAAGGCAACTGCGGCGGCGGCCGGTGAGCAAACGAACGTGCGAAATGTGCAAAACCTCCTCAGAAGGACATTTTGGCTCACGAGAAGAGAAATTTAAGAGAAAACCACGATTGACCGCTGAGCATCAGAAAGCTCGTCTCGACTTCGCCCAGGTTACGATGTCATCGACCACTGAATGGCAGCGAGTGCTCTTTTCGAAAGAAAAAAAGTTCAACTTTGACGGACCAAATAGATTTACCTATTATTTCCACGATGTGCGCAAGGAAGAACGAATTTTGTCAAAACGGCACTCAGGTGGCGGTTCGGTGATGACCTGGGCCGCTGTTGGGTATCACGCAAGGTCGCTGATTGTGCTTTTAGACGGTCGTGTTAATTCGACGCGCTATAGGCAGACTAGAAAAGCAATCCGCGCATTTTGAGCTGATGGGAGGGCCCGACTTTGTTTTTCAACACGATAACGCCCCGATTGACATCGCTCTTGTTGTTGATCGAAAGCTGGTTCGAACAACGTCACATTAAGGTCCTATGCTAGCCTGCGGTCTCACCTGATCTTAATATCATGGAGAATGCATGGGGCTGACTCGCCCAAAAAGGTTTACACCAACGAAAAAAAATTTCGAACCAGGTAGAACTAAAAAAAGCATTTCTAAGGGCTTGGGACGAGCCCGCGCAGGACGTCATCCAAAATTTGTTCAACACTACACCAAACCGCATTTTTGAGGTTATCCGACTTAATGGAAAGTTGACTAAATATTAAGAATAGTTGCTAGGTGCCGTGAAAGAAGCCCAAACGCCGTTAATCCGCTTAATTCAATCGTTAAGACATGCATCTTGGTGGTGACTTCATAATTTTTTCGCGGTGTAGCTGTGCCAAATGTCGAAATCTTGTGTTTCAAGGTAATCAGAGACCTAAATGTCGATGGAAGTCTCTGCTGTTACTATGTGTGTATGTATCACTATGATCTTTATACGATTGGTTATAATAAATGCGTGAAATGTAGCAAAAATGGGTGTCCCTATAATTTTTTTCAGGGACTGAATATGTGTGTGTGTGACAGAAAGATTTGAAGAGCGATATATGGAACTGTAGAGCTCGTTACAGCAAATATTTTCCAATAGAACATAGTCTCTGAGAAGCCTTATTTCGAAATGAGAGTGAAATTAATAAAATCCGTGATACTAGTGTTGTTGGCCGACATAGGAGCACACAATATGCTACTGCAAGACAACCATTGTCTCCTGCACAGAAATTAAGCACACCGTCGTGTTCTTAAGAATGTGTTACTCCCTCCGAATAACATATAAGGCCGACTAGAAGATGCGACATAATAGTTTGGAACAGAATTCGCAAAAATAAAAATAGTTTATAAGCTTTCATGCCAAATACCTCAAAATCATAATCCCACGACCAAGCACAGCACTCAAAACTAGCACATTCATACAAGCACACATTTCATGACGATAATTTTTGTGCATTTATTGTCCGACATTCGGAGGAAATGTCGAGAAAAATCTCGACATTTCCTCCGAAAAATCTCGATTACTCCGCAATTACGATTCTCATTGCCATAAGTTTGGTACTAGTGCTAGTTTTAAGCGCTGTGATTGGTCATAGGGTTATGATTTTAAGGTATTTGATGTGAAAGCTAATAAAATAAAACTTAATTTTTGCAAATACTGTTTTAAATGGCTATGTCGCATCTTATGTCGTAATATGTTCTTCGGAGAAACTCTTTTCTCACGACACGACGGTGTGCTTAGTTTATGTATAGGATAACTGGTTGCAATGCAATTGCACATTTTGTGCCCCTAGGTCCGGCAAAAACACCATTGTTACAAATTGTAGTAATTTCACTCTAACTCAGAAATAAGACTTCTCAGAGACCATGTTCCATTGGGAAAAAACAGTCTCTACAATTCCATATATTGCTTTTCAAATCTTCCGACTGTACAGGTCCCGCCTGTAACTAGTCATGCCTTACTCTTTATTATATGAATAAAGAAGCTTTATATTATTTTTGTTAAATAAGCAGACATATTTCAAATACGTCTCGCCCAACGAGTATGTAATGCATGTGTATACACAAATCACGACGATATTTATTATGTAATTTTACGGTTACAGGGAGATGTGATTAACTAACTACACTAGGGCTTATGAGGAGCGCTATCAGTCGAGCTTATCCTCGAGGCAGCCCCTCATTGCATGTGTTATTGTACAAGTATAAGTAATTCCCAGTGCACACGTTCTCAGGAGACAATTGTAGCTCCATCAGCATTCTTAATACATTTAGGTTAGTTATTTCAGTATATGTAATTGTTGATAATAATTGATGTAAAATCCAGCGACGTGCGTTGGATGCGACACCTCCCTTGTCTCAACACATCTTTCTAGAATTCCCTTGCAACATCCCGCAGAGCCCCTCCAGCGACTGCCTTTGACCCCTGACACCTTCACTAATTCTTCACCACTGAGGGACCTGCTGATTGTTTCTGTGGCGGTGAAATCGAAAATTATAAAGAAACTGTCTAATCCATTTCCAGTTCTCCCGACGCTACCCACGTAGCCTCCCTGCACTACAGCCGTACTGCGTACTATCCAAGTGTGGGAGTTTCTTAACAGGGACTCCAACGCGGGCGGCGAGGATTAGAACCTAGTAGTGGGGATCTTAAGACCCGATGAAACGTACGACAAGACTACAATATATTCCGCACAAGTACTCCACTCCGTTGGTAAGCGCATGCTACAGCCCTCCAGTGCGGCTATTCAGAAGACTGTTGTACGTGGCTTAGCAACATAGAGAGCAACGTATGCACAGAATTCTGGAAGAAATTGTCGCCCAGTTCAGGCATGGTGGCGTTCTCAAAAAATGTCACAAGGAACTTATCGCGGCCCCACCAACGAGGTCGCAGGCGGCCTTCCCATATCCCCCCACCCTGCCTTGACCGGAAACATCAGCCAGGGTCAGAGTGGGGAAAAGTTGAACATTCAGCGAAACTTTGCAGACCCTCAGGGCACATTTGACCAATAACAAACAACTATAATCAGCAGTCGGCGGCCTGGTCCAAAACAGTGACGGTGATGCGATAATACGTCTTCGATGGACCGTCCTAGGCCTTGGTGCACAGTTGGCTCAAGACATAAGCAACGCCACCGCACACTAAGCAGCCAGCCGTCAACGAGGACAAAACGACCGTCAGCTAGCTGACGGGGTCCACGGTGCTGATCAACCACAACCGCAGCACAGCACGAAGCTCTTGCGTCTGCGACGGCTGATTAGCAGAGCGAAGGCTAAATCCTGAAAAGCGCAAATGGAGTCAGTTGAGTCGGCGAGATTGCCTTTGACCCATTGCTCCATATGTCTACTCAACTCGAGAATGTGCTTGTCAGACGCTTGAACAAAGAGATCGAGAAGAAAGCCGCGCTGTCGGACAACCAACACGGCTCTTGCAAGAGCCGATCGACCCCTGATGCCGTCAAACGAGTGCTCCGATTAGCCTGTACAGAACAGCAACAGATACTTAATACGCGCAATTATATTTTACTCATCCTGCTTGACGTGCGAAACGCGTTAAATACAGCGAATTGGCTAGTAATAACGAACACGCTTGAACAGGGAGGCATATTCCCCTGCATGAGACAGGTTCTCTCCTCGCATCTCGACTCGCGTTTGCTTTCGGTCAACTGTGACGTACACCCTGTCACGGCGAGCGTTTCGCAGGGCTCTGTGTTTGGGTCAGTTCTCTAGGATACAGCGGGGTGCTGCGGTTAGACGACCTGTCCGACGAGGTGGACATAATCGCCTACATCGGCAATCTAGCACTGGCGCTCACCGCGTGGACGGAGGCGGTGCTAGAGGCGCAAGCGAACACAACACCCTGGAGCTGACCCCTCGGAAGACCGAGCCGATCTACCTAACCAGCATCATCCAGAAGGTCACGAAGGTCTCTAGGCTGCTCCTAGCGGCCGTGGCAGGAGCCATTGCTGTGTATGCCGCGCCCATATAAGCTGATATGGCGCTGGTTTTGTAGAACTTCGAGCGGAGGTGAATACTGGGCTTGCTGGGGGAGGGGTGTATAAAAAAGAAAACGCGTTTATAAGGGTACTTAATAGAAACGTGAGCTTTAAAGTTTTCTGACATAGATTTTGTAGGTACTAAGCACTGGCGCATATCCAGCGGGGACCGGGTAGGCATAGTGGGAGTTTAAATTTGTTTGCATCCGGAGCGGGGGTTAAATTGCACAAGAATGATCTTCTTGCACTAACATTAACATTAATAACACACTCAGTCAGCATTTCTATGGATTCCACCCTAATGGGCGCCAACTTCAACTCTCCGCAGCGTATTAGCAATGAGCGGTTTGTTGTCGTAAATATCTTGTTACCCAGTCAGGGCGTTAACTAATAATTAATTAATGTGTACATCTGTCTTAAAAGCGGCCGCTAGTCAATAGACAGCTAATTCGAGATATCGGTGGAAACTGGCATTTGGTGCCGCGTTAAGCAATGAAACGAGAGCGATCCTGCAGATCAACGCCCGAGCCTCCCACAAACATAGCTTCGCCCGTGCCCTTGCAGTGGTTCCAGAGTATCTACAGTGTAGATAAGCGCGTTGCATTGCGGATGAACCGAGCCACTGACCGTAGGCCCCATAACCGCCAAGAAAGTCGTTTAATTATGGATTGCTTATCCGCCAAGTCCTCGTTAAAGGATGAGGGAAAGGGGACGACAGCTAAACAATGACGCGGTTTCTCGTAGGTAAACAAACTCCCTCAATGAAATCATTCCCCACGAGTAGGGAAAGCTCGTTTACGCACAACGGATGAAAGTACTCCATGTTAGCTCTAGGCAAAGTAGTTACACTCGTAGGTCAGATCATATTAAAACAGAGGGCTAACGGTGGACGGAAATCATCACAAGAGGGTGAACGCTGGAGGCCGGTCTCGAGACCAGCTTCCGCAGCAACCCGAGATAATGCAACTTAAAGTGCGGCACACACTTCTGTCCTTTTTAGAACTGCAGGAAACCAAAAATGGATTTAGATACTTAATAAGCTTTGTAGTTAAAGGACTTGTCACTTCAAATCTGCAACTGGCTAAAGCAAGATGCTCGAAGGCGTTGGCATCAAATCTAAACTTCTTGTCTAATATGATGGGCGCTAAGTGTGGGGAACAAAAAATCACCTTGTCCTACAATTGCAAAATAAATACCATTTACATTAAAAAAGTCTCCTTTATTAAAACCGACTTACACCTAACTAATAGTTAAACGTGTCAGTTTGCGTACTATTGGTATTATATACACAAGGTGATGGCGATTTGCAAGCAAGTACACATATCGAAAACATGCCATGCTATTAATACGGATTATACTTCGAGGTGAGCAAGTATAATTAAATGCAAGTTAATTGGCCTAGTTAGACGTTTGTGTTTGAGTGTTAGTTTTGGTGGATCAACTTATTCTTGTTTTGAAAATTTTAATACATGAACTAATATTGTTTAAATTAACACAAATGCGTTTATGCATGAGTGTAAATAATAAGAACGTTTTGCATTCGTAACATTTAATTGATAAAACACGTTTTTATTTTTGAATCGCTCTGTACCTTTATCGTACTAGTCTTAAATTTTCACTTTTAGCTGCAATTATCAATATTTCTACGAAGACCGACATCAATGCTACCGACATCAAGGACTACCAGCGCTACAACGACAATCTAACGCTATTTGCGAACTGTATTCTAATTGTGTATTTTATGCAGTTTAAATGTCAATTATTTACTTACTTGATTAACTGGGCTGTGATTCAATGATGTTTTATTACGCGGCTCATCTACTTGTGGAGTGCGACAAAATTAGCTGCAATGGTTGGTTGAAACGTCCATCCAACAGCAAAGGCATAGCTCAACCGAACAGTACACCTAAACCACTGAAGCCTGATGTATTTGAATACACTTGGATCTCGTATTCAGAGAACGATGGCTTAAGGTGTCAACGAACATTTCTAAACAATGTTTAGGAAGAGCACCTATTAATTCAACTACTCAACCTTGAAGCAACTGCTCCGAAATCTACATCTCGTCACATCATGTTGTCATATTTGTAGGATCACAGATAAATGTGTTTTGTAATGTATCTATTAATGCCAGAATTTGTTTGACGCACGCCTTTACGTAAGGCATCCGTATCCAGTGTTTTATAATTCTGTGCTCTAGTACGTGTTACTACGGCATGTGCCGAGCCTGACTTCCGCGCTTCCGGGAATAGCCATTATGTCGGCACAGCGTCGCTCGGTTTAACGAGGCGAATAGTCTGCTTAATATGTAGATATCTCACAAGCATATATCTGATATGGCTGTGAAATGGTGAAAAATGTTACGGTGCAACCAAACGGAACCTCGACTTTCCTAATTGCATTAGGTTATTTTAAGGTTGCTCTTCTATGGAATGCATGAACACTAAACGTCTTGATTAACAGTTCTTCTTTGTGTAGCGAGTTGAGCCACAATGGCTTAACTACGTATCGTCTAGACACATGCTACCCTTTTAGCAGCTCTTAATACAAATGTTAATCAGAAAATAGCAGCGTCCTCAAAAATAACTCAGAGCATGCACTCGACAAACGGCGTTAGATTTGAAATAGCGACCTCGCGTTAGCTCACACCTATGTGCGCCAATTGATTTCATTTCGACATTTTCTAGCGTCAATCATGCGCCCAAATGGTTCACTGACTTCCAAGCAGTATGAAAAAGCAGAACTAAACTCAAGCACTTATTGTCGCAAACTTATCCATCGAAAAGGGGATCTGCTCCGACTGGACACGTATAAAATCTGCTCTGGTGGCCTGGCGGTCGTGAACGATACTGATATAACACCACAAACATTGATGAGCATATAAAAAGATGAATTCCTCAGGCAAGCGATACGAGCGGAGCATAGTTTTTAGATCTACCGCGTACATATTTATGAGCCGCTACCTCTGGTTTCCCACAAAAACCAATTCTCGTACTACCTATGTTGATCCTCACATGAACTCGCTCGAGCATATGAGTCCTGAAAAAATATTATTTATGATCTGTGCGGATTATGTTAAAATGTATAGAAAAGCAAATAAAACTTCTTCGAGAACCGACCTTAAAAATCATATAGTATATGATTTTATTTTTTCTATAAAAATCAGATACTAGAGGTTAACACGTTTTACAAGCGGTTTGCCTCACTTCATCTAAACTTGTCGGTGAATAATCGCTTTTTACTTCATTCTAAAAAATATTCACGCTAAAATTAATCCATCGGTGGCTATCATCTTGCCTCGAAAGGACTCATGAGAGTCGTGGGTGTGAACACATCTGCTATTCTGAAACACGCAGGGTACTGCACTAACCTTGATTAGCAACAGTGTGGGCAACACAGCTAGCGAACTAGAGAACTTGCTCTGATAAAATGATCTGTAGTGGCCACCTTTGGAGTTTATCAGATCTGTTCCACATTTTATTTTTTACAGCCGATTTCCACATCTGCTGTATGCATTTTCTAGCCCAGTGGGGTGGATACTTAGGGGCTTCGATAGCATAGATCTTTGCAATAAGCATGTCGAAATGACATGTATATGTTAAACATCATGTAAAAGCAAATTGCTTTCAAAGTAAATAATATATATATATATATATATCGTTCTCGCCTACATATCCTTTTGTGCATATATATATATATATATATATATGCACAAAAGGATATGTATATATATATAGTCAAATGTATATGATATATTGGCGGCAACGAGGCAAAATGCTAAGAAAGATAAAACATTTCTTTCG
The DNA here is from genome assembly GCA_003439945.1 of Dermanyssus gallinae. Classification (NCBI taxonomy): domain Eukaryota; kingdom Metazoa; phylum Arthropoda; class Arachnida; order Mesostigmata; family Dermanyssidae; genus Dermanyssus; species Dermanyssus gallinae. The sequence goes on from QVRM01006074.1 coordinate 839,850, forward strand.
ATCAAAATAATACTATAAATAATTTTTGTTTGCGAATTGTATATAATATTATTAATATTTGGATAAAACAAATTGTGTATGTATACATATCATCTTAAAATAGGCTTTGTCCATGAGCTAACAACTTTCACTTGGCTTGGACTCATTATCTCTTCTCTCTCTCTCTCTCGCTCTCTCTCTCTCTCTCTCTCTATATATATATATATATATATATATATATATATATATATATAAGGAATTTTGAATAGTTGTCTAATTACGGACATTTAGCGGCAGTATGTGTCGTTTAAGCCAAACATAGTTCGAGGCCTCGCCAAGCGACCAAGAGTCGATTGATGTTTTACCTAAAAAGCCAGTGCGTATCCGCGCAGTATCCTAAATGTGCACGGAGTACTGATGTATACAGTAAGTAAGAGTATTGTTGCGCGTTACATTCTAAGAAAACCAGCTTGAGCTGATTGTTGTGTTAGAAACAGTTGATCCTACAACTATAGGCTTTGGTACCCAGGACCTTACGAGGGCCCAATGTGACGTCAATCCAATATTGAACCATGCTAGTTCATTCATATCATATATATTTGTTTGTCAGTGGGAGACGCCGACTTAATGTTCACCGTGGGACGATAATCGTATTATCTGGCCATTGACTTCATTTAGCTATCACAAGCATCCGCTAGTGATTTATAGACGGTAACCATCTGCTGAATGCAAAAACCGCAGTATAATATAAATAAACCGATTTTATATTCAAACTTACTAGTGTCAACATATTATGCATTAGGGTATACAAATGCAACGTGTATGCTATATATACGTTTCACCTTAAATTAGTTCTTTGTTTGCGTATACTCAATCCACATCTCAAACTTTGGGGTCTCGTTTAAGTCGGCGAGAAAATATTTTTTCTAATGGAACGAGAGAGCGGATATCTTTTTCTTCGAGTGAGAGTGAGTGAAATTAACAACAATTGTTGTATCGAGCTTTTTATGCTGTCATATCTTCACCAAATCTTCGATTGCAAGCGCCCAAGTCACCCTATCAATACACCAATTATACCTTCGTTTTTAAAGAATTTTTGCATCTTCTGAATTGCATTCAGCGTTAGCTGAGAGTATAAAAAATGTTGTATTAAATATAATAATTAAGAAATGAAACTCTGCAATGATTATACCTTGGTATTCATGTTAATTTAATTAGTTTTTTCCTAAATTATGCTCATATAAACTCCTACGCCCTAATGCACATCAGATCAGACGATAATTTTGGTATCAACTTCATGGTGCTACGAGCTGTGGTTGAGAAGTATTACAGGTTTTGTGACATACAGGTCAAAGTGAATGCATGCACATACGTTAGCATTTCGACTAGCGTTTTCAAATGAATTTATCGTGTTACTTCTAGCAGCACAATAAAGAGATCTTAAATTACGGCATTTTTTAAAGGGCTTTCTCTTGCCAATATACACCTTCGGTGTCAGCGGTTGCAGAAATTTCGCTGGACGCGTTTAATATTCCAGGCTTTTATCTAACGGCTTTAGCAGCGGCGTTTGCTCTGTCAATCAGCTCTTCACGCGAGTCAACAAGGGTCGCGTAAACGAGACTCTTCAGGTGGGCTCAAAAGAAAAAGTCGACCCTTGAAAGGCCGGGAGGTTGCGCCGGCAAAGCGCCCCGGTCAGTCCACCGATTTAGGAAGGTCCCGTTTGGGGAGACCCGCTATGCAGCAGCGTTGGGTGGCGGCGCTCCGTCGTGCTAGAACCACATACTTGAGCGAATATCATGTAACGATCCTGGCAATCCGTTGCGCTCAAAATTGTGCGGCCTGTTTATTCTCTTTGTCGGGAAGTATGTAATGATCTATGATGTGGTTATTCACCATGCCAACCCAAACGTTCACGGAGAAAGGAAACGGGTGTGCATGTGAGCGGGTCAGATACGGGTTTTCCCTGGCCCACCAATGAGAATTATGTGCATTAAACGCACCCATTCTTGTAAGCGAAGCCTGGCGCGTAAAGCGCACAATTATTTTACATTGTTTTCTTCTTGCAGAAAAAAGCCTGCGACATTGATCAGCAGGTGGCTAGTAATCCATGGATTCCAAAGCTTGAAGTCTCTGAAACCGGTACAGATGCAGTTTGTCGTCGGTCAGTCGTATCCTGTGCACAGTACTAATACTCGCACCGACACTTGCGGCAATACTGCCCTAATGCTTGTCAAAGGACGCTGGGCTAGTTCTTCAAAGATAAGCTTTTTCAAAATTGCCGTTTCATGAGCCGTGGGTGTCCGGAGTCATAGCGACGACCGTCGAATGGTCCAGTTTTACATAGCTGACGATGAGGTAGACGCCTATTTGGAAAACGCTCCGCGTACAACCGGCACGCCGTCCTAGCGTTACTGTCTGCTTTGCCGTACATAAAATGCATATTCATTTTCTTGGCATTTATGAGCTGATCTATTACGGTGGGTGTAGTAGACCTTGCATTTGGTAATGGAACGCTTGTCGGATCCACAAGAAGGTCCGATCCCTTATATAGTATTCGGTGCGTACTGCACTGGTAAGTGGCTAAAGTATCGCACTTAGACTACACGACACTAAAGTAGTATCGCTGGGCTATAAGCACTGCTACGAACTACAAAGAGAAACTGCATCTGTAAGTCACATGCCACGTTCGTTTCTTCTCACAACTCAATCGAGCAGCGCTTGTTTAGTGTCAGTACTGATCTCGATGATAAGCAAACGAAGAAGTTACTCCACGAGTGATGCATTTGATAACGCATGTCGAAATTCGAACGTATGTGCATGCGTGCATTCATTTTGATGTGTATGTCACAAAACCTGTGCTACATCTCAAGCACAGCTCGTAGCACCATGGATTTGGTGCCAAAATGATCGCTATTAGATGTACATTCATTTGGACGTATTAGTTCGTATGAGCATACTGATCAAAAATAGTAATTGAGCGTGAAAGCCGAAATATCATAATTGCAAAGTTGTATTTTTTGGAAAATATCTTTAATACGACATTTTTTCTATTCTGAGCTAACGTTGGATGTAAGTTAGCAGATGCAACTTTTCCAAACACGCAGGTGTGGTTTCTTGACAGGATGACTGGGGCTCTCACCATCGCAAATTTGGTGAGGATACGTCAGGACAAAAAGCTCGATACAACATTTTTTGTAATTTCACTCTCACTCCAAAAATACACATTTACGGCCCCTCGTTTCATTGGAAAACAAATATCTTCCCGCCGAGCTGAACCATCCCTCAAAGTTTGTTTGGAAATTTTGGAAGACTCTATCTCTTTTTATATAAAAAAAAAAAATATATATATATATATATATATATATATATATATATATTTGGGACTCAATTGTCATGTTCCCACCGTTGGTGATTAATTACAATGAATAAATGTTATTATTAGGTAAGTCAAAAAGTTCGTCGGCTTTCTGGGACCACTTTTTTGAAATTCCCGCGTTCTGCAGCAGGGCCGCCTGAGAGTGCGGCTGGGTGTTTACATTCAGGAGCAGACTTGTGGCGGCGCGACGGTATACCGGTTCCAACTTTACCGTTTCGTTTGCGGAATTGGCAGCTGTTTGCAATGGAGGACAAAAATACGCATTTTCGACACAATATGTTGTTCTCCTACCGTGAAGGCATAAGTGCAGCGCAAACAACCCGGAGGATATGTGCAGTCTACGGCGAAAACGCAGTACACAAATCCACAGTCGAAAAGCGATTCGTCCGTTTCAAAGCTGGAAACTTCAATCTCGAAGATGAACCGAAGTCAGGACAACCTAATGTTGTGGAGACCGACGAAGTCATAAGCCTGGTTACTTCGAACCCAGGTTTGACCATAAAAGAAATCGAAGATGTAACGGGAGTCTCCCACGGAACCGTTTGGAATCGCCTGCATGATGCAGGTTTCTCGTGCAAGCGGAATATCTGGCTACCACACGACCTCAATGATAGGCAGCTTGAAGGGCGAGTCGATACCTGTCACCGACTCCTCCAGAAGAACTCGAATGAGCCATTTCTGAGGAGATTGATAACCGGCGATGAAAAATGGATACTCTACAGAAACGTAACACAGAAAAGAAGTTGGGTCCCCAGAGGTTCTCAGGCCGCAGCTATCCCTAAACCCGAAATTCATCAGAAGAAGGTTATGCTGTGCTGCTGGTGGGACTGTAAGGGCGTCGTGTATTTTGAGCTGCTTCCAATGGGTCAGACGATCAACTCCGTCGTCCACTGCAGACAACTCGAAGATTTGAAGGCTGCAGTAGCAACGAAGCGCCCGGAATTGTCAAACAGGTGGGGCGTCACTTTTCAACATGATAAGGTGACACCACACAAAAGTTTGGCCACCCGGCAAAAATTGGCGGAGTTTGACTGGGATGTGCTGCCGCACCCAGCTTATAGTTCCGACCTCGCACCATCTGATTATCACTTGTTCAGGTCTCTCCAGAACTCCCTTGATGGCACAACATTTGAATCTTTGGATGCTATAAAAGATCACCTCACTCAGTATTTCGACGAGAAGGACAAGACGTTCTGGGAGAAAGGAATCATGGATCTACCGAGGCGATGGGCGAAGGTTATCGAACAAAACGGTCAATATATCATTGAATAAAAATACTGTTGTCTGCATAAATAAGGTACTTTCAAATCGGGTAAAAAAAGCCGACGAACTTTTTGACTTACCTAATATATAATATATATATATATATATATATATACATAGTCTGCTACCGTCGGTAGTGCATCGCGTGTTGTGGTCTCCGTCTGAGATTGGTGATTTTGTGTGACTTGTGTTTTGCTTTGTGTCGTGTTGAGCATGGGGCGAGTCTTCTGTCGTGTCTGTCCAATTCGGGCCCAATGCTGAGGCTCGGTGAATTGTGTACGCCTCTTTTTTCATGGTTTTTATCGTTGGCATTGACTCTGTACTGAGTGTTGCTTTGGCAAACCAGGTGTATTTAATGGCTAGGGGTGGCCGCTTTGCTGCACTGTTAAACAGTAACTCTGCGCTCTCCGACGGATCTAGTCACCACTTGTCATTATTAGTCAGCTACTTGCATACAATCGTTTGTGTCACTGGCCGCATCTAGTGGCTGACAAATTCAGTTATCAGCAGGAAATCATATTCTTCCACATGAGCAATGGTTAACGGGAAGATGGTGGCCGAGAGGAGGGGAAGGGCCGGCTTGAGTTGTACACTCAAGACTACCGTCGATTCGAAAGACCGGAAAGCGAAGTTAGCTGCCTTGGCTCGTAACAAGCTGACTGCATCGAAAGAAGAATCAGCTGGTGGAAATGAAACAGAGTCAGCTGGTGGAAATGAAACAGAGTCATCTGCATTGAAATTGATAGTCGTGGATGAAGTTTCTGTGAATGTGCCGTCCGCAGAAAATGATGTTGTAACAAACTGCAACGCTGAAACCGGCTGTGCTAATGAGGCCGATGATACAGATTCGGTGAACGATGATTGGAAGGTGGTGGTCTCCAAAGACACTACCAAACGTCTACAAAAGCTGAAAGACCAAATCGGTGCTATCCGGTCTAAGTCATTCAGTCAGCCTAAAGACCTCTTTCGTGTAGTTAAAGTGCGCAAAGAGGTGTGAAATCTGTTGACGGGGTGATTGTTTCTACAAGCGAGCCGTTCATTGATAGGCTACTTCTGTTGTGTAGTGAGGTGCACAGACTCTACCCAAACGCAAAACCAGAGTCGAAAGCTGGCATTATTTATGTCTGGTTCAACAACATTGATGAAGCACACGCGGCAACACAGATAACGACGCTCCTCGACATCCCGGTGGTGGCTAAATGCGGCGATTTGAATGCATACCGCGCCAGAATAAACGGAGTTGATAGAGGATTTACTGACGAAAATATTCTGTCTACCCTTAAGGATGTCAGTGTCGTCTCAGCGAAACGGGAGAGCATTATGAGGAGATAAGGATCCACTGTCACGTCAATCCCTACTGACAGGGTCATGCTTCAGTTTAATAGGGTTCCACCGACTAACGTGTTCCTTGCTTTCAGGTCTCATAAAGTCACTATGCAGGCTGGAACGCCAGTCTCATGTTACAAGTGCTTGAGGCTAGGACACATTGCAAAATATTGCCGAAACGAAGTAACATGCAAAAGGTGTGGACAGGTTGGTCACCTGGCTTAAAACTGCAAGCACCAGGCAAAATGTGTAAACTGTAGAGGCCCCCATGTGTCTTCTTCTCTGTCCTGCCCTATCCGACTATGCGAAATAGAGAAACGCAAAGTCTTAATGGAGTGTCGCTTGTTGCAACAGGTCGGATCAGAACATCCTGAGCCAACACAAATCAAAGTAGTTGACTCGCCGCAGCCGGCTATCGCACCCGATTCCTCATCCACTCCGAATTTTGCGCCTGGATCATCCAAGTCTGCACCACCCACCTATGCTGCCGTAGTGAGGTCACTGATCGTGGAGACCTCGACTGGCCCTGACGTTCGCGTAAATCTACCGAGATCAACATCCTTCCCCAAGAAGCAGATTCCCACCGTGAAGAAGTTTGCTGCGAATACTCTTCGCAAGCCTCTCACATTGAAGTCATCGCGCACCTCTGCTACTCACAAACCGAAGGGACGTGACTCCGGCATAATCACATCTTTGAAGCACATTACGAAGGTTTTAAAAGTTGTATCCCCAAAGGCGGCAACGCGTCTAAAAAAATTGATTGATGTTCTCACCCCGTTGTTGTCAACCCTATCGATGCTAACCTAGCATCTTTTTACTGAGTTCTTCTTATCTTGGAGTTTGTACATTCATATATTCCTGTAAATGCATTGTGTAAACTATATTAGCCAAAACAGCACGCCTAATATTAAGGCATGCCAACTTTCGAAAAATGTTAGACTAAATCACACTGGCTTGGCGCTAATCCATTTAAATGCCGGCACTGAAGGGCTAAAAAATCAGGTCAACTGATTATTGTTAAGCCATTTTTTAGATAAGAAGGGACCATGTTTGATGCGGCAGTCGTTAGTGAAACTTGGCTAAAGCATTGTGATCAGGCATCTCATTCCATAGGTGGTTTCGAACTAGTCACGTCAAACAGAGGGCAGGGCAGACTAGGCGGCGGTGTCGGCATCTACGTGCGTTCCACTGCAGTATCTTATCTTCTCGCTCAGTTTCTAGTCATGGTGGTAATGTCCAGGTGGTACGCGTACATTTAAAAAAACGGGCAGGCCTTGAATGTTTTATTGTAGGGTTTTATTCCAATCATGTTTCGTGCAAAGACACCCTACTAAATACACTAGACGAGCTGTTGCCGAATTGTACCTCCACCCCTGTCATTGTTATGGGCGACGCAAATATTAATCTACTTTCGGTTCCGCAACCTAGCGATTATTCATCATTCTTTTCCGTTAGAGACTTCACCCTTGTAGTGGATCGCGTAACGAGACCCGCGTCGGGTACATGTATAGACCACATAGCTGTTTCGAATTGCTCGAAGTTTACTACCATCCAGCCTACGGTTCTTGAAACTTTGGTCTTTTCTGATCATTACCCGGTTTTCCTAAGTCTTTCCGACAACTCCGCGACTACTAAGCCTTTGGCAAAGTCAGCTCTAAACCCACGTAGACGTCATACAAAGGCTAATATTGACACGTTCCTATGCCGCTTACAAGATGTCTCGTGGTTAACGGTGTATGATGCAGTCACTGTAAATTCTGTATTTGACGCTTTTAGCACCATCCTGCTTCTTACATACGAGAAGTCATTTGACCTTGTAGACCTTCCTGACCCTGACAGTTCGGGTAAGGAGTGTCAGTTTTCCTTCTCTCTATGTTTACGGCGGCTGCGTCGCAAGTTTAATAAGTTGTACCGCAGACATCGTAAGATAAATTCGGTAGACACGAAGACCTTCTATTTAAACAGCCGTCGCCGCTACCTCAATGCTATCCGCGCTGCGAGGACAGCATTCTATCGGAATCGTTTTGAATTCTTGCGTGACGATTCCGCTAAACTCTGGAAATTCATCAACGGCCTCTGCGGCAGGTGACGTGACGCAGTGGATCTACCGTCCGCGTTAATAGTTGGCGATGATAAAACTTTGGAAGATCCAGTGGAAATTGCAGATGAGCTAAACCGTCTTTTTGCCACGTTAGGTAATAATACGGTCGCTCACCTCAAGAAAAACAGGAATCTGCAAACTTTACTTGATGAAGTCTGGAGAAGAAACAATAATGTATTTTCACTCTCTCCCGTCTCTATTTCCGAGGTTCTTGGTGTCCTCTCCAGTCTCAAGGCAAACTGGAGCTGAGGCGTCACGGGTGTGCCTGCAAAATTGTTGAAGCTATCAGCTTTTTGGATTGCAGGGCCTCTGACTTCTATTATAAATCGCTCGTTTGAGACCGGAAACTTCCCAGCACGGCTAAAGGATACGGCAGTATTTCCTCTATTCAAGAAAAGGGTGAACGAAATCGCGCAGCAAATTACAGGCCGATATCTGTTGTTGATTATATCTCAAAGGTCATTGAGAAGTTGGTGTTGTTCAGGCTAAATCGACACTTAGAGTCGATTAATTTCCTATCACCCAACCAGTTCGGCTTTCGCAGGGGTAGGTCGACTGTCGAGCCCGGTGGCGCGGTGGCTGAAGTCTGCGCCTTGCAACCGGAGGAGACACATAGGTGCGCAGGTTCGAGCCCCACCGTTGCACATTTGTATTTATGGGGGTCCGTCTATGAAGCGATGCGAACAGCAGTTCCGTGGACGTTAAATCTTGGCTGAGGGTCAGCCCGAAAAATGTATTTATTTTTAGGGGTAGGTCGACTGACCTAGCGCTGGCCCACTTATGGCAGCGGGTGTCTGATTCGGTGGAGACAAACAAGTTTTGTCTTGCGGTCTTTCTTGACGTGTCGGCTGCTTTTAATTGTCTTGATCATTCCTTACAGTTCCAGATGCTCGCTCAGCTCGGCTGCTCTGTGCCGGCTGTTGCTTGGTTTAGGTCATATCTCTCAGGACGGAGGCAAGTGGTTCGAGCTGGGCAAATAGAATCCTCGTGGAAACAGGTTGATATAGGTACCCCTCAAGGTTCGGTTCTCGGGCCTTTTATGTTTCTTATCCTTCTGAATTTTGTCCTATTAAGAATTCAGGGGCTAAATCTTGGTTTTACTATAGCTTTTGCTGATGACACGACGCTACGGAGTTAATAATAGTAATTTTGATGCAGAAATGCACCAGACTCTCCAAAATGTTGACCATACAATTAGCATTTTTAATACTTTTGGTTTAGTTGTCAAGGCCGATAAAACACATTTTGTAGTGTTTCGCTCATCACCGAGGCATCAGGCAATGCCTAACAACCAACTACTCGAGCTACGAAACATTAAGCTCTCGCAAACAGCCAAGTGCCTGAAGCTCGTTCTCCAGGAAAATCTGAAGTGGCATCCCCACATAGAATATATTGCACCCAAGTGCTATGCTGTTATATCGGCGCTGCGCAGAATGAAATTGATTGGGGTCCCCACAGAGGGCTTGCTTCTGGTGTACAAGGCCGTGTTCTTACCGGTACTATGCTATGGTATCCTTCTTTGGGTGGTGGATATGACGGAATTCTCCGGAGAGTCAGAGTAATTCAGAATGATGCACTTAGAGCATTTTTTTTAGAGACGGAGAGATTCGGTCCATGATTTATTTACTCTATATGGCCTACTTAAAGTGGAAAAAATTTACACGCTGCGGGCTTCTATGCTAGCATATCAATTTTCGCGAGGTATTGTACCAGCGGAGATTGCGTTTCCACTAATTCCTACCTCAAATCGGACATCAGCTAGGCGTGCAACAACTTTCGCAATGCCCTCAGTGTCCTTGAAGACTAGTCAACACTCACTTGCATGCCACCTGCCCGAAACTTGGACTAGAATTCCTAAACATATTAGATGCCTCACATCGAAGCACCTCTTTGCTCGCGAAGTAAAAAATGGCTTTTAATTTCACAGTCTGAATCGGGCTGGTAATCTAATTATATTCTAAATCGGGGTTATTAGTGCTTTTTATAAGGGATCATCTTCCCAAATTAGATTTGTTTTTAATTTTTCAGTGTGTTTTCACCTGATGTCGTTGTGTATTTTATAGATGCTGTATGAGTGTATCAATTCACTTGCGCGTATATGTGAGCGCGTGTTACCTCACCTAATGCTGCACATTGTAACAAACGCTGTATGGACATCCTGGTGATGCTGCTTATTGTGACTATGTATTGTGTAATTGTGCTTATTCAAAGCATTCTTTAAAATATTGTTGAGTGTGACTTTTGTCTCGGTGATTGATTTATTTTGTTACCATTTTTATTAACCGAGAACTTAAGCAATGCAAAATGCAGTTCCGTTGAATAAACCACGTTTGAGACTTGAAAACTTGAAAACATATATATATATATATATATACATATATATATATATAGAGAGAGAGAGAAGGATTGTTGAAAAGTTCGTTTTCAAAGAGCGCGCGTTTTTTCTGTGGATTTTTTAATGATTATCCACATCATTGTGTTTTAATACCTCGCCTCTATGATCTTGCAAACTATATCATTATGTAGCAGCGTCTTATCTAATACTGGTTTACTAACAACGATATAGTTAAAAACGGCGCTAATCTGATAAAACGAATATAAGCCAGTTTGTGCATTATTGAGTTTGAACGTCGCATGCTGCCGTGCGCCTTTGCGGCTTTGGCTCTCGAGGGTTTTATTGATTGAATTTAAACATATAAGGGTTAAAATTAGATTGGTATAGAGACACGTCAGGTTGCGTTTAGAATCGCTCTTGTGCGTATAAGTACATTAAAACAGTCAGTAAGACGTCGTTTTAACAGCGCTTTCCGCCTCACTAACTCAATGTGTCAGTGACAGCAATAGCCCGTATTGCGTAGACACTCAATGTTACCCAGCACTATCTTTCAGAACATGTTCCTTGCACTACACAGGTGTGTAAAAAAGGCTACCGTCGATCACATTTAATACAAAATTAAGATAATAAGTTATAATATATACCATCTATTGATAATCAAAATGGAAATGAAATTGATTGCACATTTACTTGCATAATAAAGTTAGTGGATATGCACTTAGTGTATGGATCTTCTAATGTAGGGCTAGATAGTGTCTGATAAGATAATTTGAAACATTTTTGTCATTCGAGTAAAAGTTGAGAAACGTTATAGGCGTTCTTCTTTGGAGCACTCTTCCTCATTTCTTTTAAACGTTGATATTCGGCGCAAGAGTATTCGCTATTTAAAATACGGACAAATTGGAACGTTCTATTTTGGCATGTTCGTCTACGCTGCGCAGGCTTGCCGCGAAGATCGGATGCAACCAAAACAAATCCGTTTGCTCTCACGAAATTAGAGCTCATCAATTGAAATTTGCGACGCCGGCCGGGACCGAGGAAGCCACTTGCGTAACCCGTGCTTTTTTTTATTCGCGCGAACCCCCAGGGGTTCTTGTAAAGCTCTCGCTTGTTGCACATCACGATTCTCGCCACGACAAACTGGCATATCGGCTTTCTTCTAATCTGGTCCTGCCTGAGAACGTTATTCCATTCGCCACCGGACTGCGGCAGGGCATCCCTTAGCACCACCTCTGGGTTTCTGGGTGTCAAGGACCTGGAAGATTCCTTCGGGAGCCCGCTAAACCTCTGGTACTTTGTCGATGGCCTTAGGATGGATTAGGAGAAAGGGTTTGCACAGTAGCCGAAGACATTCGAAGTGTCCTTGACTTTGGAGTAACATCTGGATTGGAGTTGAATCCGGTGAGATATGCCTATTTGGCTCTACTCATGAGCCATGAAACCCTTCCAACGTGACTGCGGTGCTTCTTTGGACGATGAGGTGCAACGGCATCCCTTCTATGAAGCTACGGACAACACAGCCAGAGCTCGCCTACACGCCGTGGCCGCCAAGGATTCAGGCGCCTGGTTACACGCGCCGGGGTGACGCCCTAGAAATGCCGCTTTCAATGAGATATTTAGCAAAGCCTGTAGGTCATGCGGTCGTCTGTTCGATTTCCGAAAACGCCCAGGCTTCTGCGTAGAGGATGGCAGGCCTAGACGGGACCATATTCATGCCCTTTGAACGAGGCAAAATGCAGGTTTGGAATGCATCCTAGCGCGTTTTGCGGTCGGTAAGCGTATTGGAAGCGTGCTATGCAACCCACCTTGCAGAGACCTGCAAGCTATGGTAATCCTGATCAATGGGTATCACCACGAATTCTGCTTTCCTGCGTTTGAAGCCTTGAGTGCTCCTGGCGTTCGGACCAGGCAGCTGATCCGCAAAGTCGGCACCTTGTTAGCTTGCCATTTGGTAATAGCAGGCCGTCGTTCGTCTTAAAAGTCGTCTGTCTTACCATGCAGCGTGAAAACGTTCCCTTCGTTTGACACATACTATTTGAAGTGGTATTGGCCTGGACTAAACAAAAAGACATATGTATAATTTATATATATATATATAAATATAATTCGAGTGCTAATATTTAGCGCATGCCTGCAAGCAGAGCCGGCAACGGCCTTTGAACGCTAACATGGTGAAGTCTTTGGATTAAACACACAAAGTTATAGTAGCCATGAATAACGTGTCTTGTGTACACGTTCCGACTAGTGCTTGCCATTGTATGCTAAAGTTCTCTTGCGAAGTATACGTCTAACTCTGCTACCTCTGCCCAGATCTCAGTCACTTTTGGCCTTAATACTGTGCCACTGCAGTAAAAAATGACGAAATGGTCCCTTAATAGGTGATCTTCGCCTAACTATATTTCCACTGCCGGTCGGCAATCTGCTAGCAGTGCTGCACTGACAGACAGTCTTCGAGGGTGCCTCACATCTGTATGAAGAGAGGCAATAAACGCTCGACACGTCGTAGCGGCTAACGCTCCGTTCGAAACGAGGCGTTGCCGCGGCAACTATATTTAGCAAAACAATTGCGGATTCGAGCCCCGGCCTTGCTCAGACCCAATTACGGGAGGCCGGTGACAACTAGCGGTTCACCATAGCAACGTATTACGTCTAATGCAGCCCGTCGTCCCCCATGGCGAAACTTAATGGCTGTCGTCGTCCGCGGATTTACTTGCATACCTTTACGATAAAGGTAAATTTCTACGACGACGACGACAAGATGTCCTCGCTTTTTATGTCTACTTTAACGCGGCATTCAGAAATTAAAGAACACTCATAGATGTGAACCTCGCACTCTAATGTGTCAAAAAAATTAACTAGTTCGGTGACCTCGGCCCTTCTTGACCCGAACTACTCCGGAGGGAGAGCCTTCTTCACAGTTGGAAACACCATCGAGATTATCAACGTATCGAACATTTTTTAAGAGAGTGCTACCCCGGTAGAGACAACACGAATGAAATACCCCGATGAAGATTTAGAGCGTCCAGGTCGTCGCCGTTTTTGCCTTTGAATAGGAGAATAAGCCTGGTCTCGGGCTATGTGCCCCCTGCTGAATACCTGACTAAACTGATTGTACAGCTCTCCTGCTAAAACATCAGATGACTCTACCTTATATTCGTCAAAGATCCAACCAGGACCTCTTATTCTAATTTTTGAGTAGTCCGCGCGAGATCCGGACAGCCACTTCCATCGTCAACGGCGTCGCTCCAGCGTAAGTGGTGCGAGGTGTTTGCATAGAGCAGAAGAGCAGTAAACTGCTGTCGCAACTTTTCCTTCTTTATGCTGTGCATGCTGCCGGCAAACAATGTAGGCATGTGTAGCAAGAAAATGCAGCATACGCATCCCCTTATCCTCAGCATACCAGCGCTTGCTCTTCATCTGAGGATCAGGCTGTAGAGACCTGTGTAAACCAGAGCCGCGCCCGCCATTGTCCGTGCTTCTTAACTACTGCCGTCTTGACGGTAACCTCCAAAGCATGATTGCTTTGTTTAACGTCAGAAGTTATTCTTAGCAGCCTTCATTTGCGTGTAAATAAATGCAAATCTGACTGCCTAGACAAATAGGTTGTTGGCTGACGCGCGGCACGCCCCTGGCCAGGCACTCACAGAGACGCCAGAACTGGCAGGTGTTTACGTGCTGGAATATCTAGCACCTTGTATCCATAAAATGTTTGTGAAATGGGCAGCTGATCGTTCTCCTTTCGCTCTGGCAAACGTACGTGGCTTTATTGCCATTCATTTGCACAATGCAGGCCACTGTTCTCCAGAAGTTCAAGAAAACCCTTCTCGTCGGTGGCGCCACTGTCGGTATAATAGTCGAAGCCTTCGCCGACCAGAGTGGGTAACTGGAGAAACCTCTAGACCCGCACAGACCGAATTGGCAACACTAACAGCATCGTAATGTGGTATCAGACAGAATAATGCATGGTTAAAACTACCCGATGATAACCCGCACACGATCTAGACAAACTCTTCCACCGTAAACGGCAGTTTCATGTGGTGTTGAGCGGAGAGTGAGCGGTTGCTCAATAACTAGGTCTGGTTTGGGGGCGTTTTTTCTTAAGTTAAGTGTCATCCAACACTCACCCTGACACGCACATTGCATTTAAGGGTGACCCCACTTATGAATATATTGAAAGTCAACCTACTGGTCTATGCCGTTCTCCGTCAAGAAAAGTAGCTAGCAGATGCAAACCTCGCATCTCATCGAATTGCAGTTTCTCTCGTAAGAAGGTCTCCATCAACAGTACATTGTTCACACTTTCGAACAAGCGTTGTAAGGCTAGCTGTAAAGCCTCAGGTAAACCTTTCAATTACAAAGCAATAATCTGCCAAGGCAGCGTGCAGCTGCCGTAGAAGAAGGCGTCATTGCTGTCTAGCTGTTCAACTATGCCCGTTAGAAAATCTTCGCATAGCCCAGTCTGGTCAATTGCTTCTGCTTCTCCCGCTGGTGTTGCTGAACTTCGGCGCCCTTTGTTCCCCTCCGTTGCTGTCGCCGTTGATCGTGCTCTGTGAAAGTCGTCTGCTTCGACGACTGTTGCGGCTTCCGCACTTGATATTTCTGCTGCTGCTGCTGCTGCTGCCCCTGTCACCGTTGTTGGTGTTGGTTTTGTTAACCAACAGTTCGAGTGACGATAGAAACATTTGAAATGTTTCAACTAATTAGAGCTTGTCGGGAAGCTTTTAACTGCCGCCGCCGACGCCGTATGCCATTTTAGTTTATGCTGTGCCATTTGTTTTTTTTGTTTTATTTCCGACTCCCGATGCGTTGTTCCCGGTGAGACGGGGACGGATATGGTATGATAACAGATAACATGCTCAAGCTCCCACAGTCGGATTTTATTTGCCACCGCGAGACGTCTTATCCGCTGCAAGATCTCAAGCAGGGCGTCGTTTAGCATATAAGTCGTAACTTAGCCCTTGTACTATTTACCCGGAAGTGTGTCATACGTATGCATAACACAATTCAAGCTTTGGTTGAAAGCGCGCAAGCTGTCAGCAAGTAGCTAGTCAGTAACAAAAAAAGGGAGGAGGCTTTGTGGCCAGCCATAACACTAGTCCTGCAAGCTGAAATCTTTACATTGCTGTCCCAGGCTAGGTTAAAACGTCAGCTCCCCCTTCACGAATAGCGGACGACCGGACTTTATCCCTTCTTGTGTTTTCAGGTTGTACTTAACGCAAATGACCGTTTTGGCATAAATAGCCGGCTGGCAGACCGTAAAAAGGCCATCATATAGAACGAATTGCTCATCTGCTACTGCTGTTGCTGCATTCTCTGTTGTTACTTTTCGTAATTGCCTGGCTCAGAACAAACGCAGTTTATGCATACAGCGGGAATCAGAAAATCAGTCGGTTAGGTGGTACGCTCTAGTCATGAATCCATTCACACGCCCGCTCTATTAGCTTAACTCCCTATCACCCTAAAATGGATCCGTTTCCTTTCATAAAGGAGATTATGCTAAACAAAAAGACATAAATGTTTTTCTAGTAGATGCGTGTTCTTTGCCATAAGCGGATTGTTCGTATATATATATATATATATATAACATGTAATATCACAGAAAAGGTGCCTGTTGTTTTTTCGGCATTCGTAAAGTGGTCAACCGTGACACACGTAGGAGAGAGCGCACTTTGTTATAGAACGCTAATCGAAAGTATACGCAGGCTCAATTTCTTGAAAAGTTGGCAATCCAAAGAAGAGCTACCTCCATCAAGTGTCTTAACTTGTTAACTTTTCTTTATTCGAATTTTGCAAGCCAACGTTGGATAACCTTTAGACGAAGCAAAAAGCTTCCGAACGCGCCGGTAATGTTCTTCGCTACTAACCAAGCGACGTCCGTACAGCCCCATCGGTATAACATATATTTGTTACTTTATTGTTACTCATAAAAAGTGCATTTCCCCTTTCTCATTCCAAGTAGTAAGAGTGCAATGCATTTGCTGTTCTAAAACCTAGACCATTCATTTGGACACAATACATGTATATGTATATATATATAGTATGTTAGAAACGAGAGTGCAGCGGAGCTGCTATGAGGAATTAGAAATAACGGAAAAAGAGATAGGAAACGGTAGATCATCTAGTAGGGCGTGTAAATCGCTTGGAAGGGGCTTGGGATTTCAATTAGGGGAGGCGTTAAGTTTAGGCAAGTATGCAGAAAAGACACAGGTTGAAACTACGAAGCAGAAGCTATCTCGATGGAAGGTGGTAAACCCATAAGAAATTAAACGATATACTTAACGTCATAAGTAATCTATTTTTGTCAGCCGTATCGAAGACATGCATATTTGCTAGCATTGTGGCCTGCTTTAGCAAGGGCATATGAGAATCTTAGGTAAATGTTTTACGATCTGGTACCTAATACCGATACCTAATTATACATGTCACCCTTTTATATCAGGGGCGCCTAGAACGGCAGCATATATGTTACCTACGCATCCGTATAAATAAAAAAAAAAATATATATATATATATTCTAAAACTCTCATAGAATTCAGACAAGAATGTCGCACATTTCGGCCAACTAAGGGTGTTAGGCAGGGAGATCCTCTGTCCCCCCTTTTACTTAATCTAGTTCTCGACGACATTCTTTCAAAACTAGACAAAACTTCGAACGTGTACCAACTCACTGACGACTTCCGCCTTATGGGCTTAGCCCTTGCGGGTGATCTCATCCTCCTAGCCTCCACGAAATCTTCTCTCCATCTGCTTCTTAATATTGCGGATCCCTTTTGAAACCCCGAGGCCTTGAAATTATCACTAATAAAAGCTTTACTATCTCCCACTTATTTAATAGGAAGGAAGGTAAAATTTGTATTAATACCGTACCTGAATTTAACGTTGGAGATCGGCAATTGCCAGCTAAAGGTATGAGCGGTCGATGGAGATATCTGGGGGCCGACTTTGACAGCAATAGCAGAGTTGTCTCCACCAAGGATATACTCCTTAATTTACTCAACAGACTCACGATAGCTCCCCTTAAACCCCACCAAAGACTCATATTTTTTAATTACTTTCTCATTCTCCGCCTCCTATATAAACTGGTCTCCGGTCCCAGACCATCTCACGCACTCCTTAGCGACCTAGATTAAGGGACCAGAAAGGTTGTTAAGTCGAAATGGCTTAAGCTCGAAAACTCAGTGCCGAACGCCTACCTGTACACGCACACAGCACACGGCGGTCTGGACATCCCCTGGCTCCAAACATTTATCCCCAGACTCCGCACGCACCTGGGGTCTAATGGATGCTAACCACCGACTTCAACCGAAACAAGACTTCTTTGCAAGCGCTTGGGAACCTCCATTGAGACCGCTACACAAGAGACCGATTACTGGTCTCAACAACTACACAACACGTTCGATGGGGCACATTTTAAAAAAGCACACGAAACGCCCTTTGTACAGTACTGGATGAAGGGTATGCCCTACCTATCTGGTAAGGAGTATTTAAGCCTACTAAAGCTCAGGATCAACGCACTACCAACGCGTGCCAGATTGGCCAAAGGACGCCCGGGCTACAACAAACGTTGTAGGCACGGGTGTCATGCGCCTGAGACGTTGGCTCATGTCGCTCAGATGTGCAATACAACACACAAACAAACTATAAAGAGACATGACGACGTCTGTAATCGCGTGGCGCGTCTTCTCCGCAAGAGGGGTCATGAGGTGGTTCGTGAGCGAGTATTCCGTCGACCGGGCGCACCGGATCTAAAGCCCAACCTCGTAATAACAACAACACCTACCGAGGTCTGGGTTTTAGACGCCAAGGTTCGCGGCCTGAACAGGGACCTCGCAAAGGCGCGGCAGGACAAGATCGCCAAATATGACGTCGAGTTCCTAAAAGCGGCGCTCTCCGACCCGCAAAAATCCGCAGATTCGGATCTATCACTATCTTTATGAGTGGTGTATGAGACTCCGAATCTGCGAGTACGTTCTTGGGGCTCGGCGTCACGAAGAGGAATCTTATGGATCTTACGTTTTAACGTTGCAAGGAACCTTGAGGATATACCGCTCGCGCCGGGTCCATAAGAGCGGGGGCTACCATCAAGCTTAACCTCACGTGACACCTTTTTACCACCATTTTTATTAAGGCGAGCCCTGCCGAGTGTGCAAACGTATTGTAAATGATTAATAAATCGTCACAATCTATATACATATATACGGGTTGTATGCAAGTAAGTCTGTATTGTAATGAATGCATACTTATGTAAACATTTGAATAAGTTTTATTTTAAAAGGTCCAATAAAAGCATAATAAACATATGTTTCAATTTGTATTACACATAAAAATAAATGTATATATATTTACATTTCTATGAATATATGTATACACATTTTTAGTGGATGTTCTAGAAATTCGGTTTGTGAGCTCTGCGTATCGTCAACAAGGATCGTCTGCCATTGTGGTGTTGATCGCTAAGGTCCGCCGTAACACCGTTGCCGCCACATTGCTCGCTACGGCCGTCCCTGTTCGATAACCTTGCTGAGCTGATGTTCCAGTGTTAAGTGGCACGCTAACCACACCCAATGGAGTCCGCGCAAGCTTCGTGTTATGAAACCGTGAGGTTTTCCCGAGTGAAGTGCGTGATTCACAACAGTGCGCACAGAAAAAATTATTACACCAGTTCTACTAATCACACGAGCTTTCTACAGAGCAACTTGTAAATACGCGCGTTCCGCTCGAGCGTAAACATTACATTATTATGTTGTTTTATATTTTCCTCTATCCTTCCGATCCAGGTTTATGGACAGGTATAGACAAGAACATGTCACCAGATAATTGGGCCGCGGCAAAAGGCCTCCCACCAGGGTAAAAAAACACATCTTGGTTGTCTCTTTGGGCGTCCGTTTTCTGCGATGCGCCACTCTTGGACCAGCTGAAGAAACACATCATCGCACTACGACCCGCAATCAGATGAGGACTGCGCTGTTTCACGGGAGCAAGACGCTTGCCTGCACGTTTCTTTTTACCATGGCCAAATTATGCGAACTAAAACTTCCAATTAACGAACATCCGCTATATTCGACGAATCTGGCCCAGTGCGATTATTATCGGAAAACGCACATGTTCCGTGACAAGTTTGAGCCTAACGGTTCGTATTATTTTGATCGTGGTATAATACATAGAGTACGGATATATGGCACAAGTAATCAAACATTATTTGCGGTAGTTGAAATTGGGTGAGGGGGAATAGAGGCGTGATATGTGTGTTGCGACGCAGTTTGTGCTCGCCGTTGGTGTGGGATTAGTGATCGGCACGCGTAATTTAGCAGAGTTTTGTGGAGACAGATGCATCCGATCAGAAGAGCGGCTTGAGTCTGGACCCTGAGCTTGGCTGCTTTTCACACGCACGGGATTATGGAAATCCTCCGTGCTTCATGCCTCCTTGCCAAGTGAGCAGCGAACGTTTCCTACGTATCGATCATCCTTCCCAAGTGCAAGCGGTGTTCCACAAACTGCACGCATAGGACTTAGTAAAAGAAAATTATATATATATATATATATATATATATATATATATATATATACACCCGCTACAGCGCCAGAATAGTCACATAACTAAGCAGCGTTGTTGGTGCTTAATGAATATGTCAAATAGGGGGGGCTTTCAGTAGAAGTTTGAAATACAGTGCTATAAGGAACGCGATTACGACACTGTTAATCGTGGGGGGGGGTAACGATTATAAGTTTGAGCCTTAAGCTCAGAAAGAACTTGAATGTTAATTATATATCATTATTATGAAGCAATAAATGCGTTATAATTTTTTTTATATGTAAGGTACTAATACTTAAACGCACACTAATAAAAGTGCATGCCTTGTTAGGTCAAAATGCAGCCTTCGGTTTATAAACGAAATAGGCGGAAAACGCGTAGCTCTATGAGGTATACATATATTTAAACCGTATGTTTTAAAACGTCAGGCTGGTCTTTGGTGCATATGATGAGAATGACCTAAATTAGCAATGCTAAACACGCGTGGATTCGTACTAATGTAGATAAATCATGGACTACAATAATAATACTTATAATGATTTAAACTTTCAAGTATCTCGGCTTGTCAACGAGACTTCTTAATCAGAGAGAACATTTAAAATAAACGGCAATGGTCGTCTACAAAGAAATAACTAAGACGGACAGGGCTCAAAATACAGCCCAAATTATTTCAGCTTCCTCACTGTGCAGTTCTAAACGTGACAATTTTTGGTCAATAATTCAGTTCAATTCAAGTGCTCCTTTATTGTTTTTAAAGGGTAGATCTTACGAAGAATTACGAGAGCAGCCGATTGAATAATATATAGAACCCCACCAGCTTTCGAGCGAGGTTTGCCGCCGTCTCTAGCGAAGTTTTCCGCCGTGCGGTGATCTGCGTTGCCAGATCGTCAGCGTATGCGATCGTTTCGATTCCCTCCGGCAAACTTGGAGGCCGCAAGACTCCGTGATGAGCGAGGCTCCAGACGACCTCTAATAGGTGTGCCTGTCTCCGCAAGCCAACATATTCTCGTCTAATGAAAATGACAGGACTCGAATGAGATAGGGCGGAATCTGGAGATCCTCCAGAGTATGTATGCCTCAATTTGCTAAATTAAACACGTTCTTAACGTCTGAGAAAGTGAATAGGGCATAGACGCCCTGCATGCTGGAAGCGCTCGATAGCGTCGACAGTGAAGCGGGCCCGCCGGAACCTAAAATCTTCACCAGTGAATACCAGTAATTAAATGTCGATCGATCGGGGCTATATTGGCTATTTACTTGTCTTTAATTAATTTACGCGGCTAGACTAAGCCTCGAATTAGCTATTTTTTAAAATTAAAATTATTAAAGCTGTGTAATATATTGGTCTCGGGATCCAATGTTTTCTAGTGCACCTGTTAGAACGCTTCTTCAGCCGAGCATCCTGGAGGAAACCCACTGTGCTCTGGTGTGTCTTTACACTATTCTGAGAAGTTTTTTGTACCGAAGCGATGTATAGTGTCATACACTATGACTAGTTTTCTGTCTGCGTAGTGTTACCCTTACTACTAAAAACTGGTTGTAACAGGCTTTTTCCAGGGTTTTTGAATCTCGCCTGGTACAAGACAAGTGTTGTATATCGCCGTGAGCGCAGAGACAGTTGAGGAGGTCGCCTTTTAAGATGTTTGTAAACAATCTAATCAGGTCCAAGAGACTTCCCGTACTTTCTTGTCATGATAGCCTGAAGGACCTCTTTCTATGTAAAATTACTTCACGGGCCATCGTTCTCATGTCCTTCTCTTCTGTTCTCTTTGACAGGACACAGTCGCGGGTGAAAAATCTTGTAGAGCACTCTAGCCTTTTATCGTCACGAATTAATAGATTTGGCATTTTAGGATTTTGTGAGAGGAGAGGCGAATGCCGGAAGAAGCTTCCCGAATTTTGTGCATTTGTATTTCGTTTGCGTATTCGACGTCCAAGAGCTTGTAAGAAATGAAGAGATTCAGAGTGTGCGCGTATATCCTTCGCTAAAGGAGTTGTTTTTATGTTTCTGATGCAAACGTGTGGTGTTTCTGTCGACGTCATTCTTATGTTGTTGACATTTGTACCGTTTGACGCTGTATTACGTAATTTCTCGCATATTGTTTTTACTCTGTAATCCTAGGTTTTCAATGCCTTCTATACACAAGACAAGATGACGGCGCCTAGCAATGCGCTATGATTTGTATATAGCACCGTGATAAAAATCTTGTGCGAGCAGTGTCTTGTGCAAAACCTGTGTTGTAGGTGTGGCCCATGTGAAGTTCTCATCACTGGACACCGATATAGGGGCAAACCGGCCGCTCGGTGCCCTGGGTGTACTGAACTGGAACTGTCCTGCTTGAGATCCTGCAACGCATTAGCCGCTTCGCGGCGGCAAATACAATCTGAGTGTCTTTGTAGCTTTGGAGCTTGAACAAATTGTCTTCCAGCTTCCCGTCCCACTGGGAACAACGTAAGCACATCGGGAGTAGAAAACGAGACGAAAAGACAGGTGGCAAAGCATAAAGTGGCACAAGATATCGGCGGTAGCTCATATGTTCCCGCCAAGCTCAGCTGAATAGAAAGCACCGTCCTCTCCAAGCAGGAAGTGCTAACATAGACCAAAATCTCTGTTTGGAAGGCTTTAGTCACGTCGGCAGAACAGCTGTGTGGTGGCTAACCCGTCTTCTTCGTGGCCTTTGGTAATAATTACTTTATTAAAGTTTCAAGTACCGCCTTCTAGCCGCAAGGCGTAAGTTTCCGGCGGTGTGTAATTGTGTCTTTACAGCTAGTACCAGACCGCTTGCTTGAAGATGTGGACTTTGTATTCTTGACAGAAACGTCTTGCAATTCGGTGAGATGCGAGGTTTTCATCTGCTAGCGAGTCTTTCAGAGGAACGGCGGGAAATGCCAGTGGGTGAACTTTTAATCTATTTACGAGCAGGGTTACCCCGAATGCAATGTGCGTGTCGAGGCGAGTGTTGCATGAAACTCACCGCAGGTAGTTTCAACCCCGCATTGTTCTACCTGCTATCTCACTACGATGATATCGATGTTGCCGATACGATCAGTGCTGGTCTAGAGAGCCGATGCAATCAGTGCTGAACTAGAGTGGGTAGGTCTAGCGAAGCTAAACCTTCAGCTACCCACTCTGGTCGGCGGCAATTTCAACTGTCTTGCTGATAGTGGCGCCACTGACAGGAAGGGTGATGGGCTTCTTCAGCTTCTAGAGAACAGAGGCCTGCACGTTTGCCAAAGTGAAAGAAACCTTATCGACCTCATGTTTCACAACTTTCAATATCCGACAGAATTTTAAGGATGCGAGATTCTGATACTTCCAGCACGGAAGCAGCTACCAGTGCTGGTATCTCCGGAGCAATTTGGATTCAGGAAGGGTCGAGGTACACAGGACTCGATCCATGTACTACAGTCGGAAGTTGAGCGGGTGTTGGTTGTGCCCCGAGGTCACTTATACGCCGTCTTTAGCGATAGTGTCAAGGCCTTCGACAAAGCTTGCCGTCACTTAACAGTCGAATCATTTTGACATGTTGGTGTGGGTGGTTCTTTTCTACGAGTGCTATCTAGCTTCCTTCCTAAGCACTCTCTTGAAGTAAAATAAGGGGAAACCACGCCTTGCAGCTGAATCAAACTGTAGGGACCCGTCAAGGGGACCCTCTCAGTTACCTGGCATTCTTTGTTATCGCAGGCCTAGCCCGCCATGTGCAGGAGGAGTTTAGAAACGCCGTCGTCGTGATGTACGCGGATGACATAGTAGTGACCCACCTACGTGGTGCTATTCGTCAAGTTGTCGGCGACATAGAAAGTTGTCTTCACAGTGAGGGCCTGCAAATAAATTCGCGGAAGAGAAAAGCTATTTTGTTTCGCCGTGGGGGTCAATTGACTGCAGCAGACGTAATATTTTGTTGTGGCCAACCGCTGGAGCTTTTCAACTCCTTCCTGTATTTGGGTCTGAGACAGGTCCATATGGCAACGACCTTTGCCCAGCGCATCCGCGAAAGGTGTCGGGCGGCTAATGCCTCTATTCATACAGAGGTAAGAGACCCTCGATGACTGTCTTTGAGTGCGTCAGTGCGACTTTTTGAGCTTAAGATTGTGCAAATGTTGAGCTACAGCCTTGGCAAGGCGTGGAACCGTTATTCAACGGCAAATTTTGCGCAGCAATTGTAATTATGTACCATCTTGAAATGCAAAGTTGTTGCGAAGTAAACAATATAAAAACTATACATTAAGTGCTTTGTTTATTCTGTTTTGAGAGGTCAAGTTGAAATCTCTGGCGGAGGAGAAGGTCCCAATTTCTATCTCTAGCAGTGTGGGACTCGATCCCAGCGGATGGATGTTAGCTCGCTGAGACCCATACCCACTAAACGCACCTTCCCCCTTAAGCTTTACTCTCTGATGGCCCAGATCTCCATAGCAAAGTACTAAGGGCCATCAGGAGAAGTGGCGGGTGCCACTCGGATCATTTTGCCGGGGTCACTCATAGGTTTTCCCAACGTTCGCCGTGTCCTGTACTAACACCTGCGAAATTGCATCATTCAGACTCGCGTGATCTTCTAGTACAGTAGGTTGAAATCTTGCTCTCCTGAGCCTTCCCAAGGCTTCTTTCTCCTTCAGTACCGCCGTAGTCATAGCTACTCCTAGCTTCCACAAGTCGTGCCGCATATGTAGTCTACGAACTCCTTAAGGGTTTCTCTAGGGCGATCGGGAATGTTTGCTCCTCTTCCGTCTCCCTCATCAATCCATTTGTTTCTGAGCTTTGCGATTGCTGTGGCTCTAGCCTGTTCCAGTACCTGGCACTTCAGGAGAGTGTGGGTCGGGTCATCCTCCGTTCCCTCCTGGCAGTAAACACAGCTCGCTGAGGGAGCTTTTCCAATTCGGAAAAGGTATGTTTGGAAGTCCCCATTTCCAGTAAAGATCTGGTTGAGGTAATGGTTTAGTTCCCCACCTGGCCGTTCAATCCATTTTTTTGATGTTTGGGATAAGGGATCGGAGAGTGTGCCCTGGTGCTCCAGAAGGAATCGAGTCCCATTTGGCTTGCCATGCTTCCATTGCTTTCTGTCGCTCTACTTCCTTACTGCTGCTCGAGTCGTTGTCCCAGAGTTCTCGCCTTTCCTCTAACTTCAGGTCCCAGGGAAGGGTTCCTGCCAGCACGAGAGCCGAGTTTGTGCTAACCGTGCAATACGCCTGGATAATTCTGAGGGTCGCCACTCCCTGAGTGCTTCCAAGAATCCCTCTCGCTTTCTTTGTTTCCAAAGAAGCCTTGGGCAGACTGGAAACCCGATTAGCGCTATAGATTCGGCCACTGACATCAGCACTCTGCGCCTGCATTTGTACAGTTCTCTGGTAAATATTAAGTAAAACATAGACTGAATAGAGCAATTGCGAATGATTGAGACAATAATGAAAAGCGTCGTCGAGCTAAGCGAGAGAAATTGTTACATAGAAGTAGAAAAATTGAGAAACTTGATATCGCGGCTTTGCGGGACAGCTGCAGCCTACAGGTATGCTCAGCGATGTTTAAAAGTGAGAAGAAAACTAACGCCGCTAAAAAGCAAAGGCAGCTTCACCTTTTGAAAGCACTCCGCTTGTCTGCTTAAATGGGATTCTAAAAATGCGCTTGAACGAGCTACGCACAAAGTTTCTAAAGAGTACATAAGGCATTAAAGTCAGTATTGTCAAATACATTGCGTCCTTTCTCACGAGCAGAATCTTCTGCGTTAGGTCAAGAGCGCGTCCTCATGGTGCATGCGCATGACATCTGATTGCCTACATGATCTAGTTTAGACCCGCTAGAGTGTCTAAGAGGAAATGTTTGGGTCGGTCGTCTTATGAGATCTGCGTCCTTGGCGCGCGTCCTTGTTTTTCTAACAGTTGATGGGTCAGCGTTCTGTTATATGATTCTTTCTCGTTTAGCTCCGCTCGAAGCTTATTTACGTGATCACCGCTGTCGCTGCTTTCTTTGGCATCTGTTTTTTGTTTTCGAGTGCTATCGGGCTATTTTTTTTGCTAGAGCCTTTATTGCCCTTTTTATGTTTTCCTTGGTGTTTGTTGGCACAAATACTTTTAGAAGGTTCTCTGCGCCGTGTTAAGGAGCTCACCGAGCTCCCTGTTATCCCGTAGCATTGCTTCTATGCTGTCTTGCATCTCGAGAGCTTCGCTTTCCTCCTGTTTTCTGAGCGTTTTGCTGGTGACCGCTTTCTCCATATCCATACTTGTTGCTCTCTGATTCGGCAAATCGGGCTCCAAGCTGGTCCTAACTGGCAATTCAGTCAGTCAGGTCGGCCTAATGGGGTTTTCCCCCGACCTTCTCTCCTTGTCCATTTTTTATATTTTCCAAGGCTGGCCTTTCGGCAGCCTTTTGTTGATGACTTTTGTTTCTATCAAAACCGCACTATTTCCGAATAAAGTAAAAAAATGCGTCTAAGAGCACCTAGCAGGCTTGATGGCCTGCTTTTCCTTCCTTCATTTTAGTTTATTTCTCACTTAAAGTTGTTTGTATGACTGGTGGGCTGCCACTACGGAGCCGTCCAGCCGAGAACGCAAGATTTCCGAGTAAATATCCCCTATTGCACTATATGGGCGTTTCACCATTCAAAACACCTGTTAGACGATGAATTATTCAACTATATCGATAAAATTGGCCTTCTGCAAAGTTTGTTCAGTCTCACCCTTGCATCAAAAAACGAAGTATTTTCATTTACAAAACAGCTGCATTTTTGTTGGCCGATTACGAAGCTCGATACACCTTTTTATCATTACGCCTCTCACTGTAATCACACCTTTCCACTAGTGGCACTCAGTGTACTTTCGCGATGGGAATGTTATTCAACCAAGCGCTTGTCTACATCCGGCGACCTTTGGAATTCGGCGTTCGAAATGCTGCCTAAGATAGTTAGAATCGATTTTTACCGTTTTCACCTTTTTGCTTGCAGCAAATTTCACCAATTTGATCACTGTGCCAAGCCAAGGTAGTTAGGTGGTGTATCCACCGGAATTTCCGCGCTTAAACTAAGTTTAGCGGTTTGGGAAAACGACACAAACACGTCCTACCTGCACGGCGGCAACGCCACTACAGTGGCCCTGCTACGCGCTTTTCTTCTATATGTCTGCTAAATTAAAGCCGGAGGGTTATTGTTATTCCTAGATAGCTGAAGAAGTTGACGAGTTCAATATTTACTTCCCGAATATTTTTCGATTTTCTTTGCACTATTCTGAGACTTCTTGTAGATAAAACTGCGGGTGGTTTCGTATCTTTGCAAGAACTACTACGTTGTCGGCACAAAATGAGTGCAAAATTTACTTAGATGTAAATTTATAAACACAATTTAATACAAAACAATGCTTAAATTGTTTTATATCATGTTGTCGTATAATTTTGTTGTCTACGAGAGGGACAAGGAAATTTACCACGTTTTAGACACATGACATCATTGTCAAGTCATTTACTGGTCGTACGAACTGGTCGGTCTGAAACGGTTCAGTCTAGATTTGCCATTCCAAACTTGAAAGCCGAGGTAAAAGGAGTTCAGGATAGTAAAATGTCTGTACCTGAGTCCCTGCTTGGCGGTCAAACAGAAGGCATTTGAAACATTGTGGGCCTACAGTAGTTGATTGCTTTCAATTGACATGCATGCTGAATGGTACTGCGACAAATCTACACGTAAATCAAGCGTCAGCTCCAAAGTGGCTGGGCGAAAAGGAACGGCCTCTTTTCCAACACCGTTAACTGAAATTCTGTAGGGCACCCAACAGATGCCAAATGTTTGAATCAACAGCAGGATATAATAGCAGTATGTACCAAGTTGTAGGAGTTGACGGAAAACGACGCAATTCTTAGGGAAATGCAAATCGGGCTCACACCTAGTAAGCGCGAGGAAGATAACATCTTCATACTGACATCGATAATAGAGATGGCGTTTGCCCGGTAATAGGGCCTCATATGCATTTTCCTAGACACCACGCAAGCAGACCAAGGAATAGATAAGAAAATATTCTGCAACACTCTGGGCCATCACGGTATAAACCTGACACATATTAACCTGATCAGAGTATACATTGATGAAGATAACACATGGATTGCTCTATAACTCAGCCAGACACATAAGGAAATATATATATATATATATATATATATATATATATATATATATATATATATATATATATATATAGTTTGAATGACCAATGTGGAAGTGGTCTAAACTATCCATTAGAGGAAGAAAAAGCGATGCAGCTACACGTCAATTCTCTATGGGCTTTTTATCCAAAAAATCTGGAAAGCCGACTTCTAAAGGACGTATGGTAACGCCGCGACAACCATTTCCAGAAGGTCCAACATAAGCTAGAAAGCCAGCAGAACGTGCAGCTAGGTAAGACCTGGACCCGAAGCAGAACGTGGGAACAGGGAAACACAAAATAATATAAGATATGCAGCCAAAGTAAAACCACAACAATACTATCCCTTGCGAATAAAAAAAAATTGCGTTTTTTTTTGCTTCGACTGGCCCCACAGAACACTAGCGACGGCATCATTCGCAAAATGGCTTTTTGTAATGTTTTTCCGCGAGACTAATGCCCATGTACGGTTTTTCATGTCGTGGCTGATTTTAATCTACTCCGGCATTTACCTTGTCTAAATTGGAAACCATGCAAACCAATTCAAGGGTGGCCGGTCTGGGTCTCGAACTCAGGCCTCCCAAATGCAAGGCAAAGGCTTTGCCACTAAGCCATCTTGCTCGGTTTGGAAACATTAAACCCAAATGATCCGCTGAGATTACGTTGGCCGAGTTGACTCGTGTAAGCTACATGGCGTAATGGAGACTACTGAAAGTGCACACGTTAGGATCGACATAAACCGTAAAACATAATATGTTGATGAACTAAATGCTTATTACCTAGTTAATTACACGGACCCTTATGCTTAATGCAATCCGCGGTTGATAGCACTGCAGCTTATTATAGCAATGACATTTGTAGACCTGACTTAGCATCTATGTTGGCTACTTTCTAGAACATGTAGTTACACATGTCTAATTCCATGCATTGATTTCATCATGGATCAGTTAATCAATGTTTTATCTGCTCTGTACGCGACACAGTTTTGGGCATTACCAGGAGGTGGCTTTGGCCAATTTTAAGGTCAATAAGTAGAGTAGCGTGTATATCGGCCACATTTATAGAGCACTTTCAGGCAAATAATTTTAAAAATGCTTCTGCACAGATTCAAGTAAGCCAAGATATTTTTATAGTGGGACTTCCGTGCGGGAGAGAAATACACCAAATTGCTGACTACAATGTTTTTTACAATCGTATGCGTATGGGGTTTTCAGAATATATATACACGAATATAACCAGTACAGCTTTCCGTGTGCACTAGAATCTCCGGGTTTTTACAGGGAGCACAGAAAAGACTCGACTAATTCTAAGTCTCTTCGAGCGAGGCATAGTCTCTTTTACAGTCCAACTGATTCAGCGGGTGGGCAAGGACTTTAATCTTTCGATGGTAAACTCAAGAGCATGCAAACTATATATATATATATATATATATATATTGATTGATAAAAAATATATTGATAGAGTCACCGACATGTAAAAACGAACGTGATAACTATCGATTAACTGGCTTAAAATAGCATATGTTTGCGAATAGAGTTATGTGAGTCTTTGTCTGTCGCTTTCTCTCAGCCTAATGAGATGTACCGTAATTGATAGGGAGCGCAACATGGCAACGGCTAATAGCGGGGATTAAGTGTTGGCCTAAGCCGCTTCAAACTAATACACTTCTACGTAGGAGTGCAAGTGGTAGCATCTGTAGAATTTTCCATGTAAGACCCGATTCGCGTTTGGGTACCCCTTTGCTTGCCGGCGCGTTCTCTTTCTCCCTCGCTTGGCTTCCTTGCTTTTATTGCTAGCGTTGTTCTTCATTCTCGGTGATAACCAAGCGGGCCGTTGATATGATGCATTTTAAAGTAATCCTCGCAATATGTTATGCTACTAAAATACACTAGGTAGTTTCATTGTTTAAGAGGTTTAATCAAATGAAGGCTTTGTTTGTCTAATGGGTCGGCGCTGCGTGTACATTTTTTTAAATCGAAAAAAACACTTATACGTACTATTGTTGCAAGTAAGGAAAGGGAAGGGTCCCACTTTCCATCTCGAGCAAGGTGAAAGTCGACCCCTGCTGATGGGAGTTAGCCCGCTGAGACCCATACCCACTAAACGCACCTTACACCCTTAACTTTTACGCTCTGATGGCCCACACAACTCGCTGAGGAGGTTTTTTCAATCTGAATGATGTAGGTCTGAAAATTCCAATGTCCCGTGAGGATCTGCGTGAGGTAATGGTTTAGTTCTTCGTTATCAGTAATCTTCGCCTGCTTTATCTTAATCCGTGAATGTTTGACGTGTCCGTGTTTGATGTCCGTGACTGATTTGCAGCCTTAACCGCCTTCGCCGAGCATATGTTCAGGTGGCTGAGGGCCGTAAGGCTTGTCCAAGCGGATCCCCAAGTACCGGGCCTCCTTTACACGTTTTATTTTCTGCCCTGCTAGATCTGAGCAATGATCTTGTTCCACCAGTATTTGGGCTGCAGGTTTGCTCGCTTTGGGTGTAGCGGCTTTGCGGCCCGAGCGCATGCCGTTATCAGAAGGTCTTGGAGCTCCTCTCTTGGAGGTTTGGGGTGGTCTTGTGATGGTGATTGCATTCCTCATTTGTTTTAAAAGAATCATTTGCGCATTTGGTTATTGATAGAGGATCGGTGTTAGTAGCGCTAAACATTAGATATGTACAATCCTGCTTGTGCACTTGCTGTACCTTTATTTAGTTTGCTAAAAACTGCTTTAATTACAGTTTGCCTGAATTATATTGACCTTCATTTTTATTAGTTAATAAGGATTTGTCTATCCGTGTCTTAAAACCAAGCACATCTTCGCTCTGAGTTTTACTTGCTCCGGTGGGCCTCCTTTTCTAATGCCTTTTTCTGCTCCGCAGTTAGTTACTCTCTGTATGAACGTTGTGGGAGCGGGACTCATTACAACTTCAAAATGCGCTTAAATCCGTGTTTAAGCCAGCATAGCTTGTTGTGTGGGCACTAACTTGCCCCAATAAAGTAGCAGTTAGCTGCGCTCAGTCCTTTTTTGAAATGCAAGGCAGTCTTGACTTTGCCGTTTTATAACCATCCTTTATTAAGTTAAGTTGGTTGCCTTTAGCAGGAGAACTAACAAACACACGCCCCCGCATCTACATAGGTTTTACTTTCGCGTTGTAGACCTATTCCATAAAATGTTCTTAGTTTTTTCTAATTATTGCTCACAGCTATAGAATTTAATAGTTTAGTATAAACTACTCTCGTATGCAAGTACAAAACTCAGATACGTACCACACTTATTCGACTCCATAATTTTGAAGCGTCTCCAAAACACCTCATTTTTGAGTGCTTGATGGACTGATTGATGTGGCAGTCGTGAAGCTTCTATACCTATGTCTTTTAAGCAGGCTCATTTCGCTGACCTTGTACACGGAAATGACTCCCGCCAGTAAAAGAGCCTTTTCCACTGGTCTTTCGTACATCTTTATATTTTTAGCCCACGTTATTTAGTTTTTCATTGTCATTTTGGCTCTTGCAATTTAGAGAAACTAAATTCAATTATTTTCTCTTCCTGTTTTGGCAAAGCAAATGAGCTTTGCATTTGTTGTTTCTTATCTTAGGAATTGTTTTCTTTTTGGCCACACGTTGTTTAGGTTTAGGAGAAACTGATCCTGTTCCCTACTTCAATCTTCTAATACGTCTAGACTGTGTGTTCGTGCAACATGACGATCTACAACATCCATTTCGCACGGCAGTTGAATCACATTTGATCAGATTTTTAATATCCGATACAATACTGTCGCTGTTTACATAATGAGTCTATTAGCCAATAAACACTATTGTTGCCCCGGGATATATAATGGCCCCAGGTAGAAGTTTGTATTTGCGA
The DNA here is from genome assembly GCA_003439945.1 of Dermanyssus gallinae. Taxonomy (NCBI): domain Eukaryota; kingdom Metazoa; phylum Arthropoda; class Arachnida; order Mesostigmata; family Dermanyssidae; genus Dermanyssus; species Dermanyssus gallinae. The sequence continues at coordinate 871,737 of QVRM01006074.1, forward strand.
GTATGATGATGATGATGATGATCTCTGCATGTTAGCACGACGCCCGCCCTCGCGCTGTTCGCGTGCAGTCACGGTGCCGGCCGTCAGCTGTATAAAAGGGATGCGCGTCATTTCATCTGGCCCTGTCCTTCTTAGCTCGAGCGTTCAGCGTAACGTGTAGTCTGCAATCCCTCAGCCCGGCGGCGTGGCAGCGACAGTGAGACTGCCCTAGGGCGGTGAGTGAGCGTAGCAGGCAGGCGCAGGTAGACATTTATATATATTTAGTTGAGTGGCGCAGCGGCATTGCTAAGTGTGTGAGTTCCGGCGGCGAAACAGCTTAGCGCTAACCGCCGGGACATTGAGTAGTGTGTAGGTTGTCTAGGCAATAATACGAGGAGAGGCGGCGCTGCCGTATTGCTCTCTTTCGTATCGTGAATTATAATAAATAAAAATCAGTGAGCGTATGAACCCACGCATTTTCGTCTGTCTTCACTCTACGGTTCCGTTGGCAACAACTATGTCGGTCAAACCTGATTCTAAAATCAAATGCAATACTACCACTGCTGACGTAATGATTGCACCAGCAATGATCACTTTTTTTCCGTTTTTGCTTTTAGTACATGATTGCAAGTAATGTAGGAAAATAATTTGTTTCAATTAATTTGCACAAGGCTGCACGTATGGAAATTTCGAGTCAGCCACTATGGCAATAACCTTTTCAGTATGATTCTTGCTCTGCTTCTTTACGCAATCAACGGGATTAAGGCTGTCAGTCTTCCAGCTGTCTTGGTCCTGACGTATTTGCTATTTGCCATACATGTCATTTGTTCGCTGACTATGACCTTGAAATAATATACTTCCTCTTGTGTGGTCACTCCATGCTTAGTCAGCATGGCAGCGAGAGACAGAGACTGGTGGCCCTCAGTAAGACAAATCACTTCCGTCCTCTCAGGAGCTGCTTGTATATGGTGATGGTCAATCTTGACCAGTACGCGAGTCAAATCTTCGTCTGCGTCGATTCCTAACTCATATTCGCCATAAGCTGTTGTTGCGTCGAGTCGCATTCTACCAGAATTTGTGCGTCCTCAATTACAACTTAGCAAACAACATTTATAAACTGAGACGGTGTGAGGGAACCTATTTTTCACAGCAATTCCTCTCTAGTATTAGTAGTAGTACCGGCGAACTCAACTAGTTAAAAAGTATTGCACGTCTAATAATATCGCTAGAAGCAGCCCTCGTTTCCTGCTCCTTCTTAGAAATACCCTCGACGATCTTGAATATTGTATACGTCGTCCTCCTTGCGTATTTTTGTTAGCGGCGTCGTTAGAATAGACCTCATGGCCATTGTTACCAGCCCAAGTAAAACAGCAGTGTCTCGATTAAATTCCCCAGTCTTGGAAATAACGTCATCTTGACAATCTTCCATTTTGCTTTTAGTCGTACCAATTACCTATTTAGGAGTTGACGAGAACACCATGTGGATTATGTGACATTAAATTATTTGGATGCATCTAAGTCTAGGCTTTGTGTTTTGCAGCCCTCCCATCAGCTCCTATTACCAATACATATGGCTAAGTTTAGTTGCACTAAACACCACGCGGTGAGCTCCCTATCCCTCCTTCTTGGCACGGTTAAACTTCACAAAGGCAGTTATGAATGTATGATAGACCCTCCGATAATGCAAATAAATACATTATTATAACAATTGTTCTAATTACTTAATTGTCGCCGGCGGAGGTTTACTACAGGGATCGCTATATAAAAAGCTGTGGCGACGTTTGTGGTATAAATTCGTCAGGCAGTTTTGACAGCCAAACTCCAACGTCACATATTATTATATTGTCTTCCTTTCTTAAGAGGATTCATTTGGTCATATCAAAGAGCTTTTTCATTTGTATTAAGAAAACTGTTACGGTGTTCTCGTTCCAGATTTGTTACATGCGGCCCTTACCTTCAGCATCACAGAGTATCATCAATTGCTCAACGCTAGTCATTTCACAATCGGGCGTACCGTGTCCGTCTACCCTCCGCACGTGTTTGCAAGCGTTGTCGCACATACTCCTTTTGGCGGGGAGCTATATTTCTTCAGGCAGTTTGTCGCACCTCACTATTGTCTGCAAGAACCCGGCTTATGTTTGTCAAAATGTCTGTCATTAAGTTGGCGGTTTCTTTTCTTTCATCACTTGTTATCAGTGCTTGGTGTATTTCTTCTATATTTAACATATATCCCCTTTTGTACAAACCTTTTGATTATTGTTTTGCCCGATCTGGGACATATGACACCTTCTATTGGAGCTGCATGAAACAGTATGTTGCCGCCATCATTATTTGAGCAAATATATCATAGTAATTTTACCTTTAGCACTGGATCTAGCAATCTTAAATAAAACTTTTGATAAATCAATCATAATAACTATAATCCGTTAAATGTACCCACATTTAATTATATCGTTCACCCTATTACATACATTATGCCAAGTAGCACAAATATAATGTTCCTAGACTAAGCCTAATTAACTAGCTTCAGTAAATACTTAGTTAAATATTATTGTTCAATGACGCATGTTATATAGTGCAGATATTAAGTGTTTATTGTGAAATGATATATCCTTCTCTCTCTGTTGCTCCGTAATGTTGGACTAGAAGTTCGTTGTAAATGTTTGTGACACTCACATGGGTGTTATTATTAATAAGAAAAATATCTTATTAATTTCTGCCATTTTCTTTTGCAACGTGATTCCTGTAATGCTCTATACTTAGAAGCTCCAATCAAGGTGTTGCTCTCCAAAGAAGCTTCAACGTGTTGTACTAATAATACTCACTAAAACCATTCCAAGTGTTATCTTCAGTTCAGTTTAGACTTAAAACGATCTTTTATTATTAATGTCTTCTCATGCGTAGCCAGCATCCTGGTCTTCCATTGGTGTTGTAGAAGTGCCATACATAATGTTTGCTTAACTGCTCTATGGCTTCCTTCCACGATTTGTCAGTTCTTTGGCTTTCATCACCTTGCGTAAATTGTCTCTTAAAAGCGCCTAGTTGTCTTCAGTCACCTCATGCATCGATCTGAAGATCCCCATAAGGTTTTAAACTGGAAGGTATTACCGGAAGAGGAATCTAGCCCACGTCATGATTGAACTCCACGTGACTGCTGCCATGACGGCGAATCCTCCAATGCTGCACCTGCCCTGCAGGCGCCAGGAAACCGACCAGCTCCGAAGATCCCTCAGGGCCCTTATTAGACCAGAAGGCCCGCTGACTACAGCGGTGGGCTGATAAAGAAATTCCCGGGCGTCCCCTTTTCCGTGTGAACTCGCTCCCTGGCGCATGAAGGGGCGGCCGCCTGGCCCTCGTATCTAACTTGAGTAAGATTTTTGTAAGGCACGTACTTTGTTAGAAATAGGGCGTCATCCTGCTTGTACTGTGGCGCATATACAAAATAATGCTATGCATATTATTTTATTATAGTTTTTTAAAGTGTTTCGCTATTGTAGGCAACATGCGATGACTTTTTTGTGTTTGTATCACTTAGGTTAAATAAACAAGTCTTGACTCGTTTTGCATCTGTGAAAACCTAATATTCCCTTTTGAAACACTAAGAATAATTACAGTCACTTCAAATTAAAAAAATCCATCGTCTCCACAGCAAGATGATACAAACTTTGTTCACTTTTTGATTTTTTTATATCTTGCAAAACGATTTAGACCTCATTTGCTTTTAGGGCTTCTAACTTAGTGCTCAACTCCTGAACAAGAACCCTGGCCCAAATTCCAATATATTGTAACGATTAAATCTGGCTGTCGGTTATTGTGGGGACTTATTCGGTATATCGTTTTACAGAGGCAAAGCGCACAGACACGAAACATACTAGCGGCGTACTTCCTTGTTCGCGTAAGGAGCATAGTGGAGCTAGCTTTGGAGTACATGTCGGATTGTTTAGAACATCAAATGTACCGTTCACCATTTATATTCACTTTAAGATATGTTAGCTCGAGCAACAATCCAAGACAATATGGCATTATCGTCGATTTGCAATGGAGACCTCAGCAAACATTCTTAATCCTCTTTTATCTATTTAACCGATGGGACATGTCGTATTGAACAGGAGAACGGTTGAACGATAACTTTCCTGTGCAGACTACAGGTATCACCCATGGTGACAATCGTAGACCGTTATTAGTCTTTGTGTTGGTGAGCGACCGTGTGGGCTACACTCGAGATACATGTGAGAAAACTTAAACGATGAAGCGTAGGCGCCTTATAGCGAACAGTACTTACGTCTCAAGTCGGTGGCAGTGGAGTAAGTCAAGTACCTCTCATAGTTAGAAGTGGGTTTTCTTTATGTGGGGTAAGCGCTAGATATGTTAAGTTTCGAATTCTCAAAGTCCACACATTTTTTAAATTTGTGGATTGAAGGTATGAGTCTTTACGCCTTTTTGCATGTGCATTGCACGGACAGCATTGTATGGAGCTAAGTCGGCTAATATCCAGCTTGAATAAATGTTTCTGTTCTTAGTTTAGCCAAATAATCATTTATTAATAAGACCAGTTGAATAGATCTCTGAGTAGTTTGTTTTTAATGAAAATCTAAATCGCTCAGCTGTACTAGTACTTGCTGATTAATAAGGACTGTACATTGCAACTCAAGATGTACTATTAAGCGCATGTTTAAGCTTAATAAAAGATGGCCATCACCATCTTGTATTTATTTAAGGAAGCTTCATAGGTTATGTTGTGTGATGTAAATGTGCTAAATAACTACCGTACAAGCTGTAACCGTGTATTTTACTTACTAAGTTCAACTAAAAGATTGCCGAGGTCATAGGAAAGATGTTCGACCTGCCAAACGCGGCAGCTCTTGTGAAAGATCTGCGCGTTTGGCAGATTATGCCAATCACCCTACCCTTAGTCAAAATAAAGAAAAATTCCCATTAAGTTTTGCCTATTTTTTAGCTTCAAGTGGAACCTTTTAGCTCAACAAGAGTGGGTTTTAAAACTAGAAGTGGAATCTGTATCTATATCCATATTTTCACTTGAAAATTCTTGTAAAGCTATTTGTTTAATCGAAAATTTTAGTTCAATTATGTGGCTTTATGGCGAGTTCCATATTACGTATTTGTATACGTATAATGACATTTTGAAATCCTGACGCTCTAATAAATGAAGAATTTCTACACTTTTGATTACGAGTTATAGAAGCCAAGGTTCCAAAAAAGAGTTCCAAGGGGTTATCAAACCTCGTGGCCCCCAAGGATGCGCATTTTGTCGCGCGTGGAGTCTGCGATCATTAAAAGTTAAGCCATAGACCTTAACCGGCCGACTGAGTGAACTACGGTCGAGCTGTATAAAATGGTGGTTAGCACACTCGGAACTGTAGGAGTGAGTTGCCAAAATCGGATCCGTTTACTGCGCCCCTTGAAATCACGTGAGACTTAAACTCCACGCTCAGTAACAAAAGCCGCGTAGAGAAAAGCTGCGGAATGCGAGCAACGAGGAAGATTGAGGAAACACAATTGGCAGACAGCGGAGACGGCGGTGACCGTGTCACCGAGGCAAGGTTGAGAGAACCTGCTAGAGACACCAACGCAAACAAGCTTGGCTTCTGTAGTACGGTTACGACAGTAGCAATCTAAACGGCACTAATGTTGAAATGGAGCGATTGGATGAATACCGAAAGCTGACCCACGACTGAAAGAGAAGGCAGACGACGACGACTTTGATGTGGTTCCGAAATAACAGGACAACTAAAAACACTGAATGCAGAGGGGCAGCACAACAGAGGCCTGTGTGTATGTTGAGCATCTGCCAACATAGAAGCTAACCTATGTGATGCGTCAGGAAATATTAATACTGCGTGGAGCTCTCCGCTGAGAGGGGAAACGTCGCTGTATTCTATTTCCCACCTAAATTCGATTCCGCAGAGGTTGCTGAGACGATAATCTATGAACTCTCAAGATAAAACCTGACCGTGCCAATTATTGTCGATCTACTTCTTTTGGGCAAGGCGGTAGGCGGTCTTGGGTACGCCATGGCGATGAGAAGTGCAGTGATATAGAGAAGGTTACGGCAGAAGAGATCACGCCCGTAATCACGAGCTACTTCGCCGTAGTAGTAAAGTTGCTCACTTGCTCTTACGCCAAGCAAGAGCGCCATCATCACTGCAAGCCAGGCAGGACTACTTTGATCGTAGACAATCTTATATAAGATTGGTATGAACATAAAAGGGAACACGTGTGACAAACAGGTAAAGTGTTACTTGGTGACAAACAAGACAAACAGGAACCAAATCTCTATTTTGAAGTGGCGTCAGATCGCACATTAAAGAAGATTTTCTTTAAATTGTTTATTTGGCAGACTAAGCACGCGGCTGAACAGGCCCTTCCATCAATGCAATTCTATTTTAAAAGAGGTCAACGAATCCGTGATCCAATTCACGGTCTTCAGTCGGGAATCGAGCAAGCTGTGGCACAACCGGTATGCAGTCTCTACTGACTGCGTCAAGGCCTTTGACGAAGCCCTTTACTATCCGCTGGTTGAAACATTCTAGAGATCAGGAGTAGTGGCTCTCTACTGAGTGTAATAGCAGGCTTCTTTGATGAGGACACCTTATTAGTAGACGGTGAGCGTAATATATTGGAGATAAGGCAAACTGTGAGAATTCCACAAGGGAATCCGCTAAGCTGTGCTTCATTTACCCTTCACCTCGCTAACCTTGTTGATTACGTTCTATAGAAGTACTAGAAAGCCGTAGTGGTGATGTATGCGGATGATATCGTGGTCGCACGTCGCCACCTAGATGCCATCAAGCGCAGTATTACCTTCATGCTAGAGGCGTTCGTCGGGTATTTTTTTACACGGGAACGACGTTCACAGCGCATATAAATGAAACAGTAGGGACGGCACTTGCCTATTTTTATGACAAAGTAGCCAATGTCTAAAAACTGTCCGTTTTTAGCAGAAAGGCAATTCGTGCTTAACATTGTTCCTGGCTGATGTATGGTGTTCAGCGCGTAGAACCATCTCACGCACCAGTTCAACCAGCTTGAGAGGTGTTTTCCCTTATATATGTTGTGAGTGTCTTGTTTGTCGATGCCAGCAAAGAGCCGCTTTGTAGGTCTCCGTGCAAGTGCTCACAGGGTATGGACAATTCCAGTCCTACCGTTTTCGCATAGGCAAGGCGAATACAGATATCTGCGTTCTCTGTACCACAGGCGCACCCGACGACGCGGCGCACACCGTAGAGGACTGCGAGGCTCTTGCGGCCAACCGCACGGGCTCCTCCTATGTCCACAAAGGTAGCCCAACTAAGACCATCGTGGCCAACATGCTCAAGTCGACAACGGACTGGCACGCTGGGATCCAATAACTAGACGGGTTTATGCGCAAAAAATCGCCAGGAAGATCGTCGCAGATCGCGATTCAACACTAGGCCTCTAGTGTCCACTCCCGGGCAGGACCCACTCCCTGCTCGGGACATACTCGTAGACTAAGGAGAGGGTCGCAGTACGGGACTCCCCTCTCCTGGTCTCGAGGTAATGGTTCACAATTCCGAACCAGGAGAGGGTGGGAGAGGTGGTTTTTTGTAGTTAGCACGCGCGGATTGGATCGAGTATTATATAAAAGTCTTGTGTCAAGCTGTTTACCACCTACTGAAACAATCCGACTAGGGCTAAAAATGCCGCACATAATATCTTACAAAAAATTATTTCGGAGTAGGAAACCATAGTCGAACTGGCCTGAGAGGAAGTCAGGGGTTTAAACCTATTCAATTCCTTGCACATGTAGTTTGGTTTTGAGAATCGCCATGTATAATCCATTTGAGAATCGCCATGTATACACCAGGTACATAGTGCATGGTTACCACTACTTGGTATGTCCAAACGCCTTATTTTACAGAAAGCACGACCACTGTACCTGCTGACTCTGCCTGCAGAGATGTACTAAGCAGTAGAACGCACAGCACTAGAGCACTACTTCTCTACCACATCTCGCCAAAAGCGTGTAGAAGATAAGTTATTGTGAAGAAAACTTTTAAAGTGTTTATAGTACTTAATTTGAGAAAACTAAACAGAATTAAATTAGTTTTTATTATGTGTTATTAACACCCTTCGTGGGTCATAATTATTAATTTATATAAACATTTAATTTAGTTATGTTTATAAATGACATTGCAAATTCAAATAGATTGTTTGTATTCAAATAGTGCAGACATGTATTAACTGAGCTCCGTGTTTTGTGCAAGTTTCCTTGACTTTTGACTGTTTGACGGTTGTACTGTGGTGAGGTGATCCTACAAGAGTCAGTGCATTCGAAAAGCAATTCCGGTTTAACGGAGTCCGCCTCTAAAGCCACCAATTCCGTCATTGGTAGCATTAGAGCCAACCGCAGTATTGCCAGGGGACACCCGTTACGTGCAAAACAACACCCGTGTCGGTACTGCTACGAAGCGATCTCCACTGCTGGTACTGACGTCGCCAAGCAACAGCCGCCCTCGCCACCTAAAGGATCTCATTGGCAGCCAGGATGACAACAGTGACCCTTTGCTGCCTTTTCTGTTTTGCTTTGTTACTTTTCCTATCAACGGATTACTACCAGATTTGATATTGCCAATAGTTTTCGGAGCTTCTCTGATTGCTCTCCAGAGGAAGGACGGCGGGAGATGGCAGTGGGGCTTACTCTACGAAGACTTGTTGGCAAAGTCCTCGTCAAGAAATCAATAAAGGTTAAATTGTTGAGTTAGTTTCCCCACTGCAATTTGGCTGCGGTATTAAGGGTTTTTCTTCAATTTATCACAATTTAAATTCTGTAAAACAGCGTACCCCTACCTACCGAATGTATGCCGCTACCTACCAAATGTATCGTTTTCCGTCCAACTTCTATTGGCAAGAGCAGACTATAATGTCAAACTGTGGGGTGCAGCAGGATTACCCGTAGGTCTGCCCTCTTTTGCACTGGAATATACGATTTGCCTGCTGTCCTCTCCGACATTAAAGGGACTTTGAAGCTATCTCGGGCCTAAAGCTCAACGACAATAAATGTGAGCTCCTCGTTTTATCACACGACCACAGAAAGGATTGTTTTAGGCGCAAACCACGGCTGAAATGGCTAGATTATTACAGGCTTGCTTCGATCCGATGAGTGGCAAGTGGCTTCAGGCCCTCCCCTCGCCGCAACTAGGTACGATGCTGGACAATAACACACTCCGCATCGTGTCTGGTCTACGGCTGAGAGAGAGTGTCTGTGCGACTCATCTTCGGTGTCGGTTCCCCGTGAAAACAACAGGGGAACACGCTCTGTTGTGATGATACAGCGCCGATCGCACCGGTCGACCCACGACACTACGCAACAAACGACGTCGTCTGTCGTGCACTGCATAGTGCACAGGTGCCGGCCGTGAAAGAGCCACTAGGCATTAGCGTCAATAGTGGGTTACGACCATGCGGTAAAACACTAACCCCTTGGGAGAGAGATCGCCTACATATATGGGACGTCACTGTGTCATGTACATTAGTCGGGAGCTACGTTGCTCGAACTGGCCAGAAAGCTGGTGCCTCTGCTTGTTTTGCAGAAGACCGCAAGTTGGTGAAATACAGATAACTCAGTTCGCAATTTATCGTCCAGCCAATCGCCATGGAAACTTACGAACCCGTGGGCCAAAATACATAATTTTTTTTGAAGAGGTTGAAAAAGTCTAAATGCGGTCACAACGGATCCTCGTTCTGGAAAGTACCGACTGCAGTGCGTATCGATCGACTTTTAGCGGGGAAACGCGGCGTCAGCCAAAGGGTCCCTTCTCTCCGCCGTAAGGCTCCCTGAGATCCCGTAGGAAAACTAATGTTCTTAATACTATAGCTACTATATCGGTGTATATCCATATATCAATGTAGCTATGGCTCTGCTGCCGTTATTTCTCTGTTTACTAACAGTGTACATTAGTGTTTTCAATATCTTCTAGGTGGATTCAAAACTGGCAAATGAGCATCATCGATAGAAGGCGTTACGTAAATACTTGCATAAAAATGTGAAACAAAAACAACAGACCAAGTAATATTTTACTGAGAACACAACATTTATAATAATTTCTTTCCTTTGCTATTTTGGTTTTCTAGTGCATTTATTACAAACAGTTGACAACATTTTATGATAGTCGAGATATAAACACAGACGCTTTAAATATAGTGAAGACTGCTACTACGCTATTGCGCTTTTTTTTAGGGAGCCTTAGTTCTATGTTAAAGTATTATATGCGCACTGAATAGAAGTGAAATAGATGTGATACTCACAAAGTTTAGTGTCCTAGTATTTAACAACAATGTACAAATTTACCTTCTCTTTCTTCGCCTGCACATAATCAGTCGCAGTCGTATATATGAGAGCGTCCCACTGCCGCTTTCGTAATATTAGTCTCAAAACGGCGTCGAGCATCTTTACACGGCCGCAGCGGCAGTCAAACTCTGCACGGTCCGTTGTTGTCACGTTCATTGTTGTTGGCGTTGGCGTTGTTGTTGCTATTGTTGTTGTTGTTGTTGTTGTTGCCGTGCTTGTCGCTGGAATAACGCATTCGTCCTCCGGTTGCCTGATGCTGGACGCTATGGCCAACAAGGTTGGAAGGCCTCGTTGCGCTCGTCTGCGGCCTCTTCGCTAATTACTGTTGAGGGTGGTACGCATCCAGCCAACCGGAAATAAATGCCTTCCGCCCGACGCGGGTTTTTAGAGCTCGGCTTTCACAGTTGCCATCAGTTACTCCTGGCCGCGCCTGCTGGACATGAAGTCTGGCATAGACAAGTTGAGCCTCTTGACGGGACGCTGGACGACGATCTATCTCGCCGTCGGCAAGCCAATGAGGAAAATGGCCACGACGGCCATATATTTAAGCCAGACGAAGCCCGTCCAGAGAAAGAGGTTTACATTGTTTCCTGCGCACAATCAGTAACCGCTGTTGTAGCCGGCAGCCGGTAGGCTGTTTACACCCTCAGCGTTGCACTGCAGGGTATGATTGAACCAGGACTAACGCTAACCGGCTCACTAGCTGGCTGACTCCTGCAAGTACAACACAGGAACACAGAACGAGCCAAGCAACCCTATGTATGTCGATTATCTCAGGCAAATTCTACGCAATGAAATTGCTTAGTCTATGTGTGTCTTAATATAACTTTCCTATCTTGATCGAGTGGATTTACACAAAAAATGTTGTTTAAAATTTTGCTAGATTCGTGGTTCGAGGTTCTAGGAAAAACAAGGGCATACTAGGCAAGAGAGTTGGTCCCATTAGATTATACCTGTCTGAGCAGCAAGATGAGCAGGTTAAGGAGGTCCAATAAGAATTTACTTAGAGAAGAGTCTTACGGGGATCAGCCACATAAAGGTATGTTCGGCCGAGGCGGCCAGTGCAATCGCAAGAGTTCTGCCAAGCACGGACGGACTAAGAGAATGCAGCGCTGATTGTTGGTATCGGTAGTAGTCAAGTAGATTGCGCGCTGTGGGTTCCCGATCTGGCTCGAGACCATTTTGAAAACGAAGAAGTACAGAAGAATCCTTAGAAGCACCAGAGAGTGGCGGCCCTCAGAGGTATTCAAGTATTTTGCACGATTAGCACAAACGCTGTCATTGTATTGGCAGGAAATCTTCAGAAGTTCGTTCGTGGAGGCGTGTACGTACTTTAAATACGCTGTACATATTTAGCTGTACTATTTCGCGTTAAAAAATAGTATATTAGGTTGTCTTTTATTTAGTGTAGTTGTATGAGTAATAAAATAATGATACCAACGATTATATGATTTATGTAATCGTTGGCATCATTTCGCACGGACTGCAAACACCGCGCCTCCACTTTGGATCTACACGTTAGACCAAGCTCCTGCAAATTATCGTTGTGTAAAGACCCTTCTAGGAAGTCAAATTTACACATAATTCTTATTTTAAGAGCCTATCCCCATACCTTCATTGGCGGTGTGGTCTAGAGAGCTAGTCATGGTTTTGATCTACCGGAGTGTCCCCTGCTCTATTTCTGTTGTTATTTGAAAAACGAAGGTTCTATAGTAGACAAACTTTATACAAATGCAAGTAATGCGCCATTAGGAATGACCCTGCTGAACACAAGGTTACTATTCTGGCATCTTGGAGTGTGAGTTTAGTCCCGACCCGACATATTATGGACTCCTAACTATTTAAAGTTTGAAGGTATATATATATATTGACATCCCACCACTCATTAGCGTCCAATCTAATACTGCCAAGAGTAAATTGAGTGCAATGTTGCCTATCAATGCCCTATACACAAGCAACGTATACAAGCTTTGTCGGCTTAAATGAAAGTTTATCGGATAAAATAAAAGAAAACGTGCTCTAGGTTCGGGCGTGTCCTGTCTAGCAGAGTTCCACGCACAGAGGCAACGTTACCTTGCTGCATGTCCAGCGATAGTCTCGGCTGCAGGTACTCGATAGCTCTAGCATTCCCTGTCGAACGATTGAGCGCCTTGCCGACACATTGAATACGTTTGTGCGCTTTCGAGTCGGGTCGCCCAGTGTCTCGAATGCCAGTGGGCAAAGGTCGTGACATAGGTAACCTGTGCCGTCCAGTAACTGTTTGGCCTTTTCCAATATCGGGGACGTAGAGGGTACTATGGCAGGACCAGCCAACGATAAAGCGTCAGGCATTTCCAGTGTACCTACAGGTATGGGAAGTAAAGCCTGTATCAAGTGAGGGGCGTGCGTTCGAAAGCACGTCCAGTGTCTTCAAGATCTACTCGTTAAAGGCACAAAGGTTCTCGATCAAGTCGAAACAATTGGCCCCTCTAAGCAAGTGAGTTATCCGGGCCGCCGAAAAGCACGATCCCAGTAGGTATATACTGGGATGAAATTCCAGCGATGGAAGACGGCTGTAGGCTACTTGAGGCTTCTCTCTCCACGCATCTATAGCCCCAGTTAACCCCTCTCTCGGCAGAGAGGAATTCCTCGCATTTTCCGTGGCTTTTCTGTGTCAAATCCTTTACGCACAAGCAGAACAAGGGCGGACCTTAAGGGTCTTTTTGTTAAAAGCCGGAATGCAAAGATATAGTGGCGTGTTGCAAGACCAAGTGCCACGGTTGGGCGTAAGCCGCATGTGCCTGGTGACCCAACTGATAAGAACCAATTGCCGAGAATATTTTAGCTTTGTTGGCAGCGCACCTTAATTTTGAAGTAAACCTCCGAAGGATGCTATTGGGCGGAAAGAGGCGTTTTTCTTCTTAAGAGCAAATAGTCGTCCAAGTTAATCATAAACATCGTTGATTATGACATCATAATAACTATGAGAGTTATTGTTTACCTATATAAGTGCATTTACGGCATGTTCATTCGAAAATTTGTAGACGAGGCTTATTTTTTTAAAGTTTTAGTTGCGCCGCGTTTTTCAGACAAAAAGTTGTTATTAATTATTGTTATTATTATTATTATTCGCCTCGCAACCCGAGGAGACACATAGGTGCACGGGTTCGAGCCCCACCGTTGCACATTTGTATTATGGGGTCCATCTCAGGAAACAATGCGAAAGCAGTGGAATGTTGTCTGAGGGTCAGCCCGAAAAAAAAGGGTACCATGCATAGATTAGAGGCGGGATTGAAAATAGGCAACCAGAACTTTACATTTTAAAGTGTTTTGATCTGCAAACTCAGTTTATTACAAAATGCTTGGTGTTGTGATCCCATGGCTACCACCGCTGAAAGCGCTAGCACCAGTGGCCACATGGCCTCGTCGTCTCGTAAATATCAACTAGGAATGTGCTGACTGGATTATTATTAGGTTTATTTTCTCTATTTTACGTCTGAATGATATAAACGCTGGCTGTCTTCATGACTACACTAACCCTGGCAACGAATTTTCCTAAATACACATTGCATACTTTAAATAATAGTACCGATAAGCCAGACAAAGTTTCTAGCAAGTGGCTCAACAACTTTTTTTCAGCTTTTTTCTGATGTTAGAACACATGTTTTGCTAATACGTGAATGAATAAAGTTCCTTTATAGAGCGCGTACGGGATCCGCGTTGGTGCTGAGCGGCGAGCATAGCTGGTTTTCTCCTCGTCAACGCTGGCAAAAGGGTCAGAAGTCCATCCCCTGGCTACAGAACATACATCGTCAATTGCTTTATATACATATGCAAATTATACGTGCAAAGGATCCCCCAGATAAGATCGTATATGAACACAGACTTGGCTAAGTAGGGTTCCGGAGGCCATCGCATTCCTCGGCAAGGGCGGGTCGCGGCCTTTTGTCGTCGGAACAGAACCAACGGCGCCTAGACATATGCAGCTCGTCAGAGCTATCCGTCTTTCTACCTAAGTCTGGAGTTAATCACCGTCACGTGGGCCACCCGTGTGACGTTGCACTGATGCTTGGACAAGTCTATATTAAGATGATGCATTCTGCCGACCTTTATTAGAAAGTCTTTATGTCAGGTTCCTTTTTTGTTCCGGTCATTATGCATAATGCCGCCAGTTGCATACCCTGAGAAAAGTGACTTCAATGTATATATATATATATATATATATATAAGCGTGGTCTCCTGGCTAGAAAAGGCTGGTATATGCATTTATGTATACATGTCAAGCAAATAATATGTTCCATCTATCTATATGAACCTTCCATAACCGTATGTACTTTTTTGAGGTTTAGTAGGAATCGGCAAGAATTTTTTTTCGGTGATTAAAGTAGGGAGTAAAAACGTCTTGTTTAGAAGTGATCGAATTTTTAAAAGTAGCTCTTCTGTCTTTCTTTCTCCTACATGGTTGTGCAAAATCTACGTTTGCGGGAGAACCAGTCAACGCTTGAAGGAATCGATCATAATGCTGAATTTGAATCTAGCCAAAGGCGAATAGCAAATAGAGGAAAAGGAAAGTCATAAAAAGTCGACATAATGTTATGTCTTACGTTGAATCTTTCACGTTTGGAATTGTAAAATGTTGCAAATTACGACAAAAAATGTACCCCAAAAGACTATTCTCAGACAATAGCAAATTTATGGCCCATCATTTTTGTACCAAAGTGAAGTAGTTGCCGCCATATCAAAAGTGAAGACATGCATGTTTGCTAGCATTTTAAGCTGCTTCAGCAAAGGTGTATCAGAACGTCAGGTACATTTTTTGAGGTACGGTAGAACTCGGCAAGAAAATATGTTTTATCAATAGAAGGAGGGGCGGATACGCCTTGGCAAGATTTAACGGTTCTAAACGTGCTAACATCTAAAAGCTTCAACGTAAAATATAACAACTATGGCTGTCGAAAGAGCTTAGTTACTTGGCAACTAGGTAACGCAGCACCATCACTTGGGTGCGAAAATGATGGGCATTAAATTTGCTAATTTGCTTGAGAATAATTTTTGGGCGTAAATGGTCGGTCGTAGTGGCAACATTTTGTGGTTCTGAACGTAAAAGCTTCAACGTAGGATACAACAACATATCGACTTTGGCAACAATGTTGGGTCTGATGCCTTAGTTTGACCATGATCTTGTGCCTAGGTTTTTAGGTAAGTGCATTAAGATAACGGGTACAATGGAGCCCACATACTCATTTATCTGTCTATCAATATATCAATTATTACCTTAGTTTAAAGAAGTCACAAAATCAGAATACCCGTTACGTCAGATAACATCCTACTGAGGCTTCCAAGATACTTTTGCATTCTGTTTGTTATTAGGGCTACTTTGTTTAGTAGTAAACTGCTTTGGATTAATCATGTTGCTGCATATTGTCCCCGTAGCAGTGTGGTCAGCTAACACTCGGTTCTCTAACGTGGGATCAAGTTCTGTCAAATTTCGTCTGCCTTGATTGGTAAATCGGGTTAATCATTGTCCTGCTCATCAGCATGTCGAGCCCGGTGGCGTGGTGCATTCGTCTGCGCCTCGCAACCGGAAGAGACACATAAGTGCGCGGGTTCGAGCCCCGCCGTTGCACATTTGTATTTATGGGGGTCCGTCTATGAAGCAATGCGAATAGCAGTCCCGTGGACGTTAAATCTTGGCTGAGGGTCAACCCAAAAACTTTTGCTCATCAGCATGAGTAAGCTAAATGTGGCTCAAGAGGTAACGTCGATTCAGCCAACACTCCAAACAACCGGGTTTGATTATGCCTAAGACCTTTCAAGACAAACCTTGATACAATAGCCTTCACAGCTGTTCCGAGGATCACAATAAGGGAATTGCGCTGAGAGGTTTTAGTCCGGTGCGAAAACTTTTATAACCTATGCCGCACGATGGTGGACACGAAATCTAGGTACAGTTCAAGACCACCGCAACAACACAGGTATTGACAGACTTCGCCTGATGCTGCATATCAGCAAATTTACTAAGAGCTAATGGGAGCAAGTCGACCTCATTTACTCTGGAAAGCTACCTGGAAACGGTTACCCGCGGCCCAAATCCAGTTGTATGTCTGGAGGTAAGCAGTTTACACATTTGATACATTAACCTGGACTATTTTTAACATAATATTACCTAAAATCACCGTTATTATCATATTATTACAAAATGATGTTTGTAGAGACTAAACAATTTGTCGTAGTCACATATGCTTGCACTGTGCATATTCCTGCATGTTGTCTGCTAGCAGTCGTGATGTTCGGATGTTCGAAGTGTGCGCTCCCGTTAAAAACGGGTGAACAACTGGTTGTGTGCAGCCAAGGCTGCTCAAAAGTGTTTCACGGGGGTTGTCTCAACCCCGTGCTCCCCAAGGATGCGCACTCGGCTCCCTGTGGAGCCTGTGACACTCAGGAACCAAGCCAAGGTACGTTGACCGGCCGTTTGAGTGAACTACAGTGGAACTTCGTGAAACTGTGGTTAGCACACACGAACTGCAGGAGCGGGTTGCCAAAATCGAGGCAATCCCGCAAGAACAGTTTGCCGCACCCCTCACGCTTACAGGGGGTTTAAACTCCACGCTAAGTGACAAAGATAGCGTGGAGAAATTCGGCGGAACGCGGACAACGCGGAAGAATAAGAAAGCACGGCTAGCAGACAGCAGAGAAGGAGGTGACGTCACCGAGGATAGGCCGAGAGAGCCTGCTGGAGAAAGCAAAAACAACCGCGCAGGCGCCAAGAAAAGCTCGGCGTCTGCAGAGTTGAGTAATAACAGTTGCAACTTAAACGGCACTGTTGTTGAGATGGAACCACCGGGTGGTGGTCCAGCGACGTCACCAGCTGCGGTAGCAACAACACCGACAGCAGAACCAGCTGATCCACAACCGGAGGAGAAGGCAGACGACGATGGCTTTGTTGTGGTTCGTAAACGACGAGACAACAAGACAAAACATCGAATGCAGAGGGGCAGCGCAACAGATGATATAGGCGGATTACCTCGAAGTACTGCCTAGTCAGTTCCGAACTTTGAGGGGAATTCACGAGAGGAAGTAAGGTTTTTAGTGGGTAAACCCTGACTAACGGGGAGTCCCACACTACCCAGACCATCGGGTGCTGCTTATTGCATCCAGTACTACCATCAACTGGGTGTGCGTAACGCATTTTTCCTGAACCTCTCTCTAAAAAAAAAAAGAAAAAAAAAGACGGATTGGAAGTCTATGCCAGACCTGGGAAGATCAGCGCCTTGAGAGTGGCACGATTGGCGCAGAAGACGTCGGCGGTCGGGCTGCAAGCGTGGCTGGCTGGCAGAGGCATAACTGTGAAAGCGGGGTGGAAGCTACATACGCATGGTAGTGATGCTGTGTTCTGTGTGGTGGTGCGTGATGAAGATTACGCAAACTGTTGCAGAAATGAATTCTGGCCGAAGGGAAGCCTGTTCCGTCGCTGGGTTGGGGACGTCCCCTACGAGAGGATGGTTAAGGAGAGTTTTAGTGCGCCTGGTGGTCCAAGCCCCCGTAAGTGACTGACCAGATCTAGAACTGCAAGCGTAGTGGCAAACATAGCTCTGCGAGTGCTTCTCTGGAATTGTGAGGGACTTAAGGGGGCAATGGATCTTGCACGTGATGACATGTTTAAGTTGTTTGACATTGCACTCCTTACGGAGACATTTCAGCGGGACGAACTGCATATCAATGATATGCGGGGGTTTCACCAGCTGGCTGTCCTGCGGGAGGTCGGGGAAGACCTGTGGGTGGGTTATCTATCTACCTACATAAACGTTTACCACCGATGCAATGCGTCAGGAACGATGAATACTGCGTAGTGCTCTCCTCTGGGAGGGTAAACGTCGCTGTATTCTATTTCCCACCCACATTCGATTCTGCGGAGGTTGCTGAGATGGTGAGCTTTGGACTTTCAGAGTTAAATCTGACCATGCCAACTATCGTCGGCGGTGATTTCAATGCCAGAATCGATTGTGGGGCCAACGATGATAAAGGCGAGGTGCTGCTTCAAGTGATGGAAAATATTGGTCTAAAATGTGCTAATGCGCGTGAAGACTATACATATTTAAGTCACAATAGAAGCAGAACCATCGACCTGTTGTTTCACAACCTTGTCAGCCGTGAAATTGAAAGCTTCGATGTTCTTTATGAAGCGGCTCGAAAACACCAACCAGTGTTGGCCGTTGTCGATGTTCCCGGTATTTGGCAAGACCGACATAACCCGCCGCGCTGGTCTGCAATGAGACGGATTAATCTATCTCTTTTGGACAGAGCGGTGGGCGGTCTTGAGGTAAGCCCTGACATCGATTCCACTTGTGATCAGTTGGAGAGAGCGATGAGAAGTGCAGTGAAGTGGAAAAGGTTATGGCAAAAGAGATCACGCCCGTGGTACTCTCGAGCCTGCTACCTCGCCCACGGTGAAGTGCTCGGACTCCTGCGCCAAGCAAGAGTCAGAGCACCATCATCACTGCAAGCCAGGCGGGACTACTTTGAGCGTAGAAAGGCGTATATAAGACTCTGCTATGATCATAAAAGGGAACACGCAAGGCGGGAGGAACGACGGCTGCTCGAAAGGGTAGAACGAGAGCCTTCAGCTTACATCGTGCGACCTCGTAGGGCGGTGAACCCGCTTAGCGACGGGCAGGTAAAGAGCCACCTAACTAATATTTTATTCAATCGTGACGTTGCGGCCGTATCTCCAATCGTACAGCATCCGCTTACACTGGAGCAGCACAACATGAATCTGCTTTTCGAGGTGGAGGAGGTGTGTCAGGTCCTACGGTCACTCCCGAAGAGAAAGAGCTCAGGGCCCGATCAGGTCTGCTATGAGCATTGGATCCAGTCACTTTCTCTCTTGGCAGCAACTCTTTGTGATTTCTTTAACGAAATTATAAAGAGGGGGCGGATGCCCCTAATTTCTGGCATGTCGCCAGGCTTTCTCTTCTGTTCAAGGGTAGGCATGGTGATGACAAGCAGGATCCAAATCTCTATCGTGGAGTAGCGTCAGAACGCACATTGAAGAAGATTTTCTGTAAGTTGGTTATTCGACGGATTGAGCGGGTGGCTGAGGAGGCACTTCCACCGGAGCAATTCGGTTTTAGGAGAGGCCGAGGCACCCGTGATGCAATCCATGTTCTCCAGTCAGAAATCGAGCGAGCTGTGGCACAACCCAAAGGTCATCTGTATGCAATCTTTATTGACTGCGTCAAGGCCTTTGACAAAGCCCCTCGCCAACTGCTGGTTGAAGCATTCCAACGAGCAGGAGTGGGTGGCTCTCTCCTGAGTGTAATAGCAAGTTTCTTTGAGAAGGACAGCCTTGTTGGTAGACGGTGAGCAGGGTGTATTAGAGATTAAGCAACTTGTGGGAACTCCGCAAGGAGACCCGCTAAGCTGCGTCTCGTTTACACTTCTCCTTGCTGACCTCGTCGGTTACGTCCGACAGGAGTACCAAAAAGCCAAGTAGTGGTAATGTATGCAGATGATATCGTGGTCGCTCATCGCGATTTAGGTGCCATCAAGCGAATTACCTCTATGATAGAGGCGTTCCTTGTCTCGAAGGGACTTGAGATAAACACCAGGAAGACCAAAGCCATGAAATTCAGGCGTGGAGGTCGATTAGCTGCCAGACACGTTATACATTGCTGCGGCCAACCATTGGAGTTTGTTAACTCTGTCCAGTATCTTGGCCTTCGGGTTCATTATACGGGAACGACATTCACAGCGCATGTAAACGAAACAGTACGGAAGGCACTTGTCTCTCTTTACGGGGAAGTAGGCAATGTCCGAAGGCTGTCCGTTCTCTCAGCAGTGAGGCTCTTCATACTTAAGATTGTTCCGGGGCTGATGTACGGTCTTGACAGGGTGTGGAACCACCTCACGCTGGCGAATTTTAACCAGCTTGAAAGGTGTTTTTCATTATATATGAAGCGAGTGGCTCTGCTTGCCTATCCGAGCGAGGAGCCGCTTTGTGTATCTCATGTCAGGCTGCCCACCGGCTGCTGAAACAATCCGACTAAGGCTGAAGATGCCGCGTACAGTACCTTACGAATGTTTTATTTCGGAGTGGGAAGCTAAAGTCGAACAGGCCAGACGGGAGGTCGGTGGTTTGGACGTTTTCAATGCCTTGCACCTTTGGTCTGGTCCTGCATGTGACAATCGCCACGTATACACCAGGTACATAGTGCATGGTTATCACTACCTGGTATGTTCAAACGCAACCTTTCACGAGGAGTACGAGTTGTGCACCTGCCGGTTCTGCCTGCAGAGGTGTGCCAAGTACCATGCAGTGGAATGCACAGCGCTGGACCGAAAATCGCTGCACTACTTCTCTCGTCGGAAGCGTGAAGAAGATAGAGCTTCATGAGGAAAAATTTTTGAAATGTATATTATACTCAATTTGAGTGAAATAAACATAATTGTAATTGTAATATTCCTGCATGAAGAACGTAACTAATCGCCACACAAGCGAGTACTATTTGAATTTGCATGCACCCATTTGACCATCCGCCAAGCAAACAAACCGTTTACGAACTCATAACGGGCAGCAGTATTCAGAGTAACTGATCGCTGGCTCCTTAGGTTATTGGAGCGTACATCAAAGAAGGTCCTGGCAATTCACATTTGGCTAGTTGACGTAGAGAAAATATGTTGCTTTGCCTCTATACTAGCAACAACATTAGCTAAAACGTGTTAGGGGCACTTGAACCGCAATTCTTCTTGTTGGATTCTTTCCAACCACTTTCTGTATTTGGTCAGATATGGATTTCAGACAAGAGAGCAATGCGTAGGTTTGGGAAGAACAGAAGATTTATAAAGGCAAATGAGGAACTGCTAGAATCATACAGCGGAAGATGGCGCAGTGATGGCTCCACAACCTTAGTATTTTAGAGATTAAAATCAAGATCAGGCGTAATGTATATGCCTAGGCCCCGTGTATAACACAAAACACGGTAAAAAAATTCTTTTTTTTGTGAGTCAGTAGCTACCACCGTAGGACCTTATGTGATAGGGGAAAGATTTAACTGATTATTCGCCTACCGAAAATGCCAGCGTAGGACCTTGACGTTCAATCTGGACATAACACCATCAAGATGGCTCGCAATGAGATCGACATCTACTCTCTTGTAATCGAGCCGATCATTCAACGGCATTTGTCACTAAAAGCAAGTATTAAACGTGTTGCGTAATGATATGATTTTATGGGAGAGGGGAATGGCCACATTTTCAATTTTATCTAAGTCAGTGATGAGAAAAAGAACAAGTATTGATCCTAAACGCAGCAGTAAGCATGAAAGTTCGACTTATTCTGGGATGGCAGTCAGAGCTCCACATTATTCCTAATGCAAAGGATACTCGGTATAGTGGTGCTTTAAGCGCATTCAAAAAAGAGTCGTTAAAATTACCTCGAGAACCTCTTCTTCTTATCCTCACAAGCGATAGATATAATAATGGCCTTTAAAATGTAACAAGTTAAGCCTCATGTAGGTATCTGAAAATAGCTCGTGGTATTACAAACCTGTTTCGCTAAATACAAATACTCGCTGCACTATACTAAAACAGAGCATAGTGCATTGCACTGTTGAATGAACAAACAATCCTCAGTGGTACGCTGGGAAACGGCTAAATACTGGAAAGTGGTATATTACTAATAAATAGGCCTGCTGTAAATTATTATAGTCGCCAAATTCAGCAATGGCTCGACTAAACACACGTCTGTGTGAGGCTATGCTGTAAAAATGCAGAGAACCTCCTTACTGGTTCTTGTGGATCAGCATTGTGTTAGCCTGTTTATCTATTAGTGACCAGCATTCTAATCTAAACAGAAATTGTTTGGTCACAAAGATAAGTCACATTAAAACGATTTTTTTACTAAGCCATCAACATGTCGAATATAAAAGCATCAGGCATGACATTCCTTTCCTGCTTTAGACATAAATCTATCGTGCCTATTGTAAGGCTAAGTTTCTCTTTTTCTAAAAAAGAATGGCTTCTTTCTTGTTTATCGGAATTGAATCAACCGAGTTCCGCACGTGTTCTGAAGCATTTATACGGAAAAGGTCAGCCATACATAGTAACAGCTTTGTACTTAATAGTTGAGAAGAGCACAGAGTCAACTCTAGTTAATACGATCTAGACAGGTAGGTGCGGAGACGATGCCCGAACTGTTAGTCAGCGCAGTGTGTACTCGTAGTTATGAAGTTATAAGAAGAAACGGTTACGAACGTTGCATCCTAATATCTGATAGGCAGTGTTTATAATTTGCGAGACTACTGCTAAGTGCACTAAAGGTATCTTTTTCAACATACATTGACCTAACAATGCAATGTAGATATTTTGTCACGAGTAGAGTTGCTACGTTATTTTCAGCCCACCCAGCATTTTTTTAAGATGAAACATAGAACTGTATACGTTTTCTTAAATTTTATTTGTAGAAATTCCCCTTTGATTGGGACTATCATAAATGTGTTCTGCATATAAAGCAAAATTATGAAAGCAGAAAATCTTGCGTATGCCAAATGTATTTAAAAAATAAAAAAATAAAGCGTTTCTGGACTAAACACTTTACCACAATGCTCTTAAGAGACTTTGTACACAGCCCTAGTAACACAATTATTTTGTATTATATAATTTGTTATTAGTTATTAATTACTGACTATTTCGCTCAAGTCGATTGGGCTTATTTTGCGTTACTGCCTTCTAATTTAACGGTTGGTGCCTAACATGGCTACTAGACTCTGCAGTATTCGAGTCTAGTAGAAACATACTAGCTAGACGTAGCTAGTATGCCTAGATAATGTCCTTCAACTTATTGAGGGCATGAGCTAGACATATTACCAGCTCATGTCCTTGAGCTGGCTACAAAATGAACTTACGTGTTCACAAATTTAGCAAAGATGAATTGGCTTAGCTGCGTTTAGCAATCTGAAGCCTCGCCGATTTTCGAATCCCATCTTGCAGGAATGCTCACGCTTCCTACAAAGTGTTTCATTGATTCGGACAGCCACATACTAACATGCGTCTGTCCTATATGTACTTACGCGGTGGGATATCTTGTGTTAATCAAACATTTCGCAATCGACCTTGCTTGCTTTCTTGCAAACAACGTAACTACCCATGAAAGACGTCACTATCACCCCAGAGTTTAATAAAGCCTCTTTCATTCAAGAATATTTCTCTAGTTGCGGTTATCCATACGATGTTCTTAAGGCAGAGAGAGAGAGAGACAAATTGTAAGAGATTTATAAGAAGTAAAACACTTTAGCACTTTAGGAAATAGGTTTTATTCGCACGCGTCCATCCCGTGCTGTAGGTAATAGATGACAGTTAGATAAATAATGCTAGACTTATGAAAAAAAAACCCTCTTTTAAATGTTTTTAATTCTAGACTTACGGACGGCACATTTTGCGAGCTCTGTTCTGTCTATCTATCTAGCTCTCTCTCTCCGCCGTTTATGTTCATAACTCCAGTTCTAGATAAGCTGCAAACTTATCATTCCGCTCGCTTACTGCAAATTGGAGCCATCCGGTTTCAGCGTGTCTTTGCAGCATGCATGTGTGCATCCCGTGCATGTTCCTGTATGGAGTCATATGATAATATACGTCGCCAGCCCCCAGCTGGGGTAAACGGTGTTCCCGTTGGCCCGTTTGACTGGCAAGCTTTGTGTGTTAGCGTCTTAGTGTATGTTGTTGAATGCTAAGTCGAGCAACATCAGTCCTAAAGAGTAACAGATTTGGCGGTTTGCGCGTACCCACCGACCGAACGGACAAATGCAACGCGACGGCGATATTCATTAATCTTAGCTGTACCTGAATCGTTAATTTTCTTCTACGGCAGAGGACCTTCATTACCGTTTTTAAGACGCTAAAGACAAAAGCGCTTGTGACGCCGCAGCCAGCTCTATTGTCGGAGACGTATATATATAATATATATTTTTTTTTTATTGCTTACGTCAGTTGCCAAA
Organism: Dermanyssus gallinae; assembly: GCA_003439945.1. NCBI lineage: Eukaryota > Metazoa > Arthropoda > Arachnida > Mesostigmata > Dermanyssidae > Dermanyssus > Dermanyssus gallinae. The sequence continues at coordinate 896,016 of QVRM01006074.1, forward strand.
GCACAGGTAGAGAGCATCGACGCAAATCGTTGTTGCTAGCTGCTGCTGTTACGCCCCTACCATTAAATGTTAATGTCATGAACTAACTTCAAAGTTGTGTTTCCAACCATAGACGATAACCGTATCAACGACACAGTCCGGTATTTGTAGATCATTTTATTAACCGCACCCTGATCCCAAACGTCAGAGGCTGGCTCAACCTACCAGGGGAGAACTAACATTCTTTGCTACCCAGGTCCTCACAAGTCACAGAGACTTACAGTAATACATGTTTTAGACCGGGAAGGCCCCCTAGTCCCACGTGCGTCCACTGCGGCAAAGGACTCGATAACACCCCGGAACGCACTGTGGTGATGTGTCTAGCATGGGCGGAGCAGCGGGCACATCTACTTGAATTTTTAAGGAATAAAACAGCTTTTAACTTACGGGGCATCCACTTACGACGAATCCACTTTGTTTTGAAACGAAGCGTCACAAGCTTTTAAGAATATACTTCAAGAGAAAGCAAAGGCCGCCTTCTTTATCCGTTAGCGCCTTCCTTTGGCTTCCTTTGGGTAAAGACATAACTGGTCTATAGTATGTTAAAGTCCTCCCCCCCAGGGCCTTGAAGAACTGGCAAACAGTAATGAACCGTGGGGGTAAATGTGAGGATTAGGGTTTTTAGTGGGTACCCCATGTCATCGGGGGGTCCCACACTACCTACGTGCCTCTTCACGCCTAGATACTGACATCTGCGCTGGGTGTGCCGCGGTATACGTGTGTGCAATTGCACTTTCTAGTTAGTCCACAAAATTAATAAAATCAATTAAACCAACGAAAAAAGAAAATCTTATTAAGGAAGAGGTGTAAAATACATTTTAGTCACGAATTGCAAACGCTCAAAAGCATTTGCTAGAAATGTGTGGTAAAACCATAACGAGCAATTGCATTAGTGTATTGAGCAAATCAGATATGTGTGCAATACATGATTGCGTGTCAACTCAAGTGTCAGCTTTAGCGCTCGAGTTGACACGCACTTATGTATTGCATAATTGGGTGTCAACTCGAGAGTCAAATTTCGAGCGGCCGAGCCAGGACGCTCACCTGTCCTTCTGGAGTGACATCGTTTCAATGGCTTACACGTCAAGCGTCAATTTACTTACAATCAGTGAGTGCTTCGAACAATTTCGCGGTTTTGGAAGATCAGCGGCTTTACACGGCTAGCGTGTTTACATAGAGCCTTTTCAAGTGTATATGTTGCCTGAACACATAGACAACGCATATGAGCGTACGGACGTGCAGGTCCGTGCCTAGCGCATATATATATATATATATATATATATATATCTATAAACATGCCGTTGTGAATGTGTATATAATAAATAAATGACCTTGTTAAAAAAAAAAAATATATATATATATATATTTGAACGAACTCTAAACGAGGGTATGCTTCCTGATTTGTTTAAGGCACATAGTTTACCCTGTGCACAAAAAGGAAATACAACGTGCATTAAAAATAGACGGAATGTTTCACTGACATGCACCCCGTCAAAGCTGTTCGAGAGTGTTATCGGATACAAGATTTATCGGAACGCTGATTCGCAAAACCTGATTTGTAAAAAACAGTTTGCCTACCGACCCGGAAGGTCTACTGTTCTACAGCTATTGATGTGTGAGCAAGATTTCGGAGAAATGATGAATCGAGGAGACTGCTTCGACGTGCTCTATTTTGACTTTAATTCAGCTTTCGAATTCACCACCCACACTAAACTGTTGGACTGTATATCCCGACACGGCGTAGGACCAAAAATTCTACGTTGGATAAAAAGCTTTCTGACTGATAAAAGCTTTTTGTAAAGGTGAACGACTGTTTCTAGTCTCCCGCTAAGGTTACCTCAGACTGTCCGCAAGAAACAGTTCTTGGCTGCTTGTGCTATATTTTGTATACAAACTCAAGTTTATCCATAATACCCGATGAGGTATCGACGAAATTATATGCCGATGACGTAAAAATATATGCACGCGCCAATTCTACATCAGACTGTAAACGCATGCAGAGATGCATAGACAATTTTTATGAATGGACGTAGAAATTAGACTTGAAACTGTCGATCCCGAAGTGTAAAGTAATGCACTTTGGAATTAGAAATCATCACTTTGTATATAAAATCAACAATGTTTCACTCGAAAATGTAACTGCTATGAGGGATTTAGGTATAATTATAACACCTTTTTTTCAGAGCAGTGTCGACAAGTCGCGCTTAAGGCGACGAAAAGATGCAACTGAATACTCAGATACTTCATTGTTAAAAATCCAGAACTGTACATAAAATTATTTGATACTTATGTAAAACCAATCCTGACGTATGCCTCTTAAGTTTAGTGCCCCATGAACGAGAAAGATAGACGACTACTGAGAGGTTATCGCTGTGACGTCCCACCGACGCAAACCGTTGTTAAAGATATTATAGGCACTTTTAATGAATTAGACTGTAAATTTGCCAACTATGTTTTCTTCAATGAGGAGTTTTGCAGCTTCTTTTTTATTCGTATACCAACGACCACAAGATCTCAAGTGAGATACGAGCCCAAATGCATAGCTCGAAAAGAGATCGTTATGTCGCTGTTCCCCTGGAGGGTTACCAGGACATACAACTGACGCACACTCGAGAGGGAATTGGTCATTTGATGCTAAAACAATTTCTTATCCTTTATGTAAATAAAGCGCGTATTCTATATATAATTCGAACAAAACGGCACGAGCACACATGCTTATGTATGCAGTAATAATCCTACACGTGCATATATTTACCTGTGGGCGCACGCATGTTTGGCGTGACGTGCTGGTAAGTGGGCGTACGTGTTTATGCATTGGTGCTCGTAACATGTATAGTTTTGTGTGAATGCTTGTCCATATGGTGTGTATACACATATGCATGAAACGCATGTTATACGTATAAGTGCATATACGTATAATTAACTCCTCAGTATACAAAAATAGAAAACAAATAAATATAATAATAAAAATAATCCTTGTTTGAACAAGGGTTTATTATAATCATTATGTAAACGTATCACAAATACTAATATAATAATTATATAACATATACAATATTGCGTATATTATCATTATTGCTCGGGTGTAAGTGACCACTCAACATCATTTTGGCGTCGTCTCTCTGTAGTTCCAATGACACCCTCTGTCGGAGGAACGCGGTCGATCTTGGCTCCGCTGTGGCCTTAAAGAGCTTCTTCCCAAGCTATTTTGTCAGTTTAAGTATGGCGCGGTAGCCGGCTTGTCTAAAAGCGCGCCCGGGGATGTTATTGATGGCATCATAGCGGCCATGCGTAAGCCGTAGTGCAGCTAAGCCGGTGCAGGCCGCGCTCATCCACTGTTCCACCGCATGAACATTCCTCTTCCTCAAACATGGCAATGCCAAGTCTAAGACCACTAGCGGCACAAAACTGGTCGTTGGCCAGTTTACTGCCGACGAGCTCAGACGAAAACACGTCGAGCCACACTCCAGCGGCGTCGGATGGGACCGCTTTCAGTCTAAAATCGTCACATCTAACTCGCAGGCCGACAAAAGAGTTAAAAGAATAGCCTGAGTGGGAATCCACTCTTTCTGCCTAGTGACCTGTTCCTCAGAAGGACGACCAGACTGACGCGCGTCTCAGATCCGAACGGCGTCTTATTGAATTGATGAGTCCGCCGGTAGTGGTGGGCACTGCGGAGGCGCAGCTATGTGAGGAGGAAAGGAAGGCCGACAAGGTAAGATCCGTGGCCGAGCAAATGCCTATTCCACCCAGCCGGACCTGTAGGCTTACCTGCGTCTATCATCGAGCGTCAAGTCAAGGATGTTTTCCAAAGCTCTTCTCACCTGGTCGTCGAGATCCAAAGTTTCTGATGGCAGAAGGAAGGCAGGTAGAGTCCAGCCGGTGGTGAAGCTGGGAGAGTTGTTCTCTCTTCTCGACCAGTACCGGGTCAATCATGTCAAGAAGCACCGCCGTACCCAGTAGGTCCAGTTCACACCGGTCCTTTACAAAGACGCCCGGAAGCTAACTGTTGAATTGTGCGATGACCTGCTGTCGCTCTTCATCTTTGAAACCCAGTCGGAATAGCTCGCATTTAGAGGGGTTGAGCTGTAGCCCACTCCGTTGCTCGAGCCAAAATCCTTGGTATCTCTGAGTAACACCAAAGGATCGTTGTATGGAAGGGCCTCATCGTCGAGATAGAACAGAGATTTCCTGGATGTCACGTGCTTGACGTACTGATGCAGAAGCAGGCTGGTGCATCATTGCATAGACAGCCCGGGCGTGCTTGGAAACCTCTGTCAATAAATGCCTCCATTTGTTTAACTTATAAGCATTTTAAAATTTAATTTTAAGATGCAACATTTTTCGTTGTTTTTGAGAAATGTGTAAACTGTATTAACAATTATGCCTGTCCCATTACTAGTAGCGTCCCCATCTGCCGTGGCTACAGGTAGTTTTTCACACCGACCTGGGAAAGCGGGGTCTGTGTAATCAGTCCTCCCTAATATATATCATATCCCAATAATAATTAAAATAATTGAGCCGGGAAACTTCTGGAAGAAGTTTGCTTTCTGGTGGCCTCGACACTAAACGGCAGTCTGCCTTCTCTATGCCTGGCGACCTTCTGCAGGGCAAATCGTATGGTCTTAAATAAAAAGAACGGTTGAATGATCCCCATACCATGTGGCCTCATAATCCGAAGGCTTGTAGCAAACGTGGCCATCGCCATCAGTAAGAAATCCATAATGAAAGCTTTAGGATCGAGGCAAGTAAGGATTTCTACAAAGGGAGGCGCGGAGGCAGTTGTTCACGCTGTTCGAGCGTATATCGAAACAGACGATCCTGTGCGGGTTCTAGTCAAGCTAGACTTCAGCAATGCTTTTATCACGATACAACGCGACGTAATAATAGAAGAGCAAGAACTATGAATAAGTAAAACTACACGTACCGGAACTCCTGCCGCTGGTATGAGAAAGCTACAGACATTCGTCGCGTCTATCCTGGTGTGACAAAGAACCTCTGAAATCGGCAAATCGAATGCAACAATGGGATCTACTAGGCCCCGCCTTTTCCAGCCTAGGGATCTCCCGTTTAGTGACACGAATGGGAAGCCCGCTCATAGTACCTGAATGATGGTATATAAGAAAAACCGGCAGAAGTGGTGGGCGCTGACATACTCAATCTTTTCAAATGCGAAGTTATAACTGTTGGGGGGGACACCAAGGAACGAGACGACACAAAACAATTTCTGCCGTTTTACCAGGTTCTAGGCGAGTTAACCCGGGTGAATTAGAGGTTCTTGGGGCTCCACTGAGTCGACAATGTATTTCCAAGGCCTTAAAAGATAAACGCCGCGCGTTGCTACAGGCAACACCTTGTCTGTTGGCTATGCACTCACAGGCGGCACTATGCCTTTGGAGATATACTTAAGGCTCCTAGAAATTCAACTACACACTGCGCACCTCACCGACAAGGAATGTCCCGATGCCCTGAAAGCGTATGACGACATTACGGGGGACATACTGAGTGAAGTACTTAACACTGCAGAGTCACTGGTCAAACTGAGGTTGGATCCAGGTCCTTGTGAAAAAAACATACAACGCAGAGAGTGCCCGACAATTACAGGAGACGGATTCCTCAGGGCTTTTCCGTCATCACAGCTCGGCGCTATGCTGGGCAACATCTCATGCCGCATAGTGTCGGCTTTCAGAATTGGCGGGCCAATTTGCGAACTACACATTGTGGTTTGCAAGACCTATGGAAAACCATGAAGAAGGATGGCCTCCACCCATTGAACTGCATCAAGAGCTAAGACCAGGCTCCTAGGCTCCCAGACTGGGACTCCATGACGACAAAAGGCCCGACGGCGTCACCATGGCGCCGTGTAAAAAGCCAAACACCTGATTTGGGATGCGACAGTGTCCTGCACAGCCAGACCGTCTTATTCGTGCCACAGCGCCACCGACGCGGGATGGGTTGCCAAACACGCAGAAAAATAAAAGTGGCGTAAATACACAGAGTTCGAGCCGAGATGTAATTTTCCAAGTGCCAATTGCAATGGAGACAATGGGACCGGTCAGCAGAAGTACAAGGACAGTTATAAAAGACTTAAGTGATCGAATGCAAGCAAACATCGGGATACACGCGAAGGCGAGTTCCCGAGACAGCTGCTTTCACTAGCAGTTTGTAAAGGAAATGCCGCGTCGATACTAGGTGCGAGGGGCTGAGAATAGCTAGAGGGAAACCACGAAATAACGAGGATAGACATTCACACCTCACAAGTGTATTGTTCTAAATAATAATAATAAGTAGGTAGTAGGTGCAGTAGGTTTTATGCGATTGTTGCTTACTTACCGACCGCCGTTATAAATCAAATCGTTCATTGTTCGGCTTGTCAGTTGGTGGTAGTTGCTGAGTAATACCGTGCTATTAATACTGTTGCTGTTGTTGTAGGTAAATATGATATATAATAATATGATAATAATTTAAAGTTGACCTTCGTTCGGCGGTAGCGGTGAGATAGGTGGGAATTAACTGTTGTCTGTCTCTATCGATAATCGATTAAGTGTTGCTGTTGTTAAGTTCTCAAAAAGCATTGATTTATTTAGTCACTACAGGTTGGTGCTGATAGTGCTGATGCGGCTGTTATTTTGTTGTTGTTGCTGTGATTGGTCACTGAGTCGCTAAAGCCGTAATCCCCCAAAGTAATGCTGAGAGGTTTCAGCAGTAAAAAAAAAAGGCCGCGCTTATCCACTGTTCTATCCGCATGGACATTCCTCTTCCTTAAACATGGCAATGCCAAGTCTAAGACCACTAGCGGCACGGAACTGGTCGTCAGGCCAGGTCACTGCCTACGAGCTCGGAGGGAAACACGTCGAGCCACGCTCCAGCGGCGTTGGATGAGACCGCTTTCAGTCTAATATTGTCTACATCTAACTCGCAAGCCGACAAAAGAGTTAAGTGGGTAGCCTGAGTGTCGATTTGGTCCCACCCATTCTGTCTAGTGACCTGTTCCTCAAAAGGACGACCAGACTGACGCGCGTCCCAGAGCAGAACGGCGTCTTGTTGGTGGCTGATGGATCCGCCGGCAGTAATCGCCATTGCGGAGGCGCAGCTATGTGACGAGGCCAGGAAGGCGGGCAAAGCAAGATGCGTGGTCGAGCGAATGCCCCTTCCACCCAGCCGGACCGGTAGGCTTGCCTTGCGTCCATGCCTTATCCTCGAGCGTCAGGTCAAGGATGTTTTCCAAGGCTCTCCTCACCTGGTCGTCAAGATCCAAAGTTTTTGACGGCAGAAGGAAGGCAGGTGAAGTTCGTAGTACGTCCAAGACCTTTTGCACTCCCATTGCGTGCCGGAGCAGAAAGTAGGCTTGGTGTCTCCCGAGGTGTCCCAGCCGCTGGTAAAGCCGGGAGGGTTGTTTTCCCTTCTCGGCCAGTATCGGTCCAATCACGTCGGGGAAAAACCGCCGTACCCAGCAGGTCCAGCTTACACCGGTCCTTTACAAGAATGCCCGGGAGCTTGCTGTTGACTTTCGCGATTACCTGCTGTCTTTCTTCGTCTTCGAAACCCTGAAAAAAAAGTTCGCAATTTGAGGGGTTGAGCTGCAGCCCGCTCCATTGCTCAAACGCTCTAAGAATCTTTGATGTCTCAGAGTAACACCGACGGATCGTTGTCAAGGAAGTTCCCATCGTCGAGGTAGGACAGAGGGACCCTGCACTTCACCTGGTTGACGTACTGATGCAGAAGCAGGCTAAACGCAAGTGGAGCCGCTACGTCCCCCTGCTGACAACCGGCTGATGACGTGATTTCAGTCTCACCGAACATCAGGGGAGTCGGCCTGCTATACGCCTGGTGCATCATTGGATAGAGGGCTGAGGCGTGCTTAGAAACTTCTGCTAATAGGTGCCCCCGTTTGTTTAAGTTGAATGTATTCTTAAAATCTAATTTTATGAGGCAACAATTCTCGTTGTTTTCCAGAAAGCTGCGTGCTGTATGAACAATTATTTCTGCCCCATTATCAGTGGCGTACCCCATCTGCCTTAACTGCAGGTAGTTATTCACTTTGACCTGGGGAAGCAGCGTCTTTGTGGCCAATCTCCGCAGAGTGCGTCCAACGGCTATGGGTCGGCAATGCAATCGTGTCGTCAAAAGACAAGATTCTAATGGCGCTTCGCACATTAAATTCCCTGAAGAGCTTGTGAGCAGCAATCTGAGCACGGGCTTTGTCCATCATTGTACGTTTGCCTCGACCCTCGGCTTCTACGCGATTGAGAGCTGCACCTTTGAAGAGAGCCACATTTTCCTTGACTATGCTGGCCAGGCTATGGTCTCTTTGAGTTTCGTTGTCAACGTGGAGGACTTTTGGGGCGAGAGTGAGCAGCGCGGTCAAGCTTGAATCCGTCATTATTTTTCACAACATCTTTGTGGCAGCAGACGGAGGAAGAGCTTGTGCAAAGGGATTCTGGCTCCCTTTGGAATTCTGCGCAGCACCTTGCGTGTCATCTTAGCGTTAGCAAGTAACCGGTGAAGAGGAGAGGGAGAAGAGGGCGGCAGGTGTTGACTAGGTGACGGTCCTCCATTCGCTGGCGGTTGGCTGGTGGAGTGAGAAGAAAGTTCTACTAGCGGAGCACGAGAAGAAACCAGTGGCTGTGAGATGCTGCTATTAGTGACGGTGGCCTGTTAGAGCGCTGATGATCCACTAAACTCGGCTATCTTTTTCTTATGAGTCCTTCCTGCGTGAATTTGAATACCCCTCTTCGTAGGCAAGCACTTGGAACACCACGAGCATTGGAACTCATTAGCCATTGCAATTGCTTCTCATGTGAAACAGAACTGTTACTGGTTTTGCTGTGGCTGTCAAATTCTTGCCTTCACAACGAAAACCGCCGTTTTCATTGTCGGCGTGATGAAATAATTGTAGGCGCCACTTTATAGATTAGATGTTCTAATAATAATAATAAGACTTTCCCAGACACCATATGTCTGCAACCACTGTGGCCAAGCTGTACGATCTTCTAAGGGTCTAAAAATTCATAGCCCCTATTCGAAGCCCTCGTACGGATAATATTCCGGGACCGAGTAACCAAGTAATTATTACATCTAGCACCGATACCCAACCCGACTCGAAATTATTAGTACAAGTTTTATCACATGCTCACAGAAGTGTAAGACTTGCCAGAATCATACCCCGTGGGGCTAGAGAAATCTGTGCCACAGCATATACGACAGCATTAAGCAACTTTAACACAAAGCTCGATCTGCAAAGTTGGAATAATCTTATGATGATTCCATCATTGATGTTTACACTGCCTCGGCAAAGAGTTAAAGAGAAAACACTAACTAAAATTATTAAAAGTAATGTAGCACAAATAGAGTCACGAACGCTTCAAAGTCTCGCTGATTCGACCATACCTAGCACGACCGACAAAAGGTTTCATTTCACAAACGACCAACACAGCGTGCGCCAAGCAGAAATGAAATTAGCAGAGGGCGATATTCGTTCCGCTGCTCGGGCGCTACTGTCTTCAGACACATTGGCAGTACACGATGAACATACGGAGTCTGAGCTACGGAGCAAACACTCAGTCACTCCACCCGGCTGTCAAGAACAGTTAGATCTTCCGCAACAGTTCGCCAGCCTAGGCCTTGATAAAATTGAAGGGCCTATCGGTTTAGAGACCATTCGATCTTTCCCTTTTGCAAGCGGAGCTGGTTTAGACGGCCTACGGCCTCGACATCTTCGGGGCATGCTTAGCCAAACGATTCCATCCTCAGAGCGTCTACTAGAAGTGCTAGGCATTCTTCCGGCTAGAGTGCTCAATGGGGCTTTGCCGTCGTTTTGCCAACCCGTTTTTTATGGCGCAAGTTTAACTGCTTTCCGAAAAAAGGTTAATTCCATCAGGCCCATAGCATGCGGACTAACTCTACGAAGAATGGCTTTAAAGATCGCGATGGCTATGAACAAGCGGACCATAGTTGCTGCGGCTTCACCGCATCAAATGGGTGTTGCCATTAGGAGGAGCAGAGGCTACTGTACACGCTACACGCGCTTTTCTGGAAAACAGAAGGTTCGACAAAAGTACTAGTCAAACTAGACTTCCGAAACGCGTTAAACACAATAGGGAAGGACAAACTTTTCGACGAAGTAAAGAGAAAAGCTCCACGACTCTATCCGATGATATGGCAGGGTTATAGAGATTTCTCAATCCTCGCGTGGAACACATTTACGATCATAGACTCGCAAACTGGCATTCAGCACGGAGACCCAATGGGGCCAGCTCTGTTCTGCCTCGGCATTTCTGATCCGGTATCTAGCCTACAAAGCCCTTTTAATGTCTGGTACCTATACGACCCTGTCTTGGTAGGTCCCGCAAATGTCGTGACTAGGGATTTGCAGGCTATATTAAACTTCGAGGAACCGCGAGGCTGACCCTCAACGCGGCCAAGTGCGAGGTTTTAGCTGTCGGAGGTACATCTCAAGATCAAACGCAGGCTATAGAAACAATCATGAAAGTACTTCCAGGGATATCTCGTGTAACTCAGAGTAACCTAGATGTTCTAGGCTCTCCCGTAATGCCTGAAGGAATTCCACGCGCTCTCGAGGCTAAACGAGAGACCCTATTAAAGATCCGCCTACGACTGACAAGTATGCACCCGCAGGCGGCTCTGTGCCTATGGAGACACAGTCTTGGTTCACCAAGATTTGTCTACATGCTACGAACATGTCAGACTATGAAATATATGGAAGGTCTTGTAGCCTACGACGAGACCACAAGAGACATTCTAAGTGAAATACTAAACATTAACTTAGAAGGAAACATGTGGCAAAGAGCTAGCCTCCCCATCGACAACGGAGGTCTTGGAATAAGAAGAGCTACGGATCTAGCTGCAATGTACCCTTCCCTGAATCAATTTGGCTCCCTGGCGGAATCAATTATTGGCGAGGAAGCAAAGCTTGAACTAAAAAAGGCAACTATGGCTGCAGACACCACAATCAGAATTCAACTCGATCCCGGCCCTTTGAGAGAGCACGTCAGTCAAAAACTTCTTGACGCTTATAGAGCTAAGAAGTCTGCACGAGGTATAACAAATAGCCTAATATCAGCAAGAGAGCGTGCCGTCTTTGTAGCGGTTCAAGATCCCTTCAGCGGAGGCTGGCTTCAAGCGCTGCCCTCCCGTCAGCTTGGCACCATGCTGGACCCAAACTCCTTCCGCATGGTGTCAGCTCTTAGGATAGGCGCCCCCGTCTGCCAGCCCTTTTATTTCTTGCCATGCGGCCAACCTGTCGACTCTGACGGTCTACACCCGTTAAGCTGTCTGAAAAGTCCCGGCAAACTCACGAGACACGCTAAACTCAACGCCATAGTAAGAAGAGCTATTAGAAGGGCAGGGATACCATCTACACCTGAGCCGAAGGATCATAATGGCTGCAATGAGCTGCGGCCTGACGGGGTCACCATCCCGCTATGGTCACACGGAAAAAGCCTTGTATGGGATGCCACGGTATCATGTACAGTGGCTCCGTCATACCTGATGCACAGCCCCATCAGGTCAGGGTGGGTTGCTGAACATGCCGAGATCGCAAAGAAACGCAAATACTCTGATTTGGGGAGGAGATATCACTTCGTACCCGTCGCCATGGAAACGATGGGCCCGATCAGCAAGAGCACAAGTATCCTTCTCAAAGACCTAGGTGTCAAAATTAGTGCTAACACGGGTGACCAGCGCGAGGGCGAGTTTCTGCGTCAGCAACTCTCACTCGCAGTGTGTAGGGGAAACGCCGCCGCTATCATCGGCTCTATGGATTGAGAAGGGGGGGGGTGAGCCTACGCGGGTACACGTTTGGGTCCCACAATAGTAGGAAAATACTAAATAATAATAATAATAATAATAATAATAATAATAATAATAATAATAATAATAATAATAAAAGTAGCGGAGGTATGAACTCCTTTAAGGGCCCTAGGGACCGCGGGCGGCCAACTGAAAAAGTCAGAATGACGAGGAGAAAGAAATCTTGGAATATAAACAAACAGAACGGAAGAACGAGAGCAATAAATCAAAGCAGAACAAAACCACTCCACAGGAATACTTCGGCGGTGAAGCCCACTTTGCAGATTACGGACATAGAACTAGAGACTGAAGGAGGTAGGACCCGACTTAAGCTAATCCAAGAACACTAGACAAAAGAGGATGATGGTTGGATCTTTAGAAGACCTACCACAGAAGGAGAAAGATACGAATAGAGTGAAGAACATTGGAAGAATGGTCGGAGGAAACATTCAAGGCCATTCGTCTCATAAAAGACAGAATAACAGTCATCAGGGGCTATGCTCATTAATAAAGGTCCAGAGAAGAACTTAAACATACTCAAGAAGATGAGTAACCAATTTCCACTTGTCGACTCCGTGACTTGGCTTCCGATTGATGCGGTGGTGGTTCTGCGCAGCAGCGAGCAAATGGAACTAGAGCTCGGAAGATGCAGAAAAACCACTGCTGCCTCAGCCAACAGCAATATACGACTTCTTGTGATCGGTGATGAAAGTACAGAAGATATTTCAGATTAGCTTCTGTGAAGCCTCAAAAAAATCCTACAAAAGAGTCGTTCGACAAGTAGCAGCAGGGCAAGTCCGTGGGAAACATATCAATCAAGAGGACGACGGAGTAATCATCGGACTGGAGAAGAAAAATCAAGACGGATACTTATTCCTGAAAATCACGGAAAAAGGAATCGGGTGTGGCATGTCCTTCGCAAACGCCATGAGACAAAGGACAGGGATAGAAGTCGATATAAAGGGAGCGAAGGGTTCCATTTAAATCGTTGTGCGGAAATACGTTAACCATTTCATCACTGTAGACGAGATAGCGAAGGGGCTGCGCAATTCGTTGGACCTGCATGAAACCACGAAGGTACGAGTGAAGACACCCAAGACCAACAAAAGAGGAGCATAGCAATGCTCAGTAACTTTTCCCAGTCGGGACGTTAAGAGACATGATTAAAAAGATATCACCATTTCAGGGCGCCTATGCAGGGCTGATGAAGGGTTTCAAATCCCAACATGCTATAGATGCTACTTTATGAGGTATTTAGCAAGATACTGTAAAAGTATGGAGGCAGCTGTCAGAATGTGTTTTAAACGGGGGAAACATAGCAAGGGAATGTAAGGAAAGTGACGCCTTATGCCACGCGCGTAAGGAGAAAGATCACAAACTGATAACTATAACTTGCCCACAGTACGCAAAACTACTTAAGGAAAAGGATTAAGCCGCGAGAGAGGAGGTAGACTCCAAGGCCCGGGAATCAACGGCGGAATAAAGGAAATAGGAAGAGAAGAAAGCAGCCAGAACACAGAGAAAGGAAGCTCAAAGAGACAAACACGGGTGGAACCGCTAGAAGGATGAAAGCCGAACTTTTGTTACAGCAGCCCCAGCGGCAGTCTGGATGAACTTGAGGGCCTACTAGGTGAAATAGGGATATCAATAAATAAAGCCACAAGCAGAAAGGGCAGAGTGGTGACAGGAGACTTCAACGCGGCATCGAAAACATGGGGTCGCGGTGGACGAACAAAAGATGGAGAACCTTAATTGGATAGGCAGCCAGCCTGGACCTGCATATACAAAACTATGACAAAGACTTGACCTTCCATGGACATCAGTTAACAGTCGATCTAAAACTATGCAACGATGCAATAACTCATAAAATAAAATAAAAATACAGTGCTCACTAAGAAAGAACACCTCAGCGATTCCTACTGCAGCAAAAAAGGCTGCCTATCACAACGTACTACAGGATCAAGGACAAAAAGGTCCTCAAGAGATTTCAATCTCAAAAAAGTAATCCTCACAACATCCCCCACACCCCAGAAGAACTGTACGGTACCTTAACCAGACCCTGCACTAGGCCTACTAAGCTCCCTCACCCAAGAAAGGTACCCTTCCAGACAAAATACGGGTATGCAGCTTCATAGCAAACAAACGGGCTGATTGTAACAAAGGCAAAAGGAAACATTAAAACGACAAACGAGATCCTCGCGTTAGACAATTATAGAAGACATAGGGCTTTTTTAAAAATAAATAAATAGCGGAAAGCAAAACGCTCTGCTGGCGATAAATGATAAGTTACATAATTGGCGGACCATGAGAAAAACCCTTCAAAATGGTCGGGCAGGCCCCAAAAGTTACACTTCTAGATATAAAACTCGTACAAATTTTATACCAACTATTCCCACAATATGCATATTTTACTAGGAGACATACGTAAAAAAAGGGACACCCCCAGAAGAAAAGCAATTCCCGTCTATTGCGCGCGCAGAGGTAATGACAACAGCTGAAAGCTCAAACCAGGAAAGGTCTCCGGGACTTGATGGCATTCCGTCTATGGCGATGAAATGCTCTTCAATGAACACCTATATGTGGTAGCGACATTATTCACTAAGGCAAGTGGCAAGCGGGTTACTGCCTAGAGACTGGAACGGGGGGAGCGGAGGTAGATCTGATAATCAACAGTAACGGATAATACAGACCTAGATGTCTCCTGAATACCCTAAAAAATGTTTGAGGCAATTTTAGATAACAGACTTCGACAGGCGTTTGGGGAACAATATGGCCTCCTATCGGCAAACCAATACGGATTTCGCAAGAACAGATCAGTTCATATAGCAATACAACAAGTAACAGCTAAAACTGATTTGCTTCATGGTTTGCCTACAGAAGAAAGCTTTTTTGTGGAAGCCCTTCTAGATGTCAGAAACGCGTTTAATAGTCTGCCGTGGAAGGCGATTTAAAAGACCCTGGTAAAAAAGCGATCACTCTCTTGTTTGTAAGGGCCGTCTCGGGGTACCTGAAAGACAGAAGAGTTGTTAACGGTACAGTGGAGATAGATAAAACAGCAGGAGTTCCACAAGGATCAATCCTGCCCCCCTGCTCTGAAATATAACATATGACGACGTCATGATATAGAAAGATCTCCAACAGGGAGTGTAGATGATTGCGTACGCGGATGACTTAGCCGTCATTACTCAAGCAATGAGAGAGGAAGAACTAAAAGAGAAGCATGAACCTCCAGTCGACAAAGAGATAGATGGATAGAGCTAGGCTATAACTTGCCCCGGAAAGAAACGAGGCCATTCTCCTGACAGGAAGGGAAAGAGTGGGCAGTATAAAACGGATGTTGTCGGGCCAGGCGATTAAACAAGTAACAGAAGCCTTGGTGCCCTACTAGACAAAATTCTCAGGGGTATTAATCACATTGGGAAGTGCACGGCCAAGGCGGCTAAAGCGGCTAACGCAATGGGCAAGATCCTGCCAAACTTACACAAGCCGCGGGAGTGCCAGCGACAACTATTAATGTCGGTTACTAAATCAATTGCACTAAATTTATTTATTTATTAAACTGCGCCCTCTTTGGGTATGTAAATACGAACAAGATATACATAACAAACATAGTAAAAATTAATTATGAGCATTCTCGACACGGATTCCGTACAATCAAGTAGGTGGTATAGGGGACATGGACCGCCACAACGACGGCATTTGCAGTCCTCCTTGGATTCATGAAACCCAGCAGACCGGCATAGTAGATGATGAAATCCGTGAACACTGTAGCGAGTAGTGAGATGGCGACATGGCCGGAGAGAGTCCTTATAGGTCTGGTTAGTCATAGCTGGTGATAGATAAAACTCTCTGGGAATTAGAGACACTTTTGGAGAATACTCATGCCGAAACGTTTCCAGGGCGACAGTCTGCGGCAAATTAAAGCGGTCAACAAGTTCATCCATAAATGATATTGAACCCGCGAGCATGTATACTAATCTGTTGCGCGAATTTGACAGATTTATTTATTCATTCAGGATTCAAAACGTGGTTTATTATAGGAACTGCATAATACAATGCTTTAGTTCTCATCAAAAAATATATAGGTAATAATAAAAAATAGAATATAAATGGTTAACTCTCAGTCATGAACAACCATAAAATAAGTCAACCATGAGGTATCACAAATCATAAACACAACACAAAATAGCATGTGTGCCTCAACTATGTCGAAATATGTTGGTGAGTAGCCATTTTTGGACCATCTGTGTAAAACAATGCAGGGAAGTGATACGACGAATATTCTGTGGTATACTAGACCATATAACGGGCAAACGAGACACAAGGGTTTGCTGACTAGACTTTTTGTGACTGATGGCCCTACATATATTGTGGCACGTCTCGAGGTCCTACGGAACGAGGGAGCAAGGGGAAAGGAAACATCACAGGGAATAATATTCCGAGTGATTTTAAAGTCCAGCGTAGCAACCTTCAACAAGTAAAACAGGTCGACCGGTAGGAGGTTGTGGACCACATAAAGATCACTGACGGAGTCTCTGCGTCGCCTGCCAAATATGGCTCTTAGAGCATCGTTTTGCATTATTCGAGCCCGATGGAGAACAACTTCAAACCCACTCCCCCAGATAAGAATGCCATAAAGGAGAACTGGCAGGAACAAAGTTTTGTAGACCAAGAGAAGGCCATCCACCGGAACTCCGATAAGCCGCATGCGAAATAGAGCTGAAATGATGGCGTAGCATTTGGGCTTGATGTATTCTAAATGCGCCCGCCAGCTCATGCACTCGTGCAGCATTAGGCCGAGACATTTTGTGGTCTCTGAGAAGACCAATTCTCTCCCTGATAGAAACAATTTCTTGTCGAGGCGCATTTTTAGCTGAGGAGCTCGGAATGCAGTAATGTTTGTCTTGCTGGCATTAACGACAAGACCAAATTTATTGTAGATCGAAATTACTGTTTCTATTTGAGATAAGAGATGAGGCAACTTCGAACACATTTCGGAGGCATTGAGCCGAAAAAGCAACGTCGTATCATCAGCATAAGCGATCGGCTTGCCTAAGTTTTGCCTCTGGATGTTAAATAGGATGAAATTAATAAGAATTAAGGTAGGTCAAGTATTCGCTTCAAGAAAGCTGGCTTCGCCCTATCCAACTGCTATAACTGCGAAGTGCAAAGATGTTTCCATGTCACTTGAATACCGTAAGCAGCTACGGATGCCACTTTGAGCGTGAATAATGTCATGGCCGTCCGAACGGACATTGGGTTTCTGATACTCGCTGCCGCGATAAGCGCTTTTCTACAACTCTCAATTACAAGTTATGAAAAAGTTGTACCTCGAGACGAGAAAATTACCCCGAAATAGCAAAAGGTCTCTACAAACTGCACTTGTTCACCGTGAAATCGCAGTTTATTTGCGCGGGCTCGTTGCCCGCCACGCCAAAACTTAACAGCCTTGGTTTTTGACACGTTTACTATGAGGCCATTTTGCGAGAAATGTTCATCAAGTGTGCAAAGAGCAGCCTGCAGGTCAGTACGGATTCTGCTGAATATTACCTGATCATCTGCGTAGAGCAGGGTTATGTCCGTCGAGTGCCTGAGTAACGTTATGAATAGCAATGGGCTGATATTGTCGCCTTACGGATACCCAGTCGTCTGATTAAACATGTTATGCTCGCACACACCATCATTGAGGATAATTTGGTTAGCTCTCAGAAGTGCGCCGAGTAGAGTGAGCATTCGTGGTCCAACTCCAGCCTGTCCTAACTTCTTTACGACAATGTCACGGGGTGCGATGTCGAAGGCAGATTTTAAATCAATAAAAACCGCGAACAAAGGGAGTTTTTTTCCGGTTTAATGAGATTGTGATCTGCTCCAGAAATACTTTGCAGGTTGAGATAGTGGAACGCCCGGTCCTGAAGCCATGCTGCTCATCTGGAAGAAGCCCCAGTGCTGTCAGAAAATCCGTGAGACGTCTTGTCAGTATGCTTGAGAGTAGTTTGTAGACACAACTTCTTTTTGATATCGGCCGCCACGCGGCAGGGTTCGAAGGATCTCCTTTTCCTTTTGGAATTATTTTAAGAAGTTAAAAAGGGACTGCTATATAGGCGCGAGGAGATGTCCCTGCCGAAGGTGTTCATTCCTCACAAGATCTGGTCCGAATGCCGAATTATTTCGTATACGAGCGAGGGCAACATTGACTTCGTCTAGACTAAACGGTTCAATAAGAGCCTCAGCGAAAAATCTGTCAAGAGCTTCGAGCTCGTATTAAATCTTGAGAGATACCGTATCCGCGTGGGTGAAAGCTGTTTGAAAGTGGCCCAAGAGTTTTTCACATGGGATTGCACAGCTCGTAAAGTTGTAAGGCTGTCGTGTAATGAGGTGGGGTTCTTGTTGTCCTTTTATTAGGTAAGTCAAAAAGTTCGTCGGCTTTCTGGGACCACATTTTTGAAATTCCCGCGCTCTGCAGCAGGGCCGCCTGAGAGTGCGGCTTGGTGTTTACATTCAGGAGCAGACCCGTGGCGGCGCGACGGTATACCGGTTCCAACTTTACCGTTTCGTTTGCGGAATTGGCAGCTGTTTGCAATGGAGGACAAAAATACGCATTTTCGACACATTATTTTGTTCTCCTACCGAGGAGGCATAAGTGCAGCGCAAACAACCCGGAGGATACGTGCAGTCTACGGCGAAAACGCAGTACACAAATGCACAGTCGAAAAGCGATTCGCCCGTTTTAAAGCTGGAAACTTCAATCTCGAAGATGAACCGAGGTCAGGACGACCCAATGTTGTGGAGACCGACGAAGTCATAAGCCTGGTTACCCAGGTTTGACCATAAAAGAAATTGAAGATGTAACGGGAGTCTCCCACGGAACCGTTTGGAATCGCCTCCATGATGCAGGTTTCTCGCGCAAGCGGAATATCTGGCTACCACACGACCTCAATGATAGGCAGCTTGAAGGGCGAGTCGATACCTGTCACGCACTCCTCCGGAAGAACTCGAATGATCCATTTCTGAGGAGATTGATAACCGGCGATGAAAAATGGATACTCTACAGAAACGTAACACAGAAAAGAAGTTGGGTCCCCAGAGGTTCTCAGACCGCAGCTATCCCTAAACCCGAAATTCATCAGAAGAAGGTTAGGCTGTGCTGCTGGTGGGACTGTAAGGGCGTCGTGTATTTTGAGCTGCTTCCAATGGGTCAGACGATCAACTCCGTCGTCTACTGCAGACAACTCGAAGATTTGAAGGCTGCAGTAGCAACGAAGCGCCCGTAATTGTCAAACAGGTGGGGCGTCACTTTTCAACATGATAAGGCGACACCACACAAAAGTTTGGCCACCCGGCAAAAAATTGGCGGAGTTTGACTGGGATGTGCTGCCGACCCAGCTTATATCCCGACCTCGCACCATCTGATTATCACTTATTCAGGTCTCTCCAGAACTCCCTTGATGGCACAACATTTGAATCTTTGGAGGCTATAAAAAATCACCTCACTCAGTATTTCGACGAGAAGGACAAGACGTTCTGGGAGAAAGGAATCATGGATCTACCGAGGCGATGGGCGAAGGTTATCGAACAAAACGGTCAATATATCATTGAATAAAAATACTGTTGTCTGCATAAATAAGGCTCTTTAAAATCGGCTGAAAAAGCCGACGAACTTTTTGACTTACCTAATAGTATATTATTTATTTATTAACACCCGGGCTGGGTAAGTGTGTTTATGCTACATCTCAGTTTTCCACACAACAATCGATCTAGCGTTTTGCCAGTTCTGCTATGGACCGAACCGCCGGACAAACCGCGGCGTGGTATTTATCACATTTACTCCAGCATTCTTTGCATCGACATTCGTCCTGTGGTTCATGGAAGCCCTCCTTGTTGCATAGAACGTAATGAAATCCGTGGGCTGCAAAGGCCGTTGTTAAATGGCGATCTTTCACCCCGCTAGCTCTTCACCCAGTGCTTCTCATTGCTGCTGTCCCATAAGTTCCTATGTCTACCTCGCTAATTTTGGTTCAACAATTTCGCATATAAACGTCAAAGGCGCACGTCTTCTTCAGATTCCATCGTTTTTGTAGCTCCTCTGTCAGCAGTGGGCCACCTTCCAACACGTTAGTGAAATGCCATATGTGGCGATGGGCGCTATCTGTATCCCAAAAAGGGCTACTGCTGCATCGACCGAGAGCTTGTGTGGACATTTAATTGCCGCGGCTGCGATAGTGTCCTTCCTAACCCTCTCCTGGATGTGTGATCGAAAACTACTGCTCCTTGTTGTTAAGGTAAGCCCTAGGTATGTGAATTTATTTACAAATTTTAATTCCTTTCCCCTGATTTGAAGTACGTCATCCCTGGCCAGACGGCCGCCCCTTCGGAATTTCATGGCTACTGTCTTTTCCCAATTAACCTTAAAGCCCATTTCATCCATGAATGTAACTAGCCGATCCATTGCTTGCTTCACTCTGAAAAGGCTACAACTAAAGATTACTACATCATCTGCGTACTTTAAAATCTTGGCCCACTCTCGAGTCCAGCCCGTCCTTATCCGTTCGGGGAGCCCACCCAGAAGAACGGAAAACAGTAGTGGACTCAGTCCATCGCCCTGCGCGACACCTGTGGTTTGAATTACCTCCCCCGCAATGCCAACCCCGTTGTCAATCAGCACCGTGTTTTGTTTTAAGATGCTGTTGAGCAACCTCAGCATTGCTCCCGGCACTCCCATTTTAGCTAGCTCTTTAACTATCTTATCCCTTGGCGCTATGTACCTAATAGTATAAAGAGGCGTTCTTGTTGGTAAGCAAATGACCGCGTCTAGAAGTTTTAAAGCTTCCGATAATGCTGTCGTGTGATTGAGTAAACAGCCACCGCAGCTGGGTCATAGGACGATTGGTGGAGGGCTCTGAGTGGAATCAGAGCCTCAGCGCAAAGCAATCACTGTCGTACCAGCGTGGAGGGCGATAGTGATTTAGAAGTTGAGTTGATAAGGACGCTGGTGGCCTCAGCTATTGCCTTATCAATGCTGTAGCCTGTCAGGGTTAATCCGAGAAAGCAGCAAAATAACCATGTTGTTATCAAGGCGCTTCCCTACGCCGGTGCGTCGTTTATTAGCACTAATAGATTTAATAGAGAGCTTAAGAACCACGGGGATATGTTTCTTAATCCCCGTCAGTAAGACATGGAAAGCCGGCCCTTCATATGTCACACAATCTGGTGAGGCTGAAGTTGCAAAAATGTCGATTGTTAAGTATCCCGTTCTTCCCATAGAGCCAGCCCGTTGCAGGTTGGCATCGGCATAATAAGTGGGGGTGCCTGTATCGGTACACACCCACAAACCGTATGCATCGAGTGACTCTAACAGAGCGGTAGTCCGTTCACTCGGGGGGTTTTGCTTCAGCCGACAATTGAGATCCCCAGCTAGCAGTATTGTCTGTCCAATTGCACTTAATGGCGCCACTCTTATTGCAGAACACTCTGGAAACGACGACGGCAAAAAGTGCACTATATTGCAAGCAGAGAACAGCAATGCTTTGGATTCTGCAGGCCTACCGCACGGTTAGCGTAAACGCAAGGCTGGTTTCCCATCCTAGGACATAATAGTAAACGACAAGAGAAGGATGTGGGAAGGAGGTCTTTAGTCCAACAAAGAAGTTAAGAGGGAAAGTATAATAAGGTCGTGGCAAAGAAATAGGACGCTATCTCCATAGGCTCATCGGGCCATTCACTTTGCACGCTAATCCCGGAGATAAAAAGTAAATAGAACGCCCGGCGGGAGAAATACATTTTTCCTTACGTAGTGTCCCACAGACCACGGTGATTTTCAAAGCTATCTCTTTCGTATAGGCAAAGCTTCCTCGGAAGCCTGCGTGCACTGTGTGGACAGCATCGACGATGACTCCGAACACACTCTCTTAAAATGCAAGGGATTATAGCAGGCAAAGACAACCGTTTACGATGATAAGTACGTATGCGGCACAGCATCAGCATAGAAGCTGGGCGAGGAATTGGCAACTACAGTAATGAAAAAGAAAGCCGAACTTGGCAGGCACAGAAGAGAACGGATAGTGCTTACGACATCGCCAAATGACGTGGCTTGTAATCAACCGGGTTGTAGGTGTTGGGACAACACGTCAGACCGGTGGGTGACCTTGGCCACAGGATCCGCTAGGCACTTTCCCAAGGCACTTCTTCCTAATGGCCCATAGATGGTTCTATGGATATCTTGGCCATTAGAGAGTGAAGCTTAAAGGATGAGATGTGTTTAGTGGGTAGGTGTCTTGGCGAACCAACGTCTAACCGTTAGGGTCGACCGTAAGGGGTTCCCGCACCTGTCAGCGTACCCGTTTCGTCCAACCTGCGCTTCTCTTCGGCCGCTCTGCACTAGAAGAAATGTCTGTCGTTCTTTTCACCGATTGTATTACTCCTGGAGGACCTCTTTTCCCATGGCTGCTCCCTATTTTCAGATCTGCTTACTAGAACCAATGTGTTCTGCAAAATATTTTAGGCGGATTTAAGATGGGACCTTGTGGTGTGGGCTTTCCTTCCTGATCCACTTCTCTCCGACGAGTCTGCTCACTCTTATCCACACAGACTCCCAGTCAAGCACTGTAAAAGTGTATGATCTGGAGTGTTCTCACGTGCTTCTTGGCAGAACTGCAGGACACTCAGGGGTGTTGTGTCCCACGTAATCTGTCACGTTTTCATTGTAGGATTATCTCCCTGTTCTTCTCCGTCTACGTAAGAGCACTTAGATCCCATAAACCTCTTTTCGATTGCGTTGAAATCCCACGGAATCGATTCTGCCAGTACCAGGGCAGCATCCGTGTTGACTGTTCGGCACCCTTAGAATACTTTCTGGGCTGACTCTCAGCCAAGATTTAACGTCCACAGGACTGCTTTTCACATTGGCATAGACGGACCCCCATCAATACAAATGTGCAACGATGGAGTTCAAATCCGCGCACCTGTGTGTCTCATTGGGTCGCGAGGCGCAGATGAATGCACCACGCCACCGGGTTCGACGGCACCCTTGATTTATTCTCGGGGCTGTTATTATCTGAGTCCATCGTAGCATTTACTTCGCCTTCTTCGTCTTAAGAATCGCCCTTAACCAAGCTGGCACTCCAAATAAAGTTATTGGTTACGTGACCGTCATGAGAAAGGGTCCTCGTGCGAGCACGTGGACCAAAAATGTCCTGGTAGGATCTTAACTCTTAAGCACAATGCTCTGGCTGCTTTTGCCGTTGTTTTTAATGATGCTGGGGCAATTCATTATCGTGTCTACTGTGATCTCGCCTCCTTTAATTGCTTTTAATGTTCTGGCCGTCGAGCTGTAAAGTGAGAGGACGAATTCCCTTTCTTTCTGTGAGGAGTACGGGTTTCGCTTTTTTTGCGGAGCCTGTAGAAGTCTGCACGTCCTCTGCTTGCTTCGCAGCAACGACTACTGTCTTATTTATTCTCATGCCTCCTTATATATTTCAGATTGCCCGCGCAGCTAGTGGCTTGCCGCGTCTTTGCCACTATGGTGGCGGATCTTCTAATTAGTGTTATTTACTAGCTTGCTTTGCTATTGCCGCCAACCGACGCTGTCTATACCCGCGCTGTTTAACGGCTGAATTCGTCCGGTGACGATAACGGTGAGTACATATCGGCAGTGCAATGACTGCCGGTCGATAAAGACGAGACCAAATTTAAAACAAGTCTGTGAAGGGTAAAGAATGTAAGATCAAAGCGGCCGTTAAGCAGCGCGTGCAGAGGCAGTGTCGGTTGAAGGCAATGGTGAAGCAAGCTAAAGACATAGGCGCCAAATAGAATATGAGGCCACCCAGTTAGCCAAGACGCGGGAAGCCACTGGATGCACGGGCAATCTGTAATATATAAAGAGAAATGGAACTAAATGAGACATTAGTCTTTGGTGGCAGAGGACGTGTGTTGTTTGATCGACAGAACGGCAAACTGGTAACGGTCGCCGGCCGGTCATGGGGATGGTAAACACTACAAGTTTAGGTTCCCAGGCAGTTTTAGCTGGCACGACTATAGCAAGGCCGTCAGCATAAGCCACTGTGTTTACTCCTTGGGGTAGGTCTATTGGTGAGAGGATGTCACCATAAGCCAAGTTCTAGAGGGCCAAGTTCTGACCCATGTGGGGCCCCGCCCGTCATTGGGAAGCTCACCTGACCGTTAACATTTGGCCATGCCCTGACGCAGTCGGAAATAACTCTTATCAGATACGAGGACAATTTCCATGTCTGCGTGTCCAAAGTGGTTCCTCTACAATAAGCTGGTAAAGACATTTTTAACATCTAAAAAGGCGACCAGGAGGAGTTGCTTTGTCTTTACAGTGGTGCTGCGTAGCTGATTCGCCCTATTGCTACGCGATTTATTGCTCTTAGAACGGACCTGTTAAAACGGATACCGTATTTTGTGTCCGATGGAAAGCTGCATTGTTCAGTAAACCGTCTTCCTTCAATTTTGCCTTATATTATTTTGCTAGCGCGCTAAGCAGGCATTTAGGCTGATATCACCAGCCAGCGGCCACTTCTCCTTGAGAAGGCCTATTAGGCCTTCGTGTGTTGCCGTTTCGGCTATATGTTACTTGAGGTATTCTTCTGTTTGAATTTATTCAGTTACCATACCGTCTAATTTAAGCGAAAGATGGTTGCTTTATTGTGTACATGGCTTTGCGCTCATCCATTAGAGTCTTGAGGTGTTCCGTGACTGAATTCTAGAGCTTTATCTTCCTTGTTTGGAGTGGGCTCCTTCTCCTCCTACTTTAGAGTACGTTCTTGCGGCCTTGGTCCTGCTGATCGTGTGATCTCGGCCTTCCCCTGGGTCTTCTAGCGAGGTCGCCATCAGTCTCCTTCGATGACCCCTTCCGCCTTATAGTTAGTTGTCTCTGCCTGTCGTTCCCCTTCCTCATTGTTGTGCGATTGCTCTATATGTAAACATATGACGATAGGCCTTTTCAATTTAAGATGGAGCGTTACTTAACAGAAGGACGCGTAGGTATTGTGAACATTTGATACTAAAGATGGTACTCTGCACGGCATGCTAGCAAGCTCTTCGTGCAATTTAGGGTTATATAACCGACCCATTGAGAAGATCATTTGTGAATTTGGCTTTGTAGTGGCGGTGGCTTCGGCGGCTAACGCACCGGTCGAAACGGGGCGTTACGATGGCAATCACGGTTAGCAAAACATCGCTAGTTCGAGCCCCGGCCGTGCTGGTTGAATTTGTTGGACGTGGTTATCTGTTACCCTGCTGCTACATACCTATGCTGGAGAAAGCCTAATAATTTCAATACGAGAACGCGATGACGATAAATGCATTTAGACGATATCGTGCCACAGGCAACTTAGCCCATTACGAGCGTCTAAAATGTAGCTGTCAGAGCGTTAAAAAAATGTGCAAGAGCTTCACAAAATAGGTTGCGTGACCCAAGCTTTGGAAGACGACGGATAGCTCTTTCGGCTAATAATATTGCCACTGTGTCCGACAATGTGGAACGATGTCCAGGAAACATCGATTCGGCGACGTGCCAAGCAACTGGCTTGTTCAGGCACCTCAACTAGGTGTATTATGAGGTAGGATGTAGTGATCCGTATAGACATAAGATTCAGCCGACGTAAAAGCTCTATCCTACGGATCATAAGTAGCGGCTAAATTTCGCAAAGAGAGCTTCTGAGACCATGCGGTATGATGCCACTTTTATAAAGAACATTTTATTTTCTGACGAAGCCGTCTGAATGGAAGTGCATATAAATAGAACTGTCGCATTTGGACAATCGAATCTATTCCCGCGAAGCATTCCCAAAAACAATAGATGCCTCACAACAAAGCAAAGTAAAACAATGGCTTTTAATTTCACAACCTGAATAAGTACGGTGTCTTGAACTCCTTGTGGTAATATCCATTGTAATTACCTATGATGTAAAGTGCTTATACAGAGCATTTCTTAGATTTGTTGAGTGCAATTTTCTGCCACGTTGTTTGATTTATTTTATTTAAACTAATTTTAGTTACCAATAAATAAAGCGTTGTAAAATGCAGTTCTGTGAGCAAACCACGTTTGAAAAACTATATAGAAACTAGAATTTTTATATAATATATGAATTCCAAGGAGAGAGCCGATCGACAAAAATAAGATAGAGCAGATCCAACACCAAAATTTGGCTGTTTTTCGACTGCAAGAAAATGATCTTTCGCGAATTTTTGCCACCTGGTCTACAGTCGATAGTGAATACTTATACCACAAAATGTTGAGAACATTGCGTCAGAACGTCAAGCGCAAGAGGTCTGAAGTCTGGGCAAATAAGACTTGGATTCTCCATTACGATAGCGCAGCGGCGTCTACACCGTTGAACTGATAAATGCCCCTTCTTAGTAAAATAAACCAAAGACCTTGATGATGTCGGTTCAATTTTTTTAATTCAAGGTATTGAAACTTATCAATCCGCCCATATATATATATATATATATATATATATATATATATATATATATATATATTATAATGTTTACTAACGTGCAGAGCCGTCGGCCACCTCCGATCCGTGTATATACATATATACATACATGCAATTATGTTTACATACGTGCTCACACACATACATATGAGTTCTTGAGTTAACTAACGCTAAAAGCGGCGCCGAACCCATCACGTGATTAGATAAAGGGACGTCGAAGATCAGGAAAGGACGGCCTAACTGCAAGGTTTGATGTCACAGGAATTGCTACGCTCAGTGGTGAAGTGATAAACTTGCTGTTCGATGGTTGGGTGGCGCGTGATACCGCCATCCCGTTTCGCGTGATATCGCCGTTTGTAGTTCGATCAATGCGAACTCGACGCGAACTGCCTCCGTCGGTTGAAGAATGTACGGAATGTTGACAGTGGCAAAGTGTCGAGAGAGCGAGCCAGCCAGCCCGCTATACAACGGTCGGCCCATGTTAGTGCCACTTCACCCACCAAACTCGTGCGCAACTTTGTTTTGGGTCAGGCGTCCGTACGCGGGGCATCCGAGTCGTATGCTGTCCGCAAGCTCATTTCTTGGTACAACGCAAAATCAACAAACTAAACACTCCTGTGCAAAAAAAAGGTGTTTTCGAGCCGAGGCAGTATGGCGATCGAGCTAAGGTCTCTATTTCTCTCTCTCTCTCTCTCACTTCTGCCTCTCTCTCATAAAGCTTTTAGTAGTTAACTAGTAATTAAACTAGGCTAACCCGTACACCTTCTGACACATATACAAACATTGCTACATCAAGGCTAAACAAAGCAACGTAACAGCCTTAGCTATGCAAAGATGCTCTGCAGGAAACAATATTATCTATATGTAATAGCCTTGGAAATTCTCGAAGGACCAGGTCCAATTACTGCTTTGTTACCCACCGATAACTCGTGCCATGATTTGGCTTGTAACAGCCACCGGGGACCGGAAAGTTCTTGCTGCAAAGGTCTATGTAGATGCACACCAAGCAGTGCAATGCGCATGGTGGCCGCAATAGCTGAAGGACAATTGACTTGCGGATTCTAACGTATCAATGTTGATTTATTGCTAAATCTGAGATGAGACTCCTGCGTGACACAGTTCAATAGTGTTTATTTCACAATTATTGTATTCAAAGCTTTAGAGAATTATCGTTTTACGTTTACGGATGCAGTTTGCTATGCCACGCTCTGCATATTTTGGACCAATCCTGCGACTAATAGCATGTCTTTGTCAGACACTGGTATTGCTCTTATCTAATCTTGCTTTTCATGTGGTAATCTGTACCCATTATCTGACTTACTAATTAGTTGTTTTCACATTTACTATCTTAACGGCATTATTTTGCTTTGCATTGTGGCTTACTTAATAATCTTAAATTATATACTTCAATCTCAATGCTTGAGATTCTCAACTTTTCTCTTCTCGCGAAAATATAACTACTACGTCCGCTGGAAAAAACATAATGCTTTTCTCATGTTGTGTTTGTCAAGCACGAATTAGAAGCAACCGCATGTTTGGAAAAGATTTAAGCGTTAAGGGCTATTAAGGATTTGGTTCTACTAAAGATGACCGATTGCCCAATTACAGCAAAGGACTCTTCTGAACCGCCCTGGATTCGGTAAAAGAAATGCTCATGTTGTTGCTATTGTTGCGGGATGGTCTTAGTTTCCCTACGAACATTTTAATACCTGCGCTAATGTGGCATATACGACTTCATGTAAGCAGCATTTTCAACGCCTGCTAAAATGCAATGTTTTTAAGCAGGCGTTTAAAATGACAGCGTCACTGCCAATGTAATAAATCTTGTTATTCTGGAAAAGACTAGGCGGTAAGGTGCCGTAGTCTAGGCGGCAAAGTCGCTAACCGTATTTTTGGCCGACCAGGTTCAAATCCCATAAAATGTTGTTTGTGTTAATAATTATTTTTTAAGGCCATTACAAAATGCCGGTGAAACGCACTTCACCGCCAAACTCTTTGAGAGTGAAGCGCCGGATTTGCTATTATAAATGTCCATTTCCGGTATCTATCAAGCAGCAGTTGGACACGTAATCCTAGCATTCACAATCGCTTCCCATTGGAGATCCGCTTGAGTCTAAAGCAGAGTGGGGTTGTGTTCTACTGCGACCCAACGCAGTGGTTTAGATGCTACGGCATTTTGCCGCACACTGCAAGGTTCGTAAACCAAAGTGTAGAAGATGTGGCTCTCTAAAACATCTTAGGAAGGATTGCAAGGCTCAGGCCAAATATTCCTATGAGCGTGAGGTTCGTACTCCGATCAGTTGAGACGTAAAGATATGTTGAAGCGGGTCTCTCGAAACGTTCGCGTAGGATACGTCTAACCGTCTGATCTTTTTTTGAAGCGCAATTGGTCGTCTGTGGTGAAAAATTGTAATAAGGTGAATAACGACGCGGTACGAACTCAAGAAATTGGCCCAGAGGCAAAGCCTGTGGAAAAGGCGTTGCCTCCAGTGGACATCGTCGCAGATCTTGTACAAGCTTTGTAAAAGAACATCGCTCCTTGTATCATACAAGCAGTTCAAGCAGCAGCAACTAGTGTATTTGCAAGGTTGCTTCCTTTACGGTTACTGAAGTTTTCCCGTGGAAAAAAACTCGCAACATTCTATTGAAGCCTTTGCAGGCTCTTACGAAACCACGGAGAGACGAGCAAGGACGACAAGCCTCCTGGAGGCTCGAGACCGGCTTTCACTGCAGCAACAGACGCACCAGTATCTAAACAAGCACAATATACGCAAAGCAAGATATCGCTACTTAGATTATTTCAATAGAACTGTAAGGGCATCAAATCAAGTTTCCTATGCCTTTATATAGTTGAGCACTATAACGTGTTGTTTTGTACGGAGATATGGGCCACCGAACGGTTTAGCTCAAGCTTTATGCGCTTCTGGTATAAAATAATGATATGTGTTCACACTAATCAAGCGAATAAAAATCAATTAATCATTTAACGGAATGTTGAGATGTACAAACAGACAGACGGGTAGAACAAGTTGGAGAGTTGCTGCGTTGGATAAGAGCAAGCTCTTTGACGTAAAAACTCACTACAAAGAAGATACTTGCGTAGTCCTCACTGGGAACGCCATTAAGATGATTGCAATTTATTCTAGTCCTTCAGAAGCAATAGCAACATTGCTGGAGAAAGTAATACTATGCTTCGATATTGTGGACTTACAAAAGGTGACTGTAAGTTAACTGTCGGCTTGACAAGCCAAGATATTTAAGATCAGTGTCACTAATCAACGCATTGGCGTCTCGCAGTATGTGGGCTCTATCCACAGCTGATGACTCAGGGACAATCTACAATCGACATATTTGCCACGAATGCTAACCCGCGTAATGTCAGATACAAGGGAATACAAGAGAAGACTCTGGCGTTTAGTTGCAATGTGGCGCCTACCCGTTGCATTGAAATATCTGTACATATGAGATTCAGCTCGGCCGAACCAAACAAGCGAAACTACGCACCATGGTACAATAAGCAGTGCGCTTCGTGCAAACTTTATATGATTCAAGCATACTTCTTACAAATTTCCGCTTAGAGATGACGTTTTTTTTTATAATAGAATACGTCGCTACTATGAAAGGGTTGTAAAGACACGAAAAACGAAAACTATGCAAACCGCTCTTTGAAGTGCACCAGGAATCATATAGGTGGCTGTATGCGGATAGGCGCGTTATTGCGTGTCCTATCCCACATGATATATGAGATGCTCATTTCCCGTGCCCCTGTGGTAATGTCATCGTAGAACGAGCGCGTCATTGAAGCCTGCCAAGCCCTATGGCATAATTTTAACGGTTCTGAAATAGTCGACACAATAAAAACAGCCATCCGGGAAGCCCCGGGATCCGATTTGGTCGCAAGTTACATCTTCGGCAAGCGACGTTCATTGCGCCCTGCTTTACTCTCCATTTAACGGGGCGATGAAAACGTCCCAAATACCGTCGGGATGAAATACCATCCCCCTTAGCAATATCCATAAAGAAAAGAGGGGATCAGTTGGCTCGGTCATTTTACCAGGGTACCGCGAAGAAGAGTGGTGACACGATTTCCAGCACATAGTTTCCACGTGAAGATTTGTCTTCTAACGAAGGTCCATGAAATTTCATCGCTATGCTTGTGCAAACTCTGCGGGCGACAGTGTGACCTATTACCTCCAACAATGTGATATAACAGCTCCGCTGACTCGACTTTTAGAACCGTGATGAATATGCACATGTGTTTATTTTCTACATTTGGTGTCTATATATGAAAAAAAATATATATATATATATATATATATATTTATGGACACCAAATGACCCGTTTGCTCAAGACGCTCATTTCAAACGAGGCCGGGGCCAAACAAACGGGTCGCGTATGTCTGTCTATACATTATAACTTTTCCTAATATGTGGATTTAAAAATCCATTGCCAATCTTAATACTCGGAGCCATATAGTTGGTTGCTTTTCTGATTCAAGTAGATATCACGGCACTGTGTTCGAGCATGCGAGCAGATACAGTAGGCAAACTTTCATATCCTCGGCAGGGACAGGACACCTCTTGAATATGTACGGAGCTCTGCCTGCTAGATATGGCTTTTAATTTGCAGCTAACGAAAGCTTACTGTCCTCCAGTATTACTAAAGAGCCACAGTGCATCCATGAGTCTCCTATGTTATTTTTTTACTATCCATCAAACCAAGCTGAGGCTCGCCGTTGCGATGATCTTTTTGGAAAAACAACAGAGGTCAGAATAATATCCGTTACGCTATGCCATACGTCCTCAAACGGCGTGCTTTATAGTTACAGAGATGCCAACGTATCAGTCAGCTGTGCTGATCCTTTGGGACCTCCACGCTTCTCGAGAGATAAAAAAGCTACTCAAATGACAGCTTGAACTCGTCACTGCACAACGTGTTTTTCAATTCCAGATAAAATATGTTTGTAATCAATATGTACGCTTGATACTGGTACCGTTGTTGCAAATAGATCAGTTGTTGGGAATCCAGTTCTGATTACTTTCCCCATGATGTTCCGGCGTCAGCAAAATAAGTTGAAGCATCTTTGTCAGTGCAAACCCAAAAGCCAAAATATTTTATTTTGTTGACCGTGCGTCCTAAAGCATGCTACCGTTTTAATCTACATTTTAGACTACACAGTGACCGTCTCGGGTAATAGAGATCGTATATATAGGGCTACAAAAAAAGTTTTTTTCGATTTTGTTCGTAGAGAATCATTAAAAAACCGAAAACACTTTTTGTAGACCCAATAGAACTATGGAGAGATTATGTAGAAATGGCGTCAGCCTCAGCAGTGTTTGAGGTTAGAAATAGCTCTAATAATGCAAACTCTTACTTTAAAGATATCCCAATTGTTTTTCGAATGTTTGCATATAAGGGTTAAGGAGTGTCCTTGCAGCCCCCTGTTTTATTGATGTTAATAAGCACTCTCTGCAACTTCTTCAGCCTATCCTGGTGCATCTTTTGTGCTGTAAAATAAACCCGTTATGGCCATTGTGCACTCGCCTAAGGGCGATTCATGAACTGGAAAGTGCATAGCAGGCACGACGACGACAACAACAACAACTGTACCGATAACGGCTGACGTCAACAACAACAACCCGCCGTCTGCAGTATTCGAAATGACGGCGCCGCCACGGCAGCAGCAGCAGCGGCCGCTGCCGACCCGTCAACAAGTGGAAAGGTAAACAACATGAAGAAGAATAACAAGAAGCACCAGCAAGACAAGAAGAAAGAGGTAGATCGAAGGGGGCCAGCGCCGGTCAGACGGCAGGCGACCAGTCAAGGAGACGGAGACGAGAGACGTCGGCACAGCCACGATGCTGTCAACTCCAGGTGTTGCTGCGACCGGTGATGCCAGTGGTGGCGCTGAGTGTAGCGCGGCCAACGGGCAGACAACTAGCGACGTCAAGCGCGGCCAAAGATCGTCTGCTAAGGGTAAAATTTGCGGTGTTCATCCGTCACTCATTGGGTGGGTCAAATCGTTAAGGAGTTGCAGTCTCTGGAGGTGACTGAGGCCATTTGGATGCGCGGTTGAAAAACGTCCGAATAAGCATTGTAATTGTACGTACTGACAGCGTCATTCTCACCTTCGCGGGCATCGAATTTCCTGCTGAAGTTCGCCTCGGCCATGAAAGCTCACGGCGTTGTGCTTTACAGAAAGCTTTATTTTTGTTACATCATTGTGCTCATGCATATGCCACATGAGGCCAAAATGTTTGTGGTTGTCCCTACATTGTGGCGCTCCACAAATCCGAACCGACTGTTTGTAAGGAGTTTCACAAGTCTCACAACTTGTGGGTCGTGCCCTCATCGGCTTCACCGAATGGAACAGCTCAAGCGTTCACTTAGCATTCCGCAAAACACCTCTGCATACACGGTGAAAATCTGCTTACATGTGAAACGACATTCCGCCGAGAGCCGTCGCCGAGAGCCCGTCGGCCTCTCTTTCTAGGCAGCTTTTTTGGCGGTGGTGGTCCTAAACGGGGCTGAAGTCCTTTATCGACCAGTAGATCAGCCCCATAGGACCTCTACGAACGTTAAGGAGTTCGTCCCGAACGGCCTCGTCTCACCAGCGGGCGAATGTCTCGAATCGTTATCGCCATTACCGGCATACCATCTATTATCGACACTGTTGTAATACACATCAGCAGCACTACCGGGAGGGCATTCTCGTGCGTTCTTCCTGCGTCACTTTAAGTCGCACCCGTTGGGCCTTTTGCCAGATCCTCACACAAATTCACTGACGGCCTCCGCTGTCAGCTCGAAGACGCTCAGATGGAGGTTGGTCAAGAGGAGGATGCGCCGCGAAGCTTTATAGCAACCCAACTCTTCACAGAACGGCTCGACTCATCCCCTTGAGTTCTCGAACTATGGCCAGAACGAGATTTATAAAAGCCGGTTGAGCACGGGACTCCTCTCCCATGGTCTTAAGGTAGTGCCACACATTTCCGAACTTCGAAGGAGTAAGGATTCCATCATTTTCTTCATTGCTATGGGCCTATACAAACCGGACTTGCTTGTATCGTTCCACGAAGCCTCTGCGGGGCATCCTAAAAGTTCAGCTTAGGCAAACCTCTTGGTAACGGGCTTTGCTATCGACATCCTTAGTGGGAATGGGAAATCGTATGGCTTTGCAAATTGCCGTTTCACCCTATCTTGGACTTCTGGAAAAGACCCAGATTCTTGTTTCAGGGATCGTACCAAGGATTCTTGCCCAAGCTTCATCACTCAAATATAATAAGCTTGCTGCTGCTATGAAGATCATTGGGGTCAAGTGCCTGAATGCATATGACAATCGGTTTTAGATCTGCAATTAGTTAAGACTACCCAGGAGCAGGTGGGCAGGCGGTGAGCCAGGCAAGTAACATTAAGGAAAAGCTCTGGTGAGATCCGCGATCTATCCGGTGAGCGGGAAATAGCTTTAGGCCATTCCGTAATCGCAGCTGAGGACGATGCGGAACAATACCACACTCCGCATCGTGTCCGGTCTGCGTTTGAGGGAATAGTCTGCTTTGCACATAATTGTGGTAGGCGTAACGTACTGATGTGTCCTTTTAGTGGCAAGCGTACTTTAACTTGCAAGAACAGCACCAGTTTGTCAAGGCATTCGGCTCTGAGTGGTCGGAGCGACGTTACATACGACGGGCAATGCAGTCAGCCTACACCTCTGAAGTTAAAGAGTCGGACGGACTGAAAGTCGGAGCAGCCAATCGTCTCGCAGAAGACTGCAAGCTGGCTATATATCGCGAACTGGAGCAAAACTCCATCGTTCAACCGGTCCCGCCCGAGACAATGGCTCAATAAAAAAAACACAAGGTAAGTCCTGGCAAAGGTGGAAGCCAGAGTCGCTGTACAAGGCAAGTTGTACTCAAGCAGAATAGTCATCCTGCGTTTATGCTACCGACGGAGATGTACGATATCAGAAAAAGCATTACAACGAAAATGCTTAAAATGATGCAGGACATGATACGACCCGACGATAAAAATGCCTAGGAATTCGCACCCAAAGGGGAGAGTACGCGATGACCTTGGGTGGCCACAGTAGCTTACTATTCATTATAAATAGAGAGAGAGAGACACATTTGTGTGTGAATAAGGTTTGGAGTCCCCAGGGGGTAGATCCGTTAGTTTTCGGAAGGGAGCGCTACATCGCCATCGTCTTTACAATGTGGCATACATTGGTAGAGCTCAAGGCCAGACAAATTGTAGCAATAAATGTTTTACTGAACTCCCTGGGTGTATAATCCCAAGGAACGATCTCAGAAGCCGACAGAAAAGCTAGGATGATAATGAAAATACAGATATGAATGCAGGAAATACGACGCCAGAGTACCTTTCATTGCTAGTGACTTTGTATTTTAGTTTCTCAGCACATTATATAAGCATAATGATGTGTATACAAGATTTTGCCGCATTTGGCGCAACACAATATACATATATGCATATGATTGTATTTACAAAAGTAGAGATTTCATCCTTAAAAATATATGTTACACAGTTTACGCACATACATTCTGATACATATTGACGAAAAAAATAATACTAAGTTAATCTCCCAAAGTGTTTTTGTTTTCTTGAAAATAGCGCCTGTCCACTACAATGCACTTGTGTCATCTTCTTTCCCGCTCCTCGAAACCTATCATAAACGCGTCTTTCGAAATCGAGTTGAGTTGCTCCTGCAAATTTGGACTAGTGCGTTAGCCATGGTTCTCATCTACCGGGGTGTTGCCTGTTCGATCCCTTTTGTTAACCGAATTTTTACTTCGTTTAGGCCGGCCTGGCGCGAGTGTCTTCCGCAGCTTCTAGAACAGCTGATGGGGACAGCAGGTCATGCTTCTAGAACAGCCACTTATGCTCCTAGAACAGCAAACCATGCCCTCCCGTCGGCGCCACCGGTGTGTTTCAAAATGAGCAAGTATGAGGCTCACATACGGTCACCCCTAACCGCAGGCCAACAACGACGCGGAGTGTGGAATTGTCCAGCATCGTTCCCAGCTGCGGCGAGAGTATGGCTTCAAGCTATTCGGTACTTATTGTGTTATTTGTTTCAACGCAATGATGATTCTAATATAAAAAAGCACCTTCGTATTCGATAAAATTGCCCTCTATTCGCTGTAAGCTTCTTGTAGGCGTGCCTTGCCAAGTGCATCGGCCGTGCTGTCGAGGAGCTTCTTTTGAATGGCTTCGACTACGACAGCATCCTGGGCAGACTGGCGTGTGTCATCAGGCACCACGCGATGACGGGGGCAAACTTTCCTTTCTTGGACTCCATAAGCCGTTGTAGGATTGCCTTGGCGTTCGGAGGAAACAACCGGAAGCAGGAAATTTAGGAAGCAGTGATCACGAAATGCGTAGTCGTATAACAAAACGTAAAGCTCACACTTTGAAGTATTAAGTTGCAATCCAGAGCTGACACCAAAATCGATTACCTTTTTTATATCACCAAGGGCAAAATCAAGAGTATCGCCAATTGTTCCATCGTCTAGGATGCACGGCTTAAATTCCGGCTCCGGGGCGGCAAGTAAATGACGACTCGGTACTTATTGTGTTATTTGTTTCCACACAATGATGATTCTAATATAAAAAAGCACCTTCGTATTCGATAAAATTGTTCTGTATATTATATACTATATGTTGGTTAAGCCCTAATAGAAGTATTATTATAGACAGCACGTGTCGCCTTCACATAAAACAGAAAGCACGCTTACACTAGACTCTTGCGTCGAAAGTGCAGTCGCCTGAATTAAAGACAAGCCTGTGTTTAGAATTAGCCTTAACAAATATCCTCCTCTTTATGTCGGGGCGTCTTCAATCACGTACTTTTAGATGCTAGTCTTTAGTGGGTTTTTATGACCGCATGGAACAGCGTAGAATGATTTCTGACAGCATTTCATGACAAATGATTTCTGACAGCATTTCATGACACATACTCCGCACACATGAGATTGTCTCTTATAAATCAAAACCGAGAGAGAGAGAGAGAGAGCGAGATCCGAGAGTCGTGACATCGCTCGAAGCACGTTCTGGTGGGTAGGCTTAGTACATATACGTTTTCGAGTCACGGCGTCATTGAAGGCGTGGCAGAGCACATGCTTGCATTTGACATTTGAACACTCTAAGCACCGTTCCCGCAGGCATCCCGTCTGATTGCGTCGGGTACGGCCCAGATGGCGAGCATACGCATCTTCTGTTGCCGGTTACGTAGCCCAAGGCAATGCAAGTCTGAACTCACCGTTGCCCAGTGCTATGTACTGCTACCGCTGTGGACGAAACGTCAACCGTAAATCAACGGCCTGAAGCCATCCCGTTCACGCTACGAACGCCGCGTAGTTTCTGCGCGTAGTTCACGTATCGATGGCCTAAATATCTGGGCTTTTTAGGTTGCCCTGTCGGAGACAAGCTCGCATATACTGGTTATGTGCATATAGGTCCGCCGTGTGCCGATGAGCAAAAAACGTATGTAACTTGAACTGCATTAATCATCAAATAGCATACATCTAATGTAACTTCAACTTCATGTTTGGCCCAATGTTTTTCAACATGAACGAGATCCAAATCTCTCGCAATGGTAAAGGGAAGGTGGGATAAATGTGTGATGTTGGGTTACTCTTGGTTCTCCAAAGCATTTGTAATACATTTCGATGCGGCATTGTATAGAAAGGCAGCATTATTTCCTTGTAGGAGAAAAACTGTGTCCTTAGCGAAATAAGTCTGTATTGATTAATGTGAGTCTGTTACTAAACCATTAGTGTACAAAATAAATATTAGAGGACCCAACACACTTCTCTGGGGAACACCCCCAACGACAGTGGCTGCATTACTCCTAATACCCTCATTCTCAAAATGCTGCTTTCGTTCGGTTAAGTAAGATTTCATAAGCTGTAAATCATTGCCTTTACCAACGTGATTCATTTTGTTAGTTCATATTTGATGATTTACAGTGATTCGTATTGATTGTTGCTTAATATATGATAAGTTTTTTTTAAAAATGAAGTCAGTTGGTTGGAGAATACCTTTTCTATTATTTTATTAATAAACGATCAGAGTCAGTGTGGTCTAAAATTGCAAATATTGGAATATGTGCCTACTGTATGAACTGGGTTTAAGAGATATTGCTTGATATTGTTAGGATATTGTGATGTGTTAACATATATTATTTATAAGGTAGTTCATTTTCTGGATCAATTTCCCCAATAGATTCTGACACAGCTTTTTTCTCCTAACGTGGCAAAATGCTGATTGATATCTTCCATGCATTTTTGGATTATCAGCATGCTGGAAGTAGGCTTTTAAAAATTGTTCTTGGCGTATTTTACAAGCTTAGAGAGAATATTTTTATGTAAGTATCGAACCGGTGTTTTTCTTCATGTGACTATGTTATCGTATATATTTTATGCAACTTGTCTCTTTTACGAATTGCTGCTACTAATTCAGGTGTAACCCACTCGTTCGTATGTATATTTTTATTCTTAAATGTTGGGAAGATGTACACTCTTCCAACAACTGGGTGCATGCACTCTTACGTAATCATGATAGCCAGGTCATTTGCATAGGCTATTAACTTAACATTGGGGTGGGGGGGTATGGCGCAGGACAATCGTCGTACGCAACGTTCAATAGAGTTGAGCTTGTAAATAGGCTCTTGGGGACCTCTGCGGTGATAGGACATGACTTGCCTTGATAGCCAGGCGGTATGATCTTGTTTCTGAGAGATTACCTTTCAGAGTTTTGGCTATGGGTAAAATACTTTGAATTGCGTCATTTGTTGTGCGACCTGAGCCGTGCTGATACTCCAAGTTCGCTTCTTATCGTCCAGTTCCTTTGTCAGCCGCATATGAATAAAGTACTCGACCGGCTTGAAGAGACTAGGCTAATAGGTCTGAAAGCAGAGGGGTTTGGGGAATCAAGGCCAAGTGGGCCTCGTTCTAGCAGTCGGCGAAAGTGCTTGATCGCAACGATAAAATAATTGCATAGCATTTTTGTGCCAAGACCTCAAGATAGGGCTACCTTGTTAGGAAAAAAAAGGAATAATATATTAAAATCGTTTCGTTTATTAATCTCTTTTCTTAGGTATAAGAACAAAACAGTTAAACGCTGATTTCTATCGCTGGATCAGGATGCTTAATGAGGACACTCTCGAGCGAATGCCAGCACGATATCTCTTGCACGGTTCTTCACATCTGTCACAGATATATATTTAATTTTGATCATGATAATCCACTGTTTTGCACAGTAAGTTACGACGTGCTTGTTTGTGCGATTCAAGGTTGTTCAGGCTTCGCTTGTCATAGTCCCGATTTAGAACAAGTTGGAGTCTTCCTCGGCCATTTTTTTTAAATATTAACAAATAAAAGCTGTGTAAATCAACCTTCGGCAGTTTGAACTTACGTTGCAGTTCTTCACGCTCGCTCCCTCGAACCTGGAGGCCAGCGCATCTGCCGCTGGCTCCGCGGTACGCAAGGCTGAACGTCTTAAGAGCAACAAATATACCCAGCTCGCCGACGAGTTTATTTCGTGCCGCTAGTGTTTGAGACCATCGGGGGGCCTGGTCCTGAAGCATGGTCGCTCCTACAGAGGATTGGCAAACAAATCGAACAGGCGACAGGGGACAAAAGAGCTTTTGACTTTCTACTTCAGCGACTATCTCTGGCGGTTCAGCGCGGCAATGCGGCGACAATTATGGGCACAATGAGGGGCTGCCTCGAGCACAAGCTCGACTGGTAGAATTCTTCACAAGCCCAAGTGTAGTTAGTTATTCACATTTCCCTGTAATCATAACATTATATAATAAATGAATATATAGTTCTAGGGATCGATTTAGAAATGCAAGTTTGGCCTTGTGGAGTTTATGCCGTCGGATTGCACTAATCTCAGATGAATTGAACGCCATATGATGCTACTGGTGCAACTTTGAAAGCGAATATCAGAAGCTTTCTACTGAGAGAGAGAAGCGCCGACTTCTCATATTCGATGCCGGTAGCTAATGCTTTACGAATTATAACTAAAGAATAACATTAAGTAATGATTGGCCGGATGAGGACAGAGAGAAAGAGTCCGAAGTGTGAAAAGTTGCTTACGTACTCTAGGGATGTGCAGTACAAACTTAACTCACCATGACCTGCTAGCAGGCCCGTTCTCGGAAATTTCATGACTTTAGTTATATGGACGTTAATTTGAAGATCAATATACCTCACAAATGGCGTTTTCAATTACCAAACTCTGTTGAACCTGGGATCGAGTGATCCAATGCAAGGCAAGATAATCAGCGTAGAGAAGTGTTTCCGCATGCACTGACTCGTGGTGTTCCCACTGCGCGACAAGTGAGATCACTTTTTTATTAAGTATAAAAGCTGATTTTTAGCTTTGTCTCTGTTACGCTCCAAAAACTTTCCAGTAGTGTTTCGCAGGCAGTAAATATTGATCTGCCAAGGCGGCATCAATGCCGCACCGTGAGAATGATCTTACGAGGTTCAAGCAAAAGGCGGCCTGCGAAAAAAATTGCTGAAAAAATTTGTAACCTCAACTCTTTTTAGAAATTCCTCGCGAGGAACTGTTTTTTGTGAAGTTTCTTTGCCCTAAAGGATAACTGATAGCAGTGCGTACAGCCTAGTCATCAGGAGTCCGACCGAAAAAATCTAAATCGTGATGCTGATTAAATCGTACCCGCGTTTTGTGACGTTCCGAACAATGTTAGATCCGTCTTGAAGTAATTGGCAAGAAGGCCGAATGGTTTGACGAATTTTTTAATGCAATGAATGTGTTGAGGTGCGCTTCCGAAGCTCACTGTACGGTGTAGAAGAATCAAGACGCAATAACAATCTTATCTCGTCCACGTAAGTAATCACTTTGCACGAATCATCTGATCACCATAAATAATTTCGTCCTATATATAAACTTAAGTTTACGAGATGGACGTATTAGGAGCAAGGACGAATTCTTGTCCCCCGATGTCAAACGTTAAACGTTCTTACCTACCATGTGGACTCTTTCGACCACCTTACTTTCACTGCGTGTTCTTTGGCCGTAACATGAGAAACCAATCCAGTCAAGTGTTACTTTTGACAGTGGCAATTGCCAATTTCTCCGTAAGTGCACTCTTCTATAAGCAAACTTTATTTTGAATTATCAACACATTGCAAGCTGTTTTCAGGTTACTTGAAATGTTCCCTATGTTAAAAGATCAGCAAAAGTGTAATATAGGCTCTTGATTGATTTATTATTTGCTTGACAATTACACCTAAATGCACATGCCACCCTTTTATATCAGAGGTGTTTAGAGCGGCAGCAAATATATTACCTACGCATCGATATTATCAATGCATCCTCCAAAACCTACTGAATATTTACCATTGGGACAACCTCTTCTTTGTAATATCGACCTGAACCTTTTTAACATTGGTCCTAAAGCCAGGGCCTCTGACAGATCTATATCTCAGCTCCCCTCCCTCTAGACTGTAACATTCTTTTACAAGATGTCCACTTGGCTTATTCACTAACCCACAAGTTCGACTGCCCATCTTATACTCATTTTTCCCTGCCCGTTTTTTCTTTCTATGAGTACCTGCCAAACTCGATCTGGAGCCCATCGCCAATTTTCATTTGCCCGTATATGACTTTTTACCCTCAATTGCACCATTCCTCGGTACGCTCGTTCTTGCCCATCGCTGACTATTGTAGCCAATCTTTCTAGCCACGAACGTTACTCTGCTAGCTCTACACTCTGTTTTGATCCTTAGTGCCGTTTTCACTAGCTGCATCTGTTTAACTCATATTTTATTTGTGACATTTTCAATACTAAACCTTAACTAACTTTGTACTTCCCTTTGTATACATTTTTACATCGCCCTCCCCCCCCCCCGCCACTAAACTACCTGGTGCAATGAAAAGAGCGACCCAATGCAAATCTTATCACTTCTCTTTGTATTGTTTTTAACTATTTCCAAACCCCGCGCTGTGAATAAGAAAGGCATCCTGATGCATACATGGCTTTTCATACATTATTTTTACTATTTATTTAATAAACCACAAGAGGGACCAATAGACCTTAGTGCATTTCTACTCCTTCCAACCTGTAATAACTCTTCTTTCTCTACATAATTTTCCCTTGTAGTTATTGTACACTTGTACTGGCTCAGATAGTTCAATTTCCTTCTCTGTAATACATGCTGCTCCCCCCCCCAACCCCACGAATACTAAAATTACGCTATTTTTTTCAATAAACACCTTCGTCAGAACATTGTCTACGTATGACATGTGTGTACCTTTTTTACCTTCGAGTTCAAATTTAAAGTTTGGACTCCGCTTGACTCACTTAGTTGTATTAATCCTGTGCGCTCTGTCATCTCTTCCACCCACACATTCTGCCAGACATATTACCCCTCCCTTCCCCTGATATTCCCCAGTTACCTTTTGTATTCGTCTAAATAGCTGCTAATCTTCTTTTTTTCCGTGTTGCTTGGCGCCCTATGTACGCCCATAACTGTCCATATCGTTCTTTCCAGATTTATCTCTATAACCACAAGATCTTTCATTTTGGCATTATTGACTTCTTTGCACGAAATAGCACCTTTGGTTATTATTCCAACTACTCCGGACCTTTACCTATTGTCCGTTTTCCGATTTATACCATACCAATTGTATACCTTTAAACCTGGCGGTACTTCCATGCCACACAAGTGTGTTCCTGTTACTATTATTATATCGACAGACCTTTTCTTTGGTACTTTATATAGTTCTTCCTATTGATTTGTTGATGCCCCTTTCTCATATTCAACAGTCTTTTGATGCCACTGATAGCCAACTGCTTGATGACCTCCAATCTCCATTAATATCCACTGTTCCTATGTGTTCCTTCACCCATGGGAAGTATCTCCCATTGACCCGATCCCCCAGTACCTGTTGTCCTTCCTATTGACCCGTGCTTTCCAGTATGCGTATTGCCCCCATGTCCCTTTTGTCCTTGTGTCTGATGTCCCATCATGTGCGCCAGTGTCTGGCACCTAACGTTTCCCCTCCTTTCAATGTCCACATTTTTACCTGAAGATTTTTTATTCGGGGCTCGCATTTCTGGCGCGCTGCCCCAATTTCGTTGTTACACAGTACCTACCTCCCCGTAGTACACCCAGCAGTAACAAATACTCAATTCTAACAAGAAATAGCTTCTACAAGTAGCTAAGTCGCTGCACTGACCAATTGCACATAGTTCGATAGAGAGCTCCCGTCCTTCTTCAACGTCCACCACCACTGGAAGAGAACACACAGTCAACACCTCGTTTTGCTCTTTGAAAAATTCGAATAAGTCAATTACCTGTGTGCCAATCTCATTCATAGCACCACTCATATCCTGGGCCTAAAAAACATCCACCAGTCCCCCACAAAATACCAGTCTGTGTGCCACATTATCGAACATTTCAATTTCCTGCTCGGTTTCTGCCATAGTATCTCTCGCTTCTCAACCCCTCTTCTGCCTACGTTTGAATCTTCAGCAATTACCACCCGCGTTTTTTAAAGATTTTCCGTAAGGCTAATGGTCGTGTACGGGTTTTTCATGTCTTTATCTACTTCGGCATTTACTTAGTCTAAATTGGAAACCATGCAAACCAAT
The DNA here is from genome assembly GCA_003439945.1 of Dermanyssus gallinae. NCBI lineage: Eukaryota > Metazoa > Arthropoda > Arachnida > Mesostigmata > Dermanyssidae > Dermanyssus > Dermanyssus gallinae. The sequence goes on from QVRM01006074.1 coordinate 938,971, forward strand.
TTAAGAGTGGCCGGTCTGGGTCTCGAGCCCAGTCCTCCCGAATGCAAGGCAAAGGCGTTGCCACTAAGCCATCTTGCTCGGTAATGTAATAATAATACATTTTCTCACTGGTTTAAGAACCCCCGCATCCCCTGGTCGATCGGTTGAACTTAGCCGGTTTCTGGTTGCTGCCATCGCTGCTACCGTTTTCTCGACCAAAAACATCTAACCTCCTTCTTTTCGCTGATTCACCCTTTTTCCCTCTTCTTTCCTTGCGGTCGTATCCGAGCACCCTCTCTGACGGTCTTGTTGCTGCTCCTCTGTTGATGTCGTCGGCTGCGGCCGCCGTTCGTCTCTGTCGCACCGTCCTCTTCCTCATGTCTTTCTTTTTCCTATTCGCCACTATGGCTTAAGTCTTATACCAATGTCTCCTCATTAACGGCGCGCTTCTTATCCTCATTCTTTTTCCTGGAACTGGCCGCCACGTATCGAATGCTGCCACTGCGCGTGCAGCCTGCAAGATTCATTGTTGAATCTAGAAAAAGAAAATAAAACGGTTGGGGAGTTTAGCAGTGGTTAGAATGTTTTCTATATCCTTCTCTACTTTTTAACTAGATCTGAACGCCCTAAGACTACGGTAAAAGGCCGTCTTGGTTTCTTGAGAAGCCATCCTTCAAAGTTTAACGCAATAGCTTATATATTTATTTATAGTTCTAGAAGAGTTTTTTTTTTACAATTGCATCCAACCGAACGTAACAGGCACTATCGCTTGTGACGGTTTTACGTCAAATCCGGGTGTTGGCCAGCTGTTTGCCCAATACCAAAGCAGGGGTTTCATGTTGTACTTCAATTGTCAGACGTTGGTAAAATAAAATCTCCGAACCGATGGTTACCGGTGGCTAATTTCAACCGCTCTTATATTTTGTTTAAAAATGCGTCATGGGTCAAGACACGCGTAGAGCTTAAAGTCAAATATTCAAAAGTTCAAGTCTTTGTTGTCGAACTACTTTTGATATTTGTGTGGGCGAGTCGCGCCGCGATTAAACGTAGGGAAGCTAACAAATCAGCGGGGTATCTCCTGTTCTCGAAAGCCGTCATAAGAAACCATCGAAACGTTTGTTATCATTTAGGGGTAAAAGGTATAACTTGTAGACATTACGTTGCATGCGCCGTGGCCCTGTCGGAAATTTAAGTGCATTAGACACATTTCCCTGTTGTTAGGCACCTATTATATTCCTAATAAAAATAGCGCCACTAAGGCGGAATTGGCATCACGGCCGTCATACACATTACGTCCGTTTGGCTATAGCTTGCGACCTTTGAACATGTCAATGCTATTCGGGTTGTGCTCTCTAAAGAGCCATAGAAACATTAATTTATAATGCAAACTAAATCAAATCAAATCAAATGCACCTTTATTTAGTCAAAGGGGGGAAACTATGGTATAATGGTCGTCCTTTAGTCAAAGTTGTTCCTTTAGAAAAATTATTTTTGTGTTTTCTTAAGATTAAGATTATTTCTAGAAATTTAATTTACAAATATGTTTCGCTTCTTTATTCTCCAAAAAATCTCTCTCTAGCAAATGTGTACGGATAGAACAAATTATTTGAGTAGTCATATACAAATAAATGAACTTTAAGGCTTGATCACGTTTTAGTGCCACATTAGATGTAACCAGACTCAAATGATTACAGCGTCAAAGCTACTATAGTATTGCGCCCTTTTATCACGTTTTTTTACGTTCTGTGCTTCTTGAACTTGTATAGTGCTACGGAAGCGTCTTTGCATCGGGGAAGTTTCAGGCGTTTACTGTCAGCACGTTGTCGTAGTGTTTAGGATCAAGAGCTGGAAATTGCTTAAATTGGCTCATGCGTCTGTCGTAGACACGGGAGGGAACGCTGCGTGCATCGTTTGGGTTGTATTGAAGGTGGAGACAAGAGAAAGGTGTCAATAGCTCCTAAGGCCGGATATTAAATTAAAACAGCGGTTCCGCTTTCGCAACCGCCCGAGAAGTGACAATATGTACTTCGTTTTGGGGGAGAATATTGTTTCAACTATCAAAAACCACTCCTGCTTCATTAGTCATTCCCTCGCTTGTTCTCCTGAGTTGAAGCACAGCTGTGGTAACGAACTTCCACACTCCCACATACTGGCCGGATTGTCAGCTTCTTGTCTCTCCTGTCGCCGCAACTCCCCTTCCTGGGGACGTAGGACGAGATTGATGAAGCGACACATCTGCACGAACATTGTTGTTAGCTAAATCGGCGGCCGTTTCGGAACTTAATTGTCGACAGTAACAATAATAATAATAATAATTTCCTGGGTTAGATAACCCGTGAGTACACGTTCATGCGGAGACAATTGTTCACTCCAAAGTGCTAACATAATAATAATAATAATAATATTGTTTTGTTTTTTGTAATATCGCGTTCAGCATCATAGCTTTGCTCAGTGTACACCGATCGTGTAGGGCTCCTTATCGCTAAAGCCACCGAGTGCAATTGGTCAGTCTGTTGCAGACCTCAAGTTCCTGCACTCATTGACAACGTTTAACAAAGCGAAACCAAACACGACCTCACCTGACGACTGACTAAGGTAGACTAGATTCCGCGCCTTTGCTTTACCAGGAAAGGGGACTACTTTATATTGGGTTGCGAGATCAACAACTCAAGGATTTTAGGGTGTTTGACTCGCGATGACTTGAAGTGCGTCCATGGCAGTTGCCCTGTTTGTCCTGGCTATACGTATGGTCAGCGCTCTTTAGATCCATTACACGTTTATAGGTAACTTCAAGAGATATTAATCATTGGGCTCCCTACTTTAAACGGAAGGCCATGTACAGCCTTGAACCGTCCACAAATATCGCAAAGAGAGGGCAGTGGAAGTTGCCTGCACCCTTATCCCGGAACAGGAGCCTACCGCGATTAGTTTTAACCATGGCAGACTTTGACGCAATTCGCCTGATGTATCCAGAGTCTACATAGCAGCCAATGTATTTGGTAATTTAGAAGAGGAGTTTCTCCCTGCAAGATTAGTTAAAGAAACGAAATACTATCATTAATATGCTTGCTACTGCTTCCTGCAAAGTAGTTGCAGTACATGTGCTCTTACCCAAAGCGCCACGTTGCTCAAGACTTCGTGAGCTATCGGGATAATCCGAACGTAAGGACTACGGAAACTGCGGCAGGTCACGGCTTATTGATTTTGGCGGAATTTTCTCATAGACCTGGTCTAAAGCGTTGTTATATCTAACCGTCTTTCGAGAGATATATGATGCTAATACGCCTGAGATACGCGAAGGTTGGATTTCATTGACCGTTAATAGGATCCGATGAGATCGTATGAACTGTCTACTTAGCGTAGAGCAGCAAAACCAGTTAACTGGCCCGAAGGCTTGTTTGCATCTACAAATAGTTGCCACCAATACTTTTACTACAGATCCTTGCCATCACTGCTATTGCGAAACAAACAATATGTATTCTTATGTATGTATAAAAACACTTGCTACCTCTAAATTATTCGTAAAAAGGTGCTGGACGTAGGTTATGCGAGTTTGCCTAGAGCATTTATTTGTGATTTCTCTTTGTTCTCCTGTCTGGGCATATTCCGATCAAGAAGTTAAAAGGCACATAGTACTACCATAGTATATCACGCAGTTTACGCAAGAAGTTTGGAGGCATGTCGATCAGTGTTTCGCAGGTCTTAACGAAGGTTAGCCAATTTGTAGTATACAGGCCGAGTTAAATAGCTTCATGATTCCTTTGGTAGTCCGAAATTGATTGAAGATGCACACGAAATGTTAAGAAGAGTTTACCTAACGCAATAAACTAGAAAGTACTGTGACATTGTCTACATATCCGTCAGTACAGGTCAGGTCATTAGGCTCTAAGCAAAACTGTTTGTGCGTCGCGCTTTCATAACGAATTGCGCAAGGCTGTTTTCAGAAGGAAATTAAATAATTTATAGGTTACGATTTTAGGAATCCTGTACTGTTAAATGATTCCCAGGCATTGTCAGGCCAACTTGAGCCTCCTGTTGATATAAACGCGTAGTCTGAGCTACCAGCTTGGAGAGCTCATCCACCTGTTTTTTTTATCCTTTGGTTAAAAGCACACCTCGGTGCACGGGTCGTTAGGGTGACATCTTATGTTTCAAGTTCTCATGAACAGGCACCGTCAATGTTAGACCACGGTGGAGTATTCCAACCTAGGCTTGGAAGGCCATCTGCGTTTCTTTCAACCAACTTCCGTATTTCCGCGTTTTCTTATATAGTCTTTTTAGCAACTCTCTGAATGGTTGTCTCCTGTGTATTTGGTCAAGCATAACGCCAGTTAAACTAACGACGCACGCACCCTTTTTTGCTAACCCTTTCACAACATCCACAGCAAAGACTACAAAATCGCTATTAATTTGTCCCGAACTTGTCTTGCATTTCACAATAGACACGTCTTTTTGCGACATCTTTGCTATGTTTCGTCTTTAAAATGTAATGATGTTGTAATGGTGAATCATACTACGCTTAAGAGGAAATATGGTCATTAGTTGATGTCCAGCAACCAGGGGTCACAAAAAAGTCCTATTATAGTAAAAACCAAAGCGATACCGGGAGGTCAGTGAGTTTACTGATTTATCACTCGTTTGTATACGAAGTAAAGAGATTACGACATGTTTACGCTTTGGAAATATCTCGTCCAAATTATGGAGTTTAGAGTTAACGTTGACAATCTAAATTTCTGGTAGCCGGTTTTCATATAAATTCTACCAACAAGGATGTTTTAATAATGCGCACATCCTTTTTAAATATTGGGTAAACCAACATAAGGGAAATCTCATTGAGAAGACGTATGCTTATTGGCAGAACCTCATCACACGCAACAACAGACGTCGTTTATTGAATGAGCAAATACGCCTGTAACCTGTCACTCTGTACTTAAGCAAACTTAGAGACCTTCCTGAAACAGCTCAAACATCTACTGGAAAGACAACGTATCTACCACTTTCAAGTAATACGTTAGTGTTCATTATTTAAAAGAAGGTAAACTTGCAAATCTCATCGCTGGCTTCTTTGTTTGTGTAATTTTGAACTAAATGCGCATATATCTGTCAATACACATTTTTATACTACAGTATTGTAGAACGCCTGCCTATACATCTATATATCAAGCGTGTATAAGTAAAAAATAATAGTGTATTATTTATATATATATATATATATATATATATAGAGAGAGAGAGAGGCACTGTCTGCACGAGTCATTTCAAGATGCGCGCATTTATTTTTAGTAGTTAAGAGGCTTGAATGACCATACGAACTCACCTTGATGAACAAGTACTTGTTACTGTAGCCGGCTTTTCACGGAAGGCATGTATTCTACTTGGTATACCTGCTGTCGAGGGAGACAGAGAGGTGGACCGCGCTCTATAGAGATATTTCTATCTTACCTATAGAATGCGTAGAAGCAAGAAAGTGGAAAGTGTGGACGGTGAGCATTGCACATTAGTCTTTGTTTACTCATTTAGTAATTATTCAGTTGCGTTTATATTACTCAAATTAGTTATAATATGCACTATGTATACAGCTTGTCTTTATAGTCATTTATTTGTGTTCATCCTTCCAACGAGAGTAGTGCAAAGGTTTGTGCTCCAGTGCTGCCTATTCCAAAGCAAGGTATTTGGCACAGCTTTGCAGGCAGAGCCGATAGATAGCATATCCGACCCGTTGCATCAGGGTCACCAAGCTCTATCTGCTACACCAAACCGTCGTATATCATCTGGTTCTCTTTAAAAATAAATCGTTTTTTACAATTAAAGATGACGATGTTCCCTGTAGTCCGTGCTTCCCAACCCATACATAATAAACGAGTTGTTATGTGGCATTGTATTCCTGTTAAATATGTATGTATATATATATATATATGATGGCGTCACGTGACGGCAACAACACCGCCGGAAGACTCAGCTGCCAGACTTGCGGGCGAGTATGCAAATCTGGCGCTGGCCTCGCGAGCCACATTAGATTGACTCACAATCAAAGAGAAGTTCGTGCCACCTCCCCAACTCCTAACCGATCACAGACTAATAATTTGATTTTAAGTTCCTCACAAAATGACACTGCTGCTTCTAATAATAATTTTAACCCCCCTAGTACTTCACGCGTCTCCCAGCTAAATTGTAAATGTCCATCTAGTACTTGCTTAAAGGTTTTTAATTCTAAATCAGGTCTTAATTTACACCGTCGTCGTGCCCATCCGGACGAATATATTGAGAACATTTTAGCCCCTCCCTCTAAGAAGGCCAGATGGAACCCACAAGACCGTGAACTTTTAGCAACATTAGAAGCAGATTTTATATAAGATATTAATAACGAAATGCCTAGAGAAATTGACCACCTTTTAGTTTCTAAATTTAACTCACGCACATCTGGGGCGATTAGAAGCCAACGTAATTCTCAAGCGCATAAGGATCTGGTAGAGGACCTCCCTAAAACGAGGTCTCACCTGGATTCCAACCCTGACGGATCTGAGCTTCCTGGGCCTAGTCGGCCTCGATACTCTGAATCAGATGGCCCCTATAATCCATCCCAAAACGATATTATTGTATCTTAAATACAAGCCCTCACAAACACATTTCCCAAACGCAACATTATTTCGACGGACCTTACTCATCTGTCAAATATAATTTGCTCACGTGAGGACCACACTATCGCCTTGAACAACTTTCTGAACAAACATTTTACACACACTGTCCGACGTCGTGCCTTTAGAGAAACACCTTCCACTGAAGCGCGAGTATCTAAAAGGCAACAGCGACGTCAATACTACGCAACCACTCAAAAACTTTTTAGCCAAAACCAATCCAAATGCGCTCATGAGGTGCTGGACGGTAAACACACCATACACAACATACAGGCCACCAAAGTTGTAGAACACTGGGCCAACACGATGACACAACCATGCCCTGAACCACTCCCTTGCCCCGTATACACTCCCAACACTGATCTCTTCGAGGTTTCCCTGCCTATCTCCTTAAAGGAAACCCTCGTAGCTCTCCGCGGACCTTCTAAAGCACTAAGCTTGGACGGGATTTGTCTTTCGTCACTCCGTAAACTCCCGTTAGAAGTAGTCCGTTGTCTTCTTAACATATTATTAATTAGCGATATTGCCGCAGCCCATGAAACTGCTTGCTTAGTGTTCATTCCTAAAACTAACAATGCCACATCCCCAAGCGATCTGCGACCCCTATCTATTAGCTCATGCTTTAAAGGAACGCTTAACAAAATTCTCTCTAAACGCCTCCAGAACTCTATTAGGCTTCTCCCGATCCAGCGAGCGTTTCGCCTCTATAATGGTGCCTTCGAAAATCTTGCGGTTCTGGATGGCATCCTTAACGATGCCAAGTCTGCAAAATGTGAGCTCAGACTCGGCTCAATCGACCTCCGTAAGGCATTCGACATGGTGAGTCATGACTCCATCCTGTAGTCACTCCGGACTCGCGGATACCCGGAGGTATTCATTAATTATATCGAACGCTTGTACCTCTCATCTAAAACTACCATAGAATTTGGACAAGAATGTCGCACATTTCGGCCAACTAGGGGTCATAGGCAGGGAGATCCTCTGTCCCCCCTTTCATTTATTCTAGTTATCGACGACATTCTTTCAAAATTAAACAAAACTCATATCGGGTACAAACTTGCTGGTGACTTCCGCCTTATGGGCTTAGCCTTTGCGGATGATCTCATCCTCCTAGCCTCCACGAAATCTACTCTCCAACGGCTTCTTAATATTGCGGATCTCCTTTTGAAATCCCGAGGCCTTGAAATTAATACGAATAAAAGCTTTACTATCTCCCACCTATTTAATAGGAAAGAAGGTAAAGGTTTCATTAATACCGTACCTGAATTTAACGTTGAAGAGCGGCAATTGCCAGCTAAAGGTATAAGCGATCGATGGAGATATCTGGGAGTCAACTTTGACAGCAATGGCAGAGTTGACTCCACCAATGATATACGAGGTGTGTTCAAAACGTATCGCGACTTTTGAATTTTCGCGGGTTACGTATATTCGAATTTCGATTTTTTGTGGCGTTATGTTGGTACTCATGTCTCTCACTTATGCCGACAAGCTCGGCCATTTTGAATGTTCACTTAATTGTTGACAGCTGCTTTGCTTGCACGTGTTTTGGATCGTCTTCGATTTTTACCTATTCAAAAAAATGGATCAAAGAACCTGTATCAAATTTTGTGTGAAAAACGAAATTAAGTGCGCGGATGCATTCCGAATGTTGACTGTGGCATACGGAGAAGCTACCTTGGACCGAAGCAACGTTTATCGGTGGTACAAAATGTTCTCAGAAGGCCGAGAAGATGTGAACGACGAAGAGCGTGCCGGACGCCCGAGCACTTCAACAACAGACGAAAAAATTAATGAAGTGGAGAAAATGGTATTGGCCAATCGTCGAATCACCGTTAGAGAAGTTGCTGAGGACCTAAACATATCGATTGGCTCGTGCCATCCGATTTTTATCAATGATTTGGGCATGAGACGGGTCGCCGCGAAATTCGTACCAAAATTGCTCAATTGCGACCAAAAACAGCATCGCATGAACATTGCTAATGAGATGTTGGACTCTGTCCGCGACGACCCAAATTTGCTCCAGAGGATCATAACTGGTGACGAATCGTGGGTTTATGGTTATGACGTGGAAACCAAAGCTCAATCATCTCAATGGAAGCTGCCGCACGAACCAAGACCGAAAAAAGCGCGCCAAGTTCGGTCGAATGTGAAAGTTTTGCTGACAGTTTTCTTCGATTGCAGGGGCGTGGTGCATCATGAGTTCTTGCCACAGGGTAGAACGGTCAATAAGGAATATTACCTGCAAGTTATGCGCAATTTGCGCGAAGCAATCCGCCAGAAACGCCCGGATTTGTGGAAGAACAAAAATTGGCTTTTGCACCACGATAACGCCCCTGCTCACACATCGTTGCTTGTGCGCGAGTTTTTGGCCAAAAACAACACACTAATGATGCCGCAGCCACCGTATTCCCCAGATCTGGCCCCCTGTGACTTTTTCTTGTTCCCTAAACTGAAGAGGCCCATGAAAGGACGACGTTACGCTACGCTTGACGAGATAAAGACGGCATCGAAGGAGGAGCTGAACAAGATAAAAAAAATGGTTTTTTGAAGTGCTTCGAAGATTGGAAAAACCGTTGGCACAAGTGTATAATATCTCATGGGGATTACTTTGAAGGGGACAAAATAGATATTCATGAATAAATGAATAATTTTTAAAAAAACACAACAGTCGCGATACGTTTTGAACACACTATGTACTTCTTATTTTACTCAACAGACTCACGATAGCTCCCCTTAAACCCCACCAAAGACTCATATTTTTGAAAGACTTTCTCATTCCCCGCCTCCATTATAAACTGGTATCCGGTCCCAGACCATCTCACGCACTCCTTAGCGACCTAGATAAAGAGATCAGAAAGGTTGTTAAGTCCAAATGGCTTAAGCTCGAAAACTCGGTGCCGAACGCCACCTGTACACGCCCACAGCACACGGCGGTCTGGATATCCCCTGCCTTCAAACATTTATCCCCAGACTCCGCCTCTTCCGTCTGACAGCACTACAACACTCCACGCACCCTGAGATCCAATGCATGCTAACCACCAAGCACTTCAAAAAAGACCTTGCGAAAACAAGACTTCTTTGCGAGCGCTTGGGAACCTTCATTGAGACCGCTACACAAGAGACCGATGATTACTGGTCTCAACAACTAGTCACGAAGAGGAATCTTATGGATCTTACCGTCTTAACGTTGCAAGGAACCTTGAGGATATACCGCTCGCACCGGGTCTATAAGAGCGGGGGCTACCATTAAGCAAGGACACGGACAGCTGATTTTTAACCTCTCGTTACACCTTTTTACCACAATTTTTATTAAGGCGAGCACTGTCGAGTGTGCAAACGTATTGCAAATGATTAATAAAACACCACAATATTATATATATATATATATATATATATATATATATATATATATATATATATATATATATAATATTGTGGTGTTTTATTTTGTGGTATATATATATATATATATATATATATATATATATATAAAACTCGATATCACGTCTTATTTGCTTATGCTGTCACTCTAAGGGCCCCTGATATAAGTGGTGGCGTATGTGTTGAGATATACATGTCAGGTAAGAATTAATACATCTACTTAGTAGTACGCACTTACTAAAGAGATATTAGCACCAATCGCTTTTACATGCAAACAAAGAAACATATTATCCTCTTTCGATCGAGGGCGGTAACGACGAATTCGTCTCTACTGAGTGTTTGTCATATTAATATATATTCGAGTGCATAATACTACTGTTGATGTGAAATGACATATTGCAGTAACTTTTATGCATGCGTTCTTCTATTCCGGTATTGAACATCACAACGTGCAGGTCTTTTAGCTGGCACTGACCACCTGTGCACTCACTTGACAATCTGTTCGCTAACTCTGATATGTTCGTTAACGCTGAAATGATCCTTAACGCTTACATTTTACTGGATACATATGTATATTCCATCGTATTTATTTTATTTATATTGAGTATGCATATAACATAATTATACAGATTATACAAATATACATTCAGCTGCTCGCGGCATGTTATTCGAGAGAGGCAGTGCAGTGATCTCTCCGCAAGGGCCAGGCAGGCAGACGCATGAAACTTCGTACACACCTGAGAGCACAGTCGACAGACGCACTCTGTGTACTCTTCGTGGAAGCTCGTATTCGAGCAAACCAGGTGATGATAGCCAACTGGATACATATAATGGCGTCAAAAATTTGAACATTGAATGGTTGCTTAGTTTTCTGTTGCCAAAATAATATTTGTGCAAAAACGCTTGCTATTCCATTTAATTTAGTACACAAAATAAATGCGGCGTGATAATAGCTACCTAGCAAAATTATTTATGTAGACTGGCCTCCGGCAGGCCCTGCAGTCATACGAAAAGAGCGTACATAGAAACAAATATTCGGCATACATGTCTCGCCGGGATTAACCATATCACGCACCCAGATTAGAGGCAAAGTGCAGCAGTGGCCCCCGCTTTGCTAGCTGTCTTCGTCAATACGCCCAGTATATATATATATATATATATGTGCGTGGTTATAATTATTCTAATAGTGTATCTAGTTCAAGATCCTGTATCCTTATATTTACTATATTCTACCCGTATCCGTTGATGCTCATTGAGAATAGATGATAAACCATACCGCTGAGAGTCAGCGGCCATGCTGCCACAAGGACTGTTTGGAAAACCCTAGATATCTTAACATGTCCGGCGCTCGGTGCATTGAATATATACCTTAGGTTAAGTTCCAAGTCCGTAGTGGACGGATGATGGTCTAGGATTAAAAACAATCTCCATAACAAATGTTTTTAATTCTAGTCCCAATACAAAAATGAACTCTAACTGACCTGTTGGAGTAGCATGTAATTGAATGTGCGATTTCTACGACATACATCAACCGTAAACTAAACTAACCGACAAACCGAATAATTTAATTATATATTCAAAACAATATCCGTTGTTGCCTTTACTGGGTACTGTCGGAGTCGATAGTGAATGGTTAGTATGACAGGGACATTATTTCAGTTCTTTTCTTTACGCAGAGTCTTGAGAAAACTTTCGGAATTTCCCGCGAAGTATGGAGTGAGTTGGAATCGACTGCACTTTCGGATAGCGTTATGCCTGTTGATGTATGGATGGAACGTTCAAGTCGATTCTTCCACATACAATGGTGTGACAAAACGGCAAGCACAGGCATACACCTGCTTACCAAAACATGGGCTGCGTAATGCTTTTTTGTACATTTTCCAACGAGAATTAATTGCACAAGAGTGTTCCGAAGAGTCTCAATCCACGATTAAGAAAGAAGCCCGATCCCTGGGTAGTATACGTGGATAGCACGAAACACTTGGAACTGAAAATTTCAAAACAAGCGTCATATCCTGCGATGGACGTCCAAGACAGTAGCGAACAACGCAAATGTGGTACGTGTGAAGGTGCGATTGATGAAAACTCAAACTTAGAACAAGCATTGCTACAGAAGACGTTTGGGTTGGATAGAAGTTCCTTCATAATCTTGTGCACGACCACTCTGGACTCATCAAAGAATCTGCAAGAGATGATTTGTCACTAGACAAACAAGAAGCGTGAATCTTTCTGACTCTATAATTTTAGTACAATTCGACGAGTCCGGTCTTCTGTGTTCGCGAGACTCGTCGCAGTAAATGAGGCTTTCGGGTGGGGATTTTTTTTCTGACCCGCTACTTAAGTTTGGGGTGTTGGCCACGCACAGAACCCACAGACGTGACGCGCCAATGGTGGGCTCTTAAAGTGATGGTCACTACCTCATTTTCAAGACGTGAGCCGAGCTGGAAGGAGATAGCACTGTGGCGAGCGATTGATATACTGCAGAATGCCTGCCTGAAAAGTGTTTGCTGCGAAAGAAGAAGTCTCGACAGCGCCCCCGCCGGCCGGGCTGAAAGTACTGAGGCTTTTCTATCCGCGTCTGAAATCACGTTGGAGCACCCAGTTTATTCACCCGAGTTTGGCAATTTGTTCTTCCTCTTAAAGATAGAAACGTATTTGAGAGGGAAGAACGCGATTGATCATTTTAGACTGTTTACACCGTTGCATTCACTAGTATTGCTCTACATTACTATTTCTACTGCTTACACTAAAAAGCTGTCGCTAATTCCGTATGGATTTTACTCTGACTTTAACGTGCTGATGAGACCTTTTTTCGCTAGGAAATGATTTCTTTGCTACACACAATTACTTCCAAGTTAGCCTCGGGCATATTTGCGGACCTGACTCCTTTCTCATTCAATTCTCTCGATGTCTCTCTCATTTGTTTTCCTCCCTCTCTCTAACTCTCATCTCTGAAATTTAAATATAAGTACAAACATTGTAAACGCGCTTAAAGATGACGTGCAGTTTGTATCCCCTGCCTCAACGGTGTTTGCATTGTCAGCAGTTTTAACTGCGTGCCGCTTAACACGTTGTTTTAAATGGACTAACTGGAAAATGCGGTTGCGCACACGTTCATCACCGCGGGGAAGCCCCCTGCAAGGGTGGGCCGGTAGTGTGGGGCTCTAACCGACTAAAAACCAGTCATGTCCCCGTCCCCTGGTCTAACTGGAGACTGGTTGCGCATCTCATCAAACTGTCAGCGGGGTACCGCTTAACACTGACAAGAACGAAAGTCGATCTATACTGAGTTGATGCAAAAGTTCTTGCCGTTGTTGGCCTAAAGCAAAAGCACGAATTGGCAAGATCTCGCGGATTTAAACACCTCAGGAATTTAAAACTGAAGTGCAATATTTGACTGTGTTCAACTTACGTGTAAATACTAGTGCAAATTCTGAACCGTTATGTCATCGACCTAATAGCTGGAATTTGGAGCGCCAATCTAGCAGGTTGATTCGTTTATAATTAACGTATTAAACCATTGAGCGAACGAGAATACCAGCAGTATTGCACGGCCAATGCATTTACAAACAAATTTTCAAACTGCACATATGTCTTGCATAGTCAGTGTATATATATATATATATATATATATATATATAGACATGCGAGTGTATAATTCACGTACATATAGAATATTATAACTGTATGGGTGTATATTATTATATGTAGATGAACTCCAACATGTGCACTTCTTAGAAAAAGGCAGTGACCACTACACCAACGATGGATTCAGACAATCTGCACAAATACTTCAAATCTAGTTAGACCATTGTCCCTGATATAATGCTACACTGTGGCTAACGGGACAGGGTAGCGTGACAGATCCTGCCCGGAAAAACGAGCGCACGCCGGTGGCTATTTCTAGCACCATTAACTCGGGAAACCGTTCTTGACCTAATTAGCTCTAAGCTGGACCCGGACACATTCGAAATCTAGGTGTCAAGAATAACTAGAACAGCGTCTTGTAAAGTATAGGAAAAAATTACTAGTTAGAGCATCGACTCTTAACGATACGAAAGTGTAGGCCTCATGTATGGCATTCGGCAAAATATTCCCGAACTAAGATGCCCATTACGAAGGATATCGGCGAAACGATGCATGCAGACAAGCTACTTAAAAGTCTAACACTCGTTAGAACGGAAAGAGAGGCTATTGTTCATAACTCTTTTAAATTCACGCATGGCGATAGGACTGCCTTCTGGGCTGTTAAACTCTCACCAGAGGCTGTAGGATGGAATCAGCGCCGCCTACATATTCAGGTCGGCTGGTCTGCTTGACGCCTGAATAAGCTGCTAAATGTCTTCAGAGCGCTCGAAATGTCTTAGCTTTGGGCACTAAACGCGGGCTTGCACGACCCCCTTTCAAAAATTCCTTCGTGCTAAAAGTGGAGAAAAGCCGGGCATGTTTCCTGGTACTGCGACACTACCGCGCTGCTACCACTGCCAGCAAGGGGGACATTACTGTACCCCTATGCAGTGTTTGGCCTACAAGCAACGCGTGGACGCGCCCTGAAAAACAACAAGGAGCTTTGTATCTTAAGTTTTTTTTAAAATAAACCTAACTACGGCCGCCTGATGTTAGACTTGGCACCAAAATACCGCCAGAAGAAATATATATTCTGTTCTGGCCTCAGCACACCCCAACAACTAATTTAAACTTTATAAAAACAAAACTGCTATACACGCATTAAACGACTTCTCAGCTATATACAGAATTACCGACAGGCTGCATTTCTTTTTTGTTGTTAATAATAGAGTGGCTATATGCTCAATATACATATTCCCTACTGTATCTACCGATGACACTCGAAGACTGGGCAGCGGTACACGACCTGCACCTAGTCCACGTCCCGGTTACCACTTTCACGAGGGAAAAGGACCAAACAGCAACCTTGGATCTGACCATAATACTGAACCACGCAGAGTGTTGAGTTTGCTATAGGATGTTTACAAAACATTCAACCGACCTCTGCACCCCACTACCAAGAACGTCCGATTGCGAGAGGAAATGCGTCGTTATCCTATAACAAACCGTTAGAATGCTGATACTGAATCATGCTACTGTTCCTATGAGAGGTCTGGACGATAAGCAAGCGATCTCGAACTAGTTCAGCTGTCGCTCAAGTCACCCAACACAGGACGCAACTCAATGTTTTCTTTTTCAAAAGCTGAAGCTCAGCAAAATACCCACCTTTCTGACATCAAAATTGCTTTTAACACCATCACATGGAGCTCCATAAGTGACACACTAGCACGCATTCATATATCTACCTATGTGCTATCTTAGAAAGATTTTAGGGCGTTGTAACGTACAGTCGCCTACCAAGGCAAGTTATATTATTATTATCCTGTTATTGCAGGGGTCTCCTAGGGATTAATTCTGGGCCCACTCCTATGGGACATTGCATACAACGAGGTCCAACGTCTTCCTCATCCTTCCAACGTTAACTTCGTTGCTTACGCAGATGGTCTGTTTACCGTGATTACGTCGCGTGATACCGAGAATTGCTTAATGCTTAAATAATTAGCAAAAACAAAATACTTTTCTAAATGTGTGTCTTGATACTGTAATGGCAAATGGTTAAGTCATTAAGAGTTAATGCTTAAGAATGGTACATTACAGGATGTTGACTTGGGCCATCAATATGACTAGTTTCCCTGCACAATCCAGCGTTACGGAAAACATAATCCTTTTCCAAATAGAGCAGTATATTTATAACGGTTTTTCACGTACGCATATTTTAAAAAAGGATGTTCCACCAGCCACGTCAAAATAATATAGATTTATACTTGCATAATCAATCAAATAATAAGACATCTTTGGCCTCCTTTTCATTACATTACACACGAACATAGATATCTCATATATATATATATATATATCGTATTCAAAATTGGGCTTACGCGTAATTCTCATTCGGATAAAGGACCTTATAGTGCTACTGAAAATAAGGATTGGGCAAAACACATTGCACTATTATATTATAAGTAGTGTGATTTGTTTTGTCGAAAAAATCAAATAGCTATATATACATATATATATAATTGCCCCCTCAAAAAGGTGAACGCTATGAAATTTCTGGGAATTGTTATGACCCCTAATTTAAAATTCTCAGAACAAAGTAGAGAAATGGCACTGAAAGCGACGAGAAGTTGTAATTGGATTCTCAGATCCTTTGTTCTAAGATATGCTGAATTGTACATGCAATTATTTAATATCTTTGTCAAACTAGTACTGACGTATGCATCCCCTGCATGGTTTCCAAGCAGCGAGAAGGATCGACAATTATTGCAGAATGTTTTAAATAAATTCGTTGATAAAGTTGCATTTCGTTGCTGTGTGCCACGAAAAGACAAACGCCTAGAGGACATAGTTAATGTTTTAAACAACTAGACCAAAAATGTTTACAAAGGTCATACAAAATTAAGAATTATGTTGTCGAATGTTCAACTGTAGACATTCGCATACGCGATCTAATGTTCGCTACGAACCGAAATGCATAGCAAAAAAGGAAATTGTGATGTCCCTGTTTCCTTGGAGAGCAACCCGAACCTATGCATGAATGTTGTGATATTTTGTAATGTACCTTTTCCCTTTATTGTAAATAAAGTGCGTATTATAATATATATATATATATATATATATATATATATATATATATATATATATATATATATATATATATATATATATATATATATATACGCGCCAAGATCCCGCTGGCTATAGAGGCTCCGCTATCTGTGTACCAGAACCACGACTGCTCTGCTTCACAGCAATTATATCACAGGACGTTGCTGCGTTTGTTGTCCAGGCGACGCAAAGGTTAGAGCCTACCTATTTCGATCAGCAATATGTCAAGCATGTATCGTGATATTTGATACCGTATTGTTTAGTTGTTATTGTCGTCAACATATGGTCCACTTGATGCAGACTGAGACTATCCGGAAAACTATATCACGTACCCTGTAGTGCTCAACTAGGTCTAATTTATTTGCCCTCCTTAGATCAGCATAGCGGCACAAAGCAACCGGATCAAGTAACATGAACGGCTGTCTATAGGATAAGGAAAAGCAACTTTAGCGACTGCAGTTCCTGGCTGACTCTTTTCGCGTCTGTCCGTCTAGTGTTAGGAGTTGCTCTAGACTGAATTACTTCTCACATTTCATCTGCGTCACTGAACCTATGTTTAGCTAGTAATACTATTACTATAATTATGTTTTGACTTAAGCGTTCTCTAAAATAGTGCGGAGAATGTAATATATAGATACTTTTTTTTCTATAAAAAAGCCGTTCGTCGAAGGTAAATGCCTTAAATTAATTATTAACGACCACAAAATCTTAGCGGTAGGAGAACCAGCGATTCTCATCGGCTTTCACTCACGGACAAGCACCCTGGCCAGTAATAGTCATCTTAGGTTTGTCGTCTACATTTCATTATAGGGCATAATATTTGCAGTTTTGGTTGAAATTGTAATGCCCCTGACACGTACTATTTGTTGACAAAACAACATTGCAGTACGGCTAGGCATAGCAGTACATATAAGTTAAGGATAGCAATATATAATTTTTTTGTGGAGGAGGGTTCAATTCAGTTACGCACTGCCGCTACGATTAGGAAATATTGTTTTCCATCTCGAGCTATGTAGGACTCGACCTCAGCGGATGGATGTTACGCCGCTGAGACCATACCCACTAAATGCACTTCCCCCATTAAACTTCACTCTCTGATGGCCCAGATCTCCATAGAACAGTGCTATGGGCCAACCGGGGAAGTGGCGAACGTCCTATCGAATCAATTGGTATATATATATATATATATATATATATAAGGCGCATATTTTTTTTGCTTTAACAGAAACCACAGCTTTACTTAGTTTTACTCATAAAAGCCTATGAAGAGGGTTGCCCACCTACGTCATTTTAGCAAGCACCCTACAGGTGAAATATATGTGGAGCCCACATATCTTGTATTTACACATTGACGCAATCTCGCGAAAGTTCCTTGTAGAACTGATTTTTAAATTGGGGTTTTCATTTAATTTCATTCTAATTTTTCATTTTTGACCTGTAGAACTTAATTTTTGGGAGCTTTTTTGGAATTGAAAAATGCGGTTGCACAGACGGTCACTACTGCAAAGAAACGCCCTGCAAGTGCGCTAGCGTATGGCTTCAATCCACGTGGAACCAGTCGTGTATACGTCCCACGATCTCACTGGGGATTGCCTGCGCATTACATCAAACAGTTAGAAGAGAGTGAGTTTAATACTCCTTGCGGGTGTATTCCCTAGTAGCCACGGAGAGAAGGGGCGCCTGAGGGCCTCGGCCCTCGATTTTTCTTGTAATATGGATTCTGAAGACTTCACATGTGGCGCTCCAATACAAGAGCGTTGCCATCATTGTTTGCAAAAGGTATGTTAGTTAAACGCCGGTGTCTCATTAGAAAGCTTCACCTTTTATATTGCTACGCGCACCTACCTAGATCTAAAAAACATTTTTTTAGAAGGTTGTTTTTAATTCTAGACTATCCTTCGTTACGGGCTTGTCACTTAACCTGAAGTATATCTTCAATGCACCGAGGGCCGGACATGTTAAGATATCTAGGGTTTCCCCAACAGTCCTTGTGGCAGCATGGCCGCTGGCTCTCAGCAGTATGGTTTATCATCTATTCTCAATGAGCATTGCTCAAAGAAAATGCAACCACGTGCACCTACCTGCATTGGCTGGTATGGATATTCCGTAAGTTTTAGAGCAGGGCCATAGCGGGGTCATATACATTTTCAAAAAATGTGTCTTGTGGATTTACGTAGATTTGTTGAATGAAGAATTTAATTTTCATTTCTCTCTCTCTCTCTCTATATATATATATATATATACGCTGATCATTTGCTGGCTGAAGAAATTGGCCAGTGGCATCGGGAGTAGTACCTTGTACGATTAGTCGGATTTTGCTGTATCCGTCCTGTAGCTGTTCTTGAAACTCTTTCAACGTCTACTCCAGCTGTCGCTGGGTCAATGTTGTTTCTGAATGCGCGTAGGGCGTCAGCATAAAATGCACTTCCTAATTTCACGACATATTTGGCGAGGGCTTGCTCGAATACTTTTCTCATGAGACTGATATCGGCTGTTGCCGGGATGGCCACTGCCGCTGCCTGAATGTCTCTAGTCCTAGAGAAGCCGCGGAGACTAGTCGCTGCCTCCAGTAGGACCTGCGTAGAGAATTCGTTTTCCTTTTCTTCAGCGTGCGGGATCATCCGTGCGTAGAGTGCCCGTGTTGGGGCTGAAGTGTTTTCAACTCCCTCGATCGTCAGGATGTCCCGATTCTGCAGGTAAATAGACTTCCCTTTCATAAGGCGTGTCAGTACATCTTGCAGCCCAGAGAACTGTGGCGATAGTTGGTCCCTGAGGCGGTTGTTTTTGTCGGCCTTTTGTGAAAGCAGTGAGGCTCTTGCTGGCGCCTTGTCAGCGAAGATACTTGCTTTGCTGAGGCTGGTGGCAGTATAGGTTCGCGCGGGTCAATATCTTTGCATGAGGTCTGCATATTGTTTATCGGTTAGTTCCTCTTTAATGAAGAGGCCTTGTATGTCTGCAGCTATAAATTCCTCTGGCGATAGGAGAAGGGCGAGCAGTACGTTTACTCCTAAAACAACCATCCAAAGGCGTTCAAACGCATGATGGACACAATTCTCACCAGCAGAGATTATCCTAAGCTTTGCAAAATGGCACGTCTAACCCTTGTCCCGAAACCCGGCAAGTCACAAGGAGATCCCTTAGCATACCGCCCTATAAGCATGCTCTCCTGCCTATTCAAGGCAGCTGAGCATAATATCAACAGGCGACTAGTTACAGAGTTAGAAGACAAGAAGGCGCTGTCCGAAAACCAGCATGGTTTCCGCGCCGGGCACTCCACACATTCGGCAACCAGCAAAGTTCTAAACATAGCTGAAGCACAAAGAAATTCACCTATAACAAACCGGGCGAACTGTCTGGCCGTCTTTATTGACGTCAAAACGCTTCGTGGGACGCCATAAACCAAGCACTTGGAAAAAAAGGCGTGTCTCCCTACCTACAACGTATCCTGGCGTCGTATCTAAAGGACCGCGCATCTACGTACGAAGGCGTGGGCTACGCCGTCACTGCCGGGGTTCCCCAAGGATCTGTACTGGGGCCAACCCTGTGGAATATAACCTACGATGAAGTACTCAGACTACCGCATCCCCCGGGAGTCTATTCCATCGCCTACGCTGACGATCTGGCGTTGATCGTTACCGCCAGTGGCAAAGATCTGCTCGAAGGAACAGCCAACGGAGCATTGGCGGATATCCGACAACACTTCCGCATGCTAGGCCTCGAATTGGCTTCACAAAAAACGGAAGCAATTCTTCTAAATGGTCTAAAGCGTCCTCCACGGAATCAAAATATACACCTGGAAGGTCATCCAGTAACACCCACGAACTAGAGGAGCAACCAATTCTCGGCGCCGCCTTTTACCGTCAGTAAAAGACAGCATCATGTTATACGCCGCACTCTTAAGGGAGCGCACGACTACAAGAGCTACAACACGTCGCCTCCTCAACAAGACCCAGAGACCTATGGCGCTTAACATAGCACGAGCAAGTTGCACGGCTTCCACAGCAGCCGAAACAGGCTCTCTCCCGACAAATTCCCTGGGACCTAAGAGTTAAACAACTGGCATCAAGAAACCCTTTAATCAACGTCCTGATAGAGGGAATAATAATTAGGAGAACGGACACCCTAAGCAAATAGAGCCAGCACTGGAAAGCAATCCAACCGGATCGTCCTGGATATTGGACAAGATAAATACTTCCCGACCTCAGAAAATGATACAGCCTCAAACGGCTCGCTTACCTACCCACTCTCACAACTGCTAACAGGCCATGGTGGCTGTTTTCATTAATATCTACACCGAATTGGTAAAACTAACTCCCCTGTATGCTGTATGTGCAACTCGGGAGAGGCGGACGATGTAAGGCACTGCTATGAATGGTGCATCTTCTTCGATACTGAGCGAGAGCTACTTTCCGGAACCTGCAGTCGCAGAACCCCCTGAATATGCCAAGCCCTCGTAAAGGCGTTCCTCAAAGATCACAAATCTTGGATTATGGTAAAAAGATTCGCAGAAAGTATCTCCAAGGCGAAGATAACCGCCGGACAAAGTCGAGCAGCCTAAATGGCAAGAAGAGTGGCTAGGTGAAGTAATCTCGAGAAGACAGTACTGCGCCCACCCCACGACAAGGGAAAAGAGAACGACTGGATTTTTGTGGGTGCGAGTCCCACACTACCGTGGCTTTAACAACGACGCCCGGTGTGCATAATGCCTTTTTCCAGTTACCTCTATAATAATAATAATAATAATAATAATAAAATAAAGAAAAAAAAATATGTATATATATAAGCAACAACTTTTTTTCTCTCTCTCTCTAAAATTTGAACGAACTGTACGGCACTGTACAAACAACTAAGAGGCAAATAAAACGAGACGATGAAGCCATAATTACGCTGCGGTACGATACATTGACCCATGTACTTGGCTACCACTTATGAAATACGAACGTTCAGATGTTTATAGTTATAAAGTCATCAATTGAGTACTAGTCGTAGTTCTAATAGTAATACGAGTATGGAGGCGCGTTCCGACTGCTCAAAGAGGCCCACGCCATTCTGATTCGTATGTCTAAGAAACTCCTACAAAATGGCCCCGGAATTCTCCCGTTCTGCCCTGTTTCTCCTAAGAAGTCGAATATTTTATTCTTGTACGACTGACGAAGAAAATTTTCTAAGTGCATTGTATTTAAAATTTCTTTTATGTACTACAGCATTATGGTCGCATAGTGCGCAAGGCTGAAAGCGCGTGTACGCAGCACTGGAACGTATTATACATATGATCTTTTATTTTATACTCTGCACCGTGCTACAGTAATCATATGTCCATCATATGAAATCATAGGTACATATTATAAGTGGTCGTTTGGTAGAGCTGTCGTTATAGTAGTATTTCTCTGTCTTAGCGGACAAGCAGATATGGCCATCCGCCTCAGTGATGGACAGCCCGTTCAAAGGGTGTCAAGTAGCATAACGCGTACATCTGCACCGCTGTCGCACACTGGTCACTGCCACAACTGTTGCAACATGTATCTGTACGAGGGCGAATCGACAAGTTCTAGTGCTTTAAGGCGGTAGAAAAAGACCCTGGATTTCAGGAGACGAGTCATGGTTATGTTACGACATCGAAACCAAATCCTCTCTGTGGTGCTTCCAAGAAGAGAGTCAATCGACGAAATGGAGACTAAGCAGATCTAAGACCACAATGATTTTGACTGTTTTTTACTACAAGAAAATTACTTTCTATAAATGATTTCCACCTGATTATACGGCCGAATTACTGCTGCAAAATATTCAGCAGATTGCGCGAGAACGTCCGACGCAGCAGACCTGAACTCTCGGAGAACAAGTGTTGGATTCTCCGTCACGACAACGCACAGGCGCACACATCGATGCAGACTTGGGCTAATTCAATGGAAAATTATATTTCTATATTTCCACAATCTCCCTATTCGCCGGACTAGCTTTGTGTGATCTTTCCCCACAGATAAAAGATTTCAAGAGCAAACGTTTTGAGACTTTAGAGGACATAAGGAAAACACCGCAGAAGAAACTCGACAGGATTTCAAGACGCGCAAATTTCTGTTAGGTGACACAGGTGCATTGATAGCTGAAAGATAGCAGGCGAGAGCTATCTTGAAGAAAACAAACAACTTTGGAAAACTAAATCACCTTTAGTTTTTTTTAATAATTATTTATAATATTTTTTTCGTTTCGATCTTTGAACTTTCAATCCGCCTTTAAATATGTCTACATATAAAGCGTTTGTGCAGTATCACCTGCTGAAGTATATATACATGTGGTTGTGCTATCTTATAGCTGTTACCGCATGTGAATGTATATCTACAAATGTGTTTCTCTGTGTATGTGTCGGCGTTCATGTGGAAACTCGTGGTGATGGTTACATGTTGTCTGTGCTTGCATTCTAGGTGACGTTGTGTTCGTGCGCATTGAGTTATTTTTGAGTGTCATATATTTTGTTTTTATTAAAGTGGTGGTTTATTCAATTAACCTGAACAGTTACTCTTGGCTGAGTGATGTAATGTGTTCTTGTATTTGTTTCTTGATTTGTCTCGCAGTCTCGTTTGTTTGTTGTCGTACTATCGCAGGACAACCTTAATAAAGTGGCAGGTAGGCAGTACGTCTTTTCACTCATGGCTTTAGTTTTTATGTTTTCTAAATTGAGAGCGCTGTATTGGCCTGCTCTGATGACATATCAGTGACTTGATCTTTGTATCTCTTGTATCTCACGCTTAACATGTGCCTCTTTCAGGAGAAAATGAGAGAGCCCTGACTTTGTGTACTGATGTCTAAAAGACAAAACCTTTAAACTGTCCATAACTGTCGTGTTGCATCGACGCTACGGTCAGCACCGCAAACCAATATTATGGCTTTCTTCTGCAGGACGATCAATGGTTGTATTGTCGTCAGATAGTAATAACTCTCCACAAGTGCTCGATATACCTCAAGTTGTAGTGTTACTGTTGCTAAGTTTCATATTTAGCTTAATATTGCCACGCCCTCCTCATTTTTTTGCAACACAATTGACGTGTGAGTGCCAAGGTGGGTTACTCGAAATCATCATTTCCAGATATTTGATCGTATTGGTTCGTTCGAATTAGGGGCAGTGACAATGCATACAGCTGGGAATATCAAGACAATTGTGTAGTTGTATAGAATACATGTGTGCTATAGCCAGACGACTTCAGAGTTCAAATTGTATTTACTTAATTTTGTCGTAATTTATTACACGTCCGTTTTGTTTCATCTACGAGCCGATACTGCCTAAGTTCTATGCGTTGCGTATTCTGCGGTAACTTCATATAAAATGTATATATTGCAAGCCGCGTAAGAAAGTACCTATTTTTACCACTTGGATGCTTCATCGCTCTAATCTCTTACTAAAACGCCAGTTATATATATATATATATATAGGGAATGAACACCCACGCACAAAAAGTCTGTTTTGAAGCGATGAGGTAAATGTAATACTTGTTTAATGGGAAAATTAAGTCGTTTACTTACTTTTATTTATCTAGTATTTTCATGTGTGTGTTGTCGTGCGATACTAGGACAACTTTCTAATTGCTTACTAAAATGACTGGCAGCATGTCTTTTTATTGTTTGAGTGTTTGTGTTTTCTAATTTGAATAAATTGAATCGGTGGTATATTCGCGACTCGATCTGTGTTCTCACGCCGAACATGTGCCTCCTTCAGAAGAAGATACAAAAGTATTAATGCTGCATATTGATGTCAGAAAACCAGAACTTTGAAAATATGCAAAAGTGTCGCGACAATGACGCTTCGATCAGCATCGCATACCAATCTTATGACTATCTTCTGCAGAACGATCAATAGTTGAATTATATATATATATATATATATATATATATATATATATATATATATATATATATATATATATATATATATATATACAGGTTTATTTCACCAGAAATTGGTAGATGCTACCTAAAATTCATATCGGCTAATAACATCTTTCACTACTGCATGCATTGAACCAGCTTCTATTTCCTTGCATTGCAGTATGTGGTATCGGTCAATATTACATGTGCCACAATATTTACATACACAATCTTCAATTTCAAAGCAATACCCTTTTAGGCATATATATTGGTGGTAGCCATGCCAGGTAAGTCTGCAGAGTACCCGTCTGTTCACTTGCATTCCCTGCTTCCAACGGTCTGTCGTGAATGCAGGACCGTCAGTGAAATTCTCTATGGCAAAGCTCAAATTACGCTTTTCTCTGTATGCGCAATATTGCTCTCCGACGAGTGGGCTAAAAACGTATTTGTCCAAGATAAGATCTTCCACAAAGCTTCGCTCTTGGCATAGTTCCATCGGCAAGGTTGTCGATGCGTTACGCGGCAGTCCGAGCATATATTTCACAAAATTTGCTTTTATTTTGTCTATCTCCTTGATGTTGTCTAAGGTTAAGTTTGGTGCAATGGCCCAAAGGCAGTAAGTTATAATCGGAGCTATTTTTATCTTAAAAAGGTTCATTCCAGTCTTAATGTCAATTTGGATAAGATCTACGAGTAGCGTCATGGCCGATACTGCTTTTGCACGTTTGTTCTCTATGTGCTTTGTAAAAGATAGGCCAGGGGTCAAGATTACTCCGAGATAGCTAAATTGACTTACTAATTCAATATTTTGGTTATTGACCCTGATGATGTGGTCAAGACTGGCGAATCGACCTCCTCGGAAAAATCGAAGAACTTTTGTCTTGGATATATTAATTGTCAGCTTATATTGTGCGCACCATTGGCTCAGTTCATTCAGATAAAACTGTAGATGTGGTCTTGACTTGGCCATTATGATGAGATCGTCAGCGTAGAATACATGCGGGGCTTTAGCATTTTGAAGTATTTGGCTTAACCCTGTGACATAAAGGATGAATAAGAAAGGGCTTGCCGTGTCGCCTTGTGCTAGCCCAATTGTCTGTTTAACTTCTTGCGCAATACAGTGAGGCCCATTTCTGATTGTGATATAGTTCGCAGTGAGAATGCTTCTCATTAGGTTGAACATTCGACCTTTGATGCCAAAATGCTGTCGCATAATATCCAGAAGGCAGTCTCTAGGTACACTATCAAAAGCAGTTTTGAAGTCAACAAACGCTGCGTAGGTCATCTGTCCGTCGTTGGAACGTTCCCGCACGTGACGAAGGACTTCCCTGAGAGCTCGTTCAATTGAGTGGCCTTCCAAGAACCCATTCTGTTCCGTTGGTATTAGGTCTTTACATTTGCTGTATAGTCGAGTCACAATTAGTGAGGTTAATATTTTGTAGACTACGCTAGTTAATGCTATCCCGCGGTAGTTCGCAGGGTCTGTGGCGTCGCCTTTGTTTTTGTAAATTGGTTGCAGGTAGCTTCGGCGCCATTGCTCGGGTATGTGCCCTTGTTCTAAGCATACATTAAACAGCGCTGTTAGCTTTGGGGCTATGTGCTCTATTCCCTGCTTAAGATGTTCGTAGTAAATATCGTCAGGACCTGGTGATTTTCCGTTTTTCTTCGCTAGTATAGCCATTCGAACCTCCCCTTTCGTAAAGTCTTCCCAGTCAGGCTCTATATGGGGTGCGTGTTCATTGTCAGGCAGTTGAACATCGTGGCTTAGTAGCGTTGTGAAATGCGAGACCCATTCTTCGTCGTTTATTAGTGAGTTTGCTACAGCAGGTCTCTTCGGTAAGAGGATCCATGGTTTCTGGATGCTTTCTTTTACCTGTTGTGTGCGCTGCGCGGTCTCGTATTCATATTTCTTCCTCTGAATCATTCGTTTATACGTTTTCTTTAGATCAGCTAGGTTTGCCAGCCCTGATAGGCTCCAATCGTTGTGGCAACAAATGTGCGTTTTGTTGGTTTTGCACTCGTGATCGAACCACGGTTTGTGTCTCGTCGCAGTGTTCCTCTTATATGATGCTGCAGATTGAATGGCCCACCGAAGTGAACGCTCGTAAAAGTCTGTGTCTACTTCGGTCGCATCTGGGAGTAGATATAGGGCTTGTCCTAGCTTGCTGAGACTTATCTTGCGGGCGAGGGAAATTCGTTTGTCACGGCCAGTTATCTTCGTATGCGCAAGGCTGAAGGTAACTTTGCAGTGCTTCCGCTCGGCTGAAACTGTCGTTTTATGGTCTTTTATATAAGCTCCCGGTTTACTAGAAGTACTCATAATTAGGTCTACAGCACTTTTTCATTCCATGCTATATATGTAGCGTCGGAATAATTACCTTCTATTTGCAAGCTCATTTCCTTTACCCCTCGATAAAAGCTGTCGCTCGTGAGTCATCTTTAGCGAGGTTACAATTCATGTCCCCTGCTATGATAGTGTGTTTGTACTTGTCTGTGCATAGCATCAGGGACTCTCCTATATCAAGTAAAATGTCTGTCACGTTGCGGTCAGGTGGGCTGTATATACATATTAAATAAAAGTCCCTTATTTGAACAACAAATAGTCTAGCCGTGGATCTAAGTAATCTAGACCATTCGGTCGTGCGTACAGCGACTGAGACCCCCCATTTCGGTCGTCCTCTACCGGGGGCCTTTATAGCTTCACCATAGTGGATCTTGTGTTTGTGTAGCACAATAGCTGCTGTGTTTGTTACAAATGTTTCGGTAAGAAACATTATGTCATATTGTTCAAACTCGTTTTCCCCACAACTTTCTAATACTGAATGAAATCCTTCTACATTCCAAAGGATACATCGAGATATTGTCTTGAGTTCTGCACATTTGGTCGTGTTAACAAGTGTGTTGTTGTCGCATTCGACTTGAAGTCAATTTGGCGGGCTACCCTCGACCAGCATTGTATCAGACTGTTCGGTTCGGGGTCGTTTGTTACCTAGTCCTGAAGACGGTGGTTGTGGTGCACCGAATACTCTGTATGGTTTTAATTGGCCTCGGAACGGCCTAAATCGTGTACCTTCCGGCCATACAGCTGGGTCTAATAATAATAATAGTTGAATTATCGTCGGATAGTAACCATAGTCAAAAACTGCACGTGCCTATTAACTATACCTTGAGTTCAAGTGTTATTGTTGATGAGATTCTTATTTTGCTTGATATTGCCACGTCCTTCCTTTTTTTGTTTGCAACATAGTTGACGTGCGAGTGCCAACATAGGCTAGTCAAAATCATCATTCCGAGGTATTTGATCGTACCGGCTTGTTTAATTGAGGAGCAGTGACAATTGGTAGAGCTGGCGATATCGATGTAATTTATGGGATCAGTTTTATTTATAGTTTTATTCACAGTTTAAATTGAACAAGTTAAGTGTTGCTGTGTTTAATTACAAGACTTTACTCTTTCATCCAAGTCCCGATGTTCTTAAAAGTTCGTTCGATGTGTTGCGTCTTCTGATCTGAGATTGTTGTGTAGGGATAGGGGCTGTGTCATCCACGTACACGTATTTAAACAAACAGTCTTGTAACCGAATGAAATTGTTGCAGTAAAAGATGTAAAAACGAGGACCTACCGCACTCCCTAGCAAAATGGCGAATAGTCTCAAGGTAACTTTGATGGACTCGTTGTTGAACGAGCGCGTCTGTTTTCTGTTATTTAGATAGGTTTCTATTGCAAATGTGTTTTTGCAGTAATCCCCATGTGTTGCATTTTATACGATAGGCGGCAATGTAAAATGTTGTTAAAAGCCTTGCACAAATCGTAAAACACACCCACTTGTCTGTTACCTTTATCTATATTCTGAGTTAGTGTTTCATGCACAACCATTAACGCCGATGGTGTGTTTTTGCCTTGTCTGAATCCAAACTGGTTATTATGTAGTAAGTTGTTGTCGTGTAGGTGTCGTTTTATGCATTTTATAATTAACTTCCCGATTAGTTTGCTTAAGTTGTTGGCAGTGATATTGGTCTAACGTTACTTATATTGTCTGTGTGTCTCTGTTTATATATATTAGAATAGGTACCGATCTTTAAAGTGCACTAAGTAAAACTGCATGACAAGAAAACAATCTTAGAGGATCGCTCAGGCCACTCGATGCATAATGCAATTCAAAATACTTTAATCTAATCGCACATCGTTTGTTATGCGATAAGGTAAAAAAATATTTTGTGTGTAAAACGGTTTTTGCAAACCGATTGCCACACTGAATCCGTCTTTGCAATACTTCGTGATGTGCTACATTACACGCACGCATTTCACTCAATTATGTTTCTTTCATTCAAATAGAGTATGTACAAGATGGTTTCGGTTAATATCAAGCCTCGTTTTTGTTGTTCTGCCGTTATACAAGCATAGTGTGCATATTTGCATGCGTATATATATATATATATATGTATATATATATATATATATATATATATATATGTAACTAGGAAATCCGAACGATGAAACAACACTGATACAATGTTGTTTCACCGAGGATATCCTAGTTAGTTAAGCTGATAATACCGCACCATGTGTCAACGACGAGGCTCTCGAACTAACGATGCCACTTTACCACATCGCTGCACACCCGCGCACTCTGCAACCTGATCACCCCGAAAACGGTCGTCATACAACGACGACCTAAGAAGCGTGGGACTATATGTTTCGCGTATATGCGATGTATGTAAGAGATAATAAACTATGGGCTGTATTTGTGTAGTACGCGAGTGAGAAAATGGAAGAGAATCTGTGGGTGTGTCCCCACATGCACGCAACGGAGAGCTTGCACAGCTAGTGCGGCCGACGAAACATGAGAAGTTGCCTTTTTCGGAGAACGTTATTCTTCATACCCACAGGATGCAGCCATGCCATAGAGAGCCGTGCACTGCCAGACAGCGTCACCCAGCCAATGGATTGCCTAATCAGGGAAAGCAGCACAGGTAAGATACTTTTCTCTTTTCAGGCCATCTGTTTCGTAGGTGTCATGCTGCCGAAATGGGCAACGCCAAGATTTCTTTCTGTCAAATTGGCACTACGCGATAACAATTTGAATGCAAGAGCATGCATATTTTTTGATGGCGTTACAACTCGAAGCTTTATTATTATGTGTTGGTATACGTATATATATATATATATATATATATTTGGGAAGGAGTTGGCGATTTACTGTTGCCGCATGACGACAACAACCAGACCTACCTGCTATGGCTTTTTTATGGCTAGTTTAGGCCTAGTTCACGATATATTTATTTATCTCAACTATCTGGAACAAAATAGCTGGAGGGTGCTTACAAATCTAAAGTTCTCCAAGCGCTTTGCTATTTGCGTACGAACGTGGGAATTTGTAGTAAACGGAAACAGCTAAATAGGAATGGAAGGCGTCGAAAGTAAATGACTATCTCTAAGCAGATGACGTGTTGTGGACACGATATTAGTAGCTAGCGTTCATTTACAGATTTGATTGAGTAAGCCAATGCCTCGTGCGGCAGTGCCCGGAAGTGCGTAATATTTATAAAAGAACGGAACTCCGTTGTCCAAAAGGCCACGAAGTGTAGCCGCCCACCGATGCAAAGGGCATCATCGTACCGCCGATATGGAAAATCTACGACCGACCTCAACCGCACTTTTATGACGCTCTCCATCAACGCTTGCTTCAACATTGGAATACCGACTATGGTAGGGGAGGCCTCGCTTTCGACGCAAAGCAAAATTCCCCCATCAACGACCTTACGCTTCCTGCCCGGTCCCTCACCGTGGTGCTTTGCCGTTTCGTTTGCCCTTCGGGAATAGACCAACTGACTAAAGAGGGGTGCAGCTCAGTTTTAAAGCAAAGCGCTTCCGATTGAGAACGGCTGAAAACGCCAAAAATGGTTTTAAAGCTTTGATACGCTAAATTGTCATTTATGCCGTGCTTGGTGGACCTGGCAGCAGGCCATGAAAATAAAAAGCTATATGAGTTTCCATTGCAAGGATAGTGGAACGTCTCCCAATAAGACACCTGTAACGGTGCACACGTTCGCAGGGACCCAAATGCCATGTTCCGTCCATGAATGAGTGATTGCATTGAATAAATATATAATCCCGGAGTATATATATATATATTTTTTTTCTAATTTATAAAACATTGACACGTTAGCACTTTGAAGTAAACAATTGTCTCCGCGCGAACGTGTGGTCATGGAATTTAGAACGAAAGCTTATGTTCATGGGGACTTACGTGGAGTTATGCCCACCTTGCTGCTAGATAACCTTGTCGGACGTATTACCACCAAGCATTTCACTATTAGTGATTAATCCAACAGTGGAAAACTTTGAGACAGGCACTCCTCCAAAACTGTGGGAGACGCTGCCGGAAGTTGTTTCAAATGTTTGTTCTTTTCAAAAAATTGTTTCAAATGTTTGTTATTTTTAAATGTTTGTTTCAAATGTCTTCTTCTTTATATTTGCTTTGCATTCAACTATAATATTTCAGTAAATAAGTTAGTTAAATTCTCAAAATAGCATTCATATATTTTCGTTCATGAAAGGTGCTCCTCCGTAAAACGCAGTCCACTTCAGTGCTTAACATCTTTCCAGAAATATGTATTGTAATGTTGATACAAGCAGTGTGGTTAGTATCATGTTATATTCGCAGTCGGCTGCGATGGCTATATAAGCGTATGACGTGCCGGCGGCTCCTGGATAAACCCCAGAGGCCGTTGGTCCTTAAGATTGCAAGAGCCAACAAAACGACGTCCACCGCTGCAGTCCAAATATTATCCCGGCAAATCCCGTGGGACCTACGTGGTTAGGAAATCGAAGTTCGTCGAGCCGACTCCTCGCTCTCTTAGGAGGACGCAGGACGCCAGATGTTAACCGTTCGGAGCAAGCAATGATGAAGATGAGATAGAGGTCAGCTATTCACGGCTGCTGTGTTGACGTGTTCTGTTGCGTTCCGCAAAGCTGTGGTTTGTTGACATTTCTGTGGCACACGTTCACAGAGTGAAATTGTCGTGTGACGGACAGAGTGCAGTTCCTAAAACTTCCTGGATATATTCCACGGTTTGTTACTGTCTTAGAAAACACAATTTTTTTCGTCAAACTTCTATAAGCGGGTAGTCCTCGCTCCAAAACGACTGATACATTACAGTTAAACAGAGTAGTAGCATTTAAGCATAACAGTGCAATCAACCCGTAATTTGGCTGAAGATTATGGTAAATGTTCAAGTGTGTGAATAACTTCACTTTGTAATTAACGTCGACCACCACCGACAGTACCTTCAAAAATATAGCCCAGGCTAGCCAGTCGCTGATATGCCCGAAGCCGGTTGCAGCGGTTGAGTGGCAAACTACCGTGTGGGATGTCTCGCGTTCAAATCCCGTATTTGACTATTTCTTTTATAATTAACTCATTATTTTGTTCGACCGCTAATGTCGTAACAGGATCAAGATGCCGGTCGAACGCACTCCGTCGCTGAACGTGCGCGAGACTGGACTACCGGTTCAGCCGGCAACAACGCCAGCCAACACGCGTGGGGCGGGCGACCGTACAGTTCGCGCTGGAGAAGAAAAACGCGCAGCATCGAACCCATTTGAAGACGCGCGAGTGAAAGACGTTTGAGTATCGCAAGATAATCCGCTTGGTA
Organism: Dermanyssus gallinae; assembly: GCA_003439945.1. Taxonomy (NCBI): domain Eukaryota; kingdom Metazoa; phylum Arthropoda; class Arachnida; order Mesostigmata; family Dermanyssidae; genus Dermanyssus; species Dermanyssus gallinae. The sequence continues at coordinate 971,156 of QVRM01006074.1, forward strand.
CAAGCGTGGATGCGATGACTGAGGTTGAATTTCAGATCGACGAGGAGCAGCCTGACATCACGACCGCAGACGCTGAAGGTTGTCGTGGCTAGGCAGGATGCAGTAATGTTTTCTGCTGATGAAGACAAGCTACGCAATATTTTAATAAAGTCTGCGACTGCATTGCCAACCATGTCAAGGGGAGGATTGAAGGGCCGTGTTTTCGCCGCCGATTGTAAGGTTTCGGGGCCAATGTGTTGGAGGTGTGGTTCCCTGGAATATCTTAGAAGGGAGTGCAAAGCATAGGCGTTGCCTATGTAATGGCGAGCACGAGGCTACATGGGGCTCTTTCCCCGCTAGATTGAGTCGTATGGAGATGTTAAAGCAAGTCTCGCGTAACGATATCGAGAAACAATCGAACGCGGCATTGCGCTTCTGCCGAACTCGAAAACTCAAGCCTCCGAAAACTTTACAAAATCCAAATGGTCGTCTAGTACAGGGTCCGCTGGACCGAATTGTTTCTTGCATAATAGAAACGATTCAAACAGCAGTCATCAGCGTTATTGAATTGATGCGTCCCTCTTTGTTTTTCAGAGCCTCCGTAAAAGAGAAGAGTGACAAGCCGACTTACGTTGTCGACAGCACTGTCCTTGGAGTCTCAATACGAGAATCCATAAAACATCTCTGCGAGATGCTCTTTATGCGTCGTCGCATAGGCTTGAGTCAGGCAAGAGCAATAAGCCTCTAGCTGGATCGTGACTGCCTCACACGACAATCACTGACGTCCCAGCATCAAAGAAACCACAATCTAGTCAAGGCAAACAGTCGTCAATTAGATTACTTTAGTGGAACTATGAGGATATCAACGAGTTTGTGATTACTTCTTTTGCACGGAACAGTTCGATGTGTTAGTTATTACAAAGACCTGGGCCACCAAGCCCACGGTCACCCCCAAATGACGTGCAGCGGAATGTCTGAGTGCCCAGTCAACAGGACCAGATCAAACGAGTGGAGGTGTTGCTGTCATATATAACAGTAAACTTTCTGTAATCCAACCCTGCTACAGTGAGGTCAATTGCGTAGTCCTGACAGGAAACACCATAAGCATGATTGCAGCTTACGTTAGTTCATTGGAGGGTACAGATATTTTGCTGAAGAAACTGATAGCGTTTCTAGATATGGTAGACTTGCAGATAATCACTGTATTCTGTGGCGATCTCAACTCTTCACTTAATAAGGCAAAGTAGCCAAAAACAGCCTTACTCCTAAACGTACCGGCGTTTCGGGGCATGTACAGCTGATGACTCGACAGTTGTCGCGTCGCAAGCACAGTCGGAACTAGATTTATTTGCTGCGAATGCTAATCCGTGCAACGTATAATATGGAAGAATACAAAGAGATAGCCTGGCGTTTGGTATAAAGTGGCGTTTACCGATTGCGATAGATATCTTACTTTACCCCCAAACTTTTTACGGCAAGCGGCCTTCTCGGAGTCTCACCCTCGACTCCACGCGACTGAAAACCGTTTCTCGAAGTGGTCTTCCTGTTTCAGCTCTGATCGACGTGGAATGATACGCTTACAGGCTCCGTAGCGCCATTATCGCTTGCAGCCGACCAAAACGGGCTTGTAGTATATATGCCCCATGGTGCAATCAGCAGTGCTGCTCCAGCAAGTACTACATGGTGCAAGCATACATCCTAGCCCGTATACGTCCTGGGATAACGCCTTTTTACACTTGACTCAGCCGCGACTATAAGAAAGTGGTGAAGAGCGCTATAAAAAAGCATGAAGAGCGATGTGAGTAAAAGTTACTGGTCGAAGCACATCAATTATCACACAGATGGCTGGTTGCTGATAGACGCGCTACTGTATGTCCAATCCAGCCTGAGAAGCTAGACGAGCATTTCATTAGAGTTAAATATTTGCCAGTGCGGAAACCATTCCGAGCGGTGCTTCAGTTGTAATTTATCTCAAGGTGAAAATCTGAGTCCCCTATTGTTCCCAATGGTAGGTGATCTTCCAATGGAAATACAAAGTCGGCATTCACAGGTGGAAACGCTTACGTATGCCGATGATTTAGTATTGCTCTCTTAAGGTCGCTTTTACTTGCAGCAGTCGCTTGTAATTCAACAGCGCTATATCAACCGCAACAAACTGGAGACTAATGCGAGCAAGACTAACGCGATGAAATTTTGACGATGAGGCAAACTGGCCAAGAGCGATGAGTTCCGACTGAATTCAGGAACAATCAAAGTCGTTGTCTACTTTCTCTACATGGGGGTTGTGTTTTCATTACGCGGCACGAGTTTCTCCAGGCATGTTGAAGATAGAGTCCGAAAATACCTACAATCGCTGCACAATGTCAAGGACTCAGAAAAGCTGCCGATGTAGGTTGCTGTTAGCTTGTTTAACCTGAAGATTGCACCCACCGCATACTACGGTGTTGAGGTGATTTGGCCTCATCTCTTAAGAACGAACTTAAGGGCGTTTGATCAACTCAAAGCCAGTTTCCTAAAATGAGAGCATTGCACGTCCACCGCACTAGCCTGAATAGGTTAGTGTACTTACTGGCGTCGTCGCCGTTATTCGCTGACGACTTGCAGAGGATGTACAACCTATTGAAGATGACGGCTTTTTTAAAAACACGTCTCCGATAAGGAAAGTAATATGGCCGACATCGACCCGCTTTTCTATGCAACCAAGGCAATGATGTCGGATTCGTGGAAAGATTGCAGATATGCGAACCGACATCTATTTAGCAGATTTGCCGTCCACGGCTTCCACCTGGAGATCTGTGTGCGCGAAAAATTTCATGAGATCTCGTTGAAGTGAATCTGTAAACTTGTCGCGGCCCGTATGATCTATATAATTTTCAGCGTTGCAAAAAAACAATTCTGTTGTCTCAACTCGGGAAAATTGGTGCCTACGATGTATATGTGTCAACCAATCTTTGGTTAGTAAACCTACTACTTCTTCAAACCACAATGAGCGCCCAGTCCACGAACCCCTGAAGGAAAGTTAAGGTTGATGTATTATTAAATAACCAGCTCGTATTGTCGCAAAGTTTTTAATATTTTTAGAGAGCTTTTGGTGAGTATTACGGTATCGAGTCCTACACTACCCGCTTTGGGAGTGCGTAAAAGCAACCCCATCAGCGAGAAAAATGTAGTAGGCTTTGTCCACTTTTACCGAGTAACACTAGTTCCGGCCCGTGTGCAGGCGGTTCCCAGCCAAGATCACCAAGACAAGCTGCGCACATTCCAGTAAGGCTGCAAACATGTTACTACGTAGAAAATCGCCCAAATATTTAGTATGTGGCTTATTGCTCGAATCGTCGCTCGTGAAAGGCTGTCTAACCAACGTCAAACACTCTATTCCTGTCCACGTACTTGAAGCGGGTGTCCCTCTGAATATGTGCACGCAAACCTGCAGATTGTAAATGCCTACTCACCGAGAGTGGCGCCATCGACCATGGCTTTACATTTTCAACGCATTACGATGTACACTAACATTCTCATATCACAGGCCGATAATGTGTGTATATATATATATATATATATATATATATATATATATATATATATATATATATATATATATATATATATATATATATATATATATATATATATATATATATATATATATATATATATATATATATATATATATATATATATATATATATAATTAGTTAACTTAATTAGTTCAAAGCAGTATTCAAAAATGTTTTGAAATTAGTCATTTACTAATATTCTTTTCAGTTATTGTCCTTCTTATCTAACAATAAGACCATGTATGTGTGACCTATTTTCTAGAAAGATAGGTTTTCTACACTTAAAAACCGGAACTTAGAACTACTTCTATATCTGCCAAAGCACTTTTTCAGAAGAAGAATATAGTGACTTAATTTCAGGTCTCGGGCGCACTCGCTTACTAACCTAGCAGGGACAGACCTTAGTGTGACAGCAATTCATGCTTGATATTAGTACTTCATCTGTGAAATTGAGCAAGCTTGGACCAATTTCAACCCGGAAACCCATGTATAATGCTGTCTTGATGAGTGTCTTTGTTCTTGTGTGAGTGAACGGGCCTTTATGTCTCCTACAAGCTTTGTTATCATATTTCTTGCGACATTGTTGACTCTTTGAGCACATCGCGTCTTTTCTCTAAACTTAGACATATTCTCAACTGCTGCGGGGACACTTCATGTATATAGCGTTCAGGTGGGTTTTTGCCTTCTACACAAACTATGCAATTATCTGCTGTCATAAAGTGTCATATGTATCATACAAGATCGACATACCACCACTAAGGCGGCTCCTCTTCTAGGGGGGTGGGGCTATGTCTCTATGGGCACTCGAGTATTGTCTTAATTTTGAGTTTGACGTGGGCAAAAATCGTAAAGATTTTTCAAGGCCCTCGGAGATTTACTGAATATTTTTAGTATCTCAGTCGACGTCCGACAAAATCTAGTAGTTCTGCACAATTTTGTCCAGTTTCGACTTCTGTCAGAGACCGATATACGGAGCATGTTGTTGTTCGCCGCAGGCATTCCGGGCCCTTCTTGCTCTCCTTCTTGCCGGCGGTGATCGCTGTTCCTACTCTTAACGGCAGTCTTATTGCAGTCGAGCTTTAGAATCTAGTAGTCCGACCGGGCGCACTCCGGTCGATTTTCAAGCCTCCGTTGCCTCCGAGCCCTTTGTACGAGCAAACATTTGTGTGAACTGTAGCTTGTTTTCTTCCTTGCAGCTAGCGCTAGATTAAAGCATAGTGACTAAGCTTAGTTGCGGCTGTTGTTCTAGTTGCATAACCTTATTGAAAACTCTGCCATCGCTTTGACGGAATTTTCCTTGCCAAACTTAATGCAGTCTTCGTATATAACAAGCCAGTTCGAATGTCTTATGGGCCCGGCAGTCCACATAGCCACGGCTGCCTTGGTTCTAAAGAAAGCGTGCTTCTTTCCACCACTCTTCAGGAGTGATGTCCAAGAAATGCATATTTAGCTTGGTGTCGTAGTTGTTTTTTCTGCTAGTAGATTTGTGAAATTTAGTAACGGCGTAATAAGATCCCACCACGAAAATTGATGTACTGCTAGCAAAATGTTCACTATACAGTGTATCACATTTTAATTTTTAACATCATTCATAAACGGCCCCTATGGCTTTTTGTAGTATGTCAACATTATCAGGCATATACAGTACATATACTGCAGCACAAACGTGTAAACCATCGGCAAACAATATAATAGCCGTAACATACTGTTAAATACATAAATACATACATAAAAAGATATTGAACAGGAGAAGCCCCAGGCAAGAGCTGTGCCGTACGTCAGAGTGGCTTGGACGATATCGAACGGCTTAGTGTTATTTACTTTTATACTAGAAGAGCGCTTAGATAGATAGGTCTACTCCCATTATCTAGTATAAACCCTCGTAGCGTATCTAATAAAATGCGACGCTATACCGAAAATAGACGTTTTTAAAATAAAAATAAATGCGGTGCATTTAGTTTTATTCTATTCTTCCGGTTTTTTAGAAGGATAGACCAATCATGGGCTATCGTAAATTACTGAGTGTGGGTGGATTTTCACTTGATAATTTTTGAGGTGTCCAGCTAATAGCTTTTTGGCTACAATAAAGGTTATGGTACACTTGGCGATGGACCCTGTGATTCGCTGTTCCCTATATGAGCAAATAAAAATACGGCTGAGGGGCTCTGCAATAATGTTAGAGGTTTGCGTGTAAAATATTGACTGAATGTATTTCATCTCTTGAACAACCAGGCCGAGGGTTACTTCTAAGATTCCAGATGACTCCGGCTTTTCTTCCAAGTGTAGGCTTACACTTGGGTTTTAACGATTTGATTGTTTGAATCATTTTGTCAAAAGTTAATTCTAGAGCACAAAGGTAAATGCCGGAGTGGATTATAATCGATCGTACAAAGTAAAAACGAGGGGCACATATGTCAATAAGAAGAGATGGTGCCCCCCCCCATTATTCTCCCTTTGCAAATTAGCAGCTAGACGGTTGCCGGGATAGCGATCTACATGTGAAGCGAACGTCTTTATATAAAGGCTTTTCCTTTACTTTCTTAACAGCTTATCTGACTGGAATTAGTGCACTTAATCTCCGTACCAACGGTTAATTTAAGGATTGATATTCTGCCTTTATTAACGAATGTGGCAGGTAGTGTATAATCATGTACCATACCTAAACTGCATGCCATGTTCATACAAATCGAAAAAAACTTCCCAATCTGTATATCCTAAGTTCGTATCATAACTAGTTTCTGGAAGTTCAATACTAAATAATTTGTCAATACTTTGATTGAAGGGAACCTTAGGCTAATGTGTAATAATTATATGTGATCCAGTGTCAATAGGAGCGTCGTGAGTTCGTAGTGCTAAGACAATATCTGAGTTAGATGCCAACAAAATGTCTAGTATGCTGAAAGACTTCGCGCTTACGTGAGTGGAAGGATGGACGGGCTGGGTCAATCGATTTTAACAACACAAATGACAAATATACTATTAGCATTATTTGAGTTTACTATATTAAGATTTGCCAAGTCTAAAGACAGATGGTTAAAATCGCCGGCAATTTTTTGTTTGATAAGTTGACGTCCAACGTGCAACGCAACTAGCTCATCGCATATTGATTTGATTCTATTGCCTCTTATAGTGCCGGGGTCAAGGTCAGTCACATAGCAGCAGACAATGCGAATCCAGTATGAGCTATGATATACAAATGACGTCAATACGAGACTTAATACATTTTAAATTATATTCTGCAAAACGGTTCTGATAAAATTGAAAAACAAATATCTTAATCGTGCCGCAGCAACACGTAGTGTATCTGTAGTAGCATCATCCACATAATAATCGGCGTCTACGTGCCAAACATGATTTCCTGTAGATTTGCCGGTTTCATGATTTCCAAGTGCTTGCAATCAAATGTTCTTCTTGGTTTCTGTGTAGAACGTGACCTAACAATGTGAGAGCGTACGTTTATGCAACATTGTGACATGACGGGCCACTTTGTTGCGTTATTGGTATTGCTGTAAGGAGGTATTAAACTGTTGTTTTTGCTGAGTCCGTGAGATGGCACGCGGGAAAAGTCGGCTGTGTGGTGCGTCGCAGATCGACATTTGCACTTCAATGTGCGTCTCATTGAAGATGCTTCGGCTCGCAGACGCGCGCGAATTCTCGACATGATGGTCTCGCAAAGACGTCGTGAGAATCTGCACATTCTTCAGGTAGGTTTGTAGCAGACGATTTGTTGACAAAGTTGACTTGGCACAGTCCATGTCAACACAAGCTTCGCCGACAGTATCATCATCAGCCTAGCCATTTCATTCTTTACGCACTGTTTGTACTTAAAAGATCTTATTTGCAGAGCATTGCGAACGTCATTTGTGCTGCCTGGGACACGTTCACTGCTGTGTGGGCAGTGCCACGGCCTGCGACTCCTCTTTGTCTAAAAAGTCTAAATATATATATATAAGTTTAAGTGCAAATATATATATATATATATATATATATATATATATATATATACAGTCCCTGAAACAGTATAGGGCTACCCATTTTTGTCTCACTTCACGCATTTATTATAACCATCGTGTAAAGATCACAGTGATACACGCTCACAGAGTAACAACGAAGACTTCAATCGACATTTGGGGTCTCGGATTGCTTTGAACCATGAAATTTCCACATTTGGCACAGCTACACCGCGAAAGGCCGCAGTGCAACCGGGAGACCCTCGGAGGCCGCCCGCGGGGAGCTGGACCAGAGCCCTCATCCCTGACCTGAAGGCGTGGTACGACTGCAACCACGGTGAGCTGCCTTATGGTCGAACACAGAAGCTGACCGGGCATGGCCAGTTCCAAACGTACATGGTAAGAATTAACAAGGCGAGTGTCGACATCTGCGCGTTATGCAGATCGGGTGAGACGGACGATGTCGAGCACACAGTTCTGCGGTGTCCGGCCCTCCAAGAAGCCAGAGACGCATGTGCGACCACCGTGAGAGGAAAGCCGATCAAGAAGGTTGTAGCACACATGCTGACTTCGGCGAAGGCGTGGAGGGAATCCTGTGCCTTCTTCGAGACTATCATGTCCTTAAAGGTGGCCAAGGAAACTGCCAGGAGAGCTCGCTTCAACAATAGCCCCCGATCCAGTCGAGAGGGAGCGCTCGTAGGTGACAGGGAAAGAAGGGGAAATAGGCAGCAAAGGCGAACCAGCCTTGGGATTAGGCAGGGACAGCCAGGGACGCTCCAGGCGATGACTCTCGACACATCCCCAGGTGGCGGAGCTGTGGAAGGCGTTAACGGTCTGGCTGACGCGTCTGAGCTGCAGCAAGGCAGACATGAGACGACGGATGATGCCAGATTGGAGTAGAATGTAGGAGTTGGTGCAACACCACTCCCATGGATTCAAAGCAATGGCTACGCAGTTACCGATCCCTGGGGGTGGGGGGGAAGCGGGTTTACTGGGTTTGCGAGTCCCAGACTAGTCACCATGGCTGGGGCGGCGCATGTCCGTCTGGATTCCCGTAATCCCCCAATATAATGCTGAGAGGTTTCAGCAGTAAGAAAAAAAAACACCGCGAAAAAATGATAATGTCACTAGCATGTCTAGATGCATGTCTTAACGAGTGAATTAAGCAGATAAACGACTTTTGGGCTCATTTAACGGCTCGACAGAAACAAAGGCAGACCTCCTACTTGCACGATGTCCGCAAGGAAGAACGAATTTTGTCAAACCGTCACTCAGGTGGCGGTTCAGTGGTGATCTAGGCTGCTGCCGAATATTATACAAAATCGTCGATTGTGTTTTTAGACGGCCGTGCTTATTCGGCGCGCTACGGGGATTTACTAAAAAGCAATCGACGCATTTTAAGCTGATGGGAGGGCCAGACTTCATTTTTTCACACGATAACGCCCCGATTCACACTGCCAGGCTGATCGGAAGCTGGTTCGTCCAACGGCACATTGAAGTCCTTCGCTGGCCTGCACTCTTACCTGATATTAATATGATCCAGAATGTGTGGAGCTAACTCGAACAATAAGTTTACACCGATAAAAAAACAAATTTCAAAGCTTGGGTCGAGCTCTTGCAAAACGTCATCTAAAATTTGTTTAACACTATACCAAACCGCACTTTTGAGGTTATCCGACTTAATGGGAAGTTCACTGAGTATTAAGTATAATTGCTAAATGCCGTGAAATTGGCCCAAATGCCGTTAATCCGCTTAATTAATTTGTTAAAACAGGTATCCTGCTAGTGACATTATCCTTTTTTCGCTGTGTAGCTGTGCCAAATGTGAACATTTCGTGGTTCAAAGTAATCCAAGACCCCAAATGTCGATAACAGACTTCGTTGTAACTCTGTGAGCATGTATCACTGTGATCTTTACACGATTAGTTAAAATAAATGCGTGAATTGTAACAAAAATGGGTGCCCCTATATATATATATATATATATATATCTAACGGAATCAGTTTAAAATATAATTAAATCATGCTCTAAGGAAATAGCATACGACAGAGTAAGCATAGACCAAGGAAACCATGGATGTCTCCAGCCATTGTACAAAGTATAGAGTACAGAAATAAGCTTTTCCTTAAGGTTCGTCATCTGGACCCTGACCACCCGGAGCGATTAAAGTTTAATAAATATAGAAACCAACTTAAACAGATGATCAGAAATTTGCGTGAAGAAGATCTAAAAGCTAAATTCTTAGCTTCAAAGAAGGATACGAAACGAGCTTTTAAGATAATGCTAGCCGAGCTCAAGGGTTCCAAAGCTAAACAGCTTTCCATTGAAGATCTGCAAGATATCCCTGATGGATCACGTAAAGACAAACTAAATTATCTCAATGCACATCTAGCAGGGATTGGAACTAAAATTGCGGAATCCGCTGGGTCCAGTAGTAAAACACTTTTAAGTGACCTTAAAGGGCCAACAAACAAAATGATCCTCGAAACGCCATCCTCAACTAAAGTACTGCAAGCTATCAAACTTCTGAAAAACTCAGCAGCTGAGGGAACCGATAAGATTTCTACGAAACTAGTAAAAGAAAATGCAGATGTTCTGGCACCATTGCTAGAGCATCTTTACAAATTATGTCTACAAAGTAGAACTTTCCCCACAATATTTAAATCATCTTTAGTTACGCCGCTTCATAAAGGGGGTGAGATTTGCCTTGATAACATTAGGCCTATCTCTATTACCACTGTGTTTGGTAAAATCCTTGAAAAAAAAATAAATTCTCAATTAGTTGATTTCATTGAAAAAAATGACATTCTCTCTCCGGGACAATTCGGATTTAGGGAAGGGCGAAGTATTGAAGACGCAATGATTGAAGTTCGAAACTTCATTGGGGCAATGATAAAGAAGAAAAAACAAGTTTGTCTGGTCTTTCTTTATTTACAAAAAGCTTTTGATTGTGTAGATCGGATAAGATTAGTAAATAAATTGAAGGCGTTGGGGCTATGCAAGTCAAAATACGACATACTTGAAGACTACTTATCTGACAGGCAACAGCGTACAAAGTATAAGGAATGTTTGAGTAGACCTGCTTTTGTTAATCACGGAGTACCTCAGGGTTCCGTTCTGGGACCAACACTGTTTAATATATATATATTAACGATATACACTCATTTTGTAATGATGTGAAAATTGTTCAGTTCGCGGATGATACATGCATTCTTATTGAGAGTGATACCAGAAATGAGCTAATAGAAAAGGTAACAAGTACTATAGCGAGGATTAATCTCTGGTTGCGAATCAACAATCTATGTCTTAATGTAAAGAAGACGAAAATTATGAAAATCAAGATGGGGTACGCGGCTGAACCACCACTCAACATTACCTGCCACTCATGTGCTTCCTTAGGTTGTTATGCTAATACGAAAGTCGAAAACCTGCCGTTAAACGGATGTAATGATACCAGGTTGTGCTTCGACTCTGTTGCCGGGTCGAGCTTAGTTCTTGAGGCAAACTGCAATTGTCCGATAATTGGTGAGGTACACGACTATAAATACCTTGGTCTGACGTTCCAGAATAACATCAAATGGGAAGTTCATATTAAACATATGATAAACAAACTTAGGACAGGTGCTTTACTTTTGCATAAGTTACGACATATTGCCTCCTTTGAATTTAAGAAAAACGTGTATTATACATTTATTTTTCCACACTTAAAATATGCTGTTTTGTTATATGGTGCTTCATTTAAGTCAAATGTCGAACCAATAGTAATTCTCCAGAAAAGATGCATACGAAATGTATTTGGATTGGCCTATAGGACAACCACTGAGGACATATGGAGAGATAAAAATATATTGCACTTTTATGGAATATACATATATAGCATTCTGACACAATATAGCAGGAACCGTACCCTGTTTGGAGCTACTTCTAATAATGCTTATCCTACCAGAAGTGCTGTAAACAATGTTGTAACACACTCATATACAAGACTTGCGACAAATTATTCAATGCTCAGTTAGCGCCTGGTAAACATAAATGCCAGATTGCTTCATCTGTTTAGATGTGTACTAGAATTATCTACAAATGAATGCAAAATCAAACTTAAACAACAGATTTGTTTAATTTCGCCGGATGTATTAAAATCATGCGTATTTAGATGAGTCTTTCAACACACTTAAAACATAAATAAAAAAAAAAATTACTTAACACCGTTATGCAATATGAAGAATGTTGACACACTCATAAAAGCGGGCAGACACGGGCGATAGCCTTTTCTGCAAAATTACCTGAATAGTTATAATTGTTTGAATTTATGTAATAATGGAAATTTCAAGCTCAATGAAGTGTTATTGAACTTAAATAAATTTGCCGTCCAAAGACGGTCCCCTAAAAAAAAAAAAAAAAAAAAATATATATATATATATATATATATATACAGGTAGTTCAATAAGTTCTTAGAATGAAAACCAAGAATTTTCCAAATCATGTTTTAAAATTTTTCTTATTCGATATACTCCCCGAGAAGCTCAATACACTTTTCCCACTGAGATTTCAGAGCTTTCATACCTCTTGAGTAGAATTCCGCGTCGTTAGACTGAAAATAGGCATTGACAGCAGCCTTAACCTCTTCATTGCTGGAAAAACGCTTTCCACCGAGACTATTCTTCAAATGTCCGAAGAGGAAATAATCAGAGGGGGCCAGGTCTGGAGAATAGGAGGGTTGTTCAATAAGTTCGAACCTCAGTTGGGCCAGTTTTGCCGATGCTTGCCGGGACTTGTGTGCAGGAGCATTGCCCTGGTGAAACGGGACAACCTTCTTCTGCAAAGCGGGCCGTTTCACGATGAGTTCTTGCTAACGGCAGTCCAACAGTCTTTCTTGCATAATATTCTCCTGTGATCGTTTTACAGCTCTCAAGGTAGTCGACCAGCATTATTCTACGTTGGTCTTAAAAAACTGTAGCCATCACCTTTCCGGTCAATGCCGTTGTCTGCACCCTCTTCGGAGGTCCTTCATCAGGTGCACACCATTGGCAAGATGCTTCTTGGGTCTCGGGAGTGTAGTGATGAAGCCGGCTTTCATCGACGGTCATGAATCTGCACCAAAAATCCGACAGATTGTTCGACATCTTGGCCAAATTTCGCTGTAAAGCCAAAACAGGCGCGTCTTTTTGGCCTTGGTTGAGCAAATGCGGCAGCCATTTTGCTCTAAGCTCTTTCATCTTCAAGTTTTCGTGTAGGATAAAATGCACACTGCCTAAACTAATCCCTAATGCCTCCGCTATTTCCTTAATGTTCATTTGCTTATCTGTGCCAAGAATTTTTCGCACTTTCTCTACGTTTTCCTCATCAGTTGCCGTTTTTTGGCCTCCTGGACGTAGTTTATCCCCGGTGCTCCTGCGACCTCTTTTTAACACATTAATCCAGTTGGAAACAGTGGCAAAACATGGCGCAGAGTCACTGTACGTCTCGTCTAACTCAATTTTTACTTGAGTCGCATTCCAACCTTTGAAATAAAAATGCTTGATAACCACTCAAAACTCTTTTTTCTCCATTTTTAAAAATCACGCCGATACGTTGCACGGGAAAAGCTATCAAACGAAATCGCAACGGCCAATCACCATAATATATTGAGTGCTAGCAGTCGAAAAGTTGCAGTTCCTATTAGCGGTGAAAGCGTGCCAAAATTCGAATTCTAAAAAGCTCTTCTAAAAAGCTGCGGCTGTCGCGCGACACGTCGGCGGTAGTGAACGTCGCCACACAGTCATTTTACATGCACTTAATCTGGACATCCCACCAAAAAATTGTAATTACTCCGCAACCACAGCTCGTATTGCCATACGTTTGGTACCAAAATGATCGTCATGAAATGCGCATTTGCCTGAATATGTTAGCTTAGAGCGCTGTAAGTGGCCGTAAGGTTATGATTTTGAGGTATTGGGCGTGAAGGTTAATAAAATAACTTCATTTTGGCGAATTCTCTTCTAAGCGACCATGTAGCATCTTCTGACCGGGCTTATGAGTTCTTCGAAAGAAGCAGAATTTTCTCACGAACACGGCGGTGTCTTCTTCTGTCTAGGAAACCTGGTTGTCTCGCAACAGCACATTCTATGCTCCTATGTAGGGCAAAAACACTAATGTCACAAATTGTAGTAATTTAATTCTCATTCCGAAACAGGGCCTCTTAGAGACCATGTTCCATTGGAAAAAATATTTGCCTTAACAAGCTCTACAATTCCATATATCGTTGATCAAATATTCCTGTAATACCCTGTATATATAAGGAATGATTACAAATGTTCCGTAAGACCAAAATTCAATATATGCATACATACACATATGTGTGGGTCGATTTATGAACGTGTTTAAACACTTCTATTAAGTTTAGCGTTACTAGGGGCGCGATTTCGATCGACAGGAGTTCTACTGGTATTTGTAACATATTGCTCCACAATATTTCTGCACTTAGTTTGAGCTGGGATCATAAAAGCCTTGTGCTGTGCTGCGAATCTGATGATTAGATGGTGCTTTCTTGGGGGCGATGCGATACTTTAAATCCTCGACGAACCTGCGTGTTATAAACATCAAACACGCTTTTGTGGTAGTCGTACCGGGCAGGAATAGCTATTGCTGATTGAGTCTACTTGGACCGTAAAGTACAAGTTCGTCCGTATATATACATCCTAATGACTGTCTTCGTATGTTCTGATCGCCGTGTAACACTTCAGCCTGAAGTGGCTCCACTTATAGTTAACAAACACACGGCCACAGATGATTCCGATGAAACGGCAGCTATGGAAAACAATTTTAAGAGCGTATATGTTTAGCCGTCTGGGACTCTTAACACCTTTGTTCAGATCCGTTCTTATTAATGATATTATTTTTAACAAGGAGAAGTTAAGAGTGTACCACAACAGCCTTAAGAGAAAGTACTCGCGGACTTTCGACAATCTTCCTCCAACTGTATTTAAAGGGCTCCCTAAAAGCTTGGCTGAAACATTATTACTCATACTTACTCGCTTCTTTGAAGACGATGAAGTGCCGAGTTCTTTTCGGCAATCCATTATCACCCCGACGCTCAAAAATGGTTCTTGTGCAGCAGAAAGTTACAGACCGGTTGGTCAACGTTCAATCTCTTATATGATAATAGGGAAAATAATTGTGGGCAAGCTCTACACATTTATTCATTCCCAATACCTGTTATATTTATATAGACAACATGGTTTCACTAAGGTTTGATCAACAAATACCCAATTACCGGAACTAACTCACGATTGGGCGCTGGCCTGACACCGCAACATCTTTATTTATGTTGTTTTTTTAGATTTTTCACGTGCACCCGATTGTGATGACCATCATCTGCTTCTGACGGAAATATCAGCGTTAAGTATCGGCTCTTTTAAACCTCACGAGGTTGTCAAAGCCTCGTCTCGATTGTGCAGTCTCATGATGCGGTTCATTAATATATCGAATTGTAATGTGTACTTAAGGTTGTATCGAACCTTAGTGGTACTAAAGTGGACTTATTGCTCTCACTTATGGGTGCCATTCTCTAAAGGGGTGTTAACTCTTTGCAGAGCGAGCAGGATAAATTTGTGAAACGGTTTGCTCGTCGATGCTATATATATATATATATATATATATATATATTTATTATTTGCTTGGCATGTATACGACATGTATATTTAAATGCACATATGACTCTTTTATATCAGCTGCACTTAGAGCAGCAGCATGAGCAAACATGTTTAGATATCTAGTTTCCTCAACAGCCTTTCTGACAGCATGGTTAGTGGGGGTGGTCGCTAACTCCCAGTGGTATGGCTTATCATCTACTAAATAAGAGCATCGCTCAAAGAAAATTCGATTAACCACAGGAATTTACCGGCGGCACGCCGGCAGATAACAGCCATGACTAACGTACTAACCCTTTAGATCACGCAGCCATATAAAAAAGATTAGCCACCGATTTATTAAAACCAATCGTGTACCGACTACCATGATATATGCTTTTAGAGTAAGAGCGGAGACTTCCATCAATATCGTAAAGCTAGAACATATAAAAAACGTGATTTAAAGATGCATGGATCTATCTCCTTAAGTGTATAAATTTGAAGAAAATTTCGTCAAAATCAAATAAAAAAATTCTTATTATTAATGGCGCCAACGAGGCTGTGAAGATCCAACAATGGCAGAGTGAAGCCAAACGAAACCACCCACGTAACGGTCCGGAGGCTCCGAGCAGTACGCGGCTGCTATTCAAATTCGAATTATAACGGCTGTTCAACAATTTTTTTGAACCTAATCTTCAAAGTGGCGCCAACAGTTATTTCAACAACTCATCGCGCCGACAATGAAAACGGCGTTCTTCTTTGGAACGGGGCATAAGAAGTTGTCAGCCACAGCGAAGCCAGCAATAGCCCTGTTTCACAGAAGAAGCAGCAGCAATGGCTAACAAGTTTCAATACCCGTGGTATTCAATGTGCTTTCTCCTACGAAGAGGGGTATCCGGGTTCACGCAGGAAGGACTCATACGAAGAAGCTAGCCGAGTTTATTGGCTTAGCAGCGCTCCAACAGGCCGCTATCACTACCAGCAGCATCTCACAATCGCTGCCTTCTCCGCGCGCTCCACTAGAAAAACATTCTTGTAGAACAGCAGCGTTCGTTAAGCAGCGCGGGCATGGACTCAATCGGTTGACGGCAATGGCAAAGCAAGCTAAAGACGTGGCGCCAAATAGAAGGTGCCGCCACTCCAACATCGAAGATGCGGAAAGTCACTAAATGCGCGGGCAATCTGTGATATAAAAGGAGGCATACGAATAAATGAGATAGTAGCTTTGGTGCAAAACAAGCAGAGGACGTGTGCTGCTTGAGCGAGAGAATGGCAAACTCGTAACTGTTGCTGGCTAGTCATGGGGTTGGCCGACACTACAATTCTCTTCACCCCCCCCCCACCCAGTCCCAGCCTAAGCCAGTACCTGCTGTTCTCTTCTCCCCCTCCCCTTCACCGGTTACTCGCCAACGCCAAGACCACACGCAAGGTACTGCGCAGGATTTCAAAGGGAGCGAGAATTTTCGTGCGTGAGCTTTTCCACCGTCTGCTTTAACATTTCATGAAATAAAATGACGAAGCGAGCTGGACCGCGTCGACAAAGAAACCCAGAGGCTAGAGTCTAACCAGATAGTCAGGAAAAGGTAGCCCTTTTTGGGGGTGCCGCTCTCACTTGCGTAGAAGCAAAAGATCGAGACAAACGTGGAATGACGGATAAAGCTCGCGCTCAGATTGCTGCTCAAAAGCTCTCCATGGATTTTAGTGTGCGAAGCGCCATTCGAATGATGCATTTCAATGATGCAATTGCGTTTGTAACGCAGAAGCCACAACGGGAACATCCGGAGGCTGTGAGAAGCGTCATATATGGCGGGTGGCTCATCGCCCTGAAAAATAATTCTAGGGGATACCGATTCACAGCCGTTGGTTTGCACTTTTCTCGAAAATAACGACAAATGTTACCGCTTAGAATTAGACCTTCTAACTTAAACAAACAAGGGCACCTCTTGACAGAAGTTTCAAGTGCGTCTCGGCCCTCTATTCAATGATGCATCAAGCGTATAGCAGGTTAACTTCCCTGATGTTCGGTGATATTAAAATCATGATATCAGCCGCTTGTCTGCAGGGGGACGTGGCGAACCCTTGTGCGTTTAGCCTGCTTCTGCATCAGTACGTCAAGCAGGTGACATTGAGGATTCCTCTGTTCTACCTCGTTCGAGCTTTTTAGAACTCGACGACCAGTTGAGCAGAGCCTCGGAAAACATCCTTGACCTGACGCTCGAGGATAACACATGGACGCAGGTAAGCCTGCCAAATAGGTGGAATGGGCATTCGCTCGGCCACGGACCTTGCCGTGTCCGCCTTCTTTACCTCGTCACATAGCTGCGCCTCCGCAAATGGCCACTACTGCCGGTGGACTTATCAGCCATTGAGAAGACGCCTGGAATCTGGGACAATGGAACTGGAACGCGTCAGAAGAAATAAGATCAAATCGCCAGACTATCCACCTAACTCTTCTGCCGGCTTGCGAGTCAGATGTAAAAAATAGTAGATTAAAATGGATGGGCGCGGTCTGCAACGGCTTAGTTGCACTAAACTGGCAGGGCTTACGCAGGGTCGACACGATGTCATCATTGCGGTCTCGGGCGCGCTTTCAGACAAGCCGGCTAACGCGTCACACTGGAGCCTGGCGGACCGCAGTGGTGCGACAGGCGCCGACCAAATAGCCATAATAGCCGGGACTGGGACTATAATCGGCCGCTGGCGTGGGACGTCATTGTCTTCGACACGTGCGCCCTCGGCTATCGTGTACTAGCCAGCACGGGCGTCGGCCAGATCATTCATCAACGGGAGATGCATAAACGGCGTCGATACGCGCATTTTCTTAAGGACCACGTTGTAATGGCGTTTGATCTCGAGTCATCTGGCGTTTTTGCACTTAATCTGACAGAAGAGCATGGGAAAAGCACTGAGGCCACAGCGGAGATAAGACCGACCTCGTTTCTCCGACAGAGGGTTTCATTGGATCCACAGAGAGGCAATGCCAAGATTATATTGACTGGTCACCGGCACTCGAACAATAATGATAATAATAATAATAATAATAATAATTTAAACAATATTGTAGATGTTATATAATATATTAGTAACTTTGATACAAGTCCATAATGAATATAATAAACCCTTGTAAAAAATATTATTAATAAAACAATATATATATATATATATATATATATATATATATATACGGAATAGCTACATCCTCTCAGATATCTGGAACTCGTGACTGTATTGTGAAACGGCAAACCTATACGTACGAAAAGCATACTTCCATCAGAAGCAAAGACATTTCTTTTTTTTCCGTAAGTCTAATAATGTCCGTGTACGGTTTTTCATGTCATGGCTGATTTTTATTTCACTCCGGCATTTACCTTGTCTAAATTGGAAACCGTGCAAACCAATTTAAGAGTGGCCGGTCTGGGTCTCGAACCCAGGCCTCTCGAATACAAGGAAAAGGCTGTACCACTAAGCCATCTTGCTCGGTCTGGCTGCGAATTTATTATAGGCAGACGGAGCAAAAGAGAAGTGCTGGCAGTGGTACGCGACTAGCGTTGTCAGCTACGTACGCCGCCTCGAGAGCTCCGAGAGCCTTCCAGAGCTCACAAGAGGATAGCCTGGAAAGCGAGATAGCAGTAGCTGACACTGGTGAGTTCCCGGAGGTAACAACAATAATCTCGTCGGAAGTGTGAATGACCCCGGCCCGGTCTGCGGAGGAACAGCCAGCGCTCGCGTCGATGTTATGGCCTGACGATAATGATGACGAGGACCCTATGACTGAGCAATTGGAGTTCATCTCGAACTTAGGGACATAGCTCAGAAGCCCCGACAGGCGATTATGCTATTTAGGCAAGCAAAGTGGAAGCAGACGCTAAAGGATTAAAACAGGCTGGACAGGCTACTCTAAGAAGCACGGAAGAAAGCCTAGGCTTCCACAGATCTCGCCCACATGGAAAATCAAGTAGCAAAAATTAAAGCCTAAATGAAATACAGCGACTTGCCGGATAAAGAAGCGCTTCTTCTTGGTTGCGACTGACCAAAGGAGGTGCACAAGAGAATGCCATTGATGAATCTGCACAGTTTCAGAGGCTTGTTGGTGCGGCAGCGGCTATCATAGGCGAGCACACGTTTCGATCCGTGCAGAAAATGAATATACAGAAGGAAGTCTTTAAACGAGTACTTATTTCCTTTGGCTGCCCAGAGGAAACTAACATAGAAGACGGGCGCTTCTTCATAAGACTCAGGAAGCGGTCAAACGAAACTAAGATGTAACGGATTCGCTGTTCTGCTATATGACTAGCGATTGGGCCAAAAACGAAACAAGAAAACCCCTCGATTCCCGTGCGAAAAAAATAAATTAGACTTGCAGTCACAAAAGTAAAAGAGTGGGAGGAAAGGCAACCCGGACCAAAACAAGAGAAAGATAGAGGCCAACAGGACTATCCTTATAAAAAAGGTTAAGGGTACCTCTTTCACAGACATCTGCAAATAAATGATCCGACTAACCACTATATCCATGTTACGCAGCATCATCCGCTGATGAATGGCTCCAGACGTTCCTTAAGGCCTTAGTGAAAGAGAACCTCAAGGCTAAATTGAATGCCACCACCCAAAAAAGCTAGTGATAAACTGAAAAGTACGTCCAAATCGGAGATAGTCAGGTTGCGTGACCTACTTCCGGGGGTGAAGCGCACCTACAAACTGAACGAGTCCCACAAGGAGGCCTCGGGACGATGGTATGTGTTCTTGAGGGTCAATGACTTGGTGGCTACAAAGAACGTTTTGCAAAGAATCTCATCTGGTGATTAAGCGGGTCAATATACCATATTGCTTGAAGTGCCAAAAGATCGACACAGAACCATGGATTGCAAAAATAAAGCCGTCCAAGGGCAAGAGATGCCATGAATGTAGCATTCTTGGGCACATTGCTAAAGGCTGCTCAGCAAAGTTATTCGTGTCATAATTGCGAAATGACAGGGCATGCAGCTAACTCGTCGGCTTGCCCCAAGTACAGGGCGGGCATCAATATTGCGCTTCGATAGCAACCCCGAGGAAAGGTGCGACTCACCACCATCCCCCGGCCGTAACTTCCTCTGAAAGGAAAGATCAGGAAGGGTTCAAAGAAGTTCTATCCGGATCACCAAAAAGATTCTGAGATGGTGCAACGTTTCCTCTGCTGGGCCAACTAGCCTCGAAGGTCTCTACCCGCAACGATGTTTAGTGTGATTCAGGTTAATTGCAATCGTAGAAGGGCAGTCCATGCCCTTTTTGAAGATATTGCTTCCAATAGGAGGGCGGGGCTGATTTTGCTTAGCGAACCTAACGTTGCAACTGTTATCAACAAGGGCTGCGCACGCGATGACAAAAGGGACACCTGCATTGCAATTAGGGCAAACAGAACGACATCTACAAGTAAATACTGGTCGCTGTGACTCTGCCCACATACATCACGGGAGACTCTATCTCTGTCTATTAGACAACATCAAACATGCGAAAGTCCTGAAAGAGAAAACATAAGCGACCACTATTGCATTGACATTACAAGGTCGAAGCACTAACTCTAAGAAAAGAACACCCACCGCAATCATTCGTCAGACTACTAAAGTTGGAATTTCTAGGGAACAAGAATTCAATCGGTATCATTAGGCTAACGCTCGAAGCAAGCCGGCCACATAAAACTTTATATAAGCTACAAGCGCTATGTTACATATGTTGTGAGTCGAAGTAGAAGCATCTGAAAGATGTGCCTGAATAAGCCTCATTGCTGGTGAATCACGAAGATTGCCGACGTGCGAGCCAATTACTCCAAAGCGCGACGCCATTTGAAAAAAACCGCAGCTAGAGCTGAACTTCTGGAGGTGGTCACAGCGGCACTTTTGAAGTACAAAAGATGCAGGACACATTTCAAAAGAGAGATTTGTAAAAGCAAGGCGAAATGCTTGAAAAACCTTGTTGAAGAAGTCGAGAATGACCCCTGGGGAAACAATTCAAAATGGTCAGGGGAAAAATAAAGAGGAGTAACAGGAACGGAATGTCGACTGAGGACAGGCAGAAGTTAATACGGCAACTCTTCCCGCATCTCGCGGAATTCGACAGAGATGCCATTAAGGCACTCCGGGTACCCTCAGAAGATATACCAGTAGTCACGATCTTCGAAATTCTGGCAGCGGCGGAAAGAATCTCCGCCGATGCTCCGACAGATCTATCTGCTTTATCAACACGCTGGCAAAAGGAGAGAAGATCGTGATCGAATAACAGCTAAGGGACGGTTGTCAGAGGCCCAATATGAGTTTAGAAAACGCAGATCTGTCCTCACGTCTATACACAAAGCAGTATCTAGAGCCAAAGCGATTACGGTAAAAACCAGAGACCTGTCCTTGAATGCCCTACTAAACATCAAAAACGCTTTAACCAGTCTTCCGTGAAAAACCATTATTGACGCGCTCAGACAAAAGAAGGTCCCACCTTATCTGATCAAGCTGCTCTCAGATTATCTGGATTGCCGCGCATGCGGTGCGAGGGCAAGAAGTACCCCATGACTGCGGGGATTCTATGGGGGTCCACACTAGAGCCGCTGCTCTGGAACCTGGCATACGATGGGTGCTTGGGCTCAACCTTCCTCCAGAAACTGAGCTCATTCCGTGCGCTGACTACGTCGCGGTTACAGTGAGGGCCAGGGCCGCGGCTGAACTAGAGCTTCGGGCAATGAAGCACTTACCGAGATTTCTTTCTGGATGGAAACTAACTAGCTTAACGCCAGCCCCAGCCAAAGACGAAGCCATTCTTCTGATTGACAATTAAAATGCGCACCTATTCGGCGACATCGAAATAAATATTGCATGGATTCGCAAGCTTTATTTGCGGTTCGAGCAAAAACTGGGAAAATGGGAGTTTACTGGCGAAAGGGATACTAACGCTAGCTTCAAAGAAAAATGGCGTTAGTGACTCTCCGGACAGCAAGAAGACGACAGCGCTTATAGAAGACCGGGTTTGCAGGTTAATAGGCAGAGCGAGCAATGAGAATCTGGGCTGGCAGAGTGCGGAGCTTAAGAGGAAAATGTGTTTAGTCGGTATGGGTCTCGACGGAGCAAGACCCAGCCGTCGGGACCGAGTCTCACACAGCGCAGGTAGGCTGCCATGCTATGCCGTCGCGCCAGTGCGTATATGCATTTACCCTTCTCCACAAAAACAAAATGCATAAATATATAAGTAAATAAGGTTGTATATATATGTGTTTCAGCCAGGATCGTTTCTAAGAAAGTACTTGACAACCTAATTAGAGCACTGGACATTCACCAAGTGGGATGTGGCCTGAAAGTAGCTAGACACGTCAGGAAAGTTTTTCTAAAAGACGAGACTAGACCTGTATTCATTGTTAAACGCACTTTTGTCTCTTTTAAAAGATAGCACATGCAACAATTAGAAGGATCAGCTTTTGAACCTTTAACATCGCACATCAAATTCTACTGATTGCTATAAGTGGACCGAAAATCTGACGTTTTTGTCATTGTGCTAGCCTGGGGAAAGAATAAGTTATTCTAACTCCACTGTTCAAAAAATAGAGGGATGTTGGGAGAATTCAATCTCGATGTTTGCGACCGACGCGTAAAACACCGTAGAGAAGTCGTCCTAATGCCTAAAACTTTTTGGGGCTGACCCTAAGCCAATATTTACCGTCCACGGGACTGCTTTCACATTGCTTCGTAAGACGGACGCCATAAATACAAATGTGGGGCTCAAACCCGCGTACCTATGTGCCTTCTATAGTTGCGAGGCGCACGCGAATCCTCCACGCCACCGGGCTCGACGTCCCAAAAGACCTGGGCAATAATAATTCACGCCAAACAAAAAAAAAAGCAAAAGGGGCTTGGCAACCACATTGCAGCCAGCTTTATCAAGGGAGTCTGCGATAGCTTAACTAAACTCACAGGCGAGCCGAAATTCGGAAAAGAAAACCCTCAGCGGCATTCCGTGGTGGACGTACCAAGAGGAAATGCCGATTCAACGATGGAAACGATTCAAGTTTTCGTATTCACTGACCTTCTGCCGTTACGGCTGTCTAGGGTCGTAACCTGCGTCTTAAATATCGCGCTGCTAAGCATTTGTGTTTATTTGTACAGGTCATAACCATTTCGGAATATTATATACGTACGTATTGTACACATTAATGTTTTTCATTTGTTTTTGCTTTAGAAACACTTATAGTTGATTGAATATTTGCAAATTTCATGCCATCCTTCACAGCGGGTACATCGACCTATTACTGCTACAAAATTCGGTTATTGATTGGATGGCTGAACACATTGCCCCATATCTCTCGTACTCTTTCCGAATCGTGCATTGGCATTCATCGCTCGCCTCATAAAACCCCTCGTGGTTACAGATAACATGGTAGAATCCGTTCGCTGCAAATCCCGTCGTCAAGTGTCTACGCTCTTTCCCCTAAACGTTTTAAAAATTAAATTCCAACATGTGGAGTTCGTAAAGCCCTGTTTTTTCTCTCAACGGTGCCGTACATACTACACATGTAAGCTAGTGTGAGTTCCAGGAGATCTATATGTAGTGGCGATCGAGAGCGGTAGTAGCACATGTGGATATAGTGAATAGAACGTAGGCGGGGTGACGCGGCGGCCCTGGTGACAGCAACACAGCAGCCACAGAAGCGTCTCGAACTCGACTACGGCAACCGTTACAGTTGCCACTGTCATGTCAACCCAACGTAACAAAACAGGGAATCATTTGCTTATGCTTGCCGTAGTGGTTGATTGATAAGCCGGGTTGCTATGGTGATTACTTTTTCACTTAGATACCAGGCTAGGGGTGTTGTTGTTGTTGCGGTTGCGGTTGTTGTTGCGGTTGTTGTTGCTGTTGCTGCTGCTAAGCGTATATCGGCTGTCGTTTTCTCTGTCGCCTTTTCCTCCTGTCGTGTTGTGTGTTTCGTTCGCTTTGTTCGTTTCGAGAGCTCAAATTCAAGACATCGACTAGGATAGTGATTCATCTGTACCGTTGGCGCTCGTCTGTTCCTGATGATCATACGTCGGCGTCATCTCGAACAACGGCAGCTACGTCCGTGTTTCCGCTCCGCCAGCAAGCGGAGCCATCGCCGCGTCGAGCGCAGCCGCGTAGACAAATAGCAAAGGTAAGAACAGCCTCATGTAGAAAACGTAACATTACAACACGTATGCCTGTGTATTTGCGTGCATTTGATCGCGACAAGCAAACGGAAAACCGACCAAGCAAGACGATGCGATGACACGCTACTTCTTACCCACAATGTTAAACAAGGCAAGCACACCAACTCTTTCTTCCTGCCTATTAATCACATATGTGAGTAACTGGCTTATTGCTGAACATTTAGCACCATAATCGAGCCTGATTTAGCTGACCATCAGCTATTACCCCACTGCGCTTGATTGGTTTCATCAGATAATAGTTCCATCGTTTTTGATATCATGTCCAAAACTGTTGGCTTCTTAAGCTTTTTTAAACACGTGAAAATTGACATATACTGCATTGCTACACATCTATCACATTGTTATTACATTAAGTCGACCAACTTGTATTTAAAGATTACACCCGAGCGATTTTTTCGCGTAAGCCCCCCCTTCCTCTCCTCTCATTTCGAACAACTAATGAACGCAACAGAAGCTTCGTTTTGTAACCAAATCCAACTTCGAGATCAGATTCTCAATGTTTTTGTGGTATGCAAATACGCGCCTAAAAGATCTTAGTTCTTACCTGTTTCTGAGGTAGGTCTTACTAAAATTCATGCAAACTGCAATAAGTTTATATCCTTTCACGTATCATTTCACATTATATCGCTTTTGGAAATCAATGAATTTGTACGCAAAGCTGCAAAACGGACTTAGCGCAAATAAGTTCACTGGGGAAATATCGAATACGACATCTATAAGTTAGCACTGAATTAAACTATAACTACTTCTATGACCATTCTGGCACTTCGGCTTTGCTATACTTGTAACAACATGGCTACCCAGCGGTATGGTTCATCATCTTGGCTCAATGAGGACCTTTTAAAGAAGATTCGATCAACAACAAGAAGCGAACCGGCGACAACCCGGAATATTTAAAGACACGCTAACGTACTAGTACCCTAGACAACGCCGCCAATTAATTTAAATAGTACCTTAGGTAAAATTATTCACACCCTCTTTTTTAAAAATTGACGCGATCCGATATATCATATGCGCATGCTAGTATGGCAAGAGGTGCGGAATGGCCTATAAAAGGGTGCTACAGATGTCAGTGCTTGCATCCAAGTCCAAAACATTACACACGGGGTAAAACGGCCGGCGGGGAGCGAAAAATATCATCTTTCTGTTAGCCTTAGGCGCTCACCTAACCTTACATACACGCGCAATACCCTGCTTTATTTGAAGATGATTTATGAACACGGTGATGAACAAGGTTGCATGTGCTACATACCCAGTGCCGTCTCAAATAGAATATATCTGCCGTTAAACACCAGCTACTGCCGTTACCGTAGCCCAACTCACCGAACTAAAGCTTTGTTGGCCGCTATTATCTTATATTTTTTGCCATTCATTTGATGCGTTATCCTCAAGTTTAGAGTAGCTGTAAAGTAACAAGCTTAGTGGCGTTCCTTTAGCTTTCATACCTAAACTGCAGTATATACAGTGTTAAACTTTGAGTCGTGTATTCATTTAGAGCAGCAAGGCAGAAACAAAACTTAAATGGAGTAACTACATGCGATATGCTTGCATGACTGTTCAGGCGGAACATTATCAAAAGCTATTCTAATTTTACGCACCAGAGGACTCTAGCGTTTTATTCATAGGAAAAGAGGTTCCGTTTTTACTTCAGGTGGAGCTTCGTTTTCCTTCACATCGTTCGCGGCCTAACTTGTGGATGTAAGGCGAAGCTTTGCGTTTTAACCATTCGTCAACCTTCTTTCGTCAAGTCGTACTTCTCTTTATCAACTGCTCTGGCTTTTCACCCATCGTTGATTTTCGTCGTCATCATTAATAGCAACGAAATGATCAGTTCAATGATCCCATTTCATGAGCTATGAAAGCTGCCCGTCATTACGATAATTACCACCGTTAAAATAGCCAGCATCCACGGTAGCGCAAAGAAAGCCTTGATGATGCTATTCAGATCCTAACCGTCGTCGAAAGTTCAAGATGAACAACGCCCACAGATTTAATTTGAAGTCCGCTGACCTTACCTTCCGTTGAAACGTTAGAGTGCAGCTTTGCTTTACTAAAACGCGCATAATACTATCTACAATTCTACAACAATCGTTTCATCTTGCTCAAGGTGGTCCAAGTTACCAATTGGAACGTAACAGCACAGCAAGAGACACGGTACAGCAATAAACAGCAATCGCCAGATTTGACAAAAATAGCGGCTTCATTAATTACCGTCACCTGCGCTACGTCAGCAGCGACAGTTGCGATAGCACAATAACACTGCGTGTGTAAGCAAACTTTATACGGATAATAAAAATAAGAAATTCCGTACATACGCTATATATATATATATAATATATATATATATATATATATATATATATATATATATATATATATATAATATATATATATATACATACGATATATATATATATATATATGCAGGGTCGTTCGTATCAAAATGTACTTCTTTCGAGGTTTGATAGAACTCGGCAAGAAAATAAATTTTACCTATGGAGGGAGGACGCGGACACGTTTTGTTTAGGAGTGAGGATAAAATTTATAAAAGTTGTTAAATTGCCTTTTCTTCTCCTACATAGTTGTGCGAAATCTACGTTTGCGGGAGAACCAGTCAACGCATAAAGGAACCGATTATACCGGCGTGTTCGGAGAACACTTCACTAGCTTGCGCAGCGAAAAGCGAATACCCAGGTTGAGGAAAGTCATAAAAAGTCAATATGTTGTTATGTCTTACGTTTACGCTTTTTCGTGAAAAATCGTAATTTTTTTCCGTTACGATCAAAAATGTATGTCCAAAAGACCAGTCTCACGCAATAGCAAATTTAATGCCCACCACTTTCGCACCAAAGTGATGGTGCTACGCTACGTAGTTGTCAAGTAACTAGGTTTTTTTCAATGGCCATATCAAAAGCAAAGGCATGAATATTTGCATAGGGCGTATGAGAAAGTTAGGTACATATTTTGAGATTTGGTAGAACTCAGCAAGAGAATAATTTTCCCTAGTGGAAGGAGGGAGCGGAAACGTCTTGGCAAATGTTTACGGTTCTGAACGTGAAAACTTGCACGTAAAACATAACAACTATGACTGTCGAAAACGCTTAGTTACATGACAACTACGTAACGCAGGACCATCGCCTTGGTACGAAAATGGTGGGCATTAAATTTGCTATTGTGTGAGAGTGGTCTTTTGAACGTACATTTTTGGTCGCAATGGAAACATTTTAGGATTTTTCATGGAAAAGCGTAAGCGTAAAATATCGACCTTTTATGTCTTTCCTTAATCTGGGTATTCGTTATTCGCTACGCAAGCTAAAATTTTTCTCCGAACACGCCGGTATATTCGGTTCCTTCATGCGTTGACTGGTTTTCCCGCAAACGTAGATTTCGCACAACTATGTAGGAGAAAAAAATAAGAATAACTACTTTTATAAACTTCACTCTTTCTCTTCTAAACAAGACGTTTCCGCGTCCTCCCTCCATAATTTTTTTTTGCTGAGTTCTATTCTACAATTTGATATATATAACTAAATGTGGCAAATTATATATATATATATATATATAGCCTCCAAACACAGAGAATTAAAAAACATATATTTTTTGTATATTACATTAGGTATGTATCGGACACAAATTACGGAAGATTAGCTATGCCACTGGGCCTAGCGGGTGTGAATTGGTACTATATATATATATATATATATATATATAATCTCTTACCTTTCGTCCAAAAATACACAAGTACGAGTATATGTACAAATCAGTAGTGTGTTAGCGACAAAGCGGCAAATTCAAGTTTAATTAACACATAAAAGTTTAAAACATTATAACTACCCTAATACAAATTTGGAATCTATATAATAATATAATTTTTAGACGTCTCACTATAAATCGCCTGTTTTTTCGTTCTTTAGCTGCAAGAGAAGATGTCGCTTTAAAACAACGGCCCGATCCCCATTTCGAAACGCCAATGGCAGCTTGTTCCAGATGGTGGGCCGCATGTGGGCCAGGGAGTGCCGAAAAAGGGTGAGTCTGTAGCCTGGCACTCTGAGTTAGTCCCTGTAGCGCTGCGACTGTACTGAGGTAAGGCGAAGTCAAAAGCGCAATCTGAGGGTAGAAGAAATTCTGAAAAATCCTCTTGTTTTGCACATTATAGACTAGCATCGCTAACTTTAAACGTGTCAGCTGATCAAAGCTGGGAAGCCAGAGCCTGGTGTATTATGGAATCAGACCCGCGAGACGAGGAAGACCTATTATGACTCTAGTCGCGTCAATCTGAACGACCATTAGCCTGTCTGGAGTCCTGAAATGCGTGGCCCCCCACAGAGTAATTCCGTGAATTAGAGTTGGCTTCAAGGCGCCTTGTAGGCCAGAAGAGGCCACCACGGCGTAGCAAACCTTGACACATCAACTTTTTCAGACTAATCCTCAACCAATATTTAACGTCCACGGGTTTGCTTTTGCATTGCTTTGTAAGACGAACCCCATAAATACAATAGTGCAACGGTGGGGATCGAAGCCGCACACCTATGTATCTCCTCTAGCCGTGAAGCGCACGCGAATGCACCACGCCACCAGACTCGACAGACCCTAATCTTACTTGACTGTCCCATTTCATATGCTCGTGTAGCACAATGGAAAGGCATTTTGCCTCTAAAATCAACGGGATAGCGGAGCCGCCTACTCGGAGAAAGATATTACTAGTTTTGAACTTTCGGCTTGATGTCCGTTATAAGGCATGGTAAAGAAAGAAAGAAGAAAGAAGAGTGCCGTCGTCGTCTAGTTACATGCCTTGAACTTTTGAGATTGTCAGTTTCTCAGTCTCATATGCAGTTATGACATGTATTATGTAATAAGAGAAAGTTAAATCCATTGTTGGTTTATCGATCCACTTCTCAATGTACGGTATAATTTATTTGTCCCGTTTACAAAGGATACCGTCAACATGTTGTTTCTTTCAAAATTCCAACTTTCTGTTTTGGCGCAAGCCTTGTGTGAGGTAGGGTTTTCCCAGCTTCAATACCGGCATCCAAAGCATCCCTTTCCAGCGTAGGACTGTATATTATTAGTAATTATGAGCCTCATGCGTCTTGAAAACCACTTGTTATGCGTGAGGTTTCACAGCAAAGTAGCCCAAAATGGACCCTGTAGTGCTCTTTCTGATACTTTCATTGTGAATTTCCCACTCCATGCCTTTGAGCTCGTCTCCTTGTCCAGCGGATGTCTTAGATGCAGAATTGTGTATGGCTGACAAAGCTGAATTGCCCTTTGTAAATCCAAACTGTATGGTCCATGTTTGGAAAGCTTGTATGCTCCATGTTTCGCAGGAATTAAAACCTCTCTTGCACTAGATTTTTCCCTTCCTGTAATAGCAGCGTGACCATCTTAGCTACAAGATAGAAAAACCCTTTAAATAAGAGCCTGGTTATTCTTCTGGCATGCCAATTGAACGCAGTGCATTTTTCGGCTGGATTCCGCGTATCGGCTGCAAACTTACCGCTGCACTGCAACACAATGCCTGGAAACAAGTAAAAAAAGAGCTTTCTTACCTTTAAATGGTTTCCAGTCATTTTGTAGCGGTCGCTTTTTTGGGTTATCTTTTATTTAATCCAAATGAATTGTACCGCGATCCCGCTTTCTATTGTATTCTTCGAACGCTTCTTTCTCTCTGTCTCTATATATATATATATATATATATATATACATATATATACATATATATAGATATATATATATATATATATATATATATATATATATATAAATATATATATATATATACATATATATAGAGAGACAGAGAGAAAGAAGCGTTCGAAGAATACAATAGAAAGCGGCATCGCGGTACAATTCATTTGGATTAAATAGAAGATATATATATATATATATATAAACCAGCATTTTACTACTGTCTCGGTTTCAGATGGTGATTTATCAACTAGGCATTCTGCGCATTGATATTTCATACGTCTAATCTAGTGTTTCCTAAAGATCGTTCGGCCTTTTTTTAATCTGCGTTAAAATATCTTGAAATGCTAGCCAGCTTAAGCCACTAACTAGTCCGCTGCGAATTCAGCTAGGTCATCGCTTATCAAGATTTTTTTGCTAGGCTATTTTGTATGATGCCATACATGTTCGGACAATGCCTGGCAGCTTGTTGGCTGCTTCGTGATCCGAGAAATTTACCAGAAACGTCAATTTCCCAGGAAACCGTTTTTAATTTTGCTCACCTCATAAGTAGTCTTTAGAGCTAATATTAAAGCAAATGCGTTCTCTACGTCCTGTTTTATGTTTTTTAACTCCCAGAACTACATCGCCATGTTCATCATGTCATCATATCTGCTGTGTCACTTTGTCTTAATATTAGTATTACCTGTGCCTCTTTCAATATATGAACCTTATGTTAATTTTCTCTCGAAAAAGATCTTGATAATTATTTCCGCAAGCTACAGTGCACTATTATGGATTCCATTTCTGCCAATTTTATGTTGTGTTCTTTGTTGTCAGGGTAGGCTTGACAATCTGCTTCTTTTGCCTTTATTTTTTGTTCTGAGGGGTCTGCTCGATCGTGTACTACTTGTTGTTATTTTACTGTACTCTTTAAGTATGATGTACGTTTAATTTTAGGAGCAAATATCCTTTTAACTAAGGCCATCCCATTTCGATTGTTAGTTAAATTCCAACATTTTTATGTTACTCCGCCAATATGTTGTATTTGTTCATTTTCATTCAATTATTTTTAAGTTATCCCGGTTTACGTAGATTTCACTTCTTCAAGTCTTTGCGCACAGGTTGTGTGAGATCTTTGTCGATGAACTCCTCACAATGCCACTCTCCCTCGGAGGAGGCTGACTGAGAACGCTTTGAACAGTACTTCACATTGTTTACCATATAAGCTTTTAAGCTGCATTGTGCAGTCACTATTTATGTACTGCCGGGGCTTTCCTAATGGTCGATATATTTCACAAACACATAATAGGTTGCATTAGGCGCCCTTCTAGTAGCTATTAGCGAATTGGAATCACAAATAAATAGCGCTCTTTTTAAGCTTTGTTTTAAAGACGTATGTTTTAGACACGAGTGAAGGGCAATTTTGGAACAAACTGATCTATAGAAACTGCATATTGATAATGTATGTAACGCCATATTTTTTGTTGCGAGAAGGTAGCTCCGTGAGAAGCATAAAGGCTTTTGTGCGCCCGTAGGGAGCCGGCTACAAGCAGTATTAATCGATCAGGTCCGGTTGCGTTGCGCGCACCGCAGGAACTGCTCATACCAGCAAAGCTAGCAAAATGCATAACAAAGCGGTTCTCCTTGCCGTCAAAGTTTAGCGACTGTGCAAATGACACTCTGCTGAATTGCACCCCCTGCAATGGTGTTCTGCCTCTAATTCTACTGTCTTGATCCGTGGCTAGCCGTTACCTTCCCCCCTTTTTTAAGATACCATGCAGCTTAAACCCGAAGTGTAATTATACCAGTGGGAATCTCCCTGTTTTTGCTATAAGTTATCTTTATTTTGGCAAATCTTAAAAATGCTATAAAGCATTATAACGCTCAAACAGACGAAAGGTAACGAGTCGCCTGTCGTTACGTAACTACAAGGCCCGCTTCTCAATCCTTAATGGAATGCGGCATCTTGGAAAACCTCGTGTTTTATTTTCTTAAGCTTAACAATTTTTTGATCCTGTGTAACACGGGTTCGCGTATGATCGGTCCACCTGCATGGAGTTGCTAAAAGAAGCCGAATATTAGGCCATGCATTATACCTTGCAAAAACCAAGGCATTGTCTACGCTTTGACCAGAAAAGTGCTTTTAATGGCATCAGGGATTGACGATCTTAACTGTCAGATTGACTATTCACAGTCAGACCAGAAGTCAGATTTTAATATTGTCGAGAACTGCCTTAACAGGCACCGCTTGTCTCGGGATGCTGCGCTTCGTTCCTGCTATATCTTAACTGCGTTTTACATTTATCGCACAAGTTGCCACGTGAAATAGAACGTCCCAAATATGTAGATGATCTTAATATATATGGCTCTATTGAGTCCCGCTATGCTCGCAATGCACTGCAACATGTGCTATTCGTTAGTATGCAACGGATCATGTAAAACTTTTTTTACTGTACTATTGTGAGACAAGTAAATTGCCATTATCATTAAACGACGAGCTCTGACGTACTTCTCTTGCTCACGACCGTACAAGATCTAAGGGTTCGAATCACATCTGGTCCTAACTTAAGCGCACATGTTATGCACATTGCCGGAATGTGATTGTTTTGTTGACAAAATTAGATACTTTGTTATGTAGGACCCGCATGTATATAATAGACTTTACAAAATACTGGTAGTCAGCAAGCTATTGTACAGCTAAAAATGATCTTAGCTGGTTTCGGGGCGCCGCAAAAACAGTTCCCCAGATTCCGCTGGAACTACTACATAAATGCCCCGAAATACATCTTGCCCTACTTGCCCATTATGTAATGTGTTAAAGCCTTAGGACCTTGTCCCGAGCCTAGGTGCATTGTTCACCATCTTTTGACATTTGGTATTGTAATAATAATAATAGTCAAAGGAGCTGCCGCTTGGTGATCCCAAACGCCGTTGAGATGCAGTATACACAAGGACCCTTTTTGTCTGGCGCACGGTCAATTGAATATATCAAAATAGTCGCCAGTCACCGAGGTTACCTTAAAGGATGGAAGTCTTAGTCCAACAGAGTTCCTAACTTAGTTTCTACTCCTTCCTTATCCCGCCCCTGTTTATTTGTAATTCGCGTGCTTTCGAAAATATCTTCTTATATGGAAAAAAGTCAAATATATATATATATATATATATATATATATATATATATATATATATATATATATAAACACGATGCTATCGCAAACAGGTTTTCAGCAGGGCGATCTCCTAAGCCCTCCACTTTTCTGTCTGTGTATCAAGGATATGGTGGATACACTGCGATCCCCCCTTATTGCCTGGTACCTGGATGACGGCGTTCTAGGCGGAGACCTCCCGACAGTACTAGACGATATTCAAAAAGTCATTGACTTTGGTGTGATTAGTGGCCTGACTCTGAAACCGTGCAAATGTGAAGTCTATGTTATGGATCATAACGAAATTGAACCATTAGATTTAACAGGCCTCTTTAGACTACTCCCTGAGTGTCGCGTTGTTGACAAGGCTGACCTGGAGCTGCTAGGTATGCCCTTGCTGCCGGATGGGATACCAAAAGCACTAGCCGGCCGGAAAGACAACTGAATTTCGCCACAGGCGATATCCCAATTAGGGGCCCACTGCGGTCTGTTTCTCCTTAGATCTTGCTTCTCAGCCACGAGGTTAACACACCTAGTTAAAGGTTGCAACTTATCCTCATCGCCTGAACTTTTACAGCCTTTTAATTATCTTAGCTTAGGCATTTTAGAGGAGATACTAAATCTTCAGCTTACCGCTGTGGCAAGGGATCAGGTAATGCTTCCGGTCTCTCTAGGCGGCTTAGGTATGCCGGACGCGGTCATGATGGCTGGACTCGCGATCGTGTCATCATTGACTCAGGCTTCGGAGAGGGTTAGGGCTTTATTGGATAAGGATGGATGGGAAGCTTATAACGCTGAACTACAAAAGCTGACCGACAGATTGTTGTCTTTGTTTGACTCCCCTCCCGATGAAAGAACTAAACAGAGCAGTTGGACAGACCCTCTGCAAGAAAAGCGATTAACAAGCCTGATCGATAGAGCCCCCACCGTGGCTGACAAAGCCAGGCTTGGACCCGTGAGTAATCAAGGGGCTGGAGCCTGGTTACATGCTCTACCCTGTCCACGACTAGGGACGCTTTGGGATAATGAGACGACGAGCATCAGCACAGGATTGCGGCTTGGTGTCGACCTAGTTGTCCCTCATTGATGTCGTTGTGGTTACCTTGTAGTCGCTTTGGCGCATCATGGCTTATCATGCGCTTTAAGTGCAGGCCGAAGAGCACGCCACTCGGCATTAAATGACACTTTCAGTCGAGCACTGAGATCGACTGGCTTTCCGTGCGTACTAGAACCTCCGGGTCTATCCAGAGATGACGGAAAAACGCCTGACGGTCTTACTCTAACCCCGTTTGAGCGTGGTCGCATGCTTGTTTGAAACGCAACTGTAACCGACCCATTAGCCCCTTCGATGGTCGGTGCAGGTACGGACCAGGCAGGTCATGCGTCTAGGTTAGCATAGACTAACAAATGTAGAAAATACTCTGGCGTTGGTTATCCGCACCAATTTTGTCCGTTGGCTTTTGAAACAATAGGAGGACCAGGCCCGCTTACATTCAAATCAATTCAGCGCGTGGGTAGATGCCTTAACCTCTCCACAGGAGACTCAAGAGCATCGGCATTTTTGCGTCAGAGGCTGTCGCTTGACATCCAACGAGGAAACGCCGCATCTGTTCGGGGCACATTGTTGAACTGGGCTAATCCCGGGTTAGAGAACCCGTAACCACACGTTAACGCGGAGACAATTGTTCACTCCAAAGTGCTAACATAAAAAGTCATTTAATAAAATGTGACAGAACCAATCAATATATATATATATATATATATATATATATATAGAGAGAGAGCGCGCCAGCTAAATTAAACAAACAGTGGCCTCTAGTAATATCGGCGTATTTTTGGTATTAGGAGAGCTAGAATGATGAGTTTGAAGTCGCTGTAGTTTGCCGTTGTATTTAGCAACTCTTCACTCGTGTATTTGTTTAATATCCGGCCGAAACTGCTCGTAGGCCCGTTGCACCGTGTCCCAAAATAATTTCTCAAATGCTGACAGAATGGTAGTACGGAGTGATGAAGTGTTAGTGTACGGAGACTTGTTAGAGTACGCTATCGGCACGCGGTCTATCTACGGCTTCACAACAGTCATCAGAACTGGTTGGTAGACCTTCGCTGTGACCATTTTGCCCTTTTAAAAGTGTGGGGGCAAAACGTTCTCCTCACATGACACCACACTTATTGCATGCATTCCGACAGGAAACATAGTTGCTCAAATTTTGCGTCAACTCAAACAAAAATCAGCTGAGAAAAAACGAAGACGCCCGGTCTCCTCATGTTCACGCGAAGCAACCTACAGCGAGCCACTCTGGAAGCTTTGATCTCGTCAGAGAGCGCTCGTCGAATTTTTCATGCAAACAAAACATAGTGCAAGTCTTCCTTTGCAACCGGACGCATTGTGCAAGCACTCACGCCAAGTAGATTCGCGTGTTTCCTCAGCGAAGCTCCGGGATTATTAGAAGTAAGTTTGTTGGCACGTTTCACGATCTCGGAGTCGGCTTCGGCCAATCGTGAATTTTTCTGCGTGCACTTCCAGAAGCTTACTCTGACGTTTAGGCGTCGTTGTATCTCTTGGCAATTGTATACATAGTATTTGTTAGAAAGTTGATGAAGGAAGTGATCTCATTCACGCTCTTGCCGATCCGCAGCAATTTTGCCGCTGTTACTATTTGCTTGAAGTCTTGGCTTAGAGCATGCGCTTCCGCCATTGTGATTGCGTCAGATGTGATTCACAGATTCTGGCGAAAATAATAATATCAATTATCAGTAGGGCGAGCTCCATTTTGTCGTCTGCTGGTGGCGCGTAAGTAAATCTTAATTTAACCATAGAACCGAGCATGCCAGTGTGTTCAGCGGTTTGAATTACCCGACGCAAGCTAGCGGAAAGCGAACAGCGGGATTAAGGAACGCCATAGTAAGTCGATATGGGTTTATGTCTTACGTTAGAGCTTCCACGGTCAGAGCCGTAAAATGTTGCCATTATGACCAAAAATGTACGCCCAAATGACTATATTCAGGTAATAGCAAATTCAATACCGATAATTTTTGTACCAAAGTGATAATGCAACGTATTTGCCAAGTAATTTTACCTTTTGACCGCTATAGTTGTCATGTTTTACATTGAAGCTTTCACTTCAATGTAAGTGAATTGGAACCGTAAAATTTTGCCAAGTTGCTTCCGCTTTCCTTTTCCATTGGGAAAGCATATTTTCTTGCCGACTTCTACCAAACCTGAAAATATGTTGCCACCGAGTGGCCACAACTGCCTATAAGTGGTCCACTGGACGGCTTCCGGTAGGTAAAATCAAGATATTTGATTCCTGTCACGGTGTCGGTTAAGCTCATAGTTCAAGATACAGTGATAAAATAGAAAAGTAATAAAAAATATTATGTTTTAGATTCGTGGCGCGTGCTCCTACATATGATAGTGCGGTATTTGCACGACTGCATTATGGGACTTAATGGCCCATAATTAAATTCAGTCAAGAACATCATTCCTCTAATAAGACAATTCGAATTGCTTTGTCATGCAACGTGCATTTTTTAATCTAGATTAGTTACAAGGTCCATCCGCACCTCAATTTGATAGTAGTTCATGCTTGTTAGTATATATGCTGACTTAATGCTATCGCTATATATTTAGGTAATCGTATATAAAGTCGCAATATTTTGCGGCTAGGTTTTAAATTACAATTTTAACATTTTAAGCAAGCGGGTTTCGTATTTTCACTTTGAGTCGGGATATCATATTACTAATGTATTATTTGTTTCCTGACCGTAGGAGTGTTTTAAAATACATATTACCTGGCAAATCCAGTTTCTCTGATTTGCTATGCACGATAATCTGTATGGTCGATCAAGGATCTCCAGAAACGGGTTTTCATGCACAGTTTTGATCGTAGAAGAAGACATAGAGCTAATTTAGGTAACCCATGCCATAAAATAAAGTCCAAATGTTTTGCTGATCAGTCTTGCAAATGGGTTGAAGGCAAATTAAAATATCCGTTTTGTATTTTTGACGTTTATAACCATTTATTTACATAGTTCACAATTCGTATATATATATATATATATATATATATATACACATATATATATATATATATATATATATATATATATATATATATAATGTATTTTGACACGCTTCAGTTTAGCTTTGCTCATTGAGCTCACAGTACAAAAATTTCTATATTTATGTCTCAATATGATAATAGTTATATAAACACAATAAAGTCTCCTGTTTTAAAATCATCGTTTGTTGGTTTTAGCCGGTACCCTAACTTTGTGTTTGGCGTTGCTTTACAGAAACGTTTGAGGCGTTCCACACATTGTAGGACGTATCCGCACTGTTGTATACTGTAACTATTCAGCTTTGATTTGCCTCGAAGCGGTTCTCGCATTGCCAGCAGCATCTAACGTTTGAGCAACACTGCCTCTTCTCCTTTGTAAAAATACCTACGTCCGAAGTCAGGCTAGCCGGTTCTGCCTGTTCCCCACCACCCCACCACCTCCCACCACACTTGCTTCCGCTTTGCTATATTTGCGTGTATAGCACTAATGCTAGCAATGGTATTTTTTTATTATTAGCATTAATAACCCTAATGTCGTCGGTGCTTTTCTCCGTTGTTAGTATACATTCCTGTGCTGTTGCTAGATCTTGTCTCGTACGATTACCTCACTGGTTATTGTTGTTGATGCCCCTTCTGCTCGCTTTCTGCTGCTCGTGCTGAAGCTTAGTGGAAAAATGTTTGATTCCTTCTGTTCCGGCTACCGCATAAAACGATTAACAACGGGTTTGTGGGTGGCTGCCGCACACCGCGAAATGTGTGGCTCGCCGCAGCAGATGCTTCTTTGGTTGCTTGTCCGTATGGATGTACGCACGCACGCACGCATGGTTGGTTAGTGGTGGCTTCTGATACACATGTTTGCCGCACTTCAACGTATGTATGATCTGCGTTGCGCCCACCTGTTACATTCTGTTGTTCGTTACGACGGGCAGCTGCTGCTGCTGCTCAGGACAGTGTCGACAACACGAACGGACAGGACGCAGGAAAGTCACGTCGGGCGAGAAACAAGCCAAAGCCGGTGGGCCACCAGCAGAAGCGCGATATGGGCGAGGCCGCATCACGGCGAAGAAAGCCAAGAGCAAGAGAACAAGAAGAAGCACCAACAACAATTCCAATA
This sequence comes from Dermanyssus gallinae, assembly GCA_003439945.1. Lineage (NCBI taxonomy): Eukaryota > Metazoa > Arthropoda > Arachnida > Mesostigmata > Dermanyssidae > Dermanyssus > Dermanyssus gallinae. Next base: position 1,009,432 of record QVRM01006074.1, read on the forward strand.
GCGGCCACAGCAGCAGCAGCAGAAGCCGCAGCAACAACGCGCAGTGTGTCGAAACGACGAGCCCGACCCCGAGGGGGGGCAAAGGGGGGGGGGGGCTAGCAGAAGCAAGTACTAATTAATTAATTAATCACGCCGCTACGATTATGGAGGCCGTAGCAGCCAGCCGGCAAGCGATGCTTAAGCGCCATCGTCATCAGTGTCATCATGTTTTCGGCGGCCGGCACCTCCCTCAGTCTGCAGCAACTGTTTCAATGAGCGGCAGTCCGCTGAACCACCACCATCACTATTGTCCGTCCGTGCTCATGTGCAACGATGTCGTGATTCGTCGCGGTTGGCTTTGAGACCGACTAGCAATCAAAACAGTGCTCTGTTGTAAAAATCGTAATCTATTGACAGCAAAAACGAAAACGTTTGTTGCGTTACAAGTCTGGCGCAGTGACACAACTCCTTGAGCGGCACTCGAGATCGCATAAAGTACGCTACCTGTTTATTTACATGAATATATATATATATATATTAATTTCATACAGACAAGACAGGTATATTTACAGAAAATATATATATATACATGTTTGCTCCCGGTACGATTGTTCGACTGGTACAGAGTAGATACAGTACGATTCTCCCGCGGGTACAGAATTAAGCTAGAAACACAAGTATACTTGTATCTGGTGTCTCGCACTCCGTTTGTTGTAATTCGGGTCACCAAACATAAAAAGAGCAAAAATCGGGAGACAACGAAAAAAGGAAACGGTCCAACTGACGTATTGAATGCTTGGCTAACTTCCCTACACCAGTTCGGTTTATTGGCGCTACAAAGACTCTGCAACTCCGTAGGCGAAGCGGGCGAATGGCCCAATTGCCTTGCCGGCATATTCGCTATGCGCTTCTAGTATTGTTAGTGCGCCTGCAGGGATTAAAGTCTTCTCGTAATGAACAGTTTCGACGGCGGCGGCACCTGCAAGTTTGCAGCAAATTTGGCAGGAGAGGTTTACGATTTCTCTCGTTATCTACGGGCCATCTATCGGCCAGGGAAACGGGTCTACACATCTTATTCTCTATCTCTCTCTCGCCCCCCCCCCTCTTTTGCACTTTTTCTTTCTCCCTCTGCGAGAATTACAGTCTTTAATCGTGCCTCACCTCTAAGCTCTAAGGGGGGTCAAGGAAATGTAGACACACACACACACGCTGGCACGCATGAACGCGTACAACGAAAGCTGATGGCACCCACTTGCCGGTTAGTCCCAAGTAAACGAAGCCCATCATCGAACGGACACAGATAGAGGACGGCGAGGCAAGGTTGGAAGTGATGGGTTCCTCCCCTTAACGAGGCACGAATCTGGGTAGCCCGCTCGTTAGAGAGCCCAGTCGCGTGCGTCTAGGTAGGTGTCTGTCTAGCTGGTACAACTAGTCGGGGTTCATAAGGGAAAGGAATAAGAGCAAACGAGAAGATAGAGTGATCGCCGGGGACGACGACTGGCGCGCGGTGGTGCGAAGGTGATCGCTTTGCACTGCTCCACCGAGATGGCTTTGTTGTAAGGCGGCGAGCTAGCTGATAGCTCGGCTGATGAAAATGCGCCCACGATCGATACTCACCGTTAGCTCGTATGCGCAAACCAAGAGTCAACATTTGGCAATGATCAACCTGATAATGTGACACCATCGGAAGACACCGATCGACTATGCTACGCCGATGCAAAACAAATTCGAATTGCAGCATTTTTCTGCGTTCGTGAATATAGCGTTAATGGCAGTCGGTGCCAAACAACAACAACAACAACAAAAAATCAAAGAAAATCTAGGCGCCGCAATAAACTTAACTTATACAGAAAACATCTAAATACTCAGTCTAATTTAATATTTGGTGACGGTCGGATCGGTTCAAATCGGTAGTGTTTTGATGTTTTCTCATTTGTTTTTGACATGATTTTTCACCGTTTTGAGCTAACCACTTGAGAGGCGAGAGAAATGTCCTAAATACATAAGCGGGGGCGTGCCTGACATTGAGCGTGTCGTCGTAGCCGTCTGAAGGAGAGGCCATCCTCCTCCTCCTCCCCCGCACAGCGTTGGGCCGGATAATCAATAACCAGCGCGCCAGTGGCAGAGCGGCTGCTGCCCCGTATAAAGTTCAAGGGGAAGCAACAGCAGCAGCGCTGGCACGAGCTACAAACGACGCCTTTATGAGTGTCGCAGGCGCTAGCCGGTCAAAGCGGGTGAGTTTTTTCCCGACGCCACTGCCGCAACGACTACTATTTGCCTGTCGCTTTAGGAGCTACGATGGTATACAGCGAACGGTAGAGAGAGGGGGGGGGGGGGAAAGACGGGCACAGAGAGAAAGTGAAGAGTGCTAGTGCACGTTCAGATCTGTTGGTTGGTTCTCTGTGGAGCAAGCCACAGGCGTCTTCTCCGTCCAAAGCAAAAGCCGGGTGAAAGGAAAAGTGAAGTTCAATAAAACGACTGTTCACAAAACTGCAGTCGAGATATTTTTCTGTCAGTAAATGGTGACATCTTAAATTTCATTACTAAGCTAACTGGTATTGTTGTGATTATTGCCACTTTTGCTGTAATTGGTCGCTGTTGTTGTCTGCTGTTTTTTCACATATACTAGTTAACACGCTCACGGGTATCCGCGCAGCTATCTAATGCAAGCGTTGATGCATTTCAAGATGCACATTAAAAATGCAGCTTTATCGGACTGTCACTTGCTCTCAAAACATTGTACACATCAATGCAGTTGCGGTGTGGCCTACTCAGCGATCAATGATTTCGCCTACATTGTTGTCTAACGTTGTTTCTTGAAGCGATATTGTTGTTATTGCAGTTGTTGTTGCTGTCATTCGGCTCTCGTGGAACGTTGGTCCTTTGAACTTGTACCCGCGCTTAGGATCCTGCTCGCTGTTGCCCCACATGAAACCCATCATCCTCTTCCTCTCCGAGAGAGAGAGAGATAGATAGAGAGAGAGCGCCGAGAGCTGAGCAACCACGGCTGACTGACAAAGTTGGGAAAATGCCAAAGAACAGACAGGAACGGCCATAGTGTAGGGTGGGTGTGCTGCCCGGACCGATGTGCCAACGATTCGCCATCCCGTCGTTGTAGCTCACACGGATCCGGCTTCTTTCGCTCGACGCGCTGCGCCGTTGGAGGAGGGACGCCGTTTGTCGAGGCGCTGGGCGTGGGACCCCGGGGTGGTGCGTTGCGACGGCGGCGACGACGGCTGTCTTGCCGGGAGCAAGCGTTCTCCCGGGTGGGGTGGATAACTGGCGTTGCTCGGCTGCCACTACAAGGAACGCGTGGGGGGGGGGGGACGGGGCAGGGGCTAAGCTCCCCCCTGCCTGCCTCCCTCCGTCCCTCCCCTGAGGGAGCCCAGGGAGCGAAAAAGTGGGGCTGCTGCTTGGGCTTAGGCGCCGCGCAAGTGTGGGTCGAAAACCGAGTGTCTGCCCGGAAAAGGAGAGACACGGTGCTCGTGTGTATGGCGGTGGCACAGTTGGTGGGAGTATTGTGTAGTCGCGCGGTAGCCATTCTACCGCTACTGCCGCTGCTATTGCTAGTTTGAGTCCCCTCGTGTTGCTGTTTCCAAGTAAGTGGTTGCTGGGACAGAGAATTCGGCACATTCATGGACGGCCACTAGCTGGCTAGATATTGCACTACAGGACGAATAGGCATCGTGTGTTGACCTGGAAAGCACCAATTGAAACTTGAGCCAGTACATAGGATGAGCCGGCAGATCGACTGGCAAAAAATAGATATAACAATTTTACAACGGAGCAGCTGATGTCAACCGCAGTCGCGCTCGAATAGCTGCTAGAAATACATACACAAGCGTAAGACTCGCACACATCGTTTGCCCGACTCGCATCGCTTTTTTCCTGTTCGGTTCTTATGTTGCCTGGATTTGTACGACTATCACTGATATCGTTTGTTTACCCGGTGACTCTATACAGCCGCGCAGATGATGATGATGATGATGATTATGATGATGTATGTACGTATGCCTCAACCTAGGAAAAGCAATGCTGAGTCGACAAATCCCTTTAGCCACATTCAGTATGTGGCCGATCGGAAGATGCGTGCTCAATCCTAGCAGATAGCTGCGTTTAGCCTGGGAGCTCCAACGGCCTATTCTAGTTGGTGATAGAGAAACGTAACGGTAGTAAACGTTGACCGGCTAATTGCCTATTGGACTGTGTTATACGTTTCTGATCGCCAATATCCAATTGGTATAACTGATGTTTCCCGTGACAGAATGCCTTATGTACAACCTTACTTTGTTCCCCTTGCGCCGGCTTAAGGTTAAGTCATACAGTCAACTACAGTCTGAACCTAGAATGCAGCTGTTCGGACGGCAGAACGCCTTCTTCAAGGCGGCAATGATAGCGGTGGTTGTGGGCTAGTGATCACAATTGCACTGCGAGCATCGGGTGCTTGTTTGCTCAGCTCTCTATCGGCTCACAACACACTTGCGCTGCCATTTATAACAAGTGGATCCTAATACAACTAACCGGTAGTTTTGTCATAACTCACTCTGAAAGCAGCAGAATCTGTACACTACCTGCGCCCTTGAAGGTTGTCTGCGGTGACGCGAGATCGACGTTTTCCTGGTAGGGCAAGCAAGGCCGTAATCCGCTCTACGGTGCTCAGCTTTTCCTTCATCAGCTACTACTTTGTCAAGTGTCTACAATCGTTGAGTGATGCCGGTTGAACGGCAGTTGCAGGCAGCAACACCGGGAACACCGGGCGGTTTTCTGGGTGGTGCGTTCGTTTCTCGTGCTGCTGACTGCCAGCCTGTACTACACCTTTCTTGGTGAGATGTTATTAAACAGCGATGATGACGGCTCATCGATTTCTAGCGTTCCTTCGTCCATCCGGTTGGTGCGTTAAGTCAAACCGCATATTCTTCCCGATCGTATTTGTTTCTTCTTGTACTTCTGCAGCGTCCGCGTTGCTCGGTGATTTGATACTGGTGCTTCGACACGCGTAAAAACAATTTGGCACCATCTCGAACTAGCATTGGTGCATGCGCATGCTGCCAGTCGCAATTACATGTAAACCATCGAGTTACTCGAAACAACGGAGACGGGCAGCGACGGGCATCGACCGTTTTCATTGCGGGCAAAAAAGAAGTGGGTATAACGACGAGCTGAGACATCAACGTGGAACAACCCCAACCTCATTTGCCGTATCGCCAAAACTTGCTCCTAATCAATACAGAAAGGCGGGCTGCTCAAAGCGGTAGCCGGTACTGGCGACCACAGACGGCAGAGGCATGATCGAGTCTGTCGGCGTAAGTTGGCTCGTCTGAGTCAACTGGGTGGTTGCAGACACTCCGAGAGTGCTGTTTAAGGTGGCCATCGTCGCCGCGGTGTCGTCGTCCTCGAAGTCGATGGCCGATTCCCGCTGCTAGGGAAGTGGTTCGCATGGGTCCCCGCCTGGTATTGAGAAATGTCGGTACGAAATGTATTCCGGCGGAACGTCCTCCTCGTGTATAGGTCGGCGTTTCTTCCGACGCGATCGCTTGAGTCGCACGGCCGTGACGATGACCGACGTGAACACCATTAAGCCGAGTCCCAATCCGACGCCAAGCGCCAGCCCGAGCTCAGGTAGGCTCATCAGGCGCTTGTGAACGCGTGCGGCAGTTGTGACTCGCAGGCACTTTCGTGCGTTGCTTTCCAGGTCGCTATCATGTGGCACGTCGGCGTACGCAGTCGGCTTACCCAGCGGCCGCAGGTATCGGCCGGTGGCCGTCACACAGAGCAGGTACTCGCGTTCAGGCGTGAGATCCGCCAAAACGAAGGTGCGCTTATCGGAGCTAAGTCCTAGTGAATCGTTCGTCTCGTTCTGACTGCAGCTGTCGGGTGGGCTGCATTCGGATGTGTGCTGAAAGGACAATAGGAACTGGTCTACAAGCGTGGAGTTTTCCACCTGCCATTTGAGCTTTACGCTACTATGGTCAACGTCGGTGACTGCCAGCGTCGTGAGTACTGGTGCCGGGCAGAAGTCGATTGGATGAAGCATGTTGAGGTCTTGGCCGGAAAGTCGCTCCGGGTACGTGCAAAATGGATGAGATGCAGGCTGCGCACGGTTAGCGGAATCGGTCATCTGCAGCTGCGGGTGTTCCTTCAACCACTCCCAAAAGCCCAGCATGCGACAATCACATTTTAGAGGATTCCCTGTAAATCAGACACAGCGCAAGACGACGAATAGATACAAATGTTTTGAGTTAGGGTCGGGCAGGCTAAAGTTGTTGTTGTTGTCATAGGGACATTCTCGTAGTGCCGTTGAGAGCTCGCAACCCTCTGCCAGCCTCTCTTGCGCTGGCTTGGACCAAGCCATCGAGATGACGAGGTTATGCTAGATCCTTCATCCCCAACAATGCTATGCCAAGCGCCTGAACCCTATCGACGTCCCTGGTTGTGGCCTGTAGGCTGGTGAATGTCGGTCAACCCCCCCCCCCCCCCACAAACGCAGGCTCTTTGAGCAAGTCAACGGCGGCCTCATCGTAGACGCTTTTCTCATCTCCTCCCATCTCATCTCTCGAGTTGACGGCTCGTGCTGGCTTGCCAAGGCGGCGTCAACTGGCGCGACCCTGCGGCAACAATCCCAAGTGCGCTTCCAGCCGTTGGCTCAGTTCGGTTTTGCTCTGACTCGTCTGGGCGGGACGCCCGTCGAGCAGACTGGGGCCCTGCCTGCTTTCACAAGAAACCTTGGCCTACCAAGCTGAAACGACTGACGATGCCGGGACAGTTCCCGCAATCTTCGTCGTCGTTGTCGTCGTCGTCTCCGTTGTTAAGAGTAATAACGTGGCCAGCAGTAAGCTAGTGTCACTTCAACAATAGAAACGAAAAGGAAAAAGGAAGAATCAGGGGACGAGAAGGCCAAAAAGGCCGATCGAAAGACCGCCAAAGGGAACCTTCCTACTCCGAAAGATAAGCAGTTGCCGCGATGCCGAAACAGCCAGGATTTCATACAGCGGCAACAGCATCAGCAGCTGAGTAGGCAGCTGGCCATGGCCGACGACGCAAGAGGCTGGCAGTGGCATTGTGTATCCAATCGCCAGCCAAAGAGATTGGCCGACCTCGCCATCTTACCCGACACAGAGTAGAAAAAACGAGCCACACCTCCTTCAATAGCCAATTCCCATTGCTGCCACTACCACCCCGTTACTACGATGAAAACGACAACAACTATAACAAAGGCGGCGGCGGCTTCCCTCACCACCCCCCGCCGTCTTGTTCTACGACTGCTTCGCAATAGCCGCTCTTTTCGTCGGAGCACGGCGGATACTCTAGGACGATACACAGCCTCTAGCGTATATCTATCTATATATATCTGCTCACATCTAGAACGAGTCAGTCGTACTAACCTGTGACGAGCAACTTGACGAGGCGTCTCTCAATGATCTGGAACATGGTGTGGGTCAAATACATGAGGTTGTTGTTGCGCAGGCTGAGCTCCTCTAGCGCACTCAAATTATTGAGAGCGTCTAGGGCTGTCCAACGTATATTGTTGTCGTTGAAATCGAGTCGCTTCAGGCTCGTGAGGCTGTCGAACACAATCTCCTGTATCTTGACGAGCTTGTTGCTTGAGAGATCGAGCACTTCGAGTGAACTAAGATCGGCAGGAAACGACTGCAGGTCAGCCAGTCGATTGTTCGAAAGGTTTAGCAGTTTTAACGCAAAAAGGCCCTGCAGCCTTTCAGTGGGCAGAACCTCGATGTAGTTCTGACTGAGGTCGAGTGAGGTTAGGCTACGCAGTGGCCTAAACGCTCCCGGAGATATCTTCGAGATGCGGTTGCTTGCCATGGAGAGTATGCGCAATGCTGGAAAACTGTGCATATCGTTGGTGGCAACAATCGAAATGTTTCCGTACGAGAGATCTAGTTCTTCGAGGGAAGGCAGCATGCCTCCGCTGGCAAGGTCCTCTCGGACACGTGTCAGTGGATTGTGCTTGAGATTGAGAACACTCAAGCTGATCAGCGGTGCAGCTCCGTCAACAACGGCGTTTGGTATGTAGGAAAAGTCATTGCCGGCCAGATTGAGTTGTTCCAGAGCGCTGCTGTTTCTGAACAGATGATACGGCAGAGTCCGCAGCCGATTGTACGCCAGATCCAGCTCGGCGAGTTTTGCTGCTTCATCGAACACATCGTTATTAATTGCGCCGATTAAGTTGTGCGCAAAATCCAGCCGGCGGAGATTGCGTAAGCCACCTAAGCAGCCACTACGCAATATGGTAATATTGTTAAAGCTTAGTGTAAGTGTTTCCACCTGTGCATTGAGGGCATCCACGGGCACCGATGTCAGCGAGTTTCCTTGCAGTGAAAGCCGTCGCAATGGCAGCCCTTTGAACAGGCTTTGACGTAGCGCCGTCACGTTGTTATAGCCAACTTGTAGCGTATGCAGTGATTCCAGACGATCGAAGAGACCAACACGATTGAGATTGACATGTGAACCCGTCAGGTCCAGCTCTTCAAGATGAATCAACTTGTCAAACACTCCGTCGAGCACCTTCTGAGGGGAGAGCTTTGCGAGTCCCAATTGACGCAGCTGGCTAAGATGACCTGGGAGGCGAAGCACCTTAATAGGGTTACCGCACAGGTCAAGCTGCTCTAAGCCTAAAAGACCGTCAAATGATCCCATTTCGATTGACTGTATGCCAGCGTAGGACATATTGAGCGATAGGAGCCCGGGCATAGATCCAAATGTATCCGCTGAGATCACGGTAAGCATGTTCCATGAGAGGGTCAACACTCGAAGTTGGCTGAGCTGCGAGAACGCGCCTTTCGCGATGCTCGTTATATTGTTTCTGTTTAGGAGGAGCTCTTCGAGAGACTTAAGTCCGCGAAAGGTTGCTGCACGCACCAACCGTAACTGGTTATCACTCAAATCGAGAAACATACATTCGACTAACGTTTCAAAGGAACCGTCTTCAATTTCAGTGATGCTGTTCCCATCCAGGTAGACTCGATTGGTCGACGTCAGATCACGAAACATATCGGCTCTCAATCGGCGCAGCTTATTCGACCTGATCTCAAGCATTTCCAGCTTACTCTGCCGACCCAGCGGGTTGCTAAGACTGCTCAGATCGGTCAGTTGATTGAGACTGAGAAACAACGAACGCAGATTCGAGCCAACTCGTATGAGTATATCATGTATTTCCAAAAGCTTATTTCCCTGCAAATTAAGGTGCTGTAGGGCGGCAAGTCCAGCCAGAGCCTCGGGCTCAATCGATTCAATTCGGTTGTTTTGCAAGTGCAACTCTTCTAAGTTGGCTAGAGGAAAGAAAACGCCGCGGCGTATACGCTTTATAAAGTTGTGCTGCAGCCGCAGATCGCGAAGCTCGTCAAGCTCACGAAAGGTTCCGACTTCAAGATCGGTGATCAGGTTGTTGTCCAGCGAGAGCGAGCGCAGTTCCGAGTTGGCGCGAAATAGCAGCGGGTGAACCTTGCGTAGCCGGTTGAATGAGACTTGAAGCTGACTGAGTCGTTCGAGTCCTTGAAAAGCCGCCAGTTCAATGTGTTCGATCGCATTATTCGGAATGAACAGAATAGACACGTTCTGACAGTTCGTAAACGTGTCATTATGCACTCGCAGGATGTTGTTGTTCGACAGTAGTATCTCGCGCAGCTGCGTCAGATTTTGAAAGGGCCCTTCATTAACGCCATGTAGATGGTTGAAGCCGAGCTCGATGGTGCGAAGACCGGCGAGTGGCCGCAGAACCGCGGGTCGAAGCGCGCGAATAAAGTTTTGCCCAAGGTCTAGCGACTCGACTTCGCGTGTGTGCTCGAACGTGCCGTCTTCCACCTCGCTAATCTGGTTTTGATAGAGCGAAAGCGCACGGAGGCGTGGCATCGATGAGAATGTGCGATTGGTCAGGGCAATCATTTTGTTCTGGCTCAGGTCGACGGTTTGCAAGTTTATGAAGCGAGTCAGTCCGTCGTCTATAATGTCGGCGATAGCGTTGCCGACCAGCTTAAGGACGCGTAATCCTTGCAGACGGCGCAACGCCATAAACGGAAACAGAGGCAGTCGATTATTGCTAAGGTTAAGGTCTTCGAGGGACGACTCTAGGCCTCCGAAGGCAAACTCTGCCAGTGATGCAATATGATTATTCTGCAGCATGAGCGACTTCAGTTGCAGTCCGTAGAACAAGTAGCTCTCGACATCGACAATGGCATTCGAATCGATCTCGAGGCTCCTCAAAGCCTTCATGTTTTTGATGGCACCACGCGGTAGCTCTTTGAGCTCGCAATTGCTAATGGTCAATGCAGAGAGTGAGCTCTCAAGTCCTAGAAACGCCGCATCATGGAGCCCATGTAGGCGACTACTCGAGATGTGCAGAGTCGAAATCCGTTTGCCAACAAACAGGCCGTTAGGAAACACATCCCCAGCGACGTCGAGTTTAACCAACGTCAATTGTTTAAGCGGACCGCTAATTTTGGCAAGCGCGTTCCGCAGACGATCTTCGCTGATGTCGGCGCATTCGACGAACATGGCGTCTTCAAAGTCGTAGCATAGACATGGTGATATATCCACGTCCGGTGAAACGCAGCTTGAAGTCAACCGGCTGACGTTCTGGGCGGTTGCGAGAGCCAAAACGGCGATCAGCGCCGCCAACCAGGTTGACGCCATTCTAATACTTCAGTCAGACGTTCCGTTTAGCGCCCGAGTGAGGGCGGCCAATCGCCTGTCATAGCGAGTCACAACAGCTGTGCCTAAAAGCCGAAAGAAAAACAATATATATAAGATACACTGTATTCGCATAAATATTTTGCTTTTCAATACGATAAACATATGGTGCGTCTTAATAACGAAACTAATTGCCTTTGTTGTCGTGTTAAATGTTATACCCTGCCTTGATTCAACAATGATGCAAACGTATAAATATGCTATATTTTCCAATTATTGGCGCATACACGCAATATGTATTACTGGCTATTATTCGACATTTGCTGGCATAATCTAGTTATTTCAAGCAGTTCGCAATCCTGTTTAAGTAATGGTACCAGGTGACTGTGAAAAAGCGATTACGAACTTTGAGTCATTTCGTAATACTAAGCAGCTTAGTGTATGTATGGGCAGCAAACGCAACGTTTCAAGGGTGTGAAGGTATGCAAGTCGTGTCAGCTCACTGCATATCTAAATGAAACACTGCAGTAAGCTTCAGTACTCTAATACTATTATGCGGAGTGTATAGCTACACCCCTCTCTCGCCTTGCTCTCGACGCTCTGTGGGTGCATTGTCAAAGCTGCGGCGGTAATGCAGGCGCTGGATAAAGTTAAACATTGTCGCAAATGTTCCTGATGAAAATAGGCATCCCTTGTTCCGCTAGACAATTCCATGTGCAAATAGGCATTGATATCTGCAGAGAAGAAACGCAGCGAGATGTAGGTACATTATGCATGTAAGCTCGAAGGAAGTTTGCAGTTCATGGACTCTAGAATCGAGGCTAATGACATACTGAACTGAGATGCTGGCCGGCATATGCGTATCAACAGAACAATTCAGATAACTTTTAGGACTTGAATTCAACTCCTTTTGCATATTGAGCGCCTGGCTGCACGTTTAAGGTTATCCACTATCATAGGCTAGCTTGAAGTAGGTTGCACATCGGAGGCAACGCAATAGCATACCGAATGCGCATAACAACGTCAATATCACGCTAAAGATGACCATGCGCTAAGCATAGCACAAATACGGGAGAAACGTAAACATCTTGTCAATAAGGACAAAGTAGAATCTCCGTGCAGGTAGCAAAGGATCCAAGGATCAATGAGGGGTACGAGGGAATCGCACTATATTTGAGCTCGCAACGTTGCCACAAGCTAGAAAGAACAGCTAGGCAAGAGAACAGAAACATCCATTTCTAAGTGGGTCATTCTCCGGAGGAATGTTATGGCACAATTCCAGGCCCGACTATTACAACACAGAGCAAAAATTGCCGACCATCGAGCGCAGGATATGCGCATAGTCATGGCTGCGGCGCGGTAGGGGTGCTCATAAGACAAGTCCGTGACGAGCAACATATACCGGCATACAGCCACTGCCAGGCGAGCGGTGACAGCGGACCACCCGGATGGCAGTGAGCGAACTCTGGTCAGGGAAAGCAGGGGCCACCGGTTATGTTTGTCTGGTGGAGGAGGCAGCAGCAGCAGCAGACGATGAGACATGTTAGCGCGCCTCCCAGGCGGGCCGCGGGACTAGAGCGGGACTGCGAGAGACACGACAAGCGAGCGCAGCAGCAGAACGAGCCCGTGTGTGGCCATCCCAACGGCACACCCTACGGCTACGCATACATGAATGTAATGAGCGTTGTTGCACGTGCGAAATATCCCCCTGTGTGGCGTCGAGGTAAGGCTGATGAGCGTCCACTGGGGCGAACCAGTCGGCACGGCAGGCAGTGCCAGTAAACAGCAAGGCGACCTCTGTGCTGGTCAAAGGAGCCAGGAACATGGAACGCAACCTGCCGCGAGGCAAGCATGCCATGACAAGGCGTTTCTCTGACAGATGACCGGTCAGAGGCGAAGCTGAAATGGGAATCGGGCATCAGTAGATGCACTCCGCAGGCATCATTTACGGATGGCGACGATCAGCATACAGCACCGGCGGATTGGTTTTGCCCAGCCAGGTCAGACTGCTGCTCGTCCGAGGTGACGTGTATACGAATACAGAAGCAAACATCAACTTCCTGGATGGATAATGACATGACACACATCTCACGCCATTGGACAATAAGGCTCGTCTATTTTCGCGGATCGTGTCTATCACGGACATCATTCCGTTCAACCTAGCTATATCTAGCGGACGACTCAACCGTACCGGCGAACGAGCGCGACCGAATGGACGTTACGGGCGTAGATAACCTTTAAATAAAAACATCATGTGTGTGGGTGGGTGTGCAGCGGCAGTGAGTACTGCAACCGCTGCCACTATCACCACTGGAACGAGCTGCTAAGCAGATAGAGCCGAGAGATTTACTTTAAGGCACCTCTTGCCCGGCCTCCACCGTCGTTACCTGGAAGGCAGAGGAGCAGCCGTCACCTACTAAGGAACCACGTGTGCCAGAGGGCGCCGTAAAGCGGTCATGACGAGCTCATTCCGTGAACGAGAAATGAATTTCCTGTGATAAGATAATAGCACCCGGGTCGGGCGCAGCACCCATGAACAGGGTGACGTGGACGTCCTGGACATCCGGACGTCTCCACGGCACGCCCGCTAGGGTAGGGCACCGCCGGTGTGCCCGGCGATATCATAAAGCTGATAGCAGCAGCCTTGTCAATGTCAGCTAAGCATCGGCCTGCACGCTGTGCTGGAGCGCTCAAAACACTGATACGAGGATGGACACAAAGAATTAATGGATCTTGAAGTGAGCAGCCAGCTTGCTGATAATAGTCGACCAACCAGGCGGCTGGCCAACTTTCCCGCTTCTTCTGCAGCTCCTTCTGCTTCGTCGGCCAACTTCCCGGTGACGCGAATGAGCAAAATAGACACCTAGTGATGCTGATGTGGGTATGGAGCACCATAGTCACATATCCCACGCATACTTCCAGAGTAGCATAAGAGGGAACCCAATGGTTTTCGCAACCTTCAAGACCGCTGACTAATCTGCACAAGCGCCTTTTTAAGCCGCTGAGTGTCTAAATTTCGCTGCTGTCCCGAAGTGGCTAAATACATAGCAGAAAACCTGTTCAACGAGTGCATTGCTGTGATCAGGTCCGTCGCTGAACGGCTGGCCTCACAGTAGTACGTCTATTAAGAGGATCACGTCCATCCTAATTAAGAGTACTTGAACAAATAACGTCTATATATACAGGGTGGGCCATAATTACTCCATCAACGATCATCGGGTGGAAAGGGAGACTAGTAGACGCTCTGCTCTCATCATCGGTCAGATGAACATACTTTATCACTCATTGTAGAAACTTGATTACAATGGTCACATATATATATATATATATATATATATCATGCAATAACAAACTAGAATTTGTGAGTGTTGGGAAAATTGTCAACGTTAGTATATACAGAACAGCTATTATCTAGGACCTAGAACGGGGCCGTTCTATTGCGGAGATTGTGATGACGTTTACAATTAATTGAAATATTGTGAGACGAACGGATGATATATTTCGTGAGCTAGAGAATTTCAGTAATCGCCGTGGGACTGCCGGGCCAGGCTCTATAAGAACTTAAACAATTGTTGACAAAGTGCGTTTAATAATAATAAAACAACTTCTAGCGAAGCTACCGAATACCTGCCCGAAGCGCCCTGAAAACTACGGAACATAGAAGAATGGTTAGCCAATTCAAAAAAGGGGCCGCAGCCATGAAATGGACCGGAATAACAGCAACCGGCAAAACTCCGTTGATTTCAATCGACCCACTGCATGACATGACGGCCGAATTTCATTGACAAACAAAATGTTGAAACGAATGTACTTCCCGGAGTGCGAATTCACTTCAACTATGGACCGTGAGTATTCCAACAGGACAAGATGCCCACCCACACGAGCAGAACCGTTTATTTTTTAAGGGGTGATTATCCTCAGTCTCCTGCGGGCTTGGAACCACCGTGAGGTATAACGTCAACGCACCGAGGGCCGGACATGTTGAGATATCTAGGGTTTTCCAAACAGTCCTTGTGGCAGCATGGCCGCTGGCCCTCAGCGGTATATGGTTTATCATCTATTCTCAGTGAGCATTGCTCAAAGAAAATTAGACCACCGTCAGGGATCCAACCGACAATATCCCGGTAGATGACAACCATGACTAGTGAACTAGTTCCCTAGACCACGCCGCCACATACGAGCAGAACCGTGCAGGAGCTGTACATAGAACATCTTCTTGTTTTCGTAAGCAAGTTGTAGTGACAGCCGCGGAGCCATAATCTCAGCTAATCCTTAGATTTTTCTGTGTGGGGGTTTGTAAAAACCGATTTTGAGACTAGTCGATTCCAAAATTTGGATAAGTTTGACCAAACTCTTTGCGAGCAGTGGGTCAAACTTGGCGTTTCGTACAGTTAATAGCGTTTTGAGGAGGCTGCGCGCGTGTGTGAAAAATAAGGATGCATTACTTGAATGGTAGACATATAATTTTCAATAACCAAATAATGTATTTAAGCAACTACATTCTTACTGAGTTAGTGCCAGTTGCCGCTATTTTAAAGCGAGCTCTCAAAGTTGTTACCGTAATTATGGCCCCTCCTGCATATATATATATATTTTTTAAAGGGAATAGGACTTACAATACTCTCGTTATCGTGTGTCCGTTTAGCAAGTTCCTTAACACAATTATTTAAACGCGCTTTTTTAATGAAAAGATAAGCAGCTGACTCTGAGACATATCTATGTATATACGAGTACATGTGTATTTGTTTATGACACAGTCTATTTATGTCACGTACGTTAGTTACGACAGTGCGCTACAACTTAGGTTTGCTTCCGCAGATATAGGCCCTCGGCACTTTGTAAAGAATTTTTTTCTGTTACTCAAGGAGGGTTTACTGAAAGCATTCTAGTGAACCAATCCCAAAAAAATCCTAGTTAAGAATGACTTATGTTAAAGTTAGAGTTTAAAACAAACTGGTTCAAAACGTTCGAATCCAGCACGGCCGTTGGATACGGGCAGATATTATGCGAATACAAAGGAAGGCAAATTAGATAGACACAGAGTTAGACAGAAGAATCAACGAGAGCATCGCCGCCGTTGCCGACAACGACGAGACTAGAAACTGCACGGCCGGCTTTGCGGCCGGCTCGAAATGTCTACGGGAGGGGGGGACAGGGAGGCAGAGAGGGGCCAAGAGAGAGAGAAACATAGAGAGACATCTATCTAGTTCTGTGTGTGTGCGTCTACGGTGGTCGTGCACCACCGCCCCTGACCACCATAGGCAGATGGCCGACACGCAATTCCATTAGTGAACAACGAGCTGCCTGGACGACCGGTTCCGAATTGTGGCACCAACGCCGACGCGACGAATGGTCAACAGTGCCAGTGTCAGTGGCCGACGGTGGCCTGCCTGGCTTTGTCAGCAAGTAGATGTGTGGTTGTTTCGATGGACAGATGGCTGCTCGCTGGCCCAACGATGCTTTCCAAAAAGGAAGCACGCTGCCCCAGACACACAGAGGCCATCAAGAATGTCCTGTCTCTCTCTTCAATATCTGGCTACACGCATCCGTCGTCCCCAGCCGCAGCCCGCACCCCGCACCGCCCCTCCCCTCCTTCTCCCCGCTCCTCCCCCTCCCCGCGTGTGCGTGCACAGCAATCGCACAATGCAGATCTGATTGAGGCATGCCGGCTAGGCGAATGGTGGGTTGGTTGGGGGATGGCTGACTGGTGTTTCACATCGCTACTGTGTGCACCGTCGAGCCCCCGCAGATCTCAACAAGAGAAAGAGAGAGAACGAGGCCACTACAACCCCAACAATACTAATGTGACTGACGATCGTAATGATGATACCGCACTCTCCAAGTGCGAACGAGATGCAGTGAAGACACAAAACGACAAAGGTCATCCATCGTTTCTATTTCTCTAGTTCTCAAAGGCCGCATAGGCGTATACTGTTGGTGAGGGATAACTGGTTGTCGACCTCCATTGTCAGACCACCACCACTGTAGTAGTTCACCTCACTATGCTATTAGACTATGGAATTTAGGTGGTGGTGCGCATACTCTTCGCATGGCTACGTCAGCTTAACATACTTTTGACTTAGCTCTTCATACAGCCATTGGACTTTGTGGAAAAAAGCCGTTCTGTTAGATAGATACTAGTATAGGAACCAAATCTTAAACTAAGCATTATATTAGGATAATTTACTTTTATATTCAACTCAAGTTATATATGTTCCAGTTTGGCAATTTGTCTAACTTTCCGACACTTACTTTTTGAATGCGACATTACTCTCATAAAGAACATATTTACGAGCATGCCGCGTCGTGCGGTAAGTAAGAACGGCTCTTATCTAGGTAGGTGCATAAGAACCACAACTACAAGGTAGCTACAATACTCAAGTAGACAAAAGTATGCCCCCTCTTACCTATCCTAAAGGTAACATCCAAAAACGCTGACTGTCTATCTTCTTCTCGTCAACAGAGCCCTCAGTGGGGTGCGCTGTTCACACACGAGACAAAAATAAAGCATGGTTCATCAGACATCGGAACCCAACAAGGCATTCCACCCACGCTTATAGCATGGCTCAGCTTAGGGTATTTCTCGGTGGATTCAAAGCCGCCAATGGTAACACGGCCCGGACTGGCTGGCGGGTAGACTTGGTGTTTGACTAGCGGTTCCTTGGGTCGTTTACTGCAAGCAAGAGGAAACAAAAAATGTTCTTGTTGGGGAGTCTACTGAGAATATGGTAAGCAGTTTGCGTTGTAGCGGGCAGTTGTTAAGGCTTTCTCATGGGGTGTGTGCATTGTAGAAGGAAGAAAAGCAGCGGCTAAACGTAACGGATGCGACCAATATAATAGTTTGGTGTAACCGTCAATGAAGGTTGAAATCATTGAGGAAAACTCGCGGTCTGTTTTGCATAGCTATATAGACAAGCAACAAATTGAATGTGTCAAAGGCAATCTGCAGAAACTTGTAGTACGGTGCTTTTTTGTCTATGTAACTTACAATATCAGAATGGCAACTGGCGTCATATAAGAGTGTATAGTCGCTTATGTCATTGAAAACATTTTATTCTCCAGAGCTTTTCTTTGTTGCACGTTGCGTGTTTACTTAGCTGCTTGTTGGTAAAGAATGAAAATCAATTCCTACCGCCCTGAAACGTACCAATGTTTAGGTTCACTGGTCCACATTGGGTCACATTTGTCTCTTTCCATGTAGTGGTCCTTGGGCTACTCTTCTACATCTGTCTTCATTCATCAGGTAGAACTTATACACTGAGCAACCTATATAAAGTATGCACGTAACGCGCCTGCGTGGTTGATGACGCGCGGTGAGGTATGCGTTTTAAACTATAACTCCGTGGTTACAACAATTTGCTCTTCAATCACTATGTGCCGGGTCCAAGGCACAAACAATATTCAGCAATCCAGTGCAATTCAGTGGCTCGAGGCACCCGGTTAGTCTTCCACTAATCACAGTCCAGCTCCAGTGTCGCTTTACATGACCATCATCCTTTATACCACATTCGCCTTAGATTGCATATCCATAAATTGGCACAATGTCGCACAGGGTTACTTGTAACTTACACACTCTCTCGCTTCCCCTCCTTCTATCTCAATCAAGCAGGCAAGCGGTTTTAGCGAGCACTACTTCTTCCTTTCATTTGGGAAAACTTTTGGGAAATGAAATACACACACACACAGGCACATACAGGCGGCACGCACAGATCACGACAAATGCGCGTTGCTTCTAGCCGGCCGGCTGGTGTACTTCGACCACCCGCTGGCTTTGAGCGGTTCAAATGCTCCCAAGCGGCGGCAGATCACCAGGCTGATACTTTTTCCCGATTAGTCGTATCCATGTCCACTCGTTCTCTCTTGTCTGCTCTCTACTCCTCTTCGCTGTCCTTTCTCTAGTAACACTTGGTGCACTTGATGATAATTATCCTAAAAACTGGTGATTACGGTTGTTGTTGGTGGTAGCAGCAACGCAACGTCGGCGGCAGCAGTGATGAAGACGACGACGGTACGATAGATGACGTTATGATCGAGTGAAGCGACGGACGGCGATCAAGGTGTTGGTTTGCTTAGGAGGATATGCTTTAACTGTGCCACTACCTCGGTCAGACGGAACGCACATCGTTGTGCTCTGCAACGAACGAAGACTCGGGAGAGTGGAGAACAACCGACTTGCTTGGCTCCAACTCACTTCCTCCGTTTCTTCATCTTCTCCGTTTGCCCGCTAACGGCCCCGGGAGGATAGAGAGAGAGAAAGAGTGAAAAAAGAGGGACAGCGAGAGTGAGAAAAAAGTGTGATCATGAGCGAGATATTCAGGGCGATATTGTAGCAGGCTGATGGGAGCGAGAGCCGCCTTGTCCGACGAGCACGGCAGTCATGGCAAGGGAATCTAACGAAACAAGGAAAGGGGAAAGAGTCGGAGCGGAGGAAGAGGGAAGGGGAAGACCAGCGATGGAAGAAGGAAAGAGGAGCAGTCACCGGCTGCGGCCGCTGTTCCTCGCCTATGGAGCGAACGCAGGCAAGAGGGGGAATGACGATGTTGCCGCACGACGGGCGAGTGAGCGGAGGGAGACGCAGTCGGTTGAGTTCGCGTCTTGCCTGTCACGAGCGGCGGGCCCATTGCGTCCGGTCGCTTGCCCCCCCTTCCCCGCCCATTGGTCTGGGGTCACTACAGCCCCCCCCCCCCCCCCCCCCCCAGCCGGGGCAAGGGAAGCGTGGAAAGAGAGACGGTAGGGATTGAGGCAGACGTGCGAGGGAAGAGAATTTGGTGGATGGACGCCTCTGGGAAGGGCAAGGTTTTCTGTATGACCAGCAGCAAGCAGCAGCAGCTATGAAGAAAAGACAAGAGAATACGGCGCGGCGCACAGCGGCCTCTGCCTAACCGAGTCGCAGCTCAGGGACGAGTCTCGGCGTGGGGATTGCCGTGTCCATGTTGAAGCGTGGGTGATGAGACGGTGTTGGCAGTTCGTCTAAAAGGCGCAGCCAAAGCATGCGGCGTGAGCAGGCATTAAGGAAATGGGTCTGCCAACTGGAGCAGTGTGAACAGCGTCAGAACCGAACGATCCTCGAAGAAACATACGCAGGCGGCGATACACCGACAGCACATTTTGTCGTGCATCACCTATGCAATGTTGCTCCTCTTGAACTTATCTGGTTTTGCTTCGCGTGTGCGGAATGCAATTAGCGCTTACTGTCCTGCGTAGAAACAAATTTCTAGGGAACAAGTTCCCTTTTTAGGAAACCTTTTCGCCGTATCGGGCACCCTTTACTATTAGCAAAACCAGAGCGAGATTTCTCATTTCGCGTGAATTTGCTCGCGTCATGAGTCTTTAATGTTACTACGACTAGGATGTTGACGCTTGCGCGTACGTGGCGAGACAGGATCGTACTAGATTCCAAGAAACGCGCCATCGCTATGAACAAGCTGGCGAATACTTCGAAGCAGTCGCTGACCTTCTTAATGGAATTCTGGACGAGTAGCAAGTTTATTGCATACAGAGTGCTACTTCTGTATATATAAATGAATAATAAGCCACGAATTTGGCAAATATAGACAATATACTAAGGGAAAAATTTTTAAATCATGCGCAACAAAGAGCTTTAACATTTTGAGTATTATGAGCGCCGCATAGACCTATGCTTCCGATGTCTATCATGTCCATCGTGTTAAATCAAACTTTCTAAGAACGTAGCCTTATGTTGTTCTAAAAGTAGCATCCTCGTTATCATTTTTCATTGTAAGTGTTGCGCCATCCGTCCATTATTAGATATGTACATATATATATATATATATATAGGCGAGCACTGCCGAGTGTGCAAACGTATTTTAAATGATTAATAAATCATCACAATGTTTTCTATATATATATATATATATATATATATCTACCTCATACAATATAAATATCTATATATATGCATATTGCCAAAAAAGACACTTTATTACTGCTATTTAGAAAATTGTAGATGCAAGCCACAATATATAAGTCCTCTTCTGGGCATAACACTAAGCGGATCCGAAAGTCATATACCGTCTGAATTATTTCTTAGAATAAAAAATAAACATATTAAACTTCAATACAATTGGCGACAATCTGAATCGAGATCCTACTGCCGGAGTCGCCAACCATTGCCTCCACTTCGTCCCGTTTAGAGAAAAATTAATGTTACAAGTGTTTTCAATTGTTGAGTGTTTATGTGCATATATAAATACACTCATAAATAACGCGTTCAGATCTCTTTATACATTGAATATAACAAAAGTACTGCCACATTGCAGCTGTTTTTCTTAGTTGCGGCAGTTGCCGGGCGCCCTGTGAGTTAATATTCAACAAATTAAGATTCGTATACGAATAAGGTCAACCTTTTTACAGACCAAAATACGGTGTACATGGACATCTGTCTACATCTGTTGACGTTAAATTATTTATAACGAAATTACTATAACTGCTCGAATATAAATGTTATTTTCATTTATACAAAAATAAAGAGCCACACATGTTTACTTCTCTTGATAATTACAGCACATAGACCCACGTGTCGAAAGCCTTACGGTATCTAATCTAAGCGACGGTTTTCTACTTAAAATTTGTTGACAACGGCAAATCATTCAGAGCGCTGCCAGTGTAGTCTGTTACGTATAGTTTAAAAGTTCATCAGTATCAACCTACACTAGGCAAACATTTGTCTAATGTTTTGTACAAACTCTCAGCGAGGACTGAGTGTACATTCGAGTATTTTAAAATTCTTGATAAACCACTAGGAATAAAGCCCTATTTCTGTAAAGTGTAGATACCCAAAATTGAATTTGAAATTTCTGTCTGCACGAGGAATCCCGCGAAAGACGTCCAAAAACAGCATTAGATAAGACAATCTTGGGCCAACAGAAAATGACGAAATCTCAAGCATAACATATCCATTGCTAAGGAAGGTTCTGGGTTTGAACGTCGTGTCTCTCTATAGGATCCTTTACGACCACCTCGAACTCACCAAAAATCCATTGCCATAGGACGAAGAAGAGGCGTGGATCCTTCTTGTTCAAGTATTTTTCGAGGAACTGGCAGGAGTTGGTCTTCTAGACTCGATTAGGGTGACGGCACTTGAGTATATTTGATGGCCCCCTACTCAAGTCCCAGAGTTCGCACTGGCTTTGGAACGCTATTATCCACAAAAGTAAAACGCCAACGGTCGGCTGGACAAATGATGGTCACCATTTTCTTCTCCATGGGTGAAATTGTGTCAATGACCGAACTAGAAAAGCGTAGTACAGTGATGCAATAATGGTACACTACCGAATTTCTATTAAACGCGTTCATTGCGCTCACCAGGAAAAGCTCTAAAGCATCCCGTAGGCAATGGTGATTCTACCACAACAACGCTCCAGCCCGTAGGCCTGAATACATTGAGGTTTTACAGCCGTACCTAAAGTCAGGCTAGTGAAGCACGCAATTTACTTCATTGACTACGAAACGTGCTATTTCTTCGTTTATCCAAAAAATTAAAAAAATGACATTTCGAAGAACAACGTGGTATGAGAAGCGATTCTATGCAGAAATCCATGGAATTATAAAAAGTATGTAAAAATCACGTCACGATATAAAAAAAAAGAATTATTTAATTGAATTCATTCATAACTACTTAAGTAAATTCTGCTCAGTTTAGTAAAATTTAAATTAAAATTTTACTTACAAAAAATTACTACATATGTACTCTACCATGGAAACTGCAAACAATTGATTAGGTCGTATGTATCTAGATCATATCTTGTCATTCACTAAGACTTTGTCTTCATCGTTATACATTTTATTTACTTGTGTTAAACATGACACACGTCTACAGGGAAACATAGTATTAGTTTAAAATAAAGATACAAGTATACAAAGGATATGGGGGAATATTTACACACACTTTGGCAGGGGGGCTTTTCTGAGGATTATCGAAATTTAACAACAAATGCTCTATCTAGCGATTTAGATATTTGGTTGCACATAATTGAACTTGCGAGCTTTGCGCCGCGCGAACGTTCTATTTACGATCGTTTTCTTGGCTACAGCTTAAGACTGACTGTTGACACCGGAGCAAGTTATCGTTATCATGACTCCAAATAATTTATTGAATCTATCAGGCTGCTTACATATGCTGGTGAGCGTACATCTGCTACTATTTTCTAATATAACGGCTATGTCCATTGTTTCTGATTGCGTCTGTTCCTATGCGGCGGTAGGCAACACGAGGTATAAACTTTTTGTGTGTTTTGGCTAGAATCTTCTCATCACACACGAGCCCCTGACAGTTTAAGGCGTCGGATGTTAGTACGCCTTGATAACGAGGAAATTCATATCGTGAACACGGCAGGATACCTCGGAGTATTCCTTGATCGGGGCACTTGTCTGAGGCACTTATCACTTATCAGGCCTCCGGGAAAGAAGCTGGCCACGAGTAGACTTACATCTCCCTCGATTGTTTGAAGTAGCTGCACATGCAATTCCCGGTCGGTTGGGAGGATGGGAAGATGACTGGTTTTTAGTAGGTTGGAGCCCCATACAACCGGCCCACACTTGCAGACGCGTTTCCTGCAGTGATGCCCGCGTGTGAAGACCGAATTTTCCAGTTACTTCTCTACAAAAAACAATAAAATAAAAGAGTATTTTTAAGTCTTTGAGCGCCTTCTTGACGGCTAGTTCCTCAGAGGCTAGCGTGTATCTGTGTAATGGGTTATTGTGTCCAGAGTGTAGCACAGCACATTTCTTAACAGATAGTTCAAGATCGAGACCTCTACACTACTATATAAATTTATCTAGCGTCTCTTGCAAAGTTACTATGTTGCTTAGTGCGTTTTCAGTATCCGAAGTTCCCCGAAGTACAAATATTTCAAGCAAGAAATGCATGTAGCTCACAAACTTGTTATACATGCAATCTATGTCAGAACAGGCGGCGAACAAATAAGTTCAGTCAGTCGCAGTCAGATTTGGGGTCATCCCTTTGTAGTCACCTTTGCCGTAGTCCCACCGGCCAGTGCGCGTCTCAGGCATCGTAGACGGACCACGAGGTATGGCGAACTTGACCATTTTATGATCAATAGTGATCGTATGCTTAGGGGTTTGTCTGAAATCACTAAATATTAAAAATCATATTTTATTGCGCTACCTTTTGGTATTGTTACACAATTCGAATTACATTACACGTGTGTATTGAGTGTCGAAAACAGCATTCGTTTTCATTAACTTTAAACATATATTGATTATGTTGTATATGCATTTTACCAGGAAATATCACCGACCAAACATTCAAATAGTTAGAGCTCATACAGCATTACTTACTCAACATGTATGGTACTCACTTCGATGTCACAGTTTGTGGTGGAACCTATGGACGGAGAGGCGACTGAGAACGTGGCGCTGCTCGACGAGCGGCTCCAGCCATGCATTGTTCAACATTGCGGGCGTCCTGTAAAAAGTATTTCTCTCATCTTCTGCTCATACTCTCTACATAACTCTCACAGTGAAGGCGTGGACGGGGCTTAAAAGCCGTTCACAACATCCTCAATGAACAGCGTCGTTCCTGACAGACTATAAGTTAGCCTGTTCTGTAGGCTTCTCGGGAGGCCCAGAACTCTCTTAAGGAGCATTTCCTGTTATTATCATATGAAGCCACTGTGGCGACCTTCATATTGAACAACATTAGAGCTATATTTACTGCGAGCTTCTGCGACCACGGGTTTGAGATCATGGCTATAGTGATGCTCTTTACTCGTTTAATTATGTAGGTGGCAAACGATGTGACGCTTGATGTTAGCTTAGCACCCCTGAACGTCAAAATCTCTATCTTCGACACGCCAATCTTTAAATGATTGTGCTCGCTGCTTGCATCCAGAGGCACTGCTTTGGATTTCTGAGTACTCAACTAATTACCACGAGGACATCAGCTTAGATAATTATGCGATCACAAGGAAAGTGGTCATGGATGATGCGCGATAGATATTGAGTAAGCCTGAGAATAGGAGCGGGCCAAGATAATCGTCCTGCGGGGCAGCCCCTGGTTTGCGGGGCAAGCCGGTGGTTTGCGGGGCAAGCCGGTGGTTTGCGGGGCAAGCCGGTGGTTTGCGGGACGAGCCGATGCTCCTGGATGCCATCATCTAGCACGACAGAGTTTCTTTCAGGAGAGCTACCGGTATTCGCAAAACTCGTGAGACCACGCCTGCAGTGGCTAGTTTCTCGATGACAATCTCCCTGAGGCAGTGAATAAACGTCGTTTTGTAATATACTGGTCGAGTATTTATAAGCTCCAGAGATGCGGTCATCGTCAAACGTCCCACGCGAAATGTATGCTGTTCCCGTGCCTTGAGATAGAAGCTAAGTGAATGCACCAGGAGACTTAATAATATCCTAAGATGCAGTTTTTCGTTGCAGTGCCCTACCAAGGGAGTGGTCAGAGCGGGTCACCTCTGTATTTAGGGATAACCTTAAGTAAGCTGTCTGACCAGGTTGCTGGAACTTCACCTTTTTCTAAGCACATCTTACTTAAAGAATGCCGCCTAAAGGAGCGTATGAGGTGCGCCACCTCTACATGTTCGTTCCGGATGAAGGTCGGTCCCGAATGTCTTCCTTTTTTTTAGCTCTTCAATTGCGCCTGGAACATGCATAAGTGGGAAATCAATGACTTTTATCTCTGGGTGTTCTCGACAGATGATGAGGGTTTGAACAACATAAGCTCTCACACGATAGCAAAATGAGTCAAACCACTCCGGTGACAAAATAACAAGGCCAATCACTATCCATTCTATTCGATGTCTTCCTCAAGATCTGACTAAGCGCATATATTAATCATTATTAAAATCACATTTGTAAGGTACATAGTCAATGGTCATATGGTATAATAAAAACAATATCACTGCGAGAGGCTCCTTAAAGAGATTACACGTGGGCAGATTGCCCCGTGATACTTTGTGCAAAAGGCCCCGCACCGAGTACATTTACATTATGAATGGGGGTCGTGGAAGCCGTGTGGCGGTTTGTGCGGTCTAGGTCCTTTCAGGTGCTGTCTCGCATGGCACGCGTGTCAAAGATGTCCGGGTCGATGTTCGCCATCTTGTCCTCCTATATGAGAATGAATTCCTTGTAGGCGGAAGTCTCTGGCAGGTTGAAGCGTCTCTTCAGATGTTCGATGAACAGCGGAGTGTCCGCCAGCAGATACACAAGGCGGTTGAGGAGTGCAGGCCCATTACACGCTTGAGGTAAGCCGGTTTGACGCGATCCAGCATTTCAAGATGCTGCCGCGAGAGCTGTCTCCAGGTGACCTGGATGCCGTAAGAAGCGACGTGGGCAAGTTTGAGGTCGAAGAGGCCGAAAGCAGTCTTTAGAGAGAGCAGCTGCGGCTTCTGTATCCCAACAGATGCCACTAGCGCGTTTCTCACCTAATTCGTGATGTGCTCTGTGAATGAACGGCCGTTGGAGGGGATGACGATGCCAAGATACTTGAAGCTCTTGACATACTGGAGCTCCGTCGAGGCAAGCCGCAGAGTGTCGTTGCCAACTTCCCGACCTTTTTGCGTAACTTTATAGCCTCGGTCTTGGACAGGTTGATCTCGAGACCGACCCCCTGCACGTAGGTCGCGAGCCTTGCCAGGAACTGCTGCAGATGGAGCCTTAACGTGCTGTAGAGCACTACGTCGTCGGCGTGCATTAGGACTTGCACCAAATTGCGGGTGCCCTCCACCTGGCGAGGGAGGTCGGCACTGAGAACAACAGAGGGGTCAGGTTGTCGCTCTGTGCGAAGCCCGTCGTCTGCAGGAAGGGGTCGAGTTTGGCCACGCCGTCGTCGATAAATATAGGGTTCTCCTGGAAGATGGCGGCCAGCAGATGCAGGATGTTAGAGGGCACACCTGCCTCGGCTAGCTTAGCGATGATCTTGTCTCTTAGGGCCGAGTCGAACGCTGAGCGTAAGTCCATGTAGACGGTGTTACAGAACTAATGCGGAACGAGAACAAATATATATCAAGAATAATATAATACTCAGTTTCGTATTTATTTCTCGATACTGGTCTTGCTCGCGTGGGTGGAGCTCACATTCGCTCTCACACACAGACGGTGGTGTCTGTTTACACAATGATATATATATGTATATATATATATATATCAATATATATATTATATATAATGTCACACACAGTTACTAATGCGCGGCCGTCCTGAATACGCTGATTCAGACCTAGCCTGCCTGCACACTTATCTATATCACGGCACCGCAACGGGCCGGCTCTGACTCACCCGGGAATGGCGGACGAAGCAAGAGACGAAAGTCTCGAGTCACGAGTCAAGAGGGTTTCTAACACGCCCGCAGCCGCTTAAATATCTTCAGTCGACCGCCCCGCCCCTGGCGGCCTTCTGTGCTACTACAACGTCGTCCGCTACGGCGTGCGCTCTACGTACTTCATGTTCGTCTGCTTAATTGTGTAGTATGCTCTATCTGTCTTTCGTCTGTTCAATTGTGTAGGCGCGCTCTGTCCGTCTGTGACAGACGGCGTACATAAAGGCGCCTCGGCATTGAAGTACTCGCTGAGCGCCATCGATTAGGGAGCTGCAGGCATCTAACGTGGACCGCCCAGCTCGGAAGCTGGGCGGAAGCCATACTGCTCTTCCGGAATTACGCGGCGACCCTCTAGGAACGGCTGATAGCCGTGTGGTCAAGATTGCGGAAAGCAGCTTGTAGCAACAGCTTTTCTTTGCAAGTGTCCCCCCATGAGGTTGGTGTTTAGGATTCCCCTTCCCCTTTGGTATCACCGACAGCAGAGCATTGCTCCAGCTCGAGGGGATGCGGCCGTAGCGAAGACAAGCGTTGAGCAGGCTCGTCTAGCATGGTGCCATGACCATAGGCCTCCTTCAGGTGCTCGTTGCGGACGAGGTCGGATCCAGATGCGTTGTTGGAGCGGAGACGGTGGAAAGCTGTAAGGATTTCTCCGACGGAGAACTCAGCGGAGAGAAGATCTCTCATCATCTGTGTTGGCTCATCCCAGACGGCGCAGTATTCCCACACACCTCTTAGCACGGTGCCTGCTGAGGCAAACATGTCGCGAAAGTCGTCGGAGATAATGCCTTGTCTAATCGGGTAAGTTCTTCTGCCCGATTGAAGGAGTCACTTGTAGGGCTGCTCCTCTGCCGCTTGCAGTAGTCGGGACTCTTGAAGCTGCAGGTAAAGGCCACGCTGCGAGTCATACGTTCGCCGGCACGACTTCTTGAGCAGGACGGCGAGCGGTCTTATCATGGGGTAGGGAACGGCCAGGAGGGAGGCGCTGAGCTGGGCTTGACGGGCAATGGCGCAGACTCGGTTAAACCACGGTCTGCCTCGCCGAGGGCTCTGGGAGGCCACTGAGGACCTGATGACGTCGAACAGCGTCTCGCAGTACTCCTCAATCGCTGGATCGTGCCGGACTAGGAACAGCGTGGCCACGTTCTCCAGGAGGCGACGCGCGTTAAGGTGCCTAGGGAGGGTCTGACGTCGAGGAGACGCAGGGGGAGCCACACTTCGAGGCCCACCGGCGCATGCCACCTGATATCTATATATGCTCCGAGAAGGATATAGTGGTAATAAACACATACATAGATAGTGGAAGAATCACTACTTTATGGATACTCACCAGGTTTACAGCCATCATAGTAAAACGTTTGCAATAACGAAATAGTATATATTCATCATTAATCTTCCTCAAGGGCTTTTCAAACGGCAATTATTAGTAGTATTAAGCAGCAGTATTAAGCCTTCAGTTTAAGTTTCTATGAGAAGAGTGGGTACATCATTTGGGAAATGTATGCAATTTGGGATGGGGCAGAGGGCCATCTCCCTAACGGAGTCACGGCAGCCACTTCTGTACACTTTACATAAAAAAAACGTTGGCAGATGATGTTTTCTGTGGCCATCAGTTTGGATCATTGCTTGTTTGAGTCGAGGACTGATCAACAGAGGGATCCTCTTCTTATTGGTCAGCAATGCGAGAGCCTTAAAACAAGTAACCTGCGAAGTTTATTTGGGGCACATGGGCTTCCAGTGACAAAATTTTATTGGGAGATAAAAAAATTTACTGGTAGCCCATGTCTCGGTCACACACTCTGTCAACGCTGTACTCAGAACAAAATTGACTTGATATGCCGCATGCAGAATCCTTGGTGATGGATGCAGCGTTAAAAGAAATGCAGATGATGGAGGTTTTCTGGTGTGTGTGTGTGTTGTGGACGGTTCCGTATATATGTTAAGTGTGCACAAGTGCGCATTGTTTTATTAGTGGGTTTCGGCTGGAAATGTCTCTACAACATTAATATAGGCCCATCGATCCTTGTAACCCATAACAAGTGTTTCGGACCTCCGCAATTACTAACAAACAAGCTTGTCTCTGTCTAGCTCGAATATATCGATAATAAATGAAGAATATGTCGCGAACTTTGGCTTGATTTTGCGTACTTGCAGCGCGGTGGTGTTGTTATTTGTAAGGTGAGTATTTAGCTGAGAGGCGGTAACACTATCCTCTAGCCTAGATACGAAGATCATCTGTCTCCGAAAGTTGGCTCGCACAACTGGCGGCAAAGCGGACATGCGTAGGCTTGGTGCGCGCTAGCTATGAGGACCTTTGCCGGGCTCGCTATTAGTCGGTAACTGCAACGTTTAAAATACGATGCTGCTCCCTACGGCTTGGAGTAGTTTTCGCCGTACTTCTGTTATGAATGTCTTGCAAGCTGCTGGCTCTGGCGATTTAGCGGCCTCTCATTTTTGCGGCCAAACGAAACTCGGGAATCCAAGCGATCATTGCGAAATTGTAATCTGGCCCGGCGTGAATGTTTGTCCAAAGGGCCCGTCTTGTTGCAGTTAGACATCTCTGCCAGCATCGTGATTAGATGCCAACTTCGTTTTCGAGCTTTTCGTTCGTGCGTTGCTGCTTCTTGGCTAACGTGCGAAATGCATGCACCTCCTCTTCTCTGCCTTTTTTTGGTAACGGTTAGCCCAAAAAGCAGCCACGAGGGAAGCAGCATTTAGCGCAACAGCACCTGCTGCTTCGTCATTGTATGTCGTGTGGAATAATTTTCGTCACCCCGATGTGACTAGCAATTGCAAGAAAACGAAATGGCCAATTAGGAAGCCGAATATTCGTTGAGTGGCACAATGAACTGCTTTGAATGGCACACTGGTTAAGCAAAGTGAGGTCCTGTGACATATTAAAACTAAGCTCTAACGTTCAATACAATAAAATTTTGTTTTTACGCTTATGAAATAAACACACTAAGGTGAATGCGCATTTTATAGAGGCAATTTTAGCACGATAGTAATACGATTCGAGATATGATTACCCTATGTCCCGGTCCCCCGATATCGGCGTCCTCCCCGCTCCCACGTGCTTCTGCTGTTAACGCGTGAACCTATGGAAGTCTGACAGGACAAGGACGGAGAAAAACGGCTCACATTGATCCCATCATGAATCATACCACCATCGATTTGGTACCAAACTATTCTGCTGCAGTCAAGCATGTTGTGAAATAATATCCAGACAGTCACATCAGTATAACAAACATTTGTAATAGCTCCTTTCACTCTTAGACAAGACATTTCCGCCCACCTAATAAATTTTGTTGAACGTGGTTGCCATTGCCCTGCTGTTACATTCATCTGCTGAAGAAATCCCATATAAGTCTAGCCACGAGAAAGCGATGACGATTATCTGCTATTATATTTTCTATATTATTGTTTAGTTCGCAATGAACTTGCATTTTAAAATAACTAAGCAATAGTGATAGTAAACAATATTTGTGCTGAGAAGACGTTAAGTCGATGTTGCCGATCACAGTAAATAAGTTAGCAAAAATCACCGTGTTTGGCGTTACGATGTGAAATAAAACCTGTCATATTTGGGGCTGCTCAGTTGGGAATTTTTATGTTGTAGAATATTAGCCTGCACATTAAGCAGCTGCTCACGCCAACGTCTTGTGGATATTCAATAAAATTCACCTTTATTGACAGGGATTGCGTGTGGCGACCGTAGACTTCACATTGTCGATTGCGGCGTGCAGTCCGCTAAGCAGAAACCTGATCTGCAATGCTTAGTCTTGCTGCATCGGTAGGCGAAGATAGAACCTTTGCTCTAAAAAGTGTTATGTTTGACACTGAAAAACCAGCTATATTGTCATCTCGTATAGAGTTTTTAAACTTCGAAATCGTTGAAGTTATGAAACTCGCAAAAATGCATATAAACGGGGGCACAATGCGTCAAGTATGCTACAATAATATTATCATTGTATATGCAGGGATGAAACTTAAAGTCATCAGCTTGAAACGAGCGGGCCTACCCCAAGACGTGCCATCTTCGTTAGTAAAAATCCGTGAACAATCCAATTGAATCGAGAGATCGGAGTAGATGACGTGAATAGGGTTCGAGTTGATAATCCAGTTGGAGTTCCGACATTGCTGACATAGAACATTGCGGGAGCCGTGCGCCGTAAACGCCTTTGCCAAATCCCTATTATTTACCCTTGCTCTCCTTCAAGTATAATGTATCATCGCCCTAGCGTTGTAAATACGCAGATCTACTTAATTTTGCTTTAGTTTTCGCTACCTTATAAATGTTTTAAACGTCCTGCATAAGCCCCACTGCGTCGGAAGTTCCTCTATCAATAAGATATTGCTCTCTAAAACCCTAGCAATTATCTTTATAGAACTATTTGCTAGTTTTTTGAACCCTTGGGAAAGGAGAACATTTTTCTATTAAGTAGACCCAGCTCTCCAATCCCAGGTTTGCTCATATGAGTTGTAAACAGCAAGTCAAAACAGGTTTCACTTTAAATCGAACAATGCCACTGCCGAATTCAAAGATAACATCTGTGGGCCCATTGTCGCTGCTGTTACTGTCACTTTGCTTGCTCTCCTGCGCGTGAGCTCAAAACTAAATTCTATCATCGTAATGATGGTTACAACAAAGGTACACTTATTTGAAAATGCAATTCTCTTCACGTGTTGTTTTTTCATTACTTCGATTATCTCATAATCGATCACTTCTTCCGAATTTAATTGCCAAGGTTTTCCCCCAGTTAATGATTAACCCTATTCAGAATTTACACACCTTCATTACTGCCGGTCTAAATCTGTGGGTGCTGTGCGCAGTAATAACAATATCGTCCGCGTACACTTAAACGTTTGCCCATTCTCTTGACTAGGGTTCCAGTTGTCGTTCCGGAGGGTCCTCGAGTAGAACCAATTAGGGAAGAATAGGGGACTAAAGTTTGTTATCCTTAAAAATTTTATTATTGAGTGCAAAAAGCCATCCTGTAACCCTTATCTTATCCATTGAGGTCAGATTAAACATCGTCTTTAGATCCACCGAAAACCGCGTATAAGCGATTTCGTGGTGTGAAAAGTTTTGCCATATATTTCCCAGCAGCGGCCATATTGCACCATGTTGTTCTTTGGGTATTGCCCCCGTTCTCTAAAAATATTATTAAAAATATTAGTATCTTTACTATTATCCCTTCATATAACTTATAAATCTTGCCTCATATGCCTTTCACTCGATTTTATTTCCCTTAACCTTTGGGAACACTACTAGTGTTGCCTCGCTCCAAGAACTGGGAGTAGTTTTCAACTTTGTACATTATAAAATCGCTTCTATGGTCTTTTCCATTTAGTGCGTCTCTGACCGACTGTACTATTTCTTCGACCGAAATATTATCCGAGTCGTCGATTTTATAGCTCCATCTGTTTTTTGTTCTCAAGAACCCTCATATCTAAATTTCTTCTTTGGGACGGTTTGCTTTACCAACGAAATCACAAAATCCCTTTAAAGTGCTATAGCAGTTATCTTGTTTCTACGGGGAAGTGCTTACGTGCAGGGCGCGACAAGGGCCCCCTTGCACGGGCATTGGCATTCTCAGCTTAGGTTACATTTTTTCCTTTATATTACATAGCAGTTTTAACTGACTACTTTTTAATCAATTTGCAAGAGTGAATCTATGAAAACTAAAAAAATGCCGGGGAAGTTCTAGAGCGTTTCTACTATAGTAGTAATTTTGCCAGGTAACTAACGCCCCATGTAGGCAGTAACACTTTCTAGTTGTTTTGCAGTTATCTGCCTTAAAATGCTCAGCAGAATAATTTTATTTATACCGTCAAACGTTTAAATACGTTGAAACATATATTGCTACGATTTGTAGCTTATATTCCAGTTCATCAACATATTTTGTTTACTCGGCTAACGCAAGACTAATATAAACATTTTTGCGAGACCCAAACGGTTTAGGGTATATGAAAAATGCTGCAATAAATGTGACCTGATTTGATTAATAATAACTGACTTGAGAGATCGAAAGCAATTCTTGAGAAAAACTTACCTGCATTTTTAAGAATTTTTGCAGCCTTTCAAATGATCCAAGTAGCATTCATTTTAGCAAAGTTAGATACTATGGCAATTTAGGGCGGTGACAACTTTGGCCCGTGGCTCTCTGTTCATAATGGCTAACTAACTTAGTATTAGACTCATCCATTCACTAATTTCTGGCAATAAAGTGTGCATTAGAATACATTTCCTTATTTATGTTAGCAGTTTTAAAACACTACTCACAAATGCACACCCCTTTTATTTTGCCTTTCTGCAATACAATTTTAAGATTTATTTTAGCTTTGTTTTATTAAAGTCTAGCTTAAATTATTTCATTTTGATTGCTCATTATTAAATTATATTTCTAAAAGCTCAAAACGGAAAATTTCAGAAACAAACCAAACTTTTATTGTTTTTTCTAATTGCATATTCGGCTATCCATATACTTTAGAGAGTGGCAATTTTTGTTGCCAAAATAAACTCTCTTGATTATAATAAAGAGTTTAGAACACGTCTCGCACACTCACCTTAGTGTGAGCGCGCATGTGGGCATGCTTTAAAAAATTCGGTAGAACTTGGATTATCCAGACTGTTGGAGCACCGCGGAAATCAGAGGGCAAACGGGAATGCCATATACTCATAAATACTGTGAAATTTGAAATATAATCTGATGATAAATAATCTAAGTTTTTTGAGTTATTTGATTTAAAGTGCTATCTTTTAAATTAGTGGCATTAACGCATATTCCATTATGTATATGCTACACATATCGCAAAGAACTTGCCTTTAAATTATATTAGGAAACCGCAGATATTTCAATCATAGAACATTAGTCGACTTGGCTACTTCATTTGAGTATGAAATTAACATACTCCAGGCGACCCATTCGCATGCACAACGTTCACGCTTCGATAGTTAGTTAATTTTTATTTTCACTTATGCCAACGTACCTATGCGTAGTTTTTTTTTAAATCCTTACGTACGTTTTTGAGAAGTCGAAATGATACCATATCATATTGGTGCATCCTCGCTTCTTTAAACATCTTCAAGTTTTTACAGACCCCCACTCGCTACGTTTGCTCTTTATCTTGTATACATCCACCTTCGAAATGAATATTTGATTACACTTGCATGTAGTAATTCGCTTTTTAATTGGCCTTCCCGTCAACGCAGCAGTAGAGGGCAGCGCCAACAGGGGTAGAAGTATTACAGTCTTAATAACAGTCACGGGTGTCACTTGTACGTGCTTTTACTACTGCTGGCCTGTCTAGTTAGGATCAATGCAACGCCCCCATAGTAAGCGACTGAACTAATCGTCTGGCCGAACGGAGAGTTTCGAACGGCTTGTATGGACAGATGGGCAATGCGCGGGGCGCGCGCGCCTGTGCCAACGTGAGCACGACCACCCCCGCTCATGCGTGCCCGGTGTGGTAGACGTCTCACGATGCCTGTCGGATCTATTCTTGGAATTATCATTCATTAACGAAGAAACTCAGGCTGTGCCAGCGCCTACTGGACTGCTTTTTGGCCCGCCCTCATCCTCAATTCCAAACTCTCTCTCTCTCTCTTTCCGTCTTGTTTCAGTTGGTCTTGTCAGTGATGCAACCGCCGCTGACGCTACTATGCCCTCTGTTTGTCTGCATGCGGAGAGAGTCCGACCCGCAGCTCATTCGGGCGCCACACAGCCTGCCAGCTCATGCCTTGTACTGACTGATGTGGTTTTAGGCTGGTTCTCCTCTTCCCCGCTTTTCCCTGTTGTCGGCGACCCTAGCTAGACGCCTTCTCGTCAGCCTTCCTCGGTTTGAACATATGCTCTCTTTCGCCCCTTTTCTTTCTCGCCCTCTGCTTTTTATCTAATTTTCTTCTATTCGCTTCGACTAACGAGTACATTTCTTCGGGCGACAGTTGAGGCGACTTCGGGTCACATTCGTTGGCTGCCCACTCGACGGTCGAACTTTGACATGTAAGCATGCCCCTTTCTGGCACGCTGAGTATGCTGCCTCTTTTGAAAACAGTCAATGAGATAAAAAAAATGATGGTGCATGCACATACAGAAGCACAATCGCAGAGATATATGCACACACGCACACATTTATGTATGTACCAAGTTGATTTACAATGAAGTCAACGTTGCGCTGGTGTCGGTAGTCTGTGGAGTCTGGATCGCGGCGACAACATTGCATATCAAGTGGCGCGGTGTCATGCAGCCTTTTAGGATAACAACTGTGTATTGTTATGTATTAGTCAATGCCCTTATCATCTTCGTATTTCGAATTAACGTTGTCAGGCGGCTGTGAATACCAACATGTGCGCCTAACTTTACATTTTTCTACCGCTTCTCCGTTACTCACATCAACTGAATATGTTTACCTAGGGAAGTCACAGAGAGATTGAAGGAGAAAGGCTTAAGTCGTTAGTTTAAAAACCACAGTCTTTCTTGGTATGTTTAGAACTTGCAAAGGGGAGCATATTAAGTGATACTTAGAGAACCCAGCGGGCTCTGTATGTGGCCAAAGAGAAAAAGAGCTGCTTCTGTAAATGCATAACTAACTCAGTTACGAGCAAGTTGCTTTCGTTTTTTATATAAACCGCAAAAGCTTGCGGATTCCAAACGTGATTATGGTCTCTCAGGTGATATCATTGGGGTACCTGATGCATTGCGTGCGATCTTGTAAGTACTGTTCTGAATTGATCAAGTCCCATGCTCCAATGTAGTGCCAGTTTACCAGTTTTACCAGACCATAGAACCAGGATCTCTCGGTTTTCTCAGATCATCGCATCTTTTAAAATAGAGAAGATCAAAATAAAAGAAATCTTAATGTTCGATTTTAAACAATCAGATCGCAATTACCGCTTAGGCTCCATCTCTGCTGCCTGCGCTCCGCTGTTTGCTCCGAGCGCCAGCGTAGGACTACGTCTTTCTATTAATATAATGTTTGCGCAAATACCTACATTTATGTTGGAGGCGAAAATAATAATAATAATAATAATAATAATAATAATAATAATAATAATAATAATAATAATAATAATAATAATAATAATAATAATAATAATAATAATAATAATAATAATAATAATAATAATAATAATAATAATAATAATAATAATAATAATAATAATAATAATAATAATAATAATAATAATAATAATAATAATAATAGAAGAAGAAGAAGAAGAAGAAGAAGAAGAAGAAGAAGAAGAGAGGGTCCGTTTTTGAGGCAAGCGTTGTTCCTGGCCTTTTGCAGAGGGAACGCGGAATCTATTTTAGGCGCCATGGAGTGAACTAATTATTTAAAAAACTTTGCAATAATACGTTCAGACCTCACAATTGTAACATTGTAATAATAATAATAAACTGAGTTGATTGGTGCACAGGGAGGGTTACGATAATACTAAAAATAGACGCTGATTTCACGCACCGGCAAAGAAATATTATTCTATAGATCGATTATATGGTCTATATTTGATGGGTTTTAGATATAAATGCTTGCCGTAGAATTCCTTGCAACATAGGTGATAACGATATGACGTTTTGGATAGCTTCTATATATATTGCAGGCACACATATGCACACGTTTACCTGCGTATGTACATATTATTTGCAAGTGCCCGTCTCTTAGTATACATGATATTTAATAGATCCAAGCTAGACGTAGTGAAATCTGTGTAGCGTGTCGAGCTTACATAAGACGATTAAAACGACATATTCTGAGGTCATCACATTTTCCGTCTTCTCTCTCTCTCTCTCTGTCTATATATATATATATATATATATATATATATATATAAACATATAAAGACCTGCTTAGGACAAAGCGTGCCCAATACGAAACCGATATGCAACACCACAAAGTCTGGGAAAGCCTCTACCGACCTTGGATTCTTTTTCCACAACGGCCCAAAGAACCAAACCCACCAATTAACGACGATAAACGGCCAGAATACTTTACGGGAATATTTACCCGCGACTGTGTTCTGCCGGAAAAAGAAGAACATGAGAGCGATGGACCGTGGAATGACTTCGCAAAAGAAGAGGTCCTTCATGGGATCATGACAAGCAAAAATGGAAAGTTGGTCGGACTTGACCAGATTATCAGGAGTCAGAACATCTCAAAGCCGCGATTTCAGTGACCGTCGCTGCCCTCACAGTGATGCCCAGCACCTGTCTTAGACAAGGCGCAATCCCAAACCAGTAGGGGAAAAGTCTTCTGCAGCCAATGTTTAAGGGGAAGGGTGATACCACAAAGCCAGAAAACTACCGCGGTATAGCACTAACCAGCGTAGTGTACAAGGTTTTTACATCGCTCCTTGCCAAAAGGCTCTTTCTAGAATGTTTTAAAGATTTACCGGCAGAGCAAAACAGATTTCTTTCAGGGCGTTCGGCTAACGGATGTAATAGAACACCTTAGAGACTCGAAAACAAGATGTCACTTACGCAGCTTTTATCGATTTTAAACCAGCTTTTGATGCAGTCCCGAGAGATCAACTTTTATTCACTCTCCGTGAGAATTTCAATATTAAAGGCCGAATGCATATTTTTTGCGAGATAAATTAGCCGGCCAACGTATTACAATTTTAAACGGAGCTCACGCAATTGCCAAGGAGGTCTCTCAAACAATTGGCGTGCCACAGGGTGATAAAGCTAGCCCAGTTTTATTTATACTGTACGCAGCTGGTCTTGGAAGGTGCCTCCGAGAAGTAAAGACTTCCCACGTGTGTTACGCAGATTTCTTAGTTATTATGGGAAAATCGAGACAGCACCTCCAATTTTATTTGAATGAGACTGCACGATGATGTTCTGAAAACAAGCTGAACATCAACGTGTCAACAATAAAAGTGCTGCGTTTTAGCCGAGGAGGAGCATATGCTCAAGGTGACTATAACAGAAAGATAAGTGGGCATGCACTAGAGTTGGTCAACAACTTTAGATACTTGGGTGTAACACTGACATCTAAGCTGTGTTTTATTAGGCATATTGAATAAATTAGAGTAAGGGCAGTTTCCTTAACCATGGTGTTGCAGGATCTCCGACAAATTGACCTTAGGACTGCACTCAGTATTTGTTAAGCTCAAAATGCTTGCCACAGTAACATACTGCCTAAGACCCATATCCTCCAAGTTAACATTAGACAACCTCAAAAATTTCGACAGATCAAAACTATGTTTCTTAAAAGAGTACTTGGTTTATAAAAAACCGCCTCATCTACGCTGGTGCTGCAAATGTGCAATGAGCCCACATTAGTAGAAGATCTAGAGTACCGTAATTACCAGTTTGATCACGAAGCGCTCGAAGCATATAAGCATACGCTTTTCTTAGCAACAGATGGAAAGAAAATCTGCAACAAAACCGAGCAGTGATCTGCAAAATAACCTGGCACGGATACCACCAACACCTATGTCTAAAGGGATAATGTTTTGCAATCAACGAATAAATATTGTAGTGAAAATTACATCGACCGATATCACGTAATGAAATGTATAGAACTGAACACCAGCTCATTAACAAATGCTGTAACAGACGTACTTGAGCGGAATAACTCGTAAATATTGTGAAAATCTACCAATAATGGTGAATAAACGCCAACGACAATATATATATGTCAAACCCGGTGGCGTGGTGGCATGCGTCTGCGCCTCGCGACCGGAGGAGACACATATATGCGCGGGTTCGAGAACCAGCGTTGCACATTTGTATGTATGGGGGTCCGTCTGTAAAGCAATGCGCAAAGCAGTCCCATGGACGTTAAATCTTGGCTGTGAGTCAGCCCCGAAAGAACAATATATAAGACTTTAGTGGATTTTTCTCATTTTACCCTCTATGCCGGCTTATGCCGGCCTTGGACTTACAATCTGTTCTTCTATACGATGTGCTGCCACTAGTGCTTTTTTTGAACTTGGACGACGTCAGTGATGCATACCAAAGTGCATGTCGCCGTTCATGAGTTTGTCGCCTCATCTATATTTAATTAATTCGGTTTTGTATGCGTTTCCCTCCAGGATGCGTGCGTGGATGCGGCGCGGAGGGTCTAATAATAGAAGATTAAATATAATAAGGATCAGGTATTGCCTTGTGCAGATCCGGTCGTCTGCTCTGAGGCTAGATACTCGGCATTTTATTACAGCCCGAACCTCTATTTATGCAAGCTGTAACAACCCAAGTAACCTGGATCTTAAATTTAAGTCAGCCCGCAAACACGCTGTGGCGTTGACCAACATAGACTTAAATATACAACTCTTTTTGGCTATACCGTAGAATCCGCTGAAGCGCTCATCTCATTCATACAAAGTGTCATACGGCAACTCCGCTATAGTATAGGAATCAAATTAGGGCTCTTATTTGCTCTAGCAAGTGTTTTAGTTTGTTATTGATATTTAGTTTAAGTGTTGTCCATATAGAAGATATACGAGCAGTAGAGTAATTGTCTGACCGCGCCTTATTTATTTATCATAACTTTAACTTTAATCAGCAAGGCTTGAGAAATATAGCTTAACATGTTTGATGCTCAGATTATATATATACAGACTTATAATCTTATATTATAAGTCTAAGCCTCATGCGTATACAGATGCTAGCACCGTTCACAAGGGCACCTTAAGCCGCGGAAGGACAACGTAAAGCTAGTTTCCTGCTTCCAGGAGGGCAACTATTACTCTGGCTCTTTCGGTATAATTTTCTGTAAAGTAAAGAGACGATGCCTGGTAATCTCTAACAGCAACTGTAGTCGATTTAGAAAACAAGAATATGAAAATTAGGCTGGTTTACTAAGCTACCCGTTGAGCCAAGTTAGTTTGAGCAAAGAGCCCACTTAGCGGTGAGAAAGTGGCGGCCCTCGTGCTGTATAAAAAAAAACTTATGCGTGTCGCCCTCTTGTGCATGAAAAATATTGTCATAACAGTGGCATCCAAGGTACTGAACTTTTTATTTGAGATCGGGAAAAGTAATTTCCGCTTAGCCGCCGAGCATAGTTCCAAATTTAGAAGGCTGTAAAAGATGTTTGTGCAAGGACAGATCCTCAGATTTTAGCAAAAGCGTCAGGTTGTCGGCCGCGTCCCTCGAGTACGTACGACTTATTAAATTTTCTCCGTTAGCCCGTTTGAACGAAAGGAGAAACATAAAAACACGCAAAGGAACACTCCTTGGCTCCTATGCTTAACGGTCTGCAATCTACCCTACTAAGCTATAAATGAATGACACAAATAGTGTCAAGCTTCCTCTATCCAGTTAAATTAACCGTATGGCCACGAGGAAGCGCCTTTATTGAATTATAGACAATAAATGGGCAGCTACCGCTTTTTGGCATGTATTTGTTTTTTTGTCTGCTTTGGACACCCTTCTCGACTTATCACCAGTAATCATTATCGAAACCAGATTAGATAGTTTATCTGCTCACCCTAAGGCGCCGGGTCTAGAAGCATTGGAAACACAATGTATGGTTCACACAATAAGTGTTTTACGATTAAAACAACTTTGTGTGGACAATCTACGAAAATAACAAACCATGGAGGGCCCTATTTTTGCTAGACGATCTAAGTTGATCTCCACAAGAACCGCGAGCATCCATCCGGGCATGTCTATATATTCATGCCCGACGTACTGGGGTTAGCAGTTAAATGGTCTGAACTAGTTTCGTTAATAATTTAAGCACGCTTTTCAACGGGTTCTCTTTAAGCTATTTAGAACCTGATTTTCTAAGTCGCGCCCAAGTCGAGGTACCAAAATCCGAAAAGTAGGCGAAAGCTGCCTGCGTTGAATCGGCGATGCAACTGTCAGTCGAGAGAATGTCGATGGCGATGATGAGCTGCTTTGCTTCGGACCCTTTGACGGACCCAGGTAGCAGGATAGGGCAATATCGACCGATGTGCGTTACGTAACTCGCCAGTATCAACGAAAAGCGTGCCCAGAGGTTACAAATTGTTTTCGGATAACTCTCTAATATTTGGAAGCTGCTCCCTCATCAACGGCATTGACACCGTGCCTGTATCTTAACCAGAATAACCAGAAACTTCGCACTTATCGTCATTCAGGCGTCAGCCTGATTCAGCACCAGATGTCCTGATCCTTTTGACGGCCTCTGTAATTGTCGAGCTGTCGCCGCATAAAGTGGCATCGCCGAGATCTTGGCCCCAAGTCCGATATTAGTCTAGTCTGGAGGTCAGAAATGCCGATGCAGAAGAGTGCAAGGATCCCTTTGCTAGTGCTTAATGACTAGCAGGACAACAACAATCTATGTAGTAAAAGTAAACCTTGGCTAGCAAAAGAGGGAGATACTTACCGCCCGCGTACCGCACGCGCGGACCTCTTGCGTGAGGTCCCGCCAGCCCGAATAGACAGGCCAGTGGCTCTCCCACCCTCCCCCCTATCGAGGTTTGGACTGGAGATACCACACTACTCCTACCCGACACTTAAATGCGATCACCTCGCGATTCCGAGTTACACCCCGGAATATACTCACCCCCCCCCCCCCCCCCGAAGGGTGGCTCGGCGCACTTCAGAGCAGGGGTTCCCCACCGCTGCGAAGGGCAGCAGCGGAGCCAGATGGTTCTCTCGCCGGGAGGTCTGCTTTCATGCGGCTAGCTCGCTCTCGTTATGCCTATTAAGCCAAGGCAGCAGGCGTCCCAGTCGGTACCACCGGGTTGCTAAAGCCCGGGGCGTTGACCGACCGGCCCGGGTTTCGTGCGCAGCACACTTCCCCCGTACGTTTAAAGTAGCCTTAACAGCCCTCGAATAGGTCACAACAAAATGACAATATGAATTCGTTGCCACTTAATCGATATTGTATGCCTTGCCTCCCGCGCCAACAAAAGTGACCTCAGGAAAGTTACTATTGGGAGTTTATACAGTCTGACCGCGCCAGCGGACCAACGCTGGAAAGAGAGTCATAGTTACTCCCGCGTCTGGGAGGAACCTCTGTCTACCAGGTTTCCTCTGGTAGACAGAAACCCTACAACAGCATGATTGTAAGGTTTCTGTCTACCAGAGGAGATTGCTAGAAAACTGGTGCATCTGATAAACGGCTGAAAAAGCCCCGGTATTTTGGGCCTCACCGTGTTTAATAGATGGTCGCAGAGCATCGAGCTGTTCAAATCTAGTTTAACCAAAATCCCTCCTGGCCACAGCGAGTCTCGATGAAGTTATCTTATAGCATGTACCGCTGTTTCTGCTCCATCGCTGATTTCGCCACTAAGCTGCATCGGAACTACAAGCTTGAAAATACTCGGCACGGACTTCTTGATCAGGATCCTTCCCACCAGGCGCCGCAATGTAAAGCCGACAGCGATGCGCAGTGCAATGAGATTTGCACGATAGAGAATTAGAAGTATGAACTCTGGCAAACGCAGCTGAGGCTGTCCTGGTTTTATAGTCGCGTGACGGTTATCTAAAATGTCCGCACCCCTCTGAAAGCAACGTAGGTTCTCGCGGACTACGGATGTGAGTATTCGGCTGTTCTCCTTTCTCGCCAGAATGCTAAACACTGTTGTCAAAAAGGAAAGTAAAATTGCTGTTTCAGGACAGGTTTTTTTCATTTAGCTGATATTGCTGTCAAACTGCTGTATTCGCTCGCGTATCTATTAATTGCGTTTAAAATATAGAGAGGCGTTTCCTAGTTGGAGGGTTGTGTCTGAATGACTCATTTCTGATACAAATATTGCTAATGTCCGTTTACCTCAGCACTGATTGAGTGAACGCTTGACGCCACTTTTTTGCAATTTGGACAATCTCGGCAGCGCTAGGTGCAGCATTTTATATAGTAGAAGTGTCATTGCCATTATATTGTATTTCAGATTGGCCTACCTA
The DNA here is from genome assembly GCA_003439945.1 of Dermanyssus gallinae. Lineage (NCBI taxonomy): Eukaryota > Metazoa > Arthropoda > Arachnida > Mesostigmata > Dermanyssidae > Dermanyssus > Dermanyssus gallinae. Next base: position 1,052,200 of record QVRM01006074.1, read on the forward strand.
GGCATGGTCGGTGGCCCAACGTTGACCCGTCACGCCTAACATGAACAAGTCCATATTGTTATCTTAATGGGAGTAAAGAGTAGTTTCCGGTTCATACTAACGTACCCGTTAGCATTCCTAAGTACTAAGTATCCAATGGCAGCTAGCAGTGACTAGTGTTGGACTCACAAATAAACTAACCCTAGTTGAACAGCATTTGTCCCGTGACTGCCTTCAAGATATAAAAGCGATTTTTTTTGTAAGAAACGAAGACGGTGGCTCTCTAACTTTACCAATGAATACGTCTCCTAGTAAAGTCTAAATATTTCTCCTGTCTCAAGAAGCTATAATCTAACACTGGACACTGCAAGGTGGAACACGGAGCCACCTGTAAAGTAAAGTCAGGTTGCAATTCGTTATCAGTTTCGCCATCAAGCTCAAGCAAACATTTGATGAATTATCCAAGCCAAGTAAGTACCCGGCGGTCAGAATGGAAGTAGTGTCGGGGACACAACTGGCCTCTATCGACAGCTGCAATCGACATGTTGAGGCCACAGGTCGCTATTTGCGACTTCCTTGCAAAGCTCACAAATACAAACATGGTCTCTTGAGGTCGGCAATCACACAGACATGTAAATATATATATATATATATATATATATATATATAGCAAAATGACCTGTCTTCACAGCTTGTACTCAACAGCTTGAGCATTGGCAGACCATGGCACCGGATCAGCAAACCACCACGCAACGTGAGCGGTTGCCTCTCTTCATCTTTTCACACCCATTCGTTGCATGTGTACCAGTCACACTTTTGGAAGAACCAACACGTATCCCCTATGCTCCACAAAACCCAGTTCTGTAAGGTACCCGTAATTACGCAACTAAATAAACAAACTATGTAGTGAAAATTGTCTTTACTACTTAGACTGTTAAGCGCAATAGCAATGCATATTTGTAGGATACGTCATACGTGTGTTCGAAGAACGGCAATGGCGCCGTCTACGGGGATGCGGCATTTCACTTAGGGCAGAATTGGGCCAAATATCCAAACCCCTGAAAAACCTGTCCTGCAGCGCTCCGTTGAAACTGGCTGATACTGATGGTGAAGTACCGTTTTGATGTTAGCGTTTCTGACTGCGTTAACTAACGAACAAAATTGATAAATTCAATCAGCAAAAAAACGATGCATGAAAATGAGTAACCAATTCGATTTGCCTGACCCAAGTCGTTCGTACACGCTTTCAATAGCAAAACCGATAATGCAATCGAACAGAAACGCTGTCGCTGCTTTCATCGTTTTGTCTAGTTTATTTATTGTCAAAACGAAGTATTACGATGCGCAGTATAGCGCAGTATACCGATTACGTATGAGCAGTATAGCGCAGTATACCGATTACGTATGAGCAGTATAGCAGTCGCCGCGTAAGTTCATGCCACCGGCAACCTGAGGTAATACCTGAAATATAAGTATGCGTTTTAGAATGTGTTCTAGCCACAACCTTTGACAGTTTCAATTTCATGTTTTTCTATCTATCGATAAAGCTTGAGCCATTATGGCAGCATTAAGCGGTCGAACGGCACGATGGCAGATTCTTCGCAAAAACGTCACGAAAGTCGCTCGACGCGGACTCGGTCATTATAGAATCACGGAATACGCCGCCAAAGTCGGCGGCGTATCTCCGTCCAATGAAGCGGTTTCGTGACTTGCCGTCCGGATATGCAGTCCGGCCATCTCTGACCAGTGCAATTTGTGTGTCCATTCGAATAGGAGGAGCATTGGCAGCCTGCGGTTGGCTTCTCAGTCTCAACCGACATTCGAGCGTGCCTTTTGCTAAATCGTCAGCGTCCGTGACGCCGTGTCCTTGAAGTGCTCTTCTGCGGCTTTACGCTTTGTGTTAAGGAATGCGTCCTCTCTCGGGGCTCCCTAACGCGGGCCTCCGTGTCTGCTGTCTATGGCTGAATAATGTACACAGGTTGCTACCACGTCTCTCTAAGACCGCAGCGACGATTTGCGGTTGCGAATAGTGGCGGCCGAGGCTAGAATTTAGGCGATAAATAATTCCTGTGCAACGTAGTGTCTTTCTCTCTGCAGACGACTACTTGATTTGACCACGATACTTATCAACGATATTTGCGTAAGCCTGTATGTTGCTGCGAAATTACGGGCTACGAAATAAGAATATTCATATTGTATAAAATTATCACAATAAATACGTATTTATTCAGCGCAATGTATTAAGTGGTAGATTCAGTTAAACACAATATAAGTAGATTTACAAGGAAACTGCCGCCTAGCTATCCATACAATGTACATGTAAATTGGTGACGTGGTTAAAAATACTAGACCTGAGCAGAAAATGCATACATATATATGCTAGCACAATTTGTTAAAATTTAGCATTTTGGTGTGAACAATTGTCTCCGCGCAAACTCGTAGTCAGGGGTTCTCTAATTTAAGATAAGCTTAGTTTAACAATGTGCCCCGAACAGATATTGCATTTCCTCGTTGATGTCAAATGACAGCTTCTAACGCAAGAATTCAGATAAGGTTAAACAATATGTGGCATTTCTTTACTTAGATCTCTACGAGTATGCATTGACCTAGATCAGGTTTCGAGGAACAGTTAAGTTGTAATACAAAACGTTTTCTCTCTAAAATATTTTGGTTAAATCTCACTTAACAAAACCACTTACCAATTGAGTGACCTTTGTAATCCCGGCGGCCCGCCAAATGAGAAGTATTTAATCGCCGTTTTATCTTCGAGATTTTGTAGAATCGCTCGCTAAACGTGCAGGATATCGACTAGAACTTCACAGAAACTGATAGTTTATTGAGAAGGTTACTTGGAGCGGCTTCCTTGAACTCCATCTGAGGGTTCAAAACAGCAGAAAAACAATAAGCTGTGCTTGACGAATACGTCGGTGTGGGCGCGAGGAGGATGACATGTTAATATTATACTCAAAATGTCTACGCAGATGGATATATTTTCCAAACATTTTCGGTGGCCTGTTGAATACATCTGAAGGCACAGTTGTCCATGAGCTAGACAGATACCTTAGCATAGAGTGCAAACGCAGTCCTAAAAACTTTGAACAGTGTATGTGGTATACCTGTACACGGCATTAGGTCATACATACGCATCAAGCCCGTTTTATGTATGTGCATTCGCTGATGATCACTGGAAAATTACAGAACAGCATATTAAACACACATTTGAATGCAATACTCAACTGGCCAGTATTGGCGCTACTGCTACTCCAGTTACTCAAATAACTCCGACAACTACTAGGAGTACAAAGGTGGCGGAAAGACAGAGGAGGTGATATGTATGATGAGGTCATGGCCAACACGAACTTGGCTTTCGTACGGTCTCTGTGCGTACAGCCGCTTCGAGAGAGAACCGGTTCTTCCGGTCATCTTCGCCAGAGATGACCGACTGCCTCATTAGACACACGCGGTAGCAGCAACTCTCTGGGAGGCGTATGTGGCGAAGGTCTCGCTTTGATAATCAGATTTACCATTTGATGGCGCCGACCGGCCTCACTATGGGCGATTTTCCTATGAATGTATCTGAATGCATACGACACGTAAGTAACTGCGTGTCTCTATGTATGTACGTGTGTGTATGGTTTATGGGTGTGCGCACTGCTTAATGGCTTAGACTGAGACGGGCGAAGCAAGGCTGTTTGGCGACAGTGAATTGTTCAGTGTCTATGTGAAGGGTGACACAGACTCGGTGGACGGAATCCTATTAGTAACTCAGTAATCAGTTGCTTTAGATGTCTACGTTAAACTCATACTTATATATATATATATATATATATATATATATATATATACTTACACTAGTTTTACTTTAGTTAGCAGAAATAATAATGTATTATATTGGTGTTATTTTCGCTGATACTAGATTCAACTTCAAACCGTAAGTAATATGACTTGCCTAGCGCACGCTGATATCCCCGACAATATCGTTATGTTGAGCAGTTGTCTGTGAATGAACCATGTTTAAATGTGAAAATAGGTTTTGTTGATGCCTTGATACGAACAAGTAACGTGTGAGTGCTACGTTTGTTACTTGGCTTAGCTGCCGGTCAATCGATCGAATTGCTCCTCTATGCCAGAAACGGAAAGCCACAAAGAGCAAACATGGCCGATTAAAGGCAGCCATTTGTCGGTGGCGGTGGTATTAAGCGCTGCCACCCTTTGCCGCTGCGACGATCTACACGCTAAACCGCCCCTCTTGCTGTCATCATCTTTTGTTCTTAATCCAAGTAAGATGTTTGTCGACGCCGACGACCACGATAGCTACAGCCACATTGTGGTTATGGCAGCAATGATTCACCGAAACGCTTGCGAGCTCCAGCCGCCTTTTCTTTTGTCTGAGTTTTTGCTCAATCCGGGCGTAGCTCTTTTGGTCTGCAAATCGACTGGGAATTAAATGGCACACACATGCTCTTAATAAGCGCACAACTGTTAACAATCAGATGATCGTAAACGGATTACATGACCCATTTAACTGACGCAGAATCCTCAGCTGTTGACAAACATATGACCGACCAAAATTATAAAAGTTCTAAGGACTTCAATATAGCATAGCAACATCAAAACCCGACATAGCCAGACGCATCACTGTTGTCATCGTAACTAATGAAAACATGAAATTTACTTAAATATTTTCACTAACATTGTTCATAATAACACTGTGAAATCAAGCGTGTAGAAATATTCCTCACCGTTTACGGTGATCAAGGGCAGCAACAAAAACGTTGCTAGCAATGTTGAATGACTTCAATGAAATGAAGATCACCATTTATTGCCAACGATGCTTTGCAGCGCTTAGCATTGGCAGTATTAACTGCTCAGAAGGAAGCCGAGCCGTCAGCCGTACAGAACCTGCAATAATAGCAGCGGCAACGGCGACACGACTGTAAAAAAGATGGAAACGGAAAGTAGTGACCTCAACAACGTGACCTTGCGCTGCGGCGTGTCCGAGGTATCATTATGATTATACGAGAAGACATGCCGTTTCCCGGCAGCACCATTACGGCGACGCAATCGATAAGATGTCGCTACGCGATGGCGTAACTATGGCCTTTGGGCGTGACACACAGTTTGCCCAATTTTTCCTCACTTGCTTAATGATGACAATGTATGTCCTCGTCTAAGGGCGAGAGCGAGAGTAAGAGAGAGAGAGAGGTGAAGAATATCTTAAGGAAGAGCTGGCAACCAAACCACGGATAATCCATTATTGGATTGATCCTTCGCTGGCGGCTTCGTCACCGCCTCATCAAGCACGTATCTCTCAGATCCTATCGCATGCTCTTGTTGTCCGGCCCTTCCCTTACACCTCGGCTTTCTCGGGGGGCCGCCCTTTGCTTCTCGTAGTCTTTCTTCTCATCCTACTCATGCTTCCGTTCCATTACTACCACCACCACCACCATCATCATGATCATCTTCATCATGACGGTCGGACAGCAACAACAACAACAGCAACGACAACAACAACAGCAACAACAGCAACAACAGCAGCAACAACAACAGCAGCAGCTCGACTCCGTTAGCGGGCGTGGGAAGGCGATGGCCCCACGCCGCGGCGACGTCCACTATGACCAGCGCCACGGCTGGCCGACGAGTTCAAACTCGCTTAACGGGGCTCTAATTAAAACGCGACGTTTCTGCTGTTGCCGATGTCGCTACAAACGGCCGTAGCTACCAGCTAGCTCTAGTGAGACAGCGGCAGAACGGGTCTAGCGGTCCCTTCCACCTATGGTAGAAGGGAGATAGACCCGAGGCTAGGTCGAGTCTGGTTGAGACTACTGCGACAGGGGTGGTCGCGGGAGATTGGCGCCCCAGGCAGGCATCAGGGAATACCACCAGTGGCAGCACGAGGCTTCTGCAGGACATTCGATGTAGCCGCCTTTTGCCCTTTATTCGGTTCATTTTCTCTCCTCTCCCTCTCTTTCTGTCTATCTCTCTCTCTCTCGTTCTCGCGATGTCTTTCATTGCAAGTTGATTGCATGTTCATTATTTAACGATTAGGTTAATCGCTCGATCGACCCGTGGATCGGCCGGTCGGTCGATCGGTCGGCCTACGTCGTCCTCATCGTCGTCGTCGTCGTTGTCGTTATTGTTTAGGGCGCGGAATGCAGCTCAGGTCGACTTCGGCTCATCGGGAAGGAGATCCAGGCGTTGTTTGAACGCAGCGCACCGGCCAACTATCTACCATTTATTTTTCCAGCCACCTATCCACCGGGCCTGCCTACCTGTTCGGTGGGCGCCGTTGGATGTCTCGTGCCGGGGCTGCCGTCGCTAGATGCGAGCAAGCATGGAGCAACCATATCGTCGGGCGTCGCTTGGCTTTGGCAAGCCACCTCGATTCCGTTGTTGGGTGGATGGGTGAGTGGGTGGGTGGGTGTGTGTCGCCTTCGTTCTGCTGAGCGAACGTTCTGGACGTGCTTAGAGTTTCGGCGGCAAACAGACAAGCCAACGCTTGCTCCCTGTGTGACAAGGGACAGTCACTGTTGGATATCCGCCGCCACGTGATCCGAGATCAGGTCGACGAGCGGTAAAGTTTGCTCACGTCGAACGTGCAGCAAACTGGAGCAGAAGGAAAGGCGATAGAGCGACCATGCCAGCCGGGATCTGTACTGCTCCCGGCAGCGCTCGCGGTTCGAATGGGCAATTCGGGCAGGAGTTCAGCTGAGGTTTAAATGCCGTTGAGCTGAAAATTTATTCAAGTCCAATCGAACCCCTACAGCCCCTCTTTGACGGTCGCCGACAGTTGGGTCTTTCTGTAGGCCAAGGCCCTCATTGTAGTAATTAATGGTTCCGTCGTACCTGATGTCCGGGGCAGCGCTAAGCATACTTGTGTTAGCAACGGAACATGAGCTGCCACGGTAGCGTGGTTCAGGATTTTAGTTTTGCTCCATTGAGATCATATAGCTAGAGAAGCTTCGAATCTGGATTTCATGAAGTCTATTTGATGTATTTTCTCAAGCAATAGCATTAGCAATAATCGTAGGTGCTATATATATATATATGGGAAGTCTGTGCTAATTAGTACTTTAGCATAGCTAACCGTAATTGGAATCGAATATACAAATGTATTAGCTAATACAATTGTATATTCATTGTAGATTCAAAGTAAAAAACATAGATTATCCTATCAGCCGCACACAACGCAAAACAGTGAATTATATTGTGGTTGCACTTGAGCTGTACATTCATCTTAAATACAGTAATGTATCTAAGGGGAAAACGGGTTTTAGGAGATACCAGAATGTCGGAAACTCGAGACCGTTGTGCTTTAGTATTCATATATTGCAGCTACGTCCTCTTGAGAAAACCGTTAGAGTCAGACCGCGAACTCGCTCAATGGAATAAATCCAAGCCGAAACTCGGTATTACGATTGACGCTAAAGATAATTCGTACATTTAGAAAGAAGTAGATACTGTGCAAAACTAAAATCACAGATGAAGGATAGGCAATCCGGACAACCACCCTCGGGATATATTGAATGATGATGAAGTTGATGTTGGTATGAAGCATTTGTTCTCCAATGCAGTGTTGCAGCTTTCCTTATATGTTTGTATTGTATCTTTGCAAGTACGGCTTAGAAATACTCTTTTATCAAAAAAAGATGGCTTGCTACAACTGTCCTAGTCGGGTTTTGACTGCGTGGCTGACTAGTCAGTTCACAATAGCTTAGACTGCCTATACTCATGTTGAGTGTTCTTAAGATAAAACGTGCCGATTTCAATTTTAATTTTGGTGGCAAGTTATTTCCGGGTTTACGCGCAGGCGCTCTCATAGACCTATAAATTGTTTCATTGTTTAGCGACATGTTTACCCAGCTTAGACTGTGACATGGCTCTACTGAAGAAAATTCGCAGTGTATTAATTAGACTAGTGTGTCAGCGTTGTAAAGTAACCTATTATTGTGGAAGTCAATTTCAATATACGCTGATTTTTGTATAATTATAAAAATAATTTAAAAAACTAGTTATGGTTTTAGCATTCTAAATAATTGTTTGAAATGACAATACGCTATGGATCCTGCACCCACTAGTATTGTGAACAGTCTCGTCTTGTGGCGGGCTTCCCGTGAGAAAGACCCTCTATTCTAAACAAGTGTAATTAAATCGAAGCTAAATGTCTTTGAAGTAGACGATCTTTAGTGCAAAGATGATGGTTGCAACTTCTAACGACCGTTTCTGGGATTCGAGAACAGTGTTGGAGGACTGGGATCCCTTACGGAATCATTTCACGAGGTGTCTCCTGAAATCTCTTATGACAATATATCACGCCCACGTTATATTCCAGTGACGTTAACTACATTCGTAACTCGTTGCTTTCGGCCCTTCTTATCGGAAGGAATTACGCGTGTTCTTGAATACTTTAGTTTCAAAAAAGTTAATTGAGATGTATCTTTGCAGAGTGTCGAGTGAAATCAGTTTTGGGAACATAGTATTAAGCGGTCGGCATATGATTGATTGATGGATTAATTGTTCGCTTGGCATGTATGCCTAAATACACATGTCACCCTTTTATATCAGGGGCGCTTAGAGTGGCAGCATATATGTTAACTACGCATTCATATAATCCATGTCTACTTCAATACCTACTAAGTATTTGCTTTCAATTGGGACAACCTCTTCTTTGTAATATCGACCAGGTCCTTTCCAACGTTTGGTCCTAGAACTAGGGCCTCCGACATATATAAGATTCTTCTGTGCCGTTTCTTTTCAAGCATAAAGGGTCTTCCAACCAACACAAATTAAATAAAAACAGCATTGCAGTGAAATTATAATGGCACTGTGGCCTGTCTGCTAAAGCTGTGTTCAGCAAAATACAGAAAGTGCAAACGAGCAACCGTATTCACTGGCTTTAAATCGAATCAAGAACAGCCAGTTCACACACTTCAGCTCGAGAATCTCCTTGTATGGAGTTAAAGATATCTGCGCACGCCGTCTGTTCATTAAGCCTTCTTTTACTCTCTCTGCTTATCAAGGCTGTGCTTTTCCTCAGGTAGCGTATTTGTGGTCTCAAAAAAAATGATTACGACGACGAGTTATTAAACTACAAGCACAACTTTCTATTGTGCTCTTCTTTGCAATACATTTTTTTGACGAAGAGTTTAGTCAAAACTCTTTTTCATATCGAAAATATCTTACACAAGCTGGTTTTCCATTGTGAAAGCAAGATGCATTCTTAATGCCTCACTGGAGAGAAAAAGAGATCGTGTTTTTATCAATGAATTTCTATTTTCAGTAAATGGGCGTACCAGTCCCGGACAGCGGACTTCTGTAGCTTCACGCGTAACTAGGATGGTGATACATCTTGGAACCGTCGTAGTGGCATTTGCGTTAAGCGTCTATTTAGGTTCCCGGGCAGTCACATCTGAGTCTAAGAATACCAAGATAGATTTTTTAATAAAGCAAATCAAAATGCTAGCTGTATACATGCGACTTCTTTCAGCGTGCCCAAGAAAAAGACTTAGTTATTTCGCAACGGCAAACCGACTTGGTATCAATCAATGTAGCAAGGTATCAAAATGATCCCTATAAAGTGCGTATTTATCTACGTACATGCGTTTTATAAGCGTCAGAGGAACATTTTAAGATATTAAACGTGAAAACTTAAGCAAAAGACATTACAGAAATTCGCAATTTATTCATCAAAGCTACCCTTTCGCCTTCCCTGGCCAGCGTTCTGGTGTCCCGTATCTTCCCGTTTTGGATTGAAGTGGTGAATGCAAGTTTCGGCGGCAGTTACGAGTGAGCCCAAAAATCCTGCTCATTTTAAAACAAAAGTTGCAAATTGGTTCATCTTTGGTGCCCACACTACCTATTTTGATGGGAAAGTGACTAATTAACCATTGTTTTTAACTATTGTTTTTAAATCATATGACATGTAATATACCTTTTTGGTCAATAAATGAGAAGATGATGATGATATTTTGATGAAGCAATCTATTTGGCAATAGTACTGTATGCCAATGCATCAGTTCCGTAAACTGGATTTTATTTGGCGTAAAATGCCGATGCAGTTAAGCCTTCAAACAACACGTTTAATCAAAGCGCGTGTGCCATGCTTGATGAAGCACGGTACTCGTTTTGCTTCATTGTGGCTGTAGGGTCTAACATGTTACACTGGCCCGACTTGCTACAAACGCAATTCGAAGCCAATCCACATAATACTTATTTTTGTCACTTCCAAAGAACGCATCTTTCTGACGCTGTGGTCGGTATGAGCTTTTTAACTTGTAGACAGGTGATGCTATGAACACGTTGACCCCCCTACTAGATGTAGCAATTATACCTAGGACTTGGCCCACTGATTTATTTAGCGGGACTTTGTGGTATTTAGTTTATAGATAAGATCACGATTCAGTGGGTGGAAGTCCTAATCGTTTAGAGTAAGCTGGCATGCTTTAAGATCGATGTACCGCGTTGCAACTCCGAGTTCGTGGCGTGTGATGCAATCTTTAGTGACCGCACACTCTGGCTTATAACAGCTTACTGTCTGCCTACAGGCACACATAACAACCTGAGAGCTAAAATTGAAATTTTAGCACAATAGATATAATTCCTGATGGAATGTGGCTATGCAATTTTATTGACCGGGGACTTCAGTCAACCAGACTTTAATTGGGAAACTCTCAGCTTGATTCTATCCTCAGACGATCATTCCAGATAAGTTTTACTTCTTCGTCGAGTAGGGGCTGCAACAATGTGCTACAGAAGCAACCCGCGTGCGTAGTCAGCGCAGTTCGCTTCTATAAATTGTCCTTTGCAACAATGATTTTGTGGGCAAACTTGCTGCGTGGCCAAACCTGTCCTCCAGTCATCAGATAGTGTTTTTCATAACGAACATTAAACGCACCAAACAAGTCACGAGCCAAATTGTATTATAACAGAAGGAATTATGACGACATGACGCTGAACCTTGATCTCACAAGCGAAACCAGGTTTTTTCAAGGTTGCTTAACTTAAAATTTTTCGGGCTGACTCTTAGCCAACATTAAACGTCCACTGGACTACCTTTGCATTGCTTCGTTAGACGGACCACATAAATATAAACGTGCAACGGTGGGGCTCGAACTCGTGCCGCACCTATATGTCTTCTTCGGTCGTGAAGCGCATGCGAATGCACCACGCCACCGGGCTCGACAAGATTGCTTATCCGGTACCCCTATGCATACTAAACATATCTACTTGTGTTCTTTCTTATACAGCAAATCTGCTATTACGAGAAAACAGAATTAGTAAAAAAAATTCAAGCCGATCCTTTAGATCATGAACTACATCTGTGAGACTCTAGTGCTACACATGCTCTAGATGGTTGGTTTAGCGGTGGTGAATGATGTCGAAATCATATTGGAAAACCTGTTGAAGCATTTAAGGCGCTTGCAGCCAAATATGACAAATGATACTCCATCAGTCGAGTTCAAACAGCTCAGGATCTCGATATGTCATCCATTAGCCTTGATAATCGCTTTGGTTGGCTGAACTTATCGCCTGAAGGTTTGCTGGCACCGGCGATTTTTCGGAATTGTTAGCCTAGTACACAAGTAGGGAAATAAATCAGATTCCCAAAAATAACGACCTATCTCACCGCTCACCGCTATAGTTGCAATTAATACTCTTAATTTAAACAAATGTTACTTACTCTCTTAACATCAGACTTGCATGGAATTAACGGGTTATTCTCCATGGGAAAATATGGTTTATCAAGTTACGCATTCTATTTGTCCCTACAAATCTAATAAAAACAAATTCTCACCACACGTCAACGCATAGATAACATTAAACATCTTTACCATCAATTCAGTAACTACCGAGGATCCTAATCTATTTTTTTTCTGAGATTCTACGCTTCTATTAAACTCTACGTCAGTATTACTGCATGTCTTGTCTAGGAGTCGCTGGTCTTTGTTAAGACATGGGCACCAGACTGCGGCTACATGTGTTCTTACAGGTAGTGCGTACACCCCAACAAGTATATATATATATGATGCTGACGTTAATTCACCACTATTGGTAGATTTTCACAATATGTATGGGTTATTCCGCTCAAGTACGTCAATTACAGCAGCTGTTAATGAGCTGGTGTTTAGTTCCATACATTCCATTACGTGATATCGGTCGATGTCAATTTCACCATATTTTTTACAAACACATTCGTTGATTTGGAAACATTTTTTCTTTAGACTAAAGTGTTGGTGGTATCCATGCCAGGTTATTTTGCAGACCACTGCTCTGTTTTGTTGCAGATCTTCTTCTTATCTGTTGCTTAGAATAGCAGGTCCGTCTGTAAAGTTTTGGGTTACAAAGGTCCAGTTTTACCGTTCTCTGTGTTGCTTGTATGCCTCAAGCGCTTTGTGATCAAACTGGTACATACGGTGCTCTAGGTCTTCTATTAATGTGGGCTCATTGCACATTTGCATCATCAGCGTAGATGAGGCAGTTTATGATAAACCAAGTGCTCTGTTAAGAAACATAATTTGAATCTTGTCGACATCCTTGAGGTTGTCTGATAGTAACTTGGAGGATATAGGTCTGAGGCTATATGTTACTGAGGAAAGGATTCTGAGCCTAAATATAGTGAGTGCAGTCCTAAGGTCAACTTGCCGGAAATCCTTCAACATCATTGTTAAGAAGACTGCCTTCACTCTAATTTCTTCAATATGGCTAGTGAAACACAGTTTGGGTGTCAGTGTTACTCCCAAGTATCTGAAGCTGTTGACCAACTCTAGTGCATGCCCACTTATCTTTATGTTACAGTCATTTTGAGCATATGCTCTTCCTCTGCTAAAACGCATTACTTTTGTCTTTGACACGTTGATGTTCTCATAATAACTAAGTTATCTGCATAAAACACGTGGTCAGCTCTTACTTCTAGAAGGCAGTTTCCAAGGCCAGCTGCATACAGTATTAATGAAAATTGGCTACCTGTATCACCCTGTGGTACGCCAATTGTTTGAGAGACCTCAATTGGCAATTGCGTGAGCTCCGTTTAAATTTGTAATACGTTGGCCAGCTAAAATATTTCGGATAAGGTTATACATTCGACCCTTAATATTAAAACATTTACGAAAAGTGAGTAAGGGCCGATCTCTCGGGACTGCATTAAAAGCTGTTTTAAAATCAATGAAAACTGCGTAAGTCACATCTTGTTTTCGAGTTCTAGGTGTTTTATTACATCCGTAAGTGCTCTTTCAGCCGAACGCCCTGGAAGAATTCCATTTTTCTCTGCCGATCTTTTAAACATTCTGGAAAGAGCCTTTTGGCATGGAGCGATGTAGAAACCTACACTGGTTAATGCTATACCGCGATAGTTTTCTGGCTTTGTATTATCTCTCTTTTCCTTCAAAATTGGTTGCAGAAAACTTTTCCTCTACTGGTTGGGGATTGCGCCGTGTTCTAAGACAGGTGCTGTGCATCATTGTGAGGGCAGGGAGGTCACTAAAATCGCAGCTTTGAGGTGTTCGACAATCTGGTCAGGTCGGGCAGACTTTCCATCTTTTCTTGTCATGATACCCTGAAAGACTTCTTCCTCTGTGAAGTCACTCCACAGTCCGTCGCTCTCATGTTCTTCTTTTTCGGCAAAACACAGTCGCGAGTGAAAGTATTCTTCCCGTAAAGTATTCTAGTTGCGTGATTGCTGGATTGCCATTACCAGCTCTATTTGTTTAGGGTGTCTGTTCTGCTGATTACTGTTTCCTACGTCTAGAAGATAATTGAGGGTTTTGTTTTGCTAGTTTCTTTAACTCTTAGAGCCTAGAGAATCTCTCTAGACGGCTGTCGTGGCCGCGCGACTTGTCCATGCGATGTACAGCGCTATAAATTTTTGGGTCCTGTTGAGGAGGCGGCGCGTGTTGTAACCCTGGTAGCGTGTGCTCCCTTGAGGGTGCGGTATATAGCTGTCGATTACTAATATTATATATATTTTTTTGTTTTTTTTTTGCAATATCAGAACTTACGAAGTAACGATTTTATTATGATTTAAGCACTCACCCATATTAGTCTAGATTAAAACGTAAACTTTGGGACATAATACTAACATATTTCTCATTTTTCTCTCGAAAATTCACCCTGAATTGGCTATATTCTCCAAAGTATTAGGGATCGTTCGATAAAATACGAATATAATTAACATTTAATATTAGACCGTTTAATTGATTAAGTTAATATTTACTATGTGACAGTAGTAGCTATTGTTCAAGAATTCAATTCTCGCGAACAAACACACCATTTTCTTAAGTTGGTTCGAATCATACACTCCGCACTCTGTATCCCAAATGACGTGCAAGTTTTTACGTTCAGAACTGTAAAAATTTGCCAAGACGTTTCCGCTCCCTCCTTCCACTAGGAAAAATTATTCTCTTGCTGAGTTCTATCTTCTACATAATTTTTGATCGTAATAGAAACATTGTACGATCTTTCACGAAAAAGCGATAACGTAAGACATAACAACATATCGACTTTTTATGACTTTCCTCAACCTGGGTATTCGCTACGCAAGCTAGTGAAGTGTCCTCCGAATCATCAGACGATCATATCGGCACGATGCTCAAACTATTAATTCTCGTTTTTGCTCATAGATACAGACGCACAAGGGATTGCACACAATGTAAGCAACCTTTGCTGCCAGACCGTGCTTCGGCATAAATGTGCTTGTAATTAGTACCCGGCAAAAGAACCATGCGTTAGCTTTCTTGTTTTGCCGGCCTCACAGGGTAATCTTTTATTCATGCGTTGGGCTGACATTACCGCCAGGGCTGCCCTCGCGGAGTAAGTACGACGGGGCACGAAACATCTCCCCATTAGATCATCACTAGCAGGCCGCTATGCGCTAACATTCGAGATGTTACGAAGATGTTATAGGGCAACGCCGTTTTCGCTATTCATCGAACAGGTAGACGAGTTCGAGGTCCATTTAGCACGGTAATCACACGTATTCGTATATATATATATATATATATATATATATATATATATATATAAGCCAACAATACTACATACGCTCAGGTAAATAACTTCTTTTGACAACTAAAATCAATGATATTCCTGATGTTGAGTTAAATTTGTATTTATTTAGGTACGCTCGTGTTAAACACTCATACAGTGGGTGCATTTTTTGCTGTTCGCGTCAATACAGTTAGAAAATATTGCATCATCATGAACACCTGTATGTATACACCTTATAGCTCACGCCGCAGCGACCATACCGCACTTGGGAGAGCTTCTAATGCTGCAAAATAGGATATAATGGCCATGTACAACATATCTGCTATATCTGCTATGCCGGCTAAATATGGTTCTAGAATAGTTCTGCATAATAACGTCTGATAAGCCTGCTATTGTTCTACACTTGTGGGCACTTCTTCAAACGCCGGTAACTCCAGCAATGATTTGTTAAAGCAATACGACTGTATACGCGGAGGTCTTGTAATGACGATAACGATTCTAATCGCCACAGATATCGAGTTAATCCCTGAGTGATGAATAAAACATTATTCAGCCACAACAGCATTACAGATATAGCCGTGTATATATATTTGTACCACTTACTGTTTGGAGTTCGTTGTTGGTGAACCTTGCCGTGGTTCTGCGACAACTACTACTGCTATCTGCCCCATTAGAATATCTTTAGGCTTGCCTTTATTAAATTTGTCTAGCTGCTCCAACAATTTCACATAGTGATGCTTAATGTTGGAATTTAGTAGACATTTTTCTTTTGCATAAACAACGAGTAAAGCTGCCACAATCTACGCATCTAAGTTGCAGGTCACTAAATACAACATTGAATTTCACGGCATGTTGCATGCAGAATTCCTTTAGACGTGGTTGTACATTAAGAGATGCAGTTTCGTTGTCAACACGTTCACAAACCTTGATACGATTATAATTGAAGATGCCTCAGCAGTTTTAAAATGCTGGTAGCAGCCTAACTGATATGCCAATACTAATGCGAAGTTTCATTTATTCAATGAAGCACCCTGCTTGTAAGGCATAGACGCCGATGTGATTAAGCTTCTATTCTATTATTCATGGTAAAGTTACAATATGAATAAAGCCTACGGCGTTAGCATGGAAAAGAAGCCGTGTGGTTAGACAAAAGCAAAATAAGTCCGCCCTAGTTTACTGCGGCATCAATAAGGCGGATATTCCTGAGGAGACTTGTAACTGATAAAGTGTGTAGTTCGCATGAGCAGATTTATTGAATGGCTCCACATGATACAGGTATGTTTTAAAGTGTGACCTCTTTTTGGGTGGCCTTGGCATATAACACTGATGTGCCATCCACCTCTTTCGAAATCGAGTTTCTGCCTATATACCCGCTATGTGCCTATGTTTACATATACAGGGTCACCTGTCTAAATTGGCGCGCCGAATCCTTGTCGTATTAGGATTGCTCTTCTCCGGTTGATGGACGACAGGCAAAAGCTCATGTTCAGTAGAACATGAGCTTTAGATGCAGTGAAGAGTGGTAAATTTCCTTGGTATAAATCGACGGACCGTTTAAATGATCGCAGCTGATTACACAATTGCAAACCAAATAGTACCACGTAGCTGCATAGTGATAAGAAATATTCATGGCAGAGTGTGCATAGCAAGAACTCGAGAACTGATCAACACAGTCCAACTACGAGTACCTTCTATGCTTCGTGAAACCGAAGCAGTGAAGTATACTCATAAAAGAGAGCAACTAAAGGAAGGTAAGCTTATATTGACATGGAGTGAAACTTTAAACGCGCAAAACAGGTATGTCGGACAGAATCACTTTCATGATAGAGAAATATTCTACTTCATCCGGCCTTAACGGAAATACTAGAATGCATTGGAAAGATAAGTTAGAATTTGCATTTATCAAGAAAACTTAAAAAACTGTTGAATGAATAGCAGACTATTTACATGAATGCTAATGTGTGCAATGTGCTATTTTCTCTGCTGTTTGGACTACTATTGAACTAGATATATATGCATTTATTGTGTGGAATCATATGAAATTTAATTTTTAAAGTTCTCATGATATATAAACATGATGCATTTTTTATGTAATGTTGGTTATAAAGTAATTACAGATATTTATAACAACATGACATGAAAAGAGTTCGAAAATTTAGACCCGTGCATAAATTCTTAAGCAGCATGTTTTCTGAGCCTGCGTTCTAAATCATAATGCATGTGCTGCAACTCGCAAATCAAATACTTGTCGTCTGCCTCGCCGGTGCGGCTAGAGAAAAATTGCGTACTCTGACTATCCGGCGTTCCGGAAGGCACTTGATTTTCCGGTCAGCCCTGCACAATAGATGCGTAGACGTGGTAACCTCTCTCGGGACTACTTGTAAGGACAAAGCTTTCAGGAAGCTCCTGCTACTTCCGCTATCTGACAGGAAACACGTCTGATGGGACTCCTGAAGGCGGCTGACAACAGGAGACATCTAAGGACGGTACACCACGCAACGAAATGGTTATTTTGTAACATCTTTGTTGTGACCTGACATTCGCTCGTAAAGGATCCCTCTTTAGTCTTTCTAACTTAAAAACGAATTGTGACGAAGGCTAATATACTTATTGAATCGTTTTTGTCATATATATATATATATATATATATAAAAAGGTGCATAAAAGATGGTTCTCTCGCCGGGAGATCTGCGTTTATGTGGCTAACTCGCTCTCGTTGTGCTTATTAAGCCAAGGCAGCAGGCGTCCCAGTCGGTACCAGCGCGTTGCTAAAGCCCTCGAATGGGACACGACAAAATGACAATATGAAATCGTTGCCACTCAATCGATATCGTATTATCCCTTGCCTCCCGCGCCAACAAAAGTGACCTCGGGAAAGTTACTATTGAGAGTTTTTAGGGCCTGAACAACTTTCTATTTGCCCGTGAAGATCCCCGAAGCACGCGTAACTGGCGCGCCAGCGGGCTAACGCTGGAAAGAGAGTCATAGTTACTCCCGCCGATATATTTATATATATATATATATATGTATATATACATCAACTAGCCAACACGTTTGCAAGGCAATCAACCTAAGTCACTAATGATGCTAACAGAAATAAAGAATATATTTAATAAGAAAAAAACGTAAGCAACAGCAAGACAATAGCAACACCGAAAATAACAGCAACAATCACAATGACGACAGCGGCAGCAATGGCAACAACAATGAGTTTTCTATAAAGTACTACGCTTTGCAAAATCAAAGTTAGCGCTACAAGCAAGGCTTCTAGCTTATTAAACAGCCCATAATGGTCAATGACGTGTGTCAGCCAACTGTATAATTTAAAGAATTCGTCTACGAGGATGTGTGTCGATATGGTTTCCAGGATGTTCATTGCAGCAGAATGTTCCTAGAAGTCGACACATTGATGTTAGAAAAAATGGAAGCCTAGACAGCAGACAATAAATCACGAAACAGCTTCTGTGCATAATAGAGACGACAAAGTGGGTTATCTTTGTCAGCCAGTCAGCGCGCGCTACGATACCACAGCAGCAGCAGCAGCAACAACAACAACAACAACACGCTACACCAGCGAAACAAGATAAAGCGTATGTCGTCGTGTTTATATGATCACTCAAATTCGTAATTCCTGACGTCGTGGCAGTGAGTTATAACTTCTACGGATCGGTGGGGAATTATATGTACCCACTACGTGAAATGTGGAATGGAAACGAAATTCTTAGAGTACATGCCTTTGTAATGCAAGACGGCCTTATGAGGAATTCGGGAATCTTGTCATTATCCATTCCAGAATCGGCGAAGTTTCGTTATCACTTTACGAATTAACTAAATATAATAGAGTAACCGATTACAGAGAAGGAAGAGGAATCGGGAGAGTTTATATGGGCAAACGTTCGCTAAAAAGCTTTCCAAATGTTAACGACAAACTTATGACTCACTTGAATTTTCAGGAACTTGATCCTGCGATGCAAATAGAAGTTATCTCAGAAGGGTTATATCTCAGGCGTAATATCTGACGAGGTGTCACAACAGCATATCGCTGCCCACAATAGTTGTTGCCACCAGTCGAAAATAAAAACTACAATACTAAGCTTAAAACCTTTGCTGTAGTAAGGGCAGTATGAAGGTTCCGGGTGCACCAGAACTTCCCTAGTGACGACTACAACGGGCACGCTAGTTCCCGATTGAACTGCTGTCAACGGGCCAATTAAGTAAAACTTGGAAGGTCTGCAAGCTGCAAACGACCCACTCATGAATCCAAAAGTTGTTCTAACTATGATTTGCACGTAGACACAAAGACGTGCACTTAAGTTAATACACAAGACATTGTGACTTGAATTACAGAAGCCTTTGTGTCTTCTATAACGTTCGGAGACTGCTAGAGGGTGGCACTGTTGCCGAATTGCTGAATAGAGGAAATAGCGTACGGCAGCCAAGGGAAGGGTGTCGGTGGAGTTCAGAAGAATTGACAGACCGATAGCCCTTTCTGATGATAATGCATGGCCGTTCTTAGTTGATGGATATTTATGATGTTAGTTCCGATAACGCACGATACTCTAGTATACTAAATACCACACAGAATATTGCCTTCTATGGCGTTCCTTAATGAGGTACAGCGTGTTTAACACATTGAAGCAGAATAATATCAGGCCTGTGATGCCCTTAGACGTTCGGTCGTATATGCGCTCCCTGTGAGTATATATCTTGCCCAGGTCGTGGTTGCCAACATGGAGGTTAATCTGGGCTATATAGCTACGATGATTTAGCTGTTTCAGGTGTTAAACCTGCATTCAAACATATCTGGGCTACTGCTTGCGATATGAAGGGGAAGAAGTGATCATGTTTGTTCGTCGGTCGGTGTATCGTTTCGAGGTTCGTTGGTCAAAGAACAAGTTGGGGGCCAGATAATGCTATTTATTACGTTTAGACTTAGTTCAGCATCCAAATGTTCGCTTTTATTGGGCCACAACTATAAACGTGTTGATGGGAATCGTGTTGAGGATGCAAAGACAGCGTCCGATGTACTGGCGCAGTTTCCGAAATTAACACCGCCGCACGTACTTGCTGTGCAGTTCAAGACCGAACCAAAGCTGGTATATTTCAGACCGACAGATATTACGCCCTCGTTGACGTTGTCGATGAGGAGTTGCGTGCTATGATCGACAAAAGATTGATCAAGCTAGTGGAATATATATATGGGTTGCTCCCGTGTTGAAGTCAGATGGCCAGTGCGAGATTGTGTCTACTTGACCTTGGGCTAAATCAGCAGGTCAAGCTGTTTGAGTACAAAGTGCTGACCGTATGTGACAAGGCATGTGAAGGTAACGTGCCTTTATCTTTGAAGATTGAAACGGCATCGGCCTTAGTGCATTTAAATATGAAATATATACCTAAATTAGAGCTCCTTTCTTTCAACTATGACCCCAAAATGACTCTATCAGGTGGCTCGTATGCCGTTACTACAGCAACTAGGTAAATGTCATCTTCGAATTAATGTGGCAAAGAGCAAGTCTATGTAGTCTTCAATCAATACGGTAGATTTCTGATGTCATCAAAAAGAGTGGCCGAGACTGTCCATGCCGAGACTGTTTCTGCTTTTTAGGAGGTGGCGGTGCCCTAACGCGTGTCGGGAGTGAAATAATTTCTCGGACTAGCGCAGTTCTACGGCTCTTTCGCTCGTGAACTTGCTGATTTGGCTACTACACTGCATCGTTTATTGAAAAAAGGGGCAAAATTCGATTGAAACAAGGACTGTCGTAATGCTTTCGCACGTGTGTGAGCAAGTTTCAAACATACTTGTGCACAGGGAGTATGTGTTTCGTAACGGACTGGAAATCCCTGATAAGCATTTTCTCGACCTTCGCCAAACCGCAAATTACGCCATTTGTTTACAGTCGTTTATGTAAGATGTTATATATATATATATATAGTTCGACGAACGAGAATGGCAATGTCGGTGCATTGTTGAGGTTTCCGAGGAAATCAGGGAACCTGGCTGCGGAAAATTTCGGCGAGGTCAGCGGCACGCCGGGAGTGCTGGTTGCTGAAGAGCTGCAATTCGTGTATTGGCTGGGCCAATGACCCAGCACACACCTCAGTGCACTCGTCGCAATCAGGTAACTGACCTTGGCAGCGTGTTTATATCGACTATGCGGTCGAGGAGTTTGGTATCTATTCGTCGTCGACGCCTTGAATTTTGTAGTGGTTCAGTCGGTCTTAGATTTATATCCGCAAAAGTTGGTCTCAGAAAGCGCTACGGAATTCTGCAGTGGCGAATTTAAATCGTTTTTAGGAAGGAAGTAATCGTTTTACGGTTAGTGCGAACGCAGGTTTGGTACTATCTGGTTCCCGAACTTGGGACCTATTAGTTAACGAAAACAGAAGTGTGTGGGAGGGAAAGCGGGGGTCCAACAAAGTTACAGAAAGGAAAAAAGCTATAAAATAGAAATGCTCTCTCTACTGGCTCACTGGGTCAACAACTTCCACTAAACTTCCACATAACTTCCACCGAAAACCAGTAAGTGTCCTCGGCCACATGATACGTTAGGCGCTCGCCACTTCTCCTCATGGCCCATAGTACTGTTCTATGGCTATCTGGGCCACTAGAGAGTGAAGCTTAAGGCGGGAGGTGTTTTTAGTGCGTCTTGGCGGATCAACATCTGCTGGGGTCATTTCTCACACGGCTAGAGAAGGGTCTCGAGCCACAGGCGAGAGAGGTCGAAGATCGGGGTCGACACCGTATCAAGCCTCGGGATAGAGACAGCAACGAACATCGGAGTAGGCGCAATATCAAACATCGAGATGAATACAGTATAGAATATTAGGATGGGCCCGACCGGGAGATGACGTAGCCGCGGCCCGCGCGTCGGTGTCTGAGCTGTTCGCGTTGCTAAACAAAGAAGAACTGGCACAACCGCCACCTAGTGGATTCATCGGCACTGAGTTCAACTCGTCGCCGGGATAATTGTTGAAGGCAGCAGCCAAACATGCAACACCGACACCGTTGCAGCCGCCGAGACAACAAATAAAGAAAGATAAACAATATACGACGTCACCGTTGGCTGTAATCAATTGAACTTTGCGGCGCCAAGAACGCCTTAACTAGAAGAAATAATGACTAATTTGCTACGTGTGACGTTTCTGGCGCATACTTTTCTATTAGGTTGTATGTGGAAAATTAAGATAGGTAATTGGAGGCTGTTATGTCTTTGTGTGACACAGTGTATCATGTTTGTTCTAGAGGACGCACTGTGGCAGGGCCGCTGAATGAAAGAGTAGTCGCCGGCAGCCGAGGGAAAGGGTGCCTTTGGAGGCGGAATAAAGTTAGCGGTATGCGTTCCGCCTTGGATTGTAAAGCCGTCTGGACGTGTTCGCTTGCTAGGTAGTACAGCGAGTGGGTGCAGACATCCTAAAACCTCGGATTTATAATGCCTCTAAATGCCATGGCTAGTGTGATGGTTTCGATGATAGTTTCGATGATAACGGCGTTCGTGCTGACTAAGCGGCAGACATGTTACGACTTTACGTTGCGCGCTCTTGGAAAATAAGTGCGTCGTACGTGCACCTCGATGAAGAAGTGCCGCCCGTGCAATACTGCTGGCACAGGTATCGCACCTCACAGGTGTGCTCAATTCGTCGCGCAGCTCAAGCGGAGCTAGCAAATCAAGGTCCAGGAGCACGTCACGCTCTGCAAGCGCCCGCCAAATAACGACCAGCGAATTCGACAGTCTATCTAATAAAGGGCGACGGGTGGACTCCCGATTGCCAAAAAGGAAGGTAAATTAAAAATGTAGCTCACAGTATCGATCGCATAGGTCGCCGCGACTCGCGTCGCGTCTTTATCTTTAGGGTTACGTCGCTCTTCGCTCATCGTTGACATTGCAAAATTGATGCCGATAGAATCGTTATCGAGAACTTCTAACCTGCTGAAGCCCTCGTAAGATTGTATGTAACCCTAAAGGAATTTAGGATATCGTTGAAGCCCTTTTGGAGCATGTTTGACTTACCCCTGAAATAAAGCCGATACAAATAAAAAGACTGAGCTGCTATATGAGTTTTCTGGGCCTAGTCGGCCTCGATACTCTGAATACGATGGCCCCTATAATCCCTCCCAAAAAGATATTATTATATCCAAATAACAAGCCCTCACAAACACATTTCCCAAACGCAAAATCATTTCAACAGACCTTACTCATCTGTCAAATATAATTTGCTCAGGTGAGGACCACACTATCGCCTTAAACGACTTTCTGAACAAATATTTTACACACACTGTCCGACGTCGTGCCTTTAGAGAAGCTTCTTCCACTGAAGCGCGAATATCTAAAAGGCAACAGCGACGTCAAGACTACGTAACCACTCAACAACTTTTTAGCCAAAACCGATCCAAATGCGCTCATGGGGTGCTGGACGGCAAACACACCATACACAACCCGCAGGCCACCGAAGTTGTAGAACACTGGGCCAACACGATGACACAACCACTCCCTGAGCCATTCCCTTGCGCCGTATACACTCCCAACTCTGATCTCTTCGAGGTTTCCCTCCCTATCTCCCTAAAGGAAACCCACGTAGCTCTCCGCGGACCTTCTAAAGCACTACGCTTGGATGGGATTTGTCTTTTGTCCCTCTGTAAACTCCCGTTAGAAGTAGTCTGTTGTCTTCTTAACATACTATTAATTAGCGATATTGCCACAGCCCATGAAACTGCTCGCTAAGCGTTCATCCCTAAAATTAACAATGCCACATCCCCAAGCGATCTGCGATCCTTATCTATTAGCTCATACTTACAACAAACGCTTAAAGAAATTATCTCTAGACGCCTCCAGAACTCCATTAAGCTTCTCCCATTTTAGCGAGCGTTTCTCCCCTATAATGGTACCTTCGAGAATCTTGCGGTTCTGGATGGCATCCTTAAGGATGCCAAGTATGCAGGACGTGAGCTCAGACTCGTCTCAATCGACCTCCGTAAGGCGTTTGACATGGTGAGTCATGACTCTGTCCTGTGGTCACTCCGGACTCGCGGATACCCAGAGGTATTCATTAATTATATCGAACGCTTGTACCTCTCATCTAAAACTCTCATAGATTTTGGACAAGAATGTCGCACATTTCGGCCAACTAAGGGTGATAGGCAGGGAGATTATCTGTCCCCCCTTTTATTTAATCTAGTTATCGACGACATTCTTTCAGAATTAGACAAAACTAATATCGGGTACCAACTTACGGATGACTTCCGCCTTATCGGTTTATTTCTTTTCGGATGATCTCATCCTCCTAGCCTCCACAAAATCTATTCTCCAACAGCTTCTTAAAATTGCGGATTCCCTTTTGAAATCTCGAGGCCTAATTGAAATTAATACTGATAAAAGCTTTACTATCTCCCATTTTTTTAATAGGAAGGAAGGTAAAGATTTTATTAATACCGTACCAGAATTTAACGTTGGAGAGCGGCAATTGCCAGCTAAATGTATGAGCGATAGATGGAGATACCTGGGAGTCGACTTTGACAGCAATGGCAGAGTTGACTCCACCAACGATATACTCCTTAATTTACTCAACAGACTCACGATAACTCTCCTTAAACCCCACCAAAGACTCATATTTTTGAAAGACTTTCTCATTCCCCGCAGCCTATATAGATCAGAAAGGTTGTTAAGTCGAAGTGGCTTAGGTTCGGGAACTCGGTGCCGAACGCCTACCTGTACACGCACATAGCACACGGCGGTATGGACATCCCCTCTCTCCAAACATTTATCCCCAGACTCCGCCTCTCAGTCTGACAGCACTACAACACTCAACGCACCCTGGGTGTTAGCGTCTAAATGCTGTTTTCATTAGGTATAATACATATAACTAAATATGATGACAATATATAATATTACATGATTGGACATTTTTTAATGGACGTATTCTTATAGGAAATTGACCTGAATACAAAAGGGCCGAGTTCGTTCACGACAGCATGACGCACACGTTTTTTGGTGACAAAATCTTAATAATCCAATGGATGCTAACCACCGAGCACTTCAAAAAAGACCTTGCAAAAACAAGACTTTTTACGGGCACGTGGGAACCTAAATTGAGACCGCTACACAAGAGTCTGATTACTGGTCTCAACAACTACACAACACGTTCGATGTAAAAAAGGCAAAAGCGCGGCAGGACAAGATTAATAAATATGACGTCGAGTTCCTAAGAGCGGCGCTCCCCGACCAGCAAAAACCACGCAGATTTGGATCCATCACTATTTCTATGAGTGGTGTATGGGACTTCGAATCTGCGAGTACTTTCTTGGGGCCCGGCGTAACGAAGAGGAATCTTATGGATCTTACCGTCTTAACGTTGCAAGGAACCTTGAGGATATACCGCTCGCACCGGGTCCATAAAAGCGGGGGCTACCATCAAGCAAGGACACGGACAGCTGATTCTTAACTTCACGTGACACCTTTTTACCATTATTTTTATTAAGGCGAGCACTGTCGAGTGTGCAAACGTATTGTAAATGATTAATAAATCATCACAATATTTTCTGTATACAACTCCTGAAAAAAAATAGGGCTACCAATTTTTGTTACATTTCACGCATTTATTATAACCAATCCTGTAAAGATCACAATGATACATGCTCACAGAGTAACAGCGGAGACTTCTACCGACATTTGGGGTCTCGGATTACTTTGAACCACGAGATTTTCACATTTGGCACAGCTACACAGCGAAAAAATCACAAGGCCACTAGCAGGATACCTGTTTTAACAAATGACTTAAGCGGATTAACGGCATTTGGGATAATTTCACGGCAACTATACTTAATACTCAGTTAAGTCGGATAACCTCAAAAGTGCGGTTTGGTATAGTGTTAAACAACTTTTAGATGAAGTTTTGCAAGAGCTCGTCTCAAGCCTCGAAAATTGTTTTTTATAGGTGTAAACTTATTGTTCGAGCCAGCTCCACACACTCTGGATCATAATAAGATCAGGTGTGAGTGCAGGCCAGCGAAAGACTTCAATGTGACGTTGGTCAAACCAGGTTCCGATCAGCCTGGCGGTGTGAATCGGGGCGTTATCGTGTGTAAAAACGAAGTTTGGCTCTCCTATCAGCTTAAAATGAGCCTATTGTTCGTTTAGTAAGTCCCCATAGCGCGTCGAATAAACACGACCGTCTAAAAACACAATCTACGACTTTGTATAATACCCGGCAGCAGCCCAGATCACCACTGAACCGCCACCTGAATGGCGTTTTGACAAAATTCGTTCTTCCTTGCGGACATCGTGTAAATATTAGTTAAGTCGATCCGGTCCATCAAAGTTACACTTTTTTTCATCCGAAAAGGGCATTCTGTATCACTCAGTGGTCCATGACATTTTATCGTGGGCGAATCAACACGAGCTCTCATCGGTCAGCGGTCTATCGTTGTTTTTTCTTGTGTTTTTGCCAATATGTCTTCCTGAGGAAGCTTTGCACATTTCGCACGTTCGTTTGCACGTCGGCCGCCGTCGCAATTGCCTTCGCCGAGGCCGCAGTGTTCGACGCTTTCTTCAGAATTGCAGCTTGTTTCGTTCCGAAATAGAATTTGGACGGCCGGGACTCTTTTATACGGCGTATTTTTTACCTAATAATAACAAAGTTATTTACTACTTGGGCACAGCGCCCCAATTGACGGGAAATTTTTCGATTAGAGAGGCCGATGTCTTTATAAGCTTTGATATGAGCCTTTTTTTCACCCATAAGGCGCCAGCCTAAGCCTATCGTTTCAACAAAGAAAAAACTTTTGGTAGGAGGTCTGCCTTTGTTTTTGTCGAGCCGTTAAATGAGCCCAAACGTCGTTATTCTGCTTAATTCGCTCGTTAAGACATGCATCTTGCTAGTGACATTATAATTTTTTCGCTGTGTAGCTGTGCCAAATATTTATACACATTTCGTGGTTCAAAGTACTCCGAGACCCCAAATGTCGATGGAAGTCTTCGATGTTACTCTGTGAGCACGTATTACTGTGATCTTTACACGATCGGTTATAATAAATGCGTGAAATGTGGCAGCAATAGGTGGCCCTATATTTTTTTCAGGGACCCTATATTTTTTTATCCGCCAGTCAGCTCGGAGTGTTCGAAATGTTGGCACTGAAATGGCAGCAAATGAACGCGGCCGCCGCTGCCGGCTTTCCGTCTACAAGTGGAAAGGGATGCAGCATGATGAAAAAGACGCAGATCAAGAAGCCCTAGAAAGATGACGAGGAAGAGATAGACCGGAAAGAGCGACTAGCGCAGGCGACCAGCCCGCCTCAGCAGCAGCAGCAGCAGCAATCGTCGAAAGAGGGAAAGACGTCGGCACCGCCATAACCACATCAGGCCGAAATGTCCGTGGCCCTCCCCACGTTGCATCCGGTGCGGCTCTACGAATTACCTCCGCAAAGACTGTACTCAACCCCGAAGTGTGCTGTCTCTGTAAGAGGTCTCACGAATCTACCTATAGATTGTGACCCTCATCACCTCCACCGGGTGGAACAGCTTAGAAGATTAGCCCCACTACGCATTCAACAAAATGCCTTCGCTCCCACAGTGAAAATCACTCGTAAATGACATACAGCCATCGGCCGCTTTACCTAAATGTAATTTTTAAGCGGTTGTCCAAAACAGGGTTAAGGTCCCTTCACAGCCGGGGGGGGGGGCGGCGTAAAGGAGCTTGTTCCGAGTATTACTGCATCACTGCAGGGTGACTGTCCTAACGGCATAATGCAAGCCATTACCGAAAAGATCATACCGTCCATTATCGACGCCATTGTAACACACACCAACAGCGCTATCGAGTGGGCATTCTCGTGAATCTTCCCTGACGCGCCTTTCCAAGTTGCTTCCGTGAAGCCCGCTTCGGATCCTTAAGCAACCTCACTGGTAGCC
The DNA here is from genome assembly GCA_003439945.1 of Dermanyssus gallinae. NCBI lineage: Eukaryota > Metazoa > Arthropoda > Arachnida > Mesostigmata > Dermanyssidae > Dermanyssus > Dermanyssus gallinae. The sequence continues at coordinate 1,080,063 of QVRM01006074.1, forward strand.
TGCGGGATCAACTCAAAGACACTCTGCGGCCTGTCGTAATTTCAAGCTTGGCTGATCTGCGTCTGCCGGAAGCTGATCCTGCTATAAGAGGGATCTCCCCTGCTGTCGCGCGCGTCATCGCACTGAAGTCTTCTCCGGTCTTGCAATGATGTCAAAACAAGATAATCGCAGGTGGGCCGTTTCCTCTGTAAGTAGTCGCGAAAGCTACGATCAGAGTCTTTACAGGAGGGATGTACTCCGTGCAAGTTCTGTTGCAAGCACGCCGGCACAGGTTTCATTACAAGACGTTGTCCTCGTGACGTCTAAAGTAACGAGGGCATCAAAGATGATTTCCTGTTAACCCTGGGGTGTTCGCGAAAATATCTCCGGAGCTTACAACTCTAATCATTAAGGTTTGCTCAACATCAAGCAAATAATACTGCAATTCCCAACAGCAGCATTCTGCGTTTTAAGTCAGAAGGAACGCAACCGAACTCTCATATCGGTACTAGAGAATCTTAACCCATTCCGGGCGTAAAAATAATCTGGCAGCTAACCCATATAGTTCAACTTTAGTTGCTGGCGAGAAAGTTCGTCGCACAACAACTTTGCGATGGTTTGTGTAGTTCGTAGAAAACTCGCTCTGCAACAAGCAGTCTTTTATCCACCAACACAGTAGCGGCCGAACAGAGGTTGGCGCTCCTGGGCAAACATACGCTAAGTCCACCTGACTTATCCCTTTCCCCGCCTTCCGTATCTGGCAGGCAGACCCATACTATCACCGTGTCTGCGATAAATGTCATCAACGCCATCCGGAGCTTTCCCAACAGCTCAGACGATGGCTCAGATGGCTTTCGGCCGTGTTATCTGAACGATTTTATCGGCAGAGACGGCGAGGAGAACCGACTGCCCCTAAGCCTAGTACACCTCGTCAACCTTGCTATTAATGGGAAGTTGCTTCTTGTCTTCTTCGGAGTCTCGCAAATTGCCTTGCACAAAGATGATAGTGGCAGTAGACTTATTGTCGTTGGCCTGACGCTGCGCCGCTTAGTCAGAAAAATCTTAATAACGAAGATCGTGCAGGACATTTTTGCATTGATCTTTTCGCACAAGCATTCGTTGACTACAACAGGAGCGCCCCAGACAAAGTGCTCGTCAAGCTAGAACTCAAAAACGCCTTTAGTACGATCAGACGAGACCACCTGCCTAAGGCTGTGTGCTCTTACCTTTCCTAACTTTTCCCGCTAGTATACCAGACGTACAGGCTTCCAAGCAAGTTCATTTGGCAAGGAAAGTTCATCGAGTCATGCTCCGGTGTTCAGCAGGGTGATTCCTGTAACCCCGCTCTATTGCATCGCTATCCATGGGCTTCAAACGCGCCCTTCTTTCGAACTTCGACCGTGGCTTTTGGACGACGGCACGCCACGGCGGTTCAGAGAGACATTGCCCAGGTAAAAAAGTTCGAGGCAGCCTCAGTGCTGAAGTTAAACGAGGCCAAGTGCGAGGTTTTCTTCCCCTTCTAAGAAAACCCTTATTGACATTGGTAGTTAGCAAATGTCGGTTTAAGTAGTAATTTCACGCCCAGGGAAGTACAACGGCCTCTAAAATACTCCGTCGATAAAGCTCAACCATAACATTTTGCGCTTCGGTGATGAAAATCAACGGAATTTAAACGGTTGCCGTGATTTCGGGCCACATCGAGGTCGCAGCCCCTCCTTGTAATCGGCCAACCACTCTTCTGGGGCATCGGACAAGAATTCGAAGATTTCGGCGGTTTATGTTGGGTTGCAGACCAAACCTGCACTAATCTGTCCAAAATACATCATGATGTATGCCCATTTCACATGGGCTTTATAAATTGTTTGCACAAATCAACTTTTTGCCTTTTTAGCTTCGGTTAGCCTATAGCGTTAGTCTTTGTACAGGACGATATGCAACCATCCGGAGCCTTTTGTTTACGACATTTTTGAGGCTTCGGTTTGACACCTGGAGCATTCTCGTATCATTCGAGAAGTTTGTGATTAGAAAGCTGAAAAGGTACATAGGATCAGCTAGATTGTTTCACATAGCCAGTTCGGTTTTAGGAAATCACGATCTACAGAGTTGGCGCTACCAGGAGATCTTTAGCAAGAGATCACGAAGACGATAGATAGTAAACAGGTCTGCATCGGAGTCATCCTAGACATTGCGGCGTGCTTAAATTTTTACGCCACGCGTTTTTTTTCAAATATTAGAATGCTTGGGATGTGCCTTATTTATTGATTTAAGTCATACCTATTTCGAAGAAGGCAGGCTACTAAGGTTGATCATGTTGAATCCACGTGGGAGAAGTTCAATGACGGCACACCTCAGGATCGGTACTTGGGCCTTACATATTCACAAATTTTAATTATTCCAGCCTGCTTGCGATTTTAGCGAATGATATCTGTAGGGCGTTTGGGTAGGCTCAATCTTTTAGTCTTAGGCTGACAAGTTTATTGTACCACACTTGTTTGTGTGGAAGAGGCTATTAAGACCTTCAATGTGTTTAATCTTTTTGTTAACGCCAGCAATACAGGTCTGGTGTTATTTCATATACCTCAGAAAACCGTTGGTGTGTAGCAGGTGGGATGCAACTCGATAGGATGAAACCCGCTTTGTCTCAGACGGCCAAGTGTTTGGAGATTAAACCTGCATGAGACCTGCATGAAAAATGGCAGTGTCGAATGGCTGCTTTAACGCTGAATTTGGGTATTCGTTCATTGCAGCGTTGATAATACTTAAACAGATTGGCGTTCTATGAGAAAGCCTCCCTCTCGTCTATAGGACGTTATTGCCGGTGTTATTATTTTTTTCTAATTGCCGGTGTTAATTCACGCTTTTCTTTTTGAGGAAGGGGCCTAAATTCGCCAGAACAATGTTCACAGAGCAATATTCGGCAGAAGCCGTAAATAGTCTGTAGCTGATATGATCGCCGCGTACGAAGAGAGGTAACATTCCATTGGAAACCTTCTTGCCATTGACGGCGGTTGTAAGCCGCGCTAATTGCCGCATTACCATGCTTGTAACGCTCTTCGTTCTCAACGAAACTAACAAACAATCTCTCGCCTACCGCTTGCCATCTTTCAGGGGCTCCTTTACCCTCGAAATTCGACAAGTTACGCCTGTGAGGGGTTTATTGAGGGTAAGTATGCAACCGGTGACCAATATATATATATATATATATATATATATTTTTTTTTTATATGTGTAAACGTAAAACCGTGAAAAATTCAAACTGGTACAAATGCGCAAACTTGTGTAATTTCGTGAACTGTGAGTGTAGTTGGCTGTAAATAATTGAACTATGCCGTAAATTTGTGTAAATGTGTACATTGAGACACTTCTTGCACCTATTTTTTTTTACAAGAACTCATGTATTGTGAAACGCGGTTCCATTGATAAATGTATATTGTATCATATCAGGTTGCTGCGCAAATAGGCCACGCCCCTCTTACATGTGTCTACTTAGCTTTGAACTTTTGTTCTTCTATCCTAAAATTCTTTCTCTACTCGCTGCGAAGATAACACATCACCAGATCAGCCTATAATTAGTTGCCAGTCTACGAGCTAAACTTTATATCTAACTTTTCCTTTTCTCACTTCATTACACAGCCTTTATCGCTCAGCACCACTGATTTTCCTCGTCATTTAAGTTTAGTATCGCTGCTTTGCGTTTCTGTTATCTGAAAGCGACGCTACGGAATGTCTGCGTACTGCAACGAGCGTGAGTGGCTGCTCTATATGTTTATTGGGAAGATGCGTATTAAAACACATTTATTAAATTAAAAGAGGAGAATTGTTTTAATACTATAAATTATGCATAGACTCGCGGAATGTACAACATACAGTCTTTTCGATCTCACAAATTCATGCCCTAAGCATTCGCGTCATGCGCTACGAGAAAATACTATTGACTCTCTCTGTTCTTGCAGTTTCGACAGGAGTTATCGTATTATTGTCTATAAAACTATTTAGGCAAATGATAGAATAGTGCGATAAGTTATTTGTTCTCTCAATTCGTTTCTACATTTTAAGACTCTGTATATGCATGCAATTCTGTAATTGATACCTTGCGTACAAGTTTGGATTGAATCTTCTTAGGCCTGGATATGCGTTTTTAGATATGGTACACTTTAACCACGATATAAATGGGTATGAAATTCCAGTCAAGGCATCTGAATATTGTGCCCCATAACAATAATAGAATAATAAGAATAAGATCCTGGCACATTGAGTAGTGCTAGTTATATATATATATATATATATATATATATATATATATATATATATATATATATACATATATATTAAGATCTAATTCCAGTAAGCCAAGATATCGGGTTGAGTTTACATTGAGTAAAACCCCTTCACCGAACGTGTATTTGTGTATCCTTTTAAAACAAATATTTTTAAGATCTAAAATACAAAAACACAAAAACACAAAATAAATATGGTCCAAGGCAGGAACTCTAAACTACATCAGAAGGATAAGGACCGCACCCACTATAACTGTCATATAATTGTAATTTACTGTTAGACAAAAATAATTATTAGTTAGATCATTCCCAATCAGATAAACCATATAGTGAAACTATTGCCAAGGATAAAAACCCGAGCGTGGAAGAAGCTGAGAGATGCGGTAGAGAGCGACGTATGTGTTGGGCCATACTCTGGTGGCCTCCGCCGAAAGGGGAGAGTCATTTAAAATTTTAGATTAGCTTTAGCTCTAAGAGTGGATGCAAAACGTGAGTATCCCGAACATGTTGCGGGAGACTGTAACCGTTTGTTTTCCGGCACAGCCGTGAAGAGGAGACGACGAGTTCTTCGTTGCCCTGGGAGACTTACCGGAGGAAATGCTGGAGGAGGTCATAAAAGCCTGACAACGGCTAGCAACCTGCGCCCGGCCTGAGTGGAGTTATCCCGGAGTTACCGTACTAGTTAAGAGATAGGCTAAGCTTCTTCAAGACCTTTAGAAAGGACTCACAGCTTACTTATATGCCTCGTGGACACCATAGGTAAGATGTTGGAGAACGTCGTTGTTGATAAGCTAACTGCAGAAATTAGGATGAGAATGCTCCGCCAGATACCCAGTACGGTTTCCGGGAAGGCAGATCCACACTGGGAGCTCAACGAGGGTACTGCAACGAGCGGGGAAGACGACCTTGTTTACGTTTAAAACGAAATGATTCGTGCTTCTGACTCCCCTGGATGTCAAGCATTAGTAGTTATGGAGGCGATTGAAAGGAAGGGGATCCCCCTATATTCATCGTATAACTAATCCTCCATGGGTGACAAAGGTCTGGTTGCGAGGCGGCAGGGGTACGAGTACCGCCGGGATTCCCCAGGGCTCGACCCGTGCTTCAATACATAGCGCATGACGGAGGCTCCCACATAGGGTTGAGACGTTGGCGTATTCTAACGACCTTGCACTTCTAATTACGGCCAGGAGCGAGTGAGCCGAGTGTCTGAGTAGAGGAGCCCCATCACTTAAGACCGCGTCTGACAAGGCGAAAGCAATGTGCCTAACAAGCGAGAAGATGACGAACGGTGTTGATCTTGTGATAACAGATTACCCAATAGAAATTAGCAAAAAAGCAAAGTACCTATCGGTTATGCTAGACATAGGACTGACCGGATCGGCACACGTGAAGTACATGGCCGAGAAGGCCCACCGGGTCTCGCTGAACCTGGCGCGAAATATGATATTGGGGTGTCTGAGGAGACTCCTGGTTTTAGTGGACGAATCGAAGGCGTTTTACGCAGTCCCAGTTTAAGGATACATGGCACCGCAGACGGCAAAAAATAGGGGCGTATCGGACGGCCTTAACGAAAGCCCTTCAGGCCCAAACCGAGATACTGCCATAGGATCTCCTAGCAAGTAAAAAAGTAAAGTATATCTAATCAAATATCTGAATCTCACCAGGGTCAGGAGTGCCACAATATCGGCCTGGCAGGAGGAATGGGCGCCAGAAATAAAACCCGGAATGATCACAGGAAAATAAACATCTAAAAAGGCTATCCTGCGGAGTGTGCGATTCTGGAAAGGCAAATACCGTTAAATCTACTGTTCTGTGGTGTGATGCTCTCAGGTATGAGTGAAACGCAAACTTAAGCGCTGTGAGGAGCCGCCTCATCGAGGGGATCGCCGACCATATGACGACTTCGGCGGAGGCAGTTGGGGAGGCGATAAACTTGTTTGATGCCTTTTTGATACTCAAGACACCTGAGGAAACGGCCAGGTGGGAGAAACTTGAGAGGTTTCTCGTGTGAGTGACCGAGTCGAAGAGCCAAGATGAGGTGAGTCTCGATGCACTCTCAGAGGACGGTTTACGGAATGGCACAATTTCCCTATCCAACCGCAGGTAAGCATGCTGAACGATTGGCTGGGATAGAGTTGGGGAGGGGGTGGTGGTTAGATAAACGCGGTGCACGTTGATCGTTTATATTGTTCTCAACTTTAGAGATGACTGTGTGAGCCAACTCACGTGTCCAAGAAGATCCAAAATGTTTTAAAAAATGTTAACGGAAAAGCACGACCATTCGTGCCGGCTTTGCCATACGTTCACTAACTCCAACAACAATTGCAAAAACTATATATATATATATATATATATATATATATATATATATATATATATATATATATATATATATATATACGGTTCCTATATGGCGTCGGACACTTATCAAGAATCGTAAAAAAGTAAGTAAAATGCAGAGCAGACTACAGTGCATTTAGATACACTTGATTAAATTACAAACTGTTTTTCAATTTTTGTACGTGACAAATACCCGCCATATTGTCAGCGTGCTGATGCATTTATATTTATATTAATAAAGGCACTATCTCTCACCCTCAGTACGCTCTTTTGGCAAACTGCAATCATATCATGATCATCATACAAATTGATGTCGCTTATTTCTACAAAACGACTAGCATTATTTTTGGAAGAGCAACATCTTACCTGAATACCAATGCGGCTTTCGACAAGAAATATCCACATTAACCGCGTGCAGCGTATTTCTTGAAGACATTATGCGCTACGAGTTACGTTGCAATCAGTTATTGCGCACAAGGTTTGTGGACAAGGCAGCACTGAACATAACATATGCATCAATAGAGGAGCGTGAATTAATCCAGTATTCACCGAAATCTGCTTGATAAATAAATCCAAAAAGGCGCCAGTCATTCTGGCTCTAGCATTTCTTATATATAATTCGACGAGAGCCCGTTTTCTTCGTCCTTTATAACCTTCTATACTATGTACCTAACAATGGCGTTAGAGCGTTTTGACCCGCAAACTTGCAGTGCCAGTGGTCAGTTGGCACCGTGATGGTACCAATCTTATTCTCCAAGAATGCAATTGTGGCGATGGTCAAGTTGGAAGATGATGGTGTTGTGACGAGCGATTGGTATAGTGCAAAAATCATACAAAATACTTGCACTGCATTCACCATAATATTGACATTTTTTAACAACAAATCGTTGCGACAACATGGAATGACCAATGCAGAATCGGAGTGCACCACTAATGTATGTCATCTTTTTTAAACGGGAGATATGGGACCTCGAAAACGCGTTTTGGAGGTATGTTTAGATGCATTGATCCACCGCCTCAATCACCTTACCGAAAATGTTTTCCAATTAGTAGAAATTTCGTCAAAATCTAAATAAAAATTCTATCTTCAGAAGAAGAAGGGTACCTATATTTTGTCACAGACATTTTGAAACTTTACTAGGTTACGTTAATTATAGTCTTTAGCGTTCCTTCTGCTCTCCTTAGAAGATTGGCCTCTTGTCAGATTGTACAGTACAGTACTCTGTGTTAGTTTGTAAATTTGATACCTTGCAGTAGATGCAAAGCGGGCTTGGGGCCCCCTTTGTATGTAACTTTATTTTAAGTAATCCGATACCATAGTAAGTTCTTAAATATATCCTTAGCATCTACCTGTATGGCTTAAATTTAAGACCCTCATTGTCGACTGCAGCAAGACCCCTCGAATGGACGGACTACCGTTCGGTCAAAGTAACTCGATACATACGGTTTGTGAGTGTGTCCCAATAGGAACATCCCCACTTAATATGCCCATGCCAGCCGGCAGCAGGTTCCGGTTGGTTCCACGGAAAGAACGACAGGCTGTTTACCAAATCCATTGGTACTATGTAACAACGTGCCGGCGTGGGAAAGCGCCTGGATAACAACACGGTCATTTCGCTGCTTGCTTGGATTAACCTCGGTAGACTGGCGACGCGGCATGCTTGATGAGGCCATAGCTGAGGTCTCCAGCGCCCTCCTAAACTCAGATTCTAAATCACCACCAATTACGCGGCGCCCTCCGCCCTACTATGAAGGAGACTGCTGTGGGCTGAGACGAACTTGACTAAGCGCCCTCCAGCAATGATTGCTGCACTTTCAAGCAAACTTTACCCACACGAGAGACTCATAATTTACATGAGCTCAATGCTCCTGAGAAATTATTCGGTGAGGCTCTAGATGAACGGTTTATTCTAGACGATATTAATATTGCCCTCGCTTGTATACAGGACAAAAAGGCATTCGCGCAAGACCTTGTAAGAAATAAACTCATTCGAAAGGGACATCTTTTCGTGCCCATGTGGCAGTCTCTTTTTAACAGTTGTCTCTCTGAGGGTACTCTGCCCGCCAAGCGGTACGAATGTCTTCTCAAGGTAATCTCAAAAAGAAGCATAGACCAATCGGACCCTTCTGCGTGGCAGCCAATATAAAAAAAAAGTGCTGTGTCTACCAACTACTCAAGCATTCTAAGGAGACGCCTCACGGATTTCCTGACAGCACTGGCGTTGCTTCTAGATAGAGCAGTGTATGGTTTCAGGATTGGGCGTTCCTCTAATTCAGCGTGTGAAGTATATTTTGAGCAGATCACAATCTTACCAAACCCAAAAAATATTTTACGTTTGCTGTTTTTATTGATTTGAAATCTGCTTTCGATATCGCATCCCGTGATATTGAGGAAGCTGGAGCAGGTTGGCGTTTACTCTACTGCTTGCGCACTTCTGAGGGGTAAACAAATTATTCTTGATGATGCTGTTTGCAAGTGTGCCATGTTTGATCAGAAGATGGTATGCGTAAGGCGACAATCTCAGTCCATTCTTATTCACAACGTTGCTCACCGACCTGTCACGCAATATGAAAAAGCGGCACCCAACAGTCATAATCCTGCTATACGCAGGATTACCCTGGTAATATTTAGCAGAATCTGTCCTGACCTGCAGGCTGCGCTTTACACACCTCTTAAATATCTCTCACAGAATGGCCGCATAGTTAATGTAAAAAACAAATGCCGTAAAGTTCTAGCGTGGGAGGAGCGACCCGCGCAGATAAACTGCGATTTCACAGCGGGCAACTGCAGTTCGAATTCGTGTCGCTCTCTCAGTTCCAGCTGGAATACTTATAAACCGTTTTTATTATATATGTCATACATATTCTGTTCATATTTACATACCCAAGCAAGGTGATGTTCTACTATGATTATATATAGATTAATTTGAAACTAATAGTAGATACTTAATAGAGACGTAGAACTCATTAAAATAAACACTGCTAGGAGCGATATTTTCTAAACACATACTCTCGTCATTGTTCCACAAGTAGAAGCTCCTTATTCCTAAAATAATGCCGTTTAGAATAGATTACAAATACTTCTGAACTGTTGAGTTGAGCCGCCAACACACGAGCGGGCACAAGGTGGCGCCCGTCCATCGCCGTAAAGTCGATAACGTTAATATATTTTCTATTATGTGCTTGTAGTGAAACCCGATCTACGTACGAGGCAGGTTGCTTATTTTGCCCGCGAAGTATAGTAGTTACTCTAAGAATTTATGAAAAGCAAAGTAATACGAGTTTTTCATGGATTTAAAATCTGCTCTCGAATGGCGATTCATTTCAACGGCAAAACGAATGGTCGACCTTGCCACCTCAGAGAAGAGACACTAGATTATTCTTCAATCCCCAAATTCATCCGAGTCGCTGTCCGGTCGACTGCTAGGGAAGGAAGCTGGAAGCTGCTGAGCTGGAAGTCCATACGAGCGTCTGCGTTTCGTCCTTATTAGGACGTCTCTTGTCGGCGGCAGTGAGTAAGATTTAGTCTCTTCATTAATGCATGCGGCTGGATTGCGGATCTGCTACTGTCCTCCGGGACCGGCGCAGTCGAGTTATAGCCGAGTTATAGCCGACCGGCACACCCACTCACAACCAAAGACACACACGGCCAGGCAGATGGACGGGCCGACACGCAGGCTGTCATCCGTCGCTTCGAATGCCAAAGAAGGATAACTTAAACCTCCTGCTAACCTATCCATATCCAACCAGTTGGCTAGTGCTGCTGCTGCTGCTGATAGACTTCTACGACTGTCCTCTTCTTCTTCTTCTTCTTGTTTTTCGCCTTTTAGTTCTTCTTCGGGTTTGTCGTCTAGACTTTGCCGAGCCGTAGCGAAAACCAACCGTAGCCTGGCGGGCTCCGTCTTTTGAACGAAAGCCAGCAGCCGACCAACTGGGCTTGTTGTTGACCCAGTAGTCCGAAATGCTGGCGGTGGCGGAAGCACCGAAGCTGCTGCTCCCTCGCAAATGGAACGGTGGGCCACATGGACACATGAATTGGCGACGACGGTGCAGTGAAAGCGACTGACTGACTGATTAGCAGCAATCTGCCGGTTGTTGTCGGTCGAGGCGGACTGAAACAGAAAGAAACAAGCGAACATGCGCACAAATGAGTGCCAGTTCGTTTGAGCCAGCGAAAATAGTGGGGTGGGTGGGGTTTGCTGGCAAAACGACGAAGAGGTGACGAAGACAGGAAGGCAATGGAGAATGCTAAGGATAGGAAGGAGGCGGCGCGAGTGCTATAAAAAGGAACCACCCGGCCAATGCTGCTCTTGAATTGTCAGTCGACATTCCATCCATCTTGCTCCCCTTATGGGCATGGTGTTCTTTCTTCTTTTTGGTATGCGTCGATCGACATTTTCGTTTTCTTGTCAGACGTCCCTCTAGCCTGAAGGACTGTTACCGCTGCCCCCGATATCGCCCCTTGATGTGGCTTACGCGCGACGTCTTTAAGCAGGCCAACGGCGGCTCTCGGTTCTGCGTTGCGTTTGAGGTTGAGGCATGCAGAGAGAGAGAGAGAGAGAGAGATAGAGAGAGAGAAAAGAGAGCGTGAGAGATAGAGAAAGAAATGGGCAAACACAATATGAGGAAGGGTCGAGCGAATTGGCACGAAAGTGCTTGATATGCGTTTCGGACATGTCATTCGTGCGTTGTTCTTCCCCTATATACACATGTATGCGTGTCCTTCATCTCTTTCTTTTTATCGATACTCTATGTATCGTTTCTCTTTTTTAACGTATTCACGTAGGCGAAGCAAATTCGGTAGCAGAAAGCGCCTACCTCTTACCAGCCGAGTACTTCCCGTCGCCGTCGCCAGAAACGAAGACGACGACGACGACGGCGACAGCGCTAAGAGAACGCGTAGAGACCACGAACATCGAGAGTGTATTGGCGTGACCCCGGCCGGACCGTTCGCTGCGGCTCCCGCCGCCGCCGCTTCCGGCTGTCCCGTTAGCAGCGGTATAGTCAATGCTTGGCTTCAGCCCATAAGGGGCCGCCGCTATTTGTACCTGCAGCGTTCTTGCTCCGCGCATGCTCGCGGCACCGGCGATATAGACGACGCTTGCCAGACTACCACTACAGCCACTCTCACTCTTACTACTACTACTACACTACCGCTACTACCAGTACTTCTAGAACTATACACGTTTTTTTTGTGTGCACGTATCAAGCGTGCAATAACGAGAGCTCGTGGAAAACGAACGGTTCCATACAAGTGCGGCGACGGCCAGGTGGGTGGCCATCGGGTGCCACCAATGCCACAGCCACTTTCAACACATATGCTGAGTTCTCTCCTTCTTTTCCCCTTTCAGGTTTTACCTCTCTCTTCCTCTCGTTTTCTCGTTCGCTTACTCTATATCTGTTCGTTCGTTCGAAGCTAGCTTCTAGCCGTACGATGGCCGTCCTTCAAGCATCGGCTGCACGACGGCCTCTGTACGCAGTTCACGTCTAGAGGATAACGTTGCGATTCATGAGACCCCGATGCTCATTTCATCCACCAATACACTTCGCATTTGGTTGCCACTACCCGCAACACAGCTCGAAACTTTGTTCCGCCATTTGCTTTTGTTATATTTATGCAATAGAAAACGTTATATATATGTATAGGTTTTTTCAACATACAGCAAAACACGGGGGTCATTCCTATCTAAGTTACTTTTGATGCTGCCACTGTTCGACACGATACCTCTAAACTCTCCTCCGGAATACATGTAGAGCTTTTGCATCGCCAATACGATGAGGAAGCTTATTCCAAGCTACTGCAACTGAAAGGAGAGCTCTAGGCGTACGAACATTGTATTCTCTTGTGGAATGACGAAATCACGACTCTTATCCGTCATGAGATTCTTGTACGGAACTGCTTTTTAACGGGCCAATTGAAACATGTCCCACCGGCAGCTTCCCTACAGACCATTTATAGATTTCGGTTCGAGCGTTGTAAGTAAGTAGGCTGTGTATGCTCAGGATTTTATTATTTCTACGAGATTGCAAGACCGAGCGTGGTCACATGCGACGAAGTGCGATATAAGCTATACCGTACGCTAGAAGAGCCCACTTCATGTCATCCTGTGATAAAGTTCCGAGTAACAAAGTTGACTCGACTAGACCTAGCGGGGTATTCTTTATTTATATATGCCCATAACAGATGCTAATTTCGGAGTGCGCAGACTCGAAAAAAACAAGCCTTGTTTGGAAAACAGTTCAGTTCAGACGGAGCAAAGTAAATGCCGTCTATGGTCTCTGCAATATTTCGTGTACGTTACAGATATCGCCACCCAGTGAGCTTACTGACACTTGAAAGAGTACAGACGTGTCATCTGCAGAAGATAGAGCGCTCACTTCGGGAGATACATTGCTGACGGCGAATAAAACCCTATGAAATAGAAAAAACTAACAGGAACAAAAAGAGCCTAAGACTAAACCTTGAGTTTTTGTTTACTCTTGCTTTCTCGGAAATAGTTTAATCAATTCCTGTCCGTCAGGTACGAAGCAAGCCTGGATACAAGGTGTCGTCTATGTGACGAAAAACTCCAAAAAGCGTCGTGTCGAAGAAAAACACCTGCCACGTCGAGGAATAATGCTACATCAGCCTCATTGCTAAGAGCGCTACGTCTAACAAACTCAGCCGTATCGTCTAGCGCTAGTTCAGTTGAGCGCGCGGCGCCTCGTGAAAGTTTGCTTGCCGAATAGACATGGTAAATATGTGAGCTAATGCTACTGCGATATAGTAAATGATATTCTTTAGTACATTAGGACGAGCCCGGGGGGCTCGCTGCATAAATTCAAGTGAGCTACTCGCGGACTACGTATAATCAGGCTCTGCAACCAAGTGTGTAAGCGCCTTTGAGATATCCTTTTCCAGCGTATTCACATCCGCCTACCTCCAGCACCCAGATCACTGATATAGGCTTTGCAGCCCCGACGCGCTCCCCGAGAATCGGTCTAAATTACCTGTTAGGCAATACTTGCAGCTTTTCAACCTCCTCACAGTAGAACAGCTCATTTGTGTGCTTTATTTTTCTATAATATGTGAACTGAACATTATAAAAATCTGTCTTATTTTCCCAATTTAGCAAACGCAAACTTCGGTATACTTATCGTTTGCCTATTTCATGCACTCTAATGTTCGGTTCCACTATGGTTCCGTTGGTCTATGCGGCAGTTGGACTCGAGTTCTGACTGAGAATAATTTTTTGCCTCTGGCTCCTTAAACGCACCGTTCCACAGTTCCTTAATAGATTATTTAATATCCTATTTTTGATAGAACGTCGTAGGCAGCAACCCATATTGGTCTCAGCAAGTATTCGATGGTGGGCGCGTTCCGCAGTTGCGCGCGCAACGCATCAATGATAAATTCTCCCATATATACTATTACTGGGATGCGGCCAGTTTCAGCTAACTAACGCTCCAATGTAGAATGTTAATTAACGCTGATTCATGCTTTAGACACGCAAATCACGTTATTTTTAGTTAATGTGTTGAGGTAGGGGCGTGGTACTGGGGGGGTAGTCATGGTTGTACCGGGGTATCACCGGCCTGGTTACCGTGGTTGCTTGAAATTTATTTGTGCCTTAGTGGTTACGTTAGTTTTCTTACGCTTTAAGGTACGTACTCTATTACGTAGCCACTACATTGTATTGCGCGTTCAGCGTTACGTCGACGTTCATATTATCTGTTGCTACATTAGGCCGACCTAGCTTTAACTGCGTTCGACAGTTCCCGACAAACTGTTCACTACGACAACAAACGGGACCTCGCGATTTGTGCGACCAACTGTTTCAAACGACGGTAGCAGACGACGATGTTAAGACGTTCTGAACGACGCTTACGTGACCCGTTCTAGCGATAAGATAATTGCGCCAAAGCCTTCTCGCCAAACCGCAAAGCTGCTATGTTGCGCTAAGCCTTTATTGTTGTGGACAGACTCACACGACGCGAAGCCAAGAGCTTTCTGCTCTATCTAATGATCTGTTTCTTCGTACTACTAGAAGTCAGGCGAGGTCAGCGGCCGGCCTCACTTCGACAATCTGTTCTTTGCGTGGAGCATAACGTTCCCTTTCACCCCGTCTCTAATCCTAAAGATGGCTTCGCCGCTAACTAGTTACCTTGTGGGTATATTAGACATGCTTCAGAGAGTCCAACGCGAGTTGTCTGTCAGAGCTTGCCACACCCGATATAAATTCGGGCTGCGTTGAGCTGACAAGTTCTAAGGATCAGATCACAAACGAAATTCCTCTTAATAAGTGCAGTTTGGTTGTTTTTAGATGCCATATTGTCATATACGTCTATTCACATATATTCAGCTGCTGTGCTACAGACTGCATTTTTAGAGCACTACAGTGATACGACAAAAACAGCCATTCACTAACAAAAACCGATCTAACAAACGCAAACTTTGTTTTTATAGCCAACCTATATAGAATCAGCATTTAATGAAATGCTAATCATACCAGACCTGACCCAAAGAGTATTACATAATTAGCATGATAATTACAACTGTGTTTGGTCTGTTCTACAGCTCTAGGAAGCCTAGCTTATGACTTGGGCCTAACTCGGAGTTTGTCGTTAATGTGAAGAAGAAGTACAGCACTTTCCAGGATTATCTAGCGTATCGTTTAAGAATAGCTTGTAAGCTTTATAGTCGAGCCCGGTGGCGTGGTGTATTCGTCTGCGCCTCGCGACCGGAGGAGACACATAGGTGCGCGGGTTCGAGCCCCAGCGTTGCACATTTGTGTTTATGGGGGTCCGTCTATGAAGCAATGCGAAAAGCAGTCCCATGGACGCTAAATCTTGGCTGAGAGTCAGCCAAGAAAGTATTTTTGTTTGGTAAGCTTTATAGCAGACATACCAGTAAACACGAATTATGACATTGAATCAGCTAGGCAATCTCATCATTGTTGTCTACTAGTAGTGGATACCTGAACAACGCCAATTTGGTAACGTCGTGGAACGCCGAATGTATCAAGAACTTCGGACTATACCGTGTGGTAGTAGCTGCGTTTGCATGACTCAATGGTATTTCCAATTTATATTTATTTCACTCAAATTGAGTATAATATACAATTCAAGATGTTTCTTCATAATACTCTATCTTCTTCACGCTTTCGGCGAGAGAAGTAGTGCAACGATGTTTTGACCAGCGCTGTGCATTCCACTGCGTGGTACTTGGCACACCTCTGCAGGCAGAACCGGCAGGTGCACAACTCGTACTCCTCGTGAAAGGCTGCGCTTGAACATACCAAGTAGTTATAACTATGCACTATGTACCTGGTGTATACGTGACGACTGTCACTCCTGCTCGTTGGAATGCTTCACCCAGCAGATAGCGAGGGGCTTTGTCAAAGGCCTTGACGCAGTCAATAAAGACTGCATACAGATGACCTCTGGGTTGTGCCACAGCTCGCTCGATTTCTGACTGGAGAACGTGGATTGCATCACGGGTGCCTCGGCCTCTCCTAAAACCGAATTGCTCCGGTGGAAGTGCCTCTTCAGCCACGTGCTCAATCCGCCGAATAACCAACTTACAGAAAATCTTCTTCAATGTGCGTTCTGACGCCACTCCATGGTAGAGATTTGGATCCTAATGGTCATCACCATGCCTACCCTTGAACAGAAGAGAAAGCCTGGCGACATGCCAGACTTTAGGCATCCGCCCCCTATTTATAATTTCATTAAAGAAATCACAAAGATGATCCAATGCTCATAGCAGACCTGATCGGTCCCTGAGCTCTTTCTCTTCAGGAGTGACCGTAGGACCTGGCACATCTCCTCCACCCCGAAAGGCAGATTCATGTTGTGCTGCTTCAATGTAAACGGATGCTGTACGATTGAAGATACGGCCGCAACGTCACAATTGAATAAAATATTAGTTAGGTGGCTCTTTACCTGTCCGTCACTAAGCGGATTCCCGCCCTACGATGTCGCACGATGTAAGCTGAGGGCTCTCGTTCTGCTCTTTCAAGCAGCCGTCGTTCCTCCCGCCTCGCGCGTTCCCTTTTATGATCATAGCAGAGTCTTATATAGGCCTTTCTACGCTCAAAGTAGTCCCGGCTGGCTTGCAGTGATGATGGTGCTTTGGCTCTTGCTTTGCGCAGGAGTTCGACCACTTCAACGTGGGCTAGGTAGCAGGCTCGAGAGTACCACGGGCGTGACCTTTTCTGCCATAACCTTTTCCACTTCACTGCGCTTCTCATCGTCCTCTCCAGCTGGTAACAGGTGGTGTCGATGTCAGGGCTTACCTCAAGACCGCCAACCGCTCTGTCCAAAAGAGATAGATTAAACCGTCTCATTGCAGACCAGCGCAGCGGATTATGTCGGTCTCGCCAAATACCGGGAACATCGACAACGGCCAACACTGGTTGGTGTTTTTGGGCCGCTTCATCGAGAACATCGAAGCTTTCAATTTCACGGCTGACAAGGTTGTGAAACAACAGGTCGATGGTGCTGCTTCCATTGTGACTTAAACATGTAGTGTCTCCGCGCGCGTTTGCACATCTTAGACCAATATTTTCCATCACCTGAAGCAGCACCTCGCCTTTATCATCGTTGGCCCCACAATCGATTCTGGCACTGAAGTCACCGCCGACGATAGTTGGCATGGTCAGGTTTAACTCTGGAAGTCCAAAGCTTACCGTCTCAGCAACCTCCGCAGAATCGAATGTGGGTGGGAAATAGAATACAGCGACGTTTACCCTCCCAAAGGAGAGGATCACGCAGTATTCATCTTTCCTGACGCATTGCATTGGTGGTAAGCGTTTATGTAGGTAGATAGATAACCCACCCACAGGTCCTCCCCGACCTCCCGCAGGTAAGACAGCCAGCTGGTGAAAGCCCCGCATATCATTAATATGCAGTTCGTCCCGCTGAAATGTCTCCGTGAGGAGTGCAGTGTCAACCAACTTAAACATGTCATCACGTGCAAGATCCATTCCCATTCAAGCACTCGTAGAGGTATGTTTGCCACTACACTTGCAGTTCTAGAACTGGTCAGTCACTTACGGGGGCTTGGACCGCCAGGCGCACTATATGGTATTTCGAACATTTAAGCAGTCATCGTCATGTCTAAATATGCACTGACTTGTTGTGGACTTTTCGCATTTGTTTTAGTTCACATGACATGCGTCTGCTGAACTCTCGTTTGCAGCATAATGTTTTGAGCAGTTTATATGTTGATACATCGAATCGTCGTAGTTATATTAAAATTTATTATCAGTTATTTGTACATCAAATTAAGTAAAACATAACTAAGTCACACACATGTTGTATATTTTTACAAACAATTGTTTATTGCTTGAGTCGGGTATGTATTAAAGATGAACCTGACGGTTAAAGCGGCGCTGAAAGCCCTCTATGAAAAGTAGGGTGCCTGCAGCCAGTTATACCAATCGCTTGCGGCTGCTTCGGTAAACACCCATAACCCGTTTAACATGCGTTGCCTCTAGGCAGATCAAATTCGTCAAAGCTCGATGCTTTCAGAGAAGCTCTCCGTAGCTTGCTGTGAGGGCAACGTACGTGGCGTAAATTCCAGGACAAAATATGACGAATAATTGACAAATTATTTAGGTTAGCCGTAAAGCCTATGGTATCATCTGTTGCAAGACGTCCTCCACGACGGAATTTTGTTGTTTTTGTCATGGAAATACTCCTATTCAACCAGGTGTCTGACGCAAACTTTCAAGAGTGATAAACGCTTGCTGAAGATAGAAGCGACTTTCAGGGTGGAAAGCAATAGCATCAGCATATTGAATGAGTTGCACTGATGGATAATTCTGCTTCACAGTTGCCGGCAGCTCACTGGCAGTTGAAGAAATAAAAACTGGACCAAGTTTACCGCCCCGTGCAACACCCGGTGTCTCTTCAAATTAGTATGTTGTATGATAATCAAGCGTGTTTATAAACACTTTACATTTACACTATCTTTTATACGGACATGTTGTGCGGGCTGCGCATTACTGAACGTTCCAAATAAGCTCTTAGTACTGTCGTGGTAGCACATCAACAAGCAGAGTCTGACAATTGCATTTATTCTATCGTATATCTGCGAGATCATCTGACTCAATCTGACGACTAGCTAGGTGTTTATAAATCGAGTACCGCGAACGCCATGATTCGAAACAGGCTGACCAATCTCCCAATGCGTATACAGTATTTAACGGTGGAGTTTAATCTTCCATCGACGGCTGCATAAGGCTTTAGTAAGTGACTATGAAATTTAAATGAGGGAAATTAACCTTAAATTGTACACGGTAAACGCAAAGGCCTCCGACGCGTACCGGGGTAGAAGTACAGCCTTCGAGCGTCAAGATTCAGCTACATCCTAACAGAAACAACCAAATACCTAGGACAAAGCTAGCAAGCTTATGTTAAGGCAAAGGTATAAATATTGGTTTATCAAGGGACACCTGGATAGGAGCAAGCCTACATATCAGTCTCGCGATCAGATGCTACTGACCTGGTCCCGGCCTGCCACGCCACTTCACTAATTTGGCGCCCTTGCAGAGTGACCGCTTAAGGTAGCTACGCGGTCAGAAATATAGAACGAGACAACCAATACTATCAGAGGCGTGTTCGATCCGGGTACTATACAGGAACGTCTAGCTTGTGTCTATCATAGACGTTTTTTTCCGGTGAGCGATCAAATAGGCAAGTTATTGCAGTGTACGGCTTTCACTATAGTTTGCGTACGGTCGACTTCCACAAGCTTAGTAGTAATTTGCGTATGCTTAAATATTGTAATAACTCCTGTTAATTATACAACGTTTGCCAATTAGCAAAGTGTGGGCTTATATCATGACTTGGCACACATTTGTGCATAGATGTAAACGTACATGGTCAGAACTTTTCATTCAGTTTGAAGCAACTTTAAATGAGATTGCTACATACACCTCATTTTTTTATTTCGCGTGTGAAGCACATAGTAAGCGGGTAAACCTCTTTTTAAGTACAGAAAGAATAAAAAATAGTGCCACTGGCTCTGCATTTCTTGTTTAGCTTTCGAATAACTACTGGGGAATCTTAGTTCGTTCAAAGTTTATGAAAAGCTAATTAGTAATAGTATATCAGAAGAAAGCGAAAAAAGTTTGTTGCGGTAGATATTTCCTACAATATCCTTCTCCTAACATACAACGTGGCAATGCTTCCGCTGTGCTGTCTACAATTATTTTTAAAGTGATTTTCCACAGAGTACCGTGTAAATAATATGTATACATTATCCACACGGGTACTCCGTGGGTGCGGGCCCCTTCAGCGATGGCCTGAAGTCACTGCCGATAAGCTGTGTACGAATTGTTATTTGAAATTCCATATAATATAAGTAAGCCATTCGAGTATAAAGTAAACATTAAATAAATTATATTCGTATGAAAACTACGACTATTAATATTGCAATTGTAGCAATAAAATGTAGGAAAAAAGTGCAATACTCTGCGCACCTGAAAAACCGTGAAATATTTCATTCGAATGAAGGAGAACCTGTTTCAAATCTGTAAAACTTCGTTGCAAATACAATTAGAGTTGTTCACGTTGCGCTAGATCTGGTGTGCCAGGTGTTATTGCATCCGCTAATTGTTCTTCTAAATTAAAGCCTTGAAACATAGGAGGGCAATGTAACCACCTGAGCACACCTTCCGGCATTTTAGGTGGGTTAAGTTAGTGGTTTATCTTTGCATATGCATACCGGCTAAAACTTCAAACGATCCTCTCGATCCTTCCGTAGCCCTCGGTGGTGTCAGCGAAATTGGGAGTTCGGCCAGGTGTGTCTCTCAAAGCAGTGCACACTAAGTGCACAGTTGGCCACGAAATCTGACATCGCTAAGATAGCCGTTCTGACATAATGGGCAATCAAGATAAGCATGGGCGCCACCAGCAAACGTCAAATTGGCGTGTGCTGCCTTGTTAATGTTTTGTATCATTGTGTTAAGCTTCACGCCGGCAGGAGCGTGGTAGAGATAATTTCCTTGTTTAACTATTCAAAAATGTATGCCACTGTCCAGAAATACAACGACGACGCACAAAGTCCGAGGAAGCTTCTCGTAGTAGACTCAGGAAAATTCACGACCGGCCGAGACCGGTGAGAATTCTCGAGATCGTGAAACGTGTCAAAAAGCGGGCGTGAGTCAGGCACCATGTATGTGCTGGATTGCAAAGGAAAACTTTTGTACTGCGTCTCATGTGCAGGAAACAACAACTGCAAGTGCTGCCTGACGATATATGTAAAAGCCGTCTGGCGCAAAATTAATTTGGCGCAAAACTGATTGGACGACCATTTGGGCATGTTGTAGCCGAGACACTTTTGGCCCCCAAACAGTACAGATTTAAATCCTCTAGATTAACATTTGGAAGCAAACGGCGGATATTGAAGAAACAGACGCGCAAAGAGTTGCTGAACACAACTAGTCCAGACTCAGAGACCATTCTAGTTGCCCTAATAGCAAACATATAACGATTTTACTAGAGGCCGCAGTTTTTTTATTTAGCTGGCGCAAATTTTATTCAGTCACATTTATAAAACATTTCGGTCGACTCTTTTTGAAACGGTTATTTAAAAGCAGGTTAATATACTTTTTGGTATAGCTCCTATAAGGGATAGCAGTACAACAGCGTGCTAACTACCAGTGCTTTAAACAGCTTAATATGCACATGTGAATCTTTTATAACCATGCACCTAAAATGTGTTTACTGAACACAAACAAGTTCCTTTGTAGTGAGACTGGCGACGACTTGGCTATTGCTATGACGGCAAGAATATAGTGTGTTCTTAGCTTTGTATACCTCGGGGCTTGCGCCATAAGCTATTGATCCGGAAAAAGTCGCAACCCTCTTAAACGGACGGAAAGAACTTTCCTAAAAAACGACTCCTAGCTATCATGGCTGAGCCCCGTTATAGGCACGTGCTGCATTAGACCACCGGCCTTCCAAATATTTAGAACTAATAAAGTCATAATTACCGCAGCAGGCAATATTCATGTTCGGCAAATCCCTTCGAATTTCGAGTGGACCCAATTATGGATCCTCAAGTGAACTCCCAACAAGAGACAACAAATAAATAGAAAAGTGAAACGATTAACTGCGATACAGCCACCCAACCATGTTTTTAGCCACGGGAATTTACTGTTTTCAAATTTACTGATTTAACTACTAACGGGTCAAGTTCGGGAAATATCTCTTTCAAATTGAAATATCAACGTTTGCTATTTTCCTGGCTGTTTGCAAAAATAATAAGGACACTTTTAAGTAATATTTTGTGTTTATTGTGTCAAAATACTGATTAAAATGGTTCGGAACCAACAAGAAAAACATATGAGACCGAATTAGATGTTTAAAGTAAGATAAATGATAGACCGTTATTAAAATGTATTGAAATACTTTAGGGCAAAATGTTGACGGCTAAAAGTCAGTAATTTAGAGCTTTGTTATAAGGCTGTCACACTTAGTTTTACAGCTGGAAATATACAAAGATGTCGCCAGATACTCTTCGCAGAATTAGCCGTCGCCATCCTGCACGTTAATATTGTACTTCAGATACTACATCAAATATCTTAGACACCTTTGCATAATGTGTGCTATCTCATATTTGAATTGTTCATTGTCGATTTTTTTAAAGAAGGCTACCAGTTATAATATAAAAGCAGTGCGCACGTTTAAAAGCAAAGTTCCATGTAGAAAGTTTAGGAACATAATCCGTATTACGCTTATAATATAATCTGCTAATGTCACAAGCTAAGAGGCAACTTGTGAGAGGTGTTTCGTCTATTGCGTAGGTTTCATCTGTTTGTGTTTGCTGTTTCGAGATGACTTACGATTATGTGTTTCAGCTTATCTCATCTACTACTAAGCTCTTTTTGTGTCTAGAAGAGTAGAATTCAGTCATGGTTTTGTTTCTCCTATTCGACTCGTACTAACTGTCTGCTGGCCGCCAGCATTCTCTCTAATATTAAACGTTCCTTGGTGCTGGCACAGCGTCGCGCTTATTTAAGCCGACATGAAACCATTCTACGTGCCTTCATCGTGCCCAGTCTTTACAAAGTACTCCGCCAAAAAGCGATGTACCAAATGCTCTACTAAATATTTCGTACTTACATTAACGGGCAGATGTCTCATATATGAACATATTTTGTTACGAATACTCACTCCACCAATAGGTGGCTACGCTTATTCAGTTCTCTCCCCCACACTTTACTCTTTGACAGATTTTGGGACAGCAAGATGCCGTCTTTCGTTTCTTCCCGGCATCATTGACCGATGTTTCTATTTGAGCGCCGCCAAATACATCCTTTGACCTTTGGCAGCTTCTCACTCATCATAGATAGGTGTTTTTACGAGCTAATTCCACATTCGCAGCTTTGACGTACTGTGACCGCCTCAGTTTGCGTCGAAGTGAGCCACTCATATTTACACGGCCTTGTTGGTATTTTTCAACGCATTTGCCTATGCACATGTTATATGGCGTATTTGGAAGCCGGTGATTGTTGTAATGCAACTGTTCTTAGAAGCGCTGTAGTGGTTGCGACGTCCCAGGTGTTGCACTGCCCTGTCGCCGATTCACACTCCCTCTGACGACGCCGGTCTGTTTCCTGACCGACACCAAGCTGTTTTCAGGCTGCCATCGGCCCTGTCATTGTTGCATTCCCTCTCAGCATGTCTACAGTTGTCTGCTTTTCGTGGCAGTCCTGGTTGGAGGTGATCGATAGTATGTGTCGGGGGTTCCGTCGGTACGGTTGTATCCCGTCAACGGCAATAAAACTGCTTCGGCTCTTCGATCTGTTTGCCACGATGTTCTTCGAATCACCAACCGTGTTCGTGACGTCTCCCTATGTTGTTGCTGCTGTTGTTGTTGCTTAAGGTGTCTTTGGGCGTTGTCAATCTGCTTTGTTGCTGGGGGGGGGGTCTGGACGTGCTGCTTTTCTCTCTGGTTAGCTTCTGGTCCATCTTGAAGTTGCTTGTTATTTCTGTCTGTCCGGCCCAAGGGGCTGCTAATCGGACTGGTTCGGCTTCTGCCAGAAATTCGTAGATTATGCAATGAAGCATTATTGACAGGGGGATACGACGAGAGGTGATAGCCAATTCGGATTTCTTGAATTTAACGTTTTGTAGTTTGTGCTTTAAAACCGCTTTAGATCTAGCAGCATTGAAAAAACCCTGACTTCTTGTGTTGCGCATTTGCGTTTTGCGTAGTTCGTTGCTAGGTGGGTTGTCTGATATTTGCGATTTCCATAGTGCTTTGGCTCTCAGGGCCGTATTTTGGATATTCGTTTATGTATTCTATTAGCCAACTATGCAGCAACCGTTTTGCAATAATTAAACGTTATTGACGCTATTTCGTCTCAATTTCAACATTCAATTATTATTGCAGCTTCCATTGCGCCCTGTTGTTGGTCATCTGATCTATCCGACTTATTGGCCGACAAAGGTCCACGTCATACTTACAATGCATCTAACTGACATTTTTAGTTTTTTCCAGTGTAAGGCATTTTCTAATCGCAATTTCGTAACTACCTGTGCCGACTCTGCTTTTCCCGTATAGGTCATAACATGAATATGCACAATCGCGTTATTTATGACCATGCGATTTGTGATTTGCGCTTGTCTCACTAGAGTCGGAATTTTGTGGTCTTCAATGCAACGCGCAATGAGTTTTTGCAGCCTGCGTACTTTTTGGTTGCAACCTGGCTAAGCTGCCAGTTAGCTTCCATCTACGGTTGTTTTTTTGTTTCGTGGAGCTTTTCCTGCTTTTGTCGTAAAACTACCTTCTCTGCGTGCAATAGTGGATTTGTCGTACCTAGCCTTATTGTGGGGTCACCATTATTAAATTCTCACTCTTACTTATGTATATCTTCTCTGCTAGGACGGCGATTAAAAGAACTACAGTTGCAACTGCTGCGCAACAGATAGTGCTATGATAGATGGCTGCTATACTTACACATCCTTCTTACATTACTATCTTGTGGTCGGAACTGAATCTTGTTTTAGAGTAGAAATCACTTTGTAATTGTAATACTTGTAATACAAGTTTTAGTTCCAGAGCTAGTATAGCATGCACTGGCGGTTATAAGCACGATCCTTGCAAGACGCCAAAGGAAGAACCCTGGAACTAGAAAAGCTTTTTTTTACTCTACCTTTAAAGACCCTGTCTCAGAGATAAGCCTGGTACTACTAGTTTTTCTGTACCCTAATTGTAGCACTTAATAATCAATCCACTCTATGAGCAGACCGCTTGTTACTAAACACGGCTGTGAGCAGCTTGAAGTACTTTTATTTCTTAGCTCTGGAAACGCGCCAGGCTTAAGCTGATCCGAAGCCAGGTAAAAACCTTAAAGAAGGAAGGCCATCGGCGCTTACTGGACGCTTTGGGTTAGATGGTAGGGAACGTCCTGGTTGGCCGCCTAAACAAGGAGATTAAGGCCAGTGGAGTGCTATCGGAAGTTCAGTACAGATCCGTAAAAACTGATCCACGCTTGGAGGATCCACGAAAACCTTTAAAACGAGGGGCGCTCGTTTCGATCGTGCTCCTCATCCATGTAAATGTTAAAAATAGGCGGGCCTTCTAAAAAAATCAGGAAGAAGGCGGAGTGCCTCGGGCTCATACCGATACGGCACTCACATGATCGGCACATGTGAAGTATTTGACTAATAAAATCGAAAGGATCTCTCTGAACCTTCTGCCTGGGTCCGCCGGAGTGCCAGAAGCCAAAATGACACTGCTAGCAACAGTGGCGAATTAACATGTACGGCGACTAAGTACTCTCATTTCATTATGCCTATTAGGCCAAGGCAGCAGGCATCTAGGTCGATACCTGGATTTATGACTAGGCCCAGGGCATTAATTGATCGGTTCGGGCTCAAAGGGCAGACACCCATCTCGTATGCGGCTCCGATCTGAGCAAACATGGCACTGCGGACGGCGAAAAATAGGGGAGCACTAAGATCAACTCAATGGACGCTGGCGATAAGGGTAAACCGGGTGCTTTAGCCGCTCTCTTGGTCCTAGCCAAGATGTTATCATGGGATCTGCTCACGGGGGAGAGAAACAAATGCTTTCCAGACGGTGATTTAGAGTTGACTGTGGCCAGGAGTTCCACAATCACAGTATGGTAGGCGGAATATGCTTCTGTTATCAGGGACGTCGTCGACTACATAATGACGGAGGCAGTGAGAGAAATATGGAGTCAGGAGGGAAAAGTTCGAGAGACACAACGGTCGATGGAGGGTGAAGACAAGGAGGAAAGCAGCTGGCCTCTAGGAGTCTCGACACACCCATATTACGGTGCCTTTCGTTCATACATTAATATATGGATAAATGGAAATTGGAATGTTCTTCTGCATTTTTGAATCGAGTAGCAACACTTTGTAAACATAACTTCATAATAGCTTATATAAGGAATACTCGTGGTAGAGCGGCATAGGGCTTTTACCATCTTTTTATTTAGATACCAACAGCTGTATATACACTTCATAGTGACACAGTCTTCATCTGCTAGTAAAGTAGAAAGTAGGCGAAACAAATGTTTCCTTGCGTCTGAATTTCTGGAGAATCTTCAATCTAATATCAAATAATGTCAAATATGGTAGCTGAGAGTCGTGGTGGGGTAGGGGCGTGATGGACGTTAAAACACATTCAACACCCTGCTCTGGAAGGTAATCTTGGACACACTACACAAGAAGGAAGTCTTGCCCTATCTGTACTGCGCAATCTCGGTCTACCTGAGCGAAAGCCGTATAATTATCGAAGGCTTCGAGTTCGACGGCCGGGCTTCTCTAAGGCTCGATTCTATAACCCTTCTATGGAGCCTAGCATACGACACCGTCTTACGTATAGACGACCTCCCGAAAGGCACTGAACCGCTACCGTACGCTGACAATCTCGCAGTGGTACTCCAGATCCGCATACCGCCCGCTATCCTGGAGTGGACCTAGACGGGAGACTACGGGGCACACCCCACATCTGCCTGCAGCAACAGCAAGCACCGTCTTGGCGAGGGGATGTTTGGTGAAATAGTGAATTAGATCTAATAAGAGATAGATGTGACCAGCTGACTCGGACAAATCCTCCCGCTCTCAGGTGGGCGAAGCTACCTGCTGTAATTATTGCTCACGATATCCACCATGTTTAATACAGCCAAAGCTTACTTTTATAGAAAAAAATCAAGATTGCATCAGACTCGAACTGGCTTATTATATGCCTAAAACGTATTTGTGAAAGCGTGACAGTCGCAAGTCATCCATTGCTAAGTTGTACATAACGGCCGTGAAATGGCAGAAGCAAATATATAGCTGAGGTTCTTAGCAAGCATTAGACTTTCAAGTACCGCTCCCCTAACGCATGTATTTAACAAACAGATACATTCGGAAATCCACAAATGCTCATCTGTGATACCTCTTTATAAATGAGGTATTAACTTAAACGGCTACCAATTGCCGCAAAAAAACTGCCGTAGATTATGTCACACCCAGGCGTCGGTAATACCTCTTGCAGATGATTTAAATTAAAAGCAAGTGGCAGGGGCATACAAGTCTAGATTAGACAAACGATTTCTAATTGTGCAGACATACATGCAGGTTTCCCACGACGATCGTTAAGATATCAGGGAGAGCTGAAACCGTTCTGTTTTATTTTCTCGCTTTGCATGAGTGCATCTCAATACACAAGAGTAGTGTAGTTCACAGATTCAAAAGAAACCCCGAGGGAAGACATCTCGCGGCTAAATTAAGTGCTAGGGAGATTCTCAAATGGCTTTCTAGTAACTGTTAGGAGGAATGAGGCTGAACTTCGCCATAATGACATGCCCCTTGAACCCGTTCCTTTCACCGGCGTTCTACTGAACCCTCTGCAGGTAGGCATGAAGTAGTCGGAATTGGTAGGCCAAATCCGGAAAAAGAGACCAAGTTGTAGTAGTAGAATGTTTGACTCGTTTAAGTCAAACAAATGTGCCGACCTCAATATCTTTACCGGACGTTTATTAAGACCTGTTATGTCTCTGAGCCTCTGAACGTACTCTTAAGTGATACTTTGCCTCACCATCAGCGGGAATCCGAAAAAATGGATGGATCACTAACTCGTATTAATGAAGTTGAATTCCACAGAACATAAGGCATTATAGGACACTGGCTTGATTAAAGAAGGAGGAGAAACAACATTTGTTAGCAACTTCTACACCGGCTACAGTGGTTTAACACTGTGACGCTTTAACAAAAATGGATGGCACTTGCAATACTTAAGTAATACAAAATGTATGCAAATGAAGATAAATCATGCTATGAATTTGATATTACAATATTTATTAAAACCGAGCTGCACCATACACAAGCGTAAAACCATAGGAGAGCTCGAAATCTACGTGTAATTACTTATCTTGTTTTAATGCTCCTCTAATGTTCTAGTGTTGTTATTCTTCTACTCCGGGTGACTGTGGGCTGAGGAACAGTTTTATTTTCGTTTTACGGTCAAGGTTTTATAATTTAAAAAATAAGATAGAAATACTTTATGTTAAATACAATTTTAAAAATTAAGCGAATTGTAAGAAGCATACGTGGAAACCCTTCTACTGCAAGGTGGCTCAGCGTTAAATCGAATCTACGGCTCACAGCAGTTGTATTGTAAATGCCATCAAAAACGCCGTCGCCAATGATCCTCATTTCCACCAGCTCTGCCCTATTTCGTACTCTCCCAATCTGCCCTTCAGTCTACGCAGCGCTCCTGTGCTCGCTCACAGGTTACGCCTTCTAAAAGGCGGACCAATTGTATGTAGGCTGTCCCTGTTAAAGGCAAAGCCTCGAATCAGTGGTATGCAAAACATTTATATGCAAAACAGTGCTTTTCGACTTATTTTGTAACGGCGACAGGGGTTGATGCTAGAGAAACGTGTGACTAGTAATGGAACGGCCAAATAGCAGCGAATATCTGGGAGCCCGATGTGCCAGGGGAAGTGCAGTGCGGAGCAGGGCGAGCGGAGCAGCGAGAAAGGAACCAGCATTTTGCTTATTGAGACCGTGCATGTGTTCGTACATACACACGACGTAGATACCCAAATCGGGGTCGAGCGGACTGAGGAGGCGGAGAGGACCGGATGAAGCACATGTCAGCCGATCCGTATCTCTTGTAATCAGGTCGGAGGTGTTAGACAGCGCGAGCATACGTCTTGTTACAGTCTGTTTCTCTATCCCTCTTTTGCTCGCTTATTTACCGCGGTCGCACTTTCATTCTCGCGCTTTGCTCAAAGAGCTCTTCATCAGCTACTACTACTACTGCTACCATCGACCTAAGGCTTTGCAACGCTGTCCCTATATTGCCGCCCTATATAGTTGCCCCTAAGGCGTCCGTGCTATACTGGCTTTTCTTGTTCCCGGTTGTGTATCATCGAATTCGCGTAGTCGGATTGAACAAAGTGAATGAACGAAGGCCGTATGACGCGCGCAGAAATGAGCTCAAATGTGCGCGGGAGGCCTGTGCGGAGCCCAGCGAAGGAATGCCTGTCGGCGTAGTCGTCCGACCAAGGTTCAAAACAGTAGAAGAGGGAGGAGCAGTGCAAGGGTGAGAACGAAATGGCTTGTGGCGTGAAGTGTAAGGTGAAGAAAGAGGATGACGAGAAGGACAAGTATCGAAAGAGTTCTGCCTGCAAAGGCTGCGCAAAGATAACGGGCCAAATGCGGCTACAAAAACGGGCCGAAAAAGAAACAGGAACTAACTGGGATATGTCGACGTTGCGGCGAGTCCATTCGAGTTAATGGGCCAAGATGCGACAAAATAGTCTCATAAGAGCGGGTTGACGATGCAGGAGCGGAGAGCTTCAGAATGTGTAGTTTGAAGAAACGGGAGCGGTTCCAAGTAGCTGACGCCATGAGAAACGGGGAAATGGGGTAAGAGAAAGGCATACCGCGTAAGACACCGTAGTGACATAGAAGAAAAGACGCAACGCATGAAGATCGTTGCGGAACGGAAAGCACCATCTACAGCGTATATATAACCATACATAAATGACTCACGTACCGCGTTTATACTTTTGTCGGCGCTCAAAAGAGGGCGCGGTGTAGTTAATACATATTACTCATAGTGACCACGAGCTTGGCATGACCACGCCATAACCGTGATATGGTAACAGCAGAAGCACCAGAAGCCACTTACCCGCCTGTCCGGTTAAACGACGCTATTCCTCTGCCAGCCATTAAAGCAGCTAGGCGCCGTCAGCGCTCTCCAGAAGTATCGTGCTCCGTGGGTTGTCGTGCTGAGAACGCCTGGAGCGTTTCCATTATTTTGAAGAAAAACGTGTCTTTTGGCGTAAATGGACATACAGCGGTCCACCATTATCTGCCTGGACATAGTGGTTAGCCCATACGGTTTGGCAGTGTGAAGAATCTCTAAGACCTCTTTGACCTTTTTTTGCACATGCCGGCATTCTACAACGTCACACCAAAATATATCTTAGCCGGTCGATTTAACGACTATCTAACACAACAGTAATGCCTAATCCACAGGGCGAAGATGAAAAAAGTAGGTAGGAGCAAATGCGTTTAAGGGGCGCAAACTTGTGTCAAAGGGAGGCAATCACCCCAATAAAAATAAAAAGCTTGGAAAATACGTCTGTTGTTGCAAGTCTCCCGGCCATAGTCTTTACCTGGAAATGACGACGGACAGACTATAACGCGCGTAAACTCAAAAAATTAATTTTAATAATCGGTAAATGTTAAGCAATTTGACCTGCTTTCGGTGATTGTTTTGCTCGTACGGATATGACGGCTGTTTTGAAAGTGAATTCGGCCGAGGAAAAGATGGGTGCAGCATTTGCTTTAGCGATCTTCTTCTTCTTCTTCAACTTATTATTATTATTATTATTATTATTATTATTATTATTATTATTATTATTATTATTATTATTATTATTATTATTATTATTATTATTATTTTATTATTGTTTATTGCTGATCATACAATTGTGAGGTATGAACATGTATTAATATATAATTAAATATCTCGGTAGCAGTCTCTTCCTCTCAAAACATTGACCTGATTATACAGGCAGCGTTACCTCTGCATACCGCCAGCGAGAGCAACTGCCGCAGGAACTCGCTCTCTCGTCGGTCGCCTGTGTTCTCCTGTATCCGCTTGCCAAGCTCTTTAATGAATCTCCTTGTGCCTTTACTAGCGGGACCTAGTGTTTTCATAGCGATAGGCACGACGTGGTATCTGGGCTCTAAGTCCCTGTACTTTCGTCTTTTTTCTCGATCTGCATGTTCGGCGACCCAGCCGGCTTCAAGGGCACTGTGTCGCAGGTAGGACGGGGCAACAGTGCAGGATACTGTTGTATCCCATGCCAGACACTTACCGCAAGACCACAATGGAATAGTGACTCCGTCGGGCCTTCTGTCACTGCTTGTATCGAGTCTGGGCTCCAGCGTACTCGGTATGCCTGCACGACGCAGGCCTCCTCATGATTGAGTTAAGTTCCGCGTGCCTAGCGGCTCTTCCTTGGCTTTTGATGCAGCTCAGGGGGTGAAGGCTGTTACTCTCTACAGGCGTCCCACAGGGTGAGCAGGTGTATGGCTCGCATATGGGAGCTCCAATTCGGAGCGCTGTCACCATGCGGAAGGAGTTATTGTCCAGCATGGTGCCCAGCTGCGGCGAGGGTAGAGCCCTTAGGTATCCGCTACTAAAGGTGTCTCGGGCGGCTATAAAAACCGCTCTCTCCGTAAGGGATTGCATGCTATCGAGAAGATTTTGACCCACAATGTTGCACCTATAACCGTCAAGCGTATGCTGTGTAGGGCGCTCCTCCCAGGGACCAGGGCCTATGACGTTTCTTGCAGCTAGCTCGGCCTTGTCTTTCGTCACTTGTATTACATGACGAATATTAGGCTCGACGAGGGTCCCAGCGAGTTGTGCAAATTCCAGTAGCGAAGCCGCATAACATACGGGCGCAAGCTCCGTCACGGACCTGATGCCAAGCCCCCCTTCCCTAAGGGGAAGAGTTGCCCTTTGCCAGGTATGGTCAGTCAGAGTAAAGTTAAGAACTTCACCTAGAATTTCCCTTGCGGTGTCGTCGAAGTCCTGCAGGCCGGCTAGCTTGTTGCTCGCAGGGGAGGTCCGCAGGGTGTAATTCAACCTTGGCGAGCCTAAGCTATATCTCCAGAGGCAAAGAGCTGCCTGCGGGTGCATTGCGATGAGGCGGGGTTTAATCCGCAAAAGCGCGTTGCGCTTAACTGTAATCGTCTCAAGAATTCTTCGAGCTCCAATTGGGGCACCTAGAATTTTCAGGTCCGCCTGATCAACTCTCTTCGATCCGGGCAAGATGTTTTCGATGGTTCTGAACATTTCGCCCTGCTCATGGGAATCTCCGCCTACGGCGATGATTTCGCATTTAGAAGGATTTAGTTCCAGTCCTCCTTCGTCTGCGGATCTTAAAACATTGAGAATGTCACCGACAACTGAGTTTACTGGGCCTCCCAAGGTGGCGTCGTCCAGATACCAAACGTTTAATGGACTGTCCATACGGGCCACTTATTATTATTATTATTATATAACTCACATAACAGGTCGTAGGCTCCGAGCGGAGTGTCGCTGTCATTCAAATTCGAATTCGTAACGGCTGCTCAACCGATATTTTGAGCTTGGAGCGTCTAATCTACTATTCAAAAGAAAAAAAAATCACCGCGCCGACAATTAAAACGCTATTTTCACTTGGCACGGCGAGGCATGTAAAGTGGACAGCCACAGCAAAGCCAGCAACTGCCTAGCTTCAAAGAGGTAGCAGTAATGGCTAATGAGTTTGGATGCCAGTGGTGTTCTATGTGTTTTCCTACGAAGCGGGGTGTCCAGATCCACGCAGGAAGGACTCATAAGAAGAAGATAGCCGAGTCTAGTGGACCAGCAGGGCTCCAACAGGCCGCTACTAGCAGCATCTCACAACCGCTGCCTTCTTCGCACGCTCCACAAGCAGAATTCTTTCCTCAACCCCCAGCCAGCCGCAAGTAAATGGAGGGCCGACACCTGATCATAACATGCCGTCTTCTTCTCCCCTTTCTCTTCACAAGTTACTCGCCAACGCCAAGATGACACGCAAGGTGCTGCGCAGGATCCCAAAGGGAGCGCAAATTCCTTTGCGCGGACTCTTCCACCGACTGCTTAAAGACGTCGTGAAAAAGAATGACGAAGCGAGCTGGACCGCGCTGCTTACCCTCGCCCCAAAAGTCCTCCACGTCGACAAGGAAACCCAAGGAGGCCATAGCTTGGCCAGCGTAGTCAAAGAAAAGGTGGCCCTTTTTGGAGCTGCCACTCTCACTTGCATGGAGGCTGAGGGGCGAGGCAAACGTGTATTGACGGATAAAGCTCGCGCCCAGATCGCTGCTCACAAGCTTTCCATGGATTTTAATGTGCGGAGCGCCATTAGAATCTTGTCCTCCGATGACACGATTGCGCCCGTAACAAAGGAGTCGATTGATGAGATGATCGCAAAACACCCTCCTGCTCCCGCAGGGGACGCGGTGCCACCATCCCCTATCGGCTTGCCAGCGGTTGGGTCATGCTCAAGCGAGGATGTTGCCAAGGCACTTCGCACCTTTCCATCCGGTGCGGCGGGAGGCCCCGACGGCCTCACGCCTGACCATCTAAAATGCCTTCTTCCTGCCAACGGAGACCACAACGATGTGCTGGAAACACTCGCTAAGGTTTGCGATATCATACGTAACGGGCAAGTTCCGAAGACTGTGAGAAACATCATATATGGAGGGTGGCTTATTGCCCTAAAGAAGAAAACCGGAGGATACCGACCCATAGCCGTTGGCTGCACCTTGCGTAGACTGGCCACAAAGACCCTGCTTCCCCAGGTCAATGTGAAAAACTACCTGCAACCTCGGCAAATGGGGTACGCCACTCATAATGGTGCAGAAATAATTGCCCACACGGCTCGCACCTTCCTCGAAAACAACGAGAAATGCTGCCTCCTAAAATTAGATTTCAAAAATGCGTTTAACTTGAACAAACGAGAACAACTTTTGGCAGAAGTTTCCAAGCACGCCCCGGCCCTCTATCCAATGACGCACCAGGCATATAGCAGGCCGACTCCTCTGATGTTCGGTGAAGTTGAAATCAGGTCATCAGCCGGTTGTCAGCAGGGAGACGTAGCGGCTCCTCTTGCGTTTAGCCTGCTGTTGCATCAGTACGTCAAACAGGTGACATCCAAGGTCCCTCTGTTTTACCTCGACGATGGGACCCTTCTTGACAACGATCTTTCGGCATTACTCAAAGACATCAAGGATCTCAGAGCGTTCGAGCAATGGAGCGGGATGCAGCTTAACCCATCTAAATGCGAGTTATTCCTACAGGGTTTCGAGGACGAAGAGAGACAGCAGGTGATTGCAGAATTTAACAGCAACCTCCCGGGCATCCTTGTAAAGGACCGGTGTGAACTGGACCTGCTGGGTACGGCGGTCTTCCCCGAAATGATCGGCCCGGTAATGGCCGAGAAGGGAGAACAACTCTCCCGACTTTACCAGAGGCTGGGTCATCTCGGTAGACATCAAGCCTACTTTCTGCTTCGGCACGCAATGGGAGTACAAAAGGTCCTGTATGTACTACGGACCTCACCTACCTTCCTTTTGCCGTCAGAAACTTTGGACCTTGACGACCAAGTGAGGAGAGCCTTGCCCGCTTCTCTTGCTTCGTCGCATAGCTGCGCCTCTGCAGTGGCCGCTACTACCGGCGGACTCATCAGCCACCAACAAAACGCCATTCGGATCTGGGACGCGCGTCAGTCTGGTCGTCCTTCTGAGGAACAGGTCACTAGGCAGAAGGGGTGGGACCAAATTGCCACTCAGGCTACCCACTTAACTCTTCTGTCGGCCTGTGAGTTAGATATAGATTACATTAGACTGAAAGCGGTTTCATCCGACGCTGCCGGAGCGTGGCTTGACGTGTTTCCGTCCGAGCTAGTCGGCAGTAAGCTGGCTGATGACCACTTCCGTGCCGCCAGTGGCCTCAGACTTTGCATTGCCATGTTTGAGACAGAGGCATGCCCGTGTGGTGGAACGGTGGATGAACGTGGCCTGCACCGACTTAGTTGCACTAAGCTGGCTAGGCTTACGCAGGGCCGCCACGATGCCATTAATGACATCCTCGGGCGCGCTTTCAGACAAGCCGGCTACCGCGTCACACTGGAGCCTGGTGGACTACAGAGCGACGACAAGCGTCGACCAGACGGCCTTGCCAGCCGAGACTGGGACCTCAATCGGCCGCTGGCATGGGACGTCACCGTCTCCGACAAATACACCCTCGGCTATCGTGCACTAGCCAACGCGGGCGTCGGCAACATTATCCACCAACGGGAGATGCACAAACGGCGCTTAAACGCGCATCTCCTTGAGGACCAGGTTGTAATGGCGTTCGGCCTCGAGTCATCTGGCGTTTGGGGCAAGGATGCACTCAAACTGACAAAGGAGCTTGGGAAGACGCTCTTCGAGGCCACAGCGGAGCCAAGATCGACCGCTTTCCTTCGACAGAGAGTGTTATTAGAATTACAGAGAGGCAACGCCAAGATGATGTTGAGTGGTCACCGACACTCAAGCAATAAGAATAATATAAGCAATATTGTAGATATTATATAAGTAATATCTTGATAATTGTGATACATGTACATATTGATAAAATAAACCCTTGTTCAAAAAAATTATTATTATTATTATTGTTATTATTATTAAAAAATATATATATTATTATCATCAAGCTGAGCATCAGAATAATTGCGAAATGTGCGTATTTTCTTATGAACAGCGCTATTCCTGTTGAAACCAAACCTGACGGGGTCGAGCGAGCTACATGTTTATTGTAAGTCAGTAGATCTGTACTTCATTCTATATAGTTTACTTTTAGTAGAGAGTAGCGTGCAAGGCCCAAGTCGCCGTGTTAGCCCTTAAGGAAGAATCATTTCTTGGGAATTTTGTTGACAGCTTACCGCTATTGCCAGCACTCAGCGTCATTAATCTCTCCTGCGTTTGCGGTATTGCTCGTCACTAAAAGATCTAGTGCTCATGTCCTTGTCTGTCGTATAGTGATGGGCTAGAGCTTACTTCTTCATAAGGGCTGACACCTCAACTCAACAAAACTTTTGGCGTTGTTGTCTGTGTTATATATATATATATAATTTTTTTTTGATAATCTGTATAGGGAATTGTAGAGCTCGTTAAAGCAAATTTTTTTATGGAACATGGTCTCTGAAAAGTCTTATTTTGGAGTGAGAGTAAAATTACTACAATTTGTCACACTTGTGTTTTTGCCCGACATAGGAGCCAACGCAGACAATCAGTCCTCCTAGACATGAACTAAACACACTGTCGTGTTCCTGAGAGAAAATTCTGCTTCTTCCGAAGAACATATAAGGCCGGTCAGAAGATGCGACATGGTCGTTTAGAAGAGAATCGTCAAAAATGAAGTTATTTATTAGCTTTCACGGCAAATACTTTAAAATCATAACCCTACGACCACCCACAGCGTTCAAAACTAACATATTCAGCAAATGCGCATTTCATGACGATCATTCTGGTATCAAACGTATGGCAATGCGTGCGCTTTTAAGCGCTGGAAGTGGTCGTAGAGTTATGGTTTTGAGGTATTTGGCGTGAAAGCTAATAAAGAACTTCATTTTTGACGAATTATCTTCTAAACGACCGTATCGCATCTTCTGAGGGACCTTATATGTTCTTAGGAAAAAGCAGAATTTTCTCAGGAACACGACAGTATGCTTAGTTTCTGTCTGATTGTCTCTCAACAGCACATTTTATGCTCCTATGTCGGGCAAAAACACTAGTGTCACAAATTGTAGTAATTTCACTCTCACTCCGAAACAAGACTTCTCAGAGACCATGTTCCATTGGAAAAACATGTATATATATATATATATATATGGTGTTGCAGGAATATTTGAAGCGCGATATACAGAATTGTAGAGCTCGTTAAAGCAAATATTTTTCCAATGGAACATGGTCTCTGAGAAATCTTGTTTCGGGAGTAAGAGTAAATTACTACAATTTGTGACACTAGTGTTTTTGCCCGACATAGGAGCATAAAATGTGTGTTGTATATATATATATATATATATATATATATATATATATATATATATATATATATATATATATATATATATATATATATATATATGTTTTCTAATTAAAATGAGAGCTCTAGAATAATTGCAAATTTCGGCATATATTAGACTTGTGTTTTTCTATTGAACATAAATCTGACTAGGTCGTGCATCGAACGTGCTACATTTCAGCCAGTGGATGCGTACTTTCCATAATACTTTGCGGGATGCGTACTTTCCATGATATTTTGCCTGATCAACTGAGTTCTTTGTTGTAGCCTACCGAGCATCAGATGTTCATATTTCTTTCAAATTACTTTCAGTATTTATAGTATACAAGATTCGAGTCGCCTCATTGAGCAGTCTAGCTAATGCGAAAAGACCAATGCAATGACGTCCGGCATGCTCATCTGGTGGCCAGTATTACGCCAACGGTAAAGGGCGCAGTATTAAGCCAACGCAAATAGCGCAGTATTAAGTCAACGGTAATGGGTCCAATGCCGCCCTCTTTTTTGCGCACCTTCTAGTCGAGTGGGTACTGTTGAAGCATAGGGCTCATTTTCTGCTCGGAATCGCCTAAAGGTTCATACTAACGCACCTGTTTATAGTATCGATGTGAGGGTTCAGCCGCGTTCCCTCTAAAACGATATGTAGAATATTGCAGTTGAGAACTGCAGTAGTCCTTTATATAAATCTCTACTGGCTGTTGAGCAGACCTTGTTATTCACATTTGCAAGCTCCAGAGCCATGTTGTCGCGGATACTTCAAGGTTCAATCTTCACTTCAATTAAAAATTTAAGTTTTATTCACAAACCGCAATGAATTATTTTGACTTGCACTGATGGCATCATTCCAAATTACTTCCGCCCTGTAAGTTATACCTGCATTACGAATTTGATTAAAGTGGAGGGTGTCACTTTTGTTTCAGTGAGCATCTAAACCTGCGCAGCCATTAAAGCAGGGTAGAACAACGTGAGCTCAGTTTTAGTTGTACCTATCATCAGGCCAAATTTATTTAACACAAGAACTCTATTTCGTGCATCGATTTCTGGTCGTCAGCCTGTATTGCAAATGGATGAATACAAAAAGTAAAGTCGTCAGTATAGAAAGTGGATAGGACACCTACAGAACGCATCTACAGGACACTTTT
This sequence comes from Dermanyssus gallinae, assembly GCA_003439945.1. Taxonomy (NCBI): domain Eukaryota; kingdom Metazoa; phylum Arthropoda; class Arachnida; order Mesostigmata; family Dermanyssidae; genus Dermanyssus; species Dermanyssus gallinae. The sequence goes on from QVRM01006074.1 coordinate 1,117,916, forward strand.
GCGATAATGCAATCTCTTTTATAATGAAGAGAGTACATGACTCACTCTAATCTGAGCGCACTACCTATTAACCCCCCTCCCCCAGAACCCCCTCTTGGTTCGGAGTTGTGAACCAGTACCTCGAGACCAGGAGGCAGAAGCCTCACGCTTCAACCCTCTCCTTAGTCTGTAGGTGCGACCCGAGCAGGTTAAATCAGGGGGACCACGGGCGAGGAGTTGCGCCCGGCGATTATTCTCCAGCCGGACCTTTTCGCGCATGAGCCCACTAAGGTATTTTAGACCAGCACGAATTAAGGAGGCCTGTGCTCGTGTGACTGTAACAAAGCTTGTGTGGAGTCCATCCCTCGAAACAGGACTTTCATCGTCGCTTTTGCGACTGCTGCCAAGGGCAGCGGCTTACCTGCGGATGTCTTTTTGTGACATCATTGCGAGGCTCCAGTCGTATAAGACGGTACGGAGAGTCGCTGTTGTCGCGTAATCAGTTTCGGATGGACAAAACAGAAACTTGAGCTGAAAGCAGATTGCAGAGCATCTTTAAGCTGCCCGTATAGACCATCAGTGAGCTACGTGGCGATCTTATAGCAGACTTAACGGGTTCAACTTGAAGTCGCGCGCCAGACCGAATGCACCACAAATCTGTAAACTGTTGTTTACCTCGTTTGTCTCAAAATTTCTCTTCTGCTGTACTTCATGAAACGCGCTACATAAATATAAATGAAAGCAGCGGCTCAGACCGGTGGCTCGAGACTCAATAATGTCGTGAACATACGTCCGTTCTCGACGATGGTCAGCACTAGACTTGATGTCCGGCCTGCCCAGCCTTCATCCCGCCACCTTGACTTGGTTTCTTGCTGGCAGCAATAGCACCGCGTATAGCGCGGTGTCAATCTCGGCCTCGTCCGTCATATAAAGTCAACCCCTCGCAAAACATTAATAGCTGTTGTCTTGCCTCCACGCAGTCCGCTTGCATTCCTATGGATTCGTTCATGGCAGCGGCCACTTTTGTTCCAGTATAAGTTTTATTCTCATTCAGGCGTAGCATGAGATTGCTGTCTTGGCTTTTGATGACTTCCTGTGCCATGACTCTTACCCACCCCGCCCATTTTTTATGCCCATTACCAGAACTCGCTGGGTCGCTATGCGGCTACCTGCTGCCCCAGCAGCTCTGCCTGCAACTTTCAGAATCGAAAAGAACAGCTGAGACAGACCGTGTAGGGCCACCCTCTTGGATTCCTTCGTTACTATCATTACTCGTTAGGCCACAGCCGTAGTCTTAACATGATTGACTATCTGTCTTGGTCACTCCCCCTGGTTAATGGTTACCTCTAGTATTTTCTTAACGGCCTTCGTCTTGTTTAGCCTCCATTCGGTATCTTTTAGCTCATTCCCATGTTTTGCTGTCTGCGCTGCTCATGCGCTGCCGCTTTCTAGTAGCATCCACAGAAAGTCTGTCCTCCAACGTTTTGTATCTTATCATCTTGGCTATCTTGTCCGCACCCGTTTTTCCGAGCCTCTTCTAGCCTATCTTCAGTCATCTCCTCCAACTTTCGCCTGAGTTCATCGTGCTCTCCGCGCAGAGCTCCATCCTTTGCTCTGAGGTCATCTAAGGTCGACACTTTTACCTTTCCCTTACTGCGTCGCGCGTTAATTTAACAAACTTGTATGACACTGTTATACAAAAAAGGACCTAAAACTAGCGTAGCTTCGTTTGCTATGCTCTGGAAAATGCCTTAGAATAAAAATGTGGCTCTATAACTTGGCCAGTGTTTGAAAGCGCCCGATGTCTCTAGCTAAAAATATATCACGAGGAACTGGCTGTGAAGTGTAGATATTAGGTGCCCACAACGGACGTTTTATTATGATATATAACTGATACCGTTTACAAATAGAATCAAATATCGTTTATAAATACTTTAGAATACTTTTACCCTTGTGACAATCATTTACTATACAGAAGCGCATAGCCACTATACGTGCGAAGCTCTGTCGTGGAACGGACATTCGTGTTTTCCGTAACGTAGATATAGTATCAATGGGTTTAAAGTAAACATTTTAAACCTTTGAATCTCTAATAAGACTTTATGTGCAGAAAAGCAACTGAGCTGAAGATATAAGATATAAGGTACACGAACGCCTATTTATGATAGGACATTCTTAGATAATAAGTGAATCCTTATTTATCCTTTAATAACATATGTTATCAGATATATGACCTTCGAGCCACATGTGTATAGGTTACATGATTTACTATTTTAAGCAAGAGACTAGAAAGGCATTTGCAAATCAACCACTTGTAATGCGTGTCCCAATGCGATCCATAACATCTTAAACACAAGTAAATCTCTTCAGCCGCTATCTTAACAGTTGTATGACTAGAATCGACCGAACTGAAAAATGTATTTGTATATTTAGAGGGTAACCCGAGGAATCCCTGCATGTGTCATACGCTAAGTGTAACTTCTAAATTGCTCGATTCAGCTAGATTCTCCTATTTGTAAAAAAAAAACAACCTAACGACGTTGAATAAACATCGATAGCAACCGCGACAAATGGTATATGCATTTCACTGGCAAGCAAAATTTGAATCGAGATACCCTTGAGAATTGGCAGGCCGGTGGTCGCAGTGCAAAAAATATGCCAAACGAGTATGGAATTATTTTCCATTCGAAAACCAGTTAATGTTGAGGTCATTAGGCCTGATCAAAGACAGCGAGTTCGCTGGAGGCTGATGGCGCTGTCTTTGATGGCAGCAGTCATCTTCGTTTACCTCATACTCCGCCCCGGGCGTTATCCGTTCGAGAGACCACAAAGTCAACGATTTAACGAAAGTGACAGCTTGCTGAGGTACTACGGGCCGAAGTTGAACACTCACGCAATTGGCCGCAGTGCACGGTGGACTGACTCCGTTTTGCTCTATATTGGAGGGTTAGAAAGGCGAGTAAAGTGCAGCCGCATTCCATAAAGTACTAATGCCATCTTCGAAATTAAAACTCAAATTCTAACAGCCCTACGGCTGGTTAGCCAAATTGGATGGTTTGCCGTTGGTCTCCAGAGCCATCGCAAAGTCACAACTAATATGATAAATAATAATATTCGTCAGGTTAAGATACAGGATCGCCAAAGGCATAAGCTAAATCTATTTTAGCTAAAACGTACTTGATAACAAAATACTTATTGTGACGAGTACGGGAAGCACAAGAGACACTCTACAGCGTTTTAAGCTAGCATATTGGCATGAAATACCAATATGTTTATTATAGAGAAGATAGTGTGCGTTACCCAATTAATTTTTTTAAAATCTATTATTAACGAAGTATTCAGTTGCAAACTAGCAGGTATGGGACAGGAGGGAGTATACTAGAACTGATAATTGTATATGTAAATACATACTTGAAAGCCTATTTACGTTGACGTCACATGGCTACGTTTAACGACGTGCATATTGCTACCTCAGTGGGTACTGTTCATCCAGTAGGAACACCTCCTTAAAGATATGCCAAGGTATTACCGATTTGGGGGATGGGGGGAAGAAGCCAAATTTAGTGGGACCCACACTAGTCACGCAGACTACTAGTAAAGCATGTGCATCATGCATTCCCAAATCTCCCATATCCCAAAAAAAGTTGGAACACCTAATTCCACAGACTACGAGGCAAATAAGGCAAACCATAATTAGTTTGGGTTTATTCCCTCTACAAATGGCGTTTTACATTATCCCTGTATTATCAAAATGCCGTGTTATCAACATAGAACAAGAAACAATCGCAACTAAATTAATACTTGTTCTGGTATTATACGGTATATATAATCTTGATTTATTAAGAATGCAAATGGAGCTACAATTGTCTCCCGCAAACGTGTGCACTAGGATATTACTCTATCCCGTATAGAGTGGGTTGGGACCACTTCAGCAGCGTGCCCCGGACGGACGCCGCGTTTCCGCGTTGGACGTCGAGGTCAAGGCGCTGTTCAGCTGCTCACCGACTCTGTGAAGGAGTTTGCGAGTGAGGTTGCCTGGACCGCCCAAGGTCTCGAACGCTAGCGGTTGAAACTCATGTGGGTAACCTATTGAGGCGTATTTTGCGAGCTTCTTCGCCTCGGCTAGATTACCAGCGTGGCCTGCTGAGATCGCCCCGCCACCGACCATTGAAGGTGCTAATGAGTCGGTAACTGTGGCGTCCCAGACAAGCATCCTGCCCCTGCTGAAGGGGGTTAGAGTCATCCCGTCAGGGCGTTTGCCGTTGTCGGCGGAGAGACCCTGGGGCTCTAGGATACAGGGAAATCCGCTAGATCGGAGCGCTCGGCTAACAGTGTCGTGAATGCTAGCATGTCTGGCCCGCCGCCCGGCACTCATGATGTACGATAACCCATGATGGGCTAACTTGTCAACAGGTTGACCACATTTGCATTGGTGGCCATTTGCATAGCCACTTTTTTTGGGAGAACGCCTTCTCAAGAAGACGCCACCACAGGCTGTGAAGGGCGCACCGAAGAAGGACAAGAAGGGAGAGAAGCCCGGCAAGATGGACACGGCCTCCCAAGTCCCTCCGGAACTTCCGCGACTGTGTCACTTCATGGCCCAGGCGCTGAAAGAGTTCGAGGAGATCAAGGCGCAGCACCAACGCCAACCCGCGGGAGACCAGAGTCTCGGCGGGCGCCAGAAACAGGGCTTCAATGTCAGAGGGAGAACAGGACGTCGCTTCGGGAGCGGCCCCCGTCGCCCCCACTAAACTGTTGTCAGTGGAATTGCGAGGGTTTCGCTTCAGTGATGAGCTGCATTCCCGCAGCTGATCTGGCTGCGTTCGACTTGATCATTCTTACCGAAACTTTCGCCACGAAACGTTTCGATGTTGAAGGTTTCTATGCTCATCACTGTCTCGCAGCGAAGCCCTCCCGTGGTCGGCCAATAGGAGGAGTTTCACTCCTGATCGGCCCCAGACTTAGTAAGTCAGAAATTCTACTAGCAAAAGACAACACTTTGGTACTTTCCACTCCCGACTTCGGCTTCGTGGGAATGTACAGCAGTGGTGGCGGCGACACCACGCTGGATCTGCTGGACAAGATCAGCCGAGGGTTAGCCTGCGTCCCCGACGGCCGCCCGGTGCTCCTCGCCGGCGACCTCAACTGCAGGCTTGACGAGCCTTTACTCTCTTCTCGAACGGAGGCAGTGTTGGCGGCACTCCAAGAGTATGGGCTCTGGATTTGCTCAGACCGGTCCCTTCCCACCTACTACTCCGACTCCCGAGGCCCCCAAGATAACCCACGGCGACCAGGCAGCTCCACCATTGATATCTTCGCATTCAGGGGTGCCAGCTTTGATATCGTCTTCAGAGGTTGGCCAACGGGCTCGGCTATGATGGGACTCAGGAAACACATCCCCGTCGCAGTCGCTCTGGCTGTCAATCCCGACGCTCTGGGCGCCAGGAGACAGGGCGTGTCTAAGGCCATCAACATCGGGCTACTCCGGGAAAAACTTTTGCGGTTCGATCCTGCAGTTCTGGTGGACCTCGATGTGGACGCCCACTCCGCCGTTCTTACCAGCCTCATAATCGATGCAGCTCTTCCCCATAGAGTCTGTTCGCGCAAATCACCGCCCTGGTTTGACAGAGACTGCTATCAAGCAAAGCATTACCTAATGCAGCTTATGATGGCGTCTAGAGCATGCAACGTGATGAAGAACGCCTACAACGCGTTCCGGCGAGACTACCGTCTCCTGCTGCAGATAAAGAAGGTGGCCTTCGTTGAACTACAGGAGCAACGACTGGTTCTACAGGCACAGGAGACTCCGTATTCCTACCTGAAGGGGCCGTTCAAGTTCACGAGCTGTCCCATCGCGCCCGTGAAACTTCGATCCTACTTCGAGCGTATGTTCACGAGTGCTTCCACCATCCCGGTCTCCATCACTGCTACAACTCTTCCCGCAACCGCCTAGGAACAAGAGTTTGCGCGGTCTCTTGAGTCATCGTTCTCTGAGGACGAGGTCTCCAGCTCCATTCAGCATCTCAAGAACAACAAGGCGTTTGGCGCTGACTGCGTGAGAAACGAGCATTTAAAGGTGGCCACCTCGCTGATCCCCCTCTGGACAACCCTCGTCAACAAATGCCTATCCCAAGGACGCATTCCTGAAACATGGAGGGAGTACATTTTGAAGGTGATCCCCAAGGGTAAAGGCGACCTTCTTCTTGACTCATCATGGAGAGGGATAGCAAAGAAAAGCTGTGTGTATAAGCTGTTGTCGTCTCTGCTGTACAGGCGACTGTCCTCGTACCTGGAAGTCAGAGGGGCGCTCCCACAAGAACAACACGGCTTCAGACGGCACAAGTCAACATCCACAGCATGCGGCGAACTTCTAGATAAGATAACTTCATCGTTGCTGAAAAAGCGGCGGCCACTGCACGCCGTCTTTGTGGACCTAAAGTCCGCGTTTGACGTGGCACCTAGGGACACCGTGTTGGAGAAACTTTGGCATCGGCCCGCTTTGGCATCGGCCGACCACTGCTCACCCTCTTGGCATCGATTCTCCAACCCAACTCTATCGCTCTGGATGATGGAGTCTGTGAGCATCCGCCATTCCTCCAGACCACGGGGTACCCCCCAGGGGGACAACCTGAGTCCCCTGCTCTTTGCTGTTCTCCTAAGCGACCTGCCCGCCCTCTTCAAGGAGCTGTATCCCATGGTGGGCATTCTTCTATATGCGGACGACATCGTCATGTTTAGTCGCATCAGGCAGGACCTCCAGGCTTCCATCAAGGTGCTGGAGAAGTACTGTGACAACAACGGCATGTGTGTGAACGCGTCAAAGACCAAGGCTGTCAAGTTCAGGGCAGGAGGCGCCCTTGCCTCTCACGATCGTCTTCGACTACGCAACTCGCCCATTGAGTATGTGAGCAACTTCTGCTACCTGGGGGTGATCTTCTCCAGCAGGGGTGTGTGCTTTAGCAAGCATATCACCGAGCGCGTGTCAAAGAGCGTCGTGGCCATGGCGACGATCGGCGAGCCACAGAAGCTCTCACTGTCGACCGCCCTTCAACTCTTCCACCTCAAGGTATCTTCGGTTGCCTCCTATGGAATCGATGTCATCTGGGAGCACCTGTCGGCACATCAGCTGGACCAACTGGACAAGGTCAAAGCAACGTTCTTGAAGAGAGTCTTGGGCTTACCGCGGAACGCCCAGAACCGACTGGTGTACGCGTTGGCCGGGACAGGACTATACCTAGAGGACCTCGTGCCACGCTTCCAGCTCCGGCCCACACCTGCTTTTCAATCGTTCAGGACTACCTTCGCAGAGATGCGCGACATCTCCACGGATTTCTACCGAACTCGAGCCATGACATCCTCTGCTTGGAAGGAACCCCCGCAGGACCTCCGACATGTCATCACTCGATACGCTGTGCATGGCCTCCATCACCAGCTTTGTTCGCGAAGAGACTTTCATGAGCCGCAAGCAACCTGTATACGAGGTGTGTTCAAAAAGTATCGCGACTTTTGTGTTTTTTCAAAAATTATTCATTTATTCATGAATATCTATTTTGTCCCCTTCAAAGTAATCCCCATGAGATATTATACACTTGTGCCAACGGTTTTTCCAATCTTCGAAGCACTTCAAAAAACCATTTTTTTTTATCTTGTTCAGCTCCTCCTTCGATGCCGTCTTTATCTCGTCAAGCGTAGCGTAACGTCGTCCTTTCATGGGCCTCTTCAGTTTAGGGAACAAGAGAAAGTCACAGGGGGCCAGATCTGGGGAATACGGTGGCTGCGGCATCATTAGTGTGTTGTTTTTGGCCAAAAACTCGCGCACAAGCAACGATGTGTGAGCAGGGGCGTTATCGTGGTGCAAAAGCCAATTTTTGTTCTTCCACAAATCCGGGCGTTTCTGGCGGATTGCTTCGCGCAAATTGCGCATAACTTGCAGGTAATATTCCTTATTGACCGTTCTACCCTGTGGCAAGAACTCATGATGCACCACGCCCCTGCAATCGAAGAAAACTGTCAGCAAAACTTTCACATTCGACCGAACTTGGCGCGCTTTTTTCGGTCTTAGTTCGTGCGGCAGCTTCCATTGAGATGATTGAGCTTTGGTTTCCACGTCATAACCATAAACCCACGATTCGTCACCAGTTATGACCCTCTGGAGCAAATTTGGGTCGTCGCGGACAGAGTCCAACATCTCATTAGCAATGTTCATGCGATGCTGTTTTTGGTCGCAATTGAGCAATTTTGGTACGAATTTCGCGGCGACCCGTCTCATGCCCAAATCATTGATAAAAATCGAATGGCACGAGCCAATCGATATGTTTAGGTCCTCAGCAACTTCTCTAGCGGTGATTCGACGATTGGCCAATACCATTTTCTCCACTTCATTAATTTTTTCGTCTGTTGTTGAAGTGCTCGGGCGTCCGGCACGCTCTTCGTCGTTCACATCTTCTCGGCCTTCTGAGAACATTTTGTACCACCGATAAACGTTGCTTCGATCCAAGGTAGCTTCTCCGTATGCCACAGTCAACATTCGGAATGCATCCGCGCACTCAATTTCGTTTTTCACACAAAATTTGATACAGGTTCTTTGATCCATTTTTTTGAATAGGTAAAAATCGAAGACGATCCAAAACACGTGCAAGCAAAGCAGCTGTCAACAATTAAGTGAACATTCAAAATGGCCGAGCTTGTCGGCATAAGTGAGAGACATGAGTACCAACATAACGCCACAAAAAATCGAAATTCGAATATACGTAACCCGCGAAAATTTAATTCGTCGCGATACTTTTTGAACACACCTCGTATGTAGACATTGCCTTCAGCATTGCCCCCGATATCATTTCGAGGGGTGCCAGAGCTTCGATAGTCTACGACGGTTGGCAAGGGAAAGTAACTAATTAACCATTGTTTTTAACCATTGTTTTTAAATCATATGACATGTAATATACCCTTTTGGTCAATAAATGAGAAGATATATTTGCATTGGTGGGAGGACACAAGATCATAGCCGAGCCGAAGTCCTGCCCCAATTCTGGTCGTCTCATCGTCCAAAAGGGTGCCCAGTGGGGCGCTTGGAAGCGCATGCAACCAGGCCCCGGATCCCTTAGCGGCGACCGCCCGGAGACGAGCCTTTGCAGAGTCGTCCATGGCGCCCGTGAGTAAGCCGCAATACACTTTTTCGTGTAACAACGCGCTCCAGTCGTGTTGGCTCCGTGGGTTATCCGGGGCACCACTGCAAATTGTCTCCAGCTCCTCTTGTAGGCGTCTTGTATGGTCGTTGTACTGAACAGCGCCGGCCTCGTCTAGAAGTGCGATGGCGTTGTTCTCGGATCGGAGAAGGGAGGAGACTATAGCTGGCAGGGGGACTCCCAGAAGCTCCAGGTCGTGGTCGAGGGTGATCTTACAGCCCGGCAATAAAGCTTCAAGGGGACGGAGGTCGGGCGCCTGCGCACTATCACCCGTAACGAAAATTTCGCACTTCTCGGGATTCAGCTCCAAGCCAGAAATCTGGCGAAATTCGAGCACGCGCCGGACATCTTCAGCGACCATGCCTGCGTCTCCCCCTAGCACACCATCATCAAGGTGCCAAATGTTTAGTGAACTCCTAAGGGAATCGACCAGCTCTTTAATGCTCAGGCAGAATAATGGAGGGGCCAGAGGATCACCCTGTTGCAGCCCCGTGGCCGAGGATATGAGATCGTCTGGGAGAACCAGGTGAGAAGAGTAGCGGTACGCTTGGTAGACGTAGTGTGCCAACTGGGGGCAGTGCGCCCCGACTGCCTTCAACAGGTGATCCCGTCTTACAGAGTTGATTCCTGAAATCTAGCTTTACGAAAACCCAGGCAGTGAGCGTGAATCGATGAAAGCTCGGGCGGCATGCACGGCGGCCTCGGCCCCGGCTTGTGCAGCAAAGCCAAGCTGGTGGGAACCAGTCGCCTCGCGGATCCTGTCTCTGGTTCTATTACAAGCAATCTTTGCGGCTAGCCTGCGCAAGGTGGAGGAGCAAGCAATTGGCCTCACTGACCCATATTTCTTCTGTATGGCAAAAATTTTGGCTCCGAAGATTATGGGTCGCAGTTGAGGTGGAGGGACGCCCCACAAGAGCAAGTCCACGATTTTGGCTAATGCGCTTGCCAGCCGACCGGCTGTGTCCCCCAATGTTGGAGATAGTAGGTCCATTAGCAGTCGTGGTCAAATAAAGTCAAGACCCCCGGTGTAACATCGGGCAAAAGTCTTGGCCGCGGCTATGACTTCTTCCCCCGACGTGGTACATACAAGCAGAAGCCCGGGGGGGGGCTGGCCAGTCTAGGTCTGGCGGAGCCGGGGGGTGTTTATTGCGAAGGGCCGCCAGGTGATCTGTGCTGGGAGCCAGGACGTCCGACGATCCGATCAACCTAGCTGCCCCTGAAACGTCACCCTCAGTTAGCTTGAGAATGGTCTGGCGGACACGGTCATTCTTGAAAGTGCGGTTTTTCTTAGCGACTGGGGCTACGACCTCGGCTAGACGCAATCCATTAGAGAGTTCCCGCAAATTATGACGAATGATGACGGAGAGTGATTGGGCGTCGTTGCGGGAGGGAGGAAGACGAAGAACCACTGGCACGAACGAGAAAAGCGCATACCACGCGTGTTCGTTGTTATCGGCTATGACATCCGAGAGAACATTTGCCAATGCCTCCGCTACCTGTTTTCTTACGGGTTTCGGAACAATTCTTAACAGTCTTGACCTTTTCGCTACGCCCTGGATGTCTTCGATGATGCGGGCGGTCTGTGGTATGTTGTTGTCAACCGGTGTGGGAGACGTTGTGAATGAGCTAAGAGAGGCTGATGGATGTTTGGCTGCTATGTGTCTCGTAAGCCCTCTTCTTGTGTATTGTCCGTTGCATAGGGGGCAAGCTGTTTGCTGTGAGTGTGCCGCCGACCCATTTGATCCGCCGCTAGATGTGTTATTGGGGTCGTGCTGCATCATTATTGCGTTATGCGTTTGAGGCTCTCCAACAGTATGGCAAACGTACAACGTTTGCCATACTGTCTTGCAATTCTGTGCTCAATGCAACCTGCTATTCACCAATACGGGTTTAGAAATGTGTTTTATCAAAAAACCATGGAGCTAGTAAATCATCAACATCACAAACAAATCGTTCTGAAAAACATATAAACTTACAACTTTTTATGTTAGCACATTGGAGTGAACACTTTGGAGTGGTTCTCTGACCCTTAACTGTTACTATCACTTTCTTTACTCTTACTTAGCCTAGATGAGCTACCTTACAAAAATAGTAACACGAACGTTTTCACCCTTAGAGGGCAGAGAGTGAAATTGTCTTAAAAACGCCGTTTATTAAGGCGTTAAAGGTTTATAACCAATACAGCTTGGTTAGCAAGCTGTACTGTTAACAGCTTAAGGCTGTTCACTTTAGTATTTCGTGGGTGGCGCTAAATATTACTTTAAGTACATGGCAGAAAAGTTTGTACACTCCCCACCATTAGCCACTTAAATATCCATAAAGTTCATGCTGCCACATCCGCCTCTAATCGAAACAAACCAACGGCAGAAATTAAGCCGAACAACTGCCCCGTTTTCCACAATGTTTTTCGTTCTTACGTGAACGGCTGTAATCACACCGCTTGATCCTATAAAGGGATCAAGCAATGTGATCTATCAACACTTAAGTTATGGCTAAATCAAAATCCCTTCCAACTAAGGACTACTGAACTGCATCTCAGACAAGTACTTCGAAGGACTAGAGAATATATGTTTTCGGGTTTTGTTTATATATAACTTGCCAGGCTATGGTTGCCAGGGTATAGTTGGTAGCACCTACTTTTTGGCCCTTTTGTGGAACTTCTTCGGCTTTTTCTTTAGAAATGTTGCCATTCTCTATAGGCTTTCTAGACGAATTCTTGTAATAGTGTGAACTCGCTAACCACAGAAATCAAGTGCGCCACAGAATTGCCAAAGAAATATCGCACAGTGCAACATCGTTCAACAATAAAATGTTCAACCTTTTTAGTAGTAACCTGCCTTGGATATTGCGTACACCGCTGACCTACAACAAATGAAGAGAAATGCTCTATTAAATGCAGTAGCATCTTAATAATAACATTATCTGACAAAATCTGATAAAAACTTGATTGCTATGGCTTTAACGTATCTATGTAATAAATTAAACTGAGCAAATGTAATCGTTGTAGGTGTCATTTAATTTGAGACCCTGCTAATCAACTTGAAATAACTGCGAACAAGGACTGCATATAAATATATATATATATATATATATATATATATGAAGTGCGTTGCAAAAAATTAGCAACTCATGTTTTTTGGTGATGATTTCGGCTTGTTTGATTTGAATGGCTTGACATTTTAAGGGCATATTGTACATGACGAACCACGAGTATGTTGTTAATTTCGTTGCAATCTCACAAATCAAGACTCAGAACTGTCTCGACCAAAGCCGTAAACCTTGCTCTTTGACACACTGCTGGGCGACGAGGTAGCAGGACGTGCGTCAGAGGCTCGTCTTGGAGTGGACTTAGTTTTACTGCATACCTGCAAGTGTGGAGTAGGGCAATCGCGTATTTTCGCGTACCTGCGCCGTACACGATCGCAGCTCATGAAACCATTTAGGTGACGGCGTGGTCTAGGGCACTAGTGCGCTACTCATATGTTGCCATCTAGCGGGGTGTCGCCGGTTCGATCCCTGCTGTTGTTGATCGAATTTTCTTTGAGCGATGCTCATTGAGAATAGATGATAAACCATACCGCTGAGAGTCAGCGGCCATGCTGCGACAAGGACTGTTGGGGAAACCCTAGATATCTTAACATGTCCGGCTCTCGGTGCATTAAAAATATAGGTTAAGTTCCAGGTCCGTAGGGGACAGAGGATAGTCTAGAATTATAAACAACCTTCTTAAAAAAATGTTTTTAATTATAGAGCGATCGGACTGGCACAGAATGGCCAGTAGCCGGGCGCGCCATGCGGAACTCAAGGATGCTTTCGTGTTAATGAGAGAGAAAAAACATGCGACATCTGTGGGTGGAACTTTGTTGAGATAAACAACTCCAGGTTTGGAGAACACATGACTGCTATGGCTTTATGCGAGTGGTATATTCTGTGAACACCTTCGCGTGGAGGCATTTGTTTGTGCAGGTTTATTAAATAAAATAAAGCCTATATATGCCTTTTCATTGGGTTCATTTATAGTAAATATTTCCGCGTTTGGCCCAACAGTATGATTATAAATACATGTAATACATGAGGTAAGTAATCTGGCATTCGCTGGCAATATCAAGGGCAGCGTGGAGTTGGGTTTGCAGTATTTAAGAGAAACTGTAACAGGCTGCTGTGCGTAGCGCTGTAGTTTTGTTCTTGGCACGTCCAACCCAGCCAAACCTTGATTAAAGCATTTTTTCGCTTTATTTGCCGTCGCAATACATGTTAGCTGGGTATGAAATACGCATGTACACTACACACTGCTTTATGGGGTGTGCATACAAATATACATTATTCTATTATTCTTCCTCTACAGCTTTTTTCTTTCTTTGTTCTCAACGATAGTGCTAAGTGCTCTCCTCGAGATTTATATTCAAGAAGATTAAATCATTGCGCTCGCTCGCTCCTTCATATTCGGCGGAGAGTCGCGGTCACAACGGCAGGAAATCGGTGTCTAGCCATAACCTCAAAGGCATATTTCACTCGTTCATCTTTTGGACACGGGCCAGAGCGGCCCCGGCGGCTGAGCTGGCTTGTCTTGACTCTGCCTTCTCGACGAGTTCTGAGGTTGACTCTCATGTGATTCAACAATAAGACGCCTGGCCGGGCACAACTTTTTGCTACAATAACGCGAATACTCACACAGTGAGCTACGCCACCTCTCTTGGCAACATGCGCTGCGCAGTTTAGCCTCGCCCTCGTCTGGGGCCCGGCTCGAAAAGGCGTCCCTGCTACTACCGCTGATGTGGCCGCTGCGGCTGCGGTAGATGGCGACAGTCAAATGATAGTAAGGCAAGTAAACAGCGTCTGACAAGTTGTACGAAAGTTATTCAAATAGGTAAGTGTGAAAAAGAGAACGGGCCTGCGTGATACACCCGAATGTGTATATGTATGTATATATATATATATATATATATATATATATATATATAATATTGTGATGATTTATTAATCATTTACAATACGTTTGCACACTCGGCAGTGCTTGATAAAAGTTGTGCTAAAAAGATGTCACGTGGGGTTAAGAATCAGCTGTCCGTGTCCTTGCTTGATGGTAGCCCCCGCTCTTATGGACTCGGTGCGAGCGGTATATCCTCAAGGTTCCTTGCAACGTTAAGACGGTAAGATTCATAAGATTCATCTTCGTGCCGCCGAGCCCTAAGAGCTTACACGTAGATTCGGAATCCCATACACCACTCATAGAGATAGTGATGGATCCGAAAGCAAGATCTCCTCTTCCATTCAAAAGCTTCATATTCATATATATATATATATATATATATATATATATATATGCATTCAAAAGCTGTGATTTTAGAGAGTAATCAATGTGATGCGTGTTCTACAAGTCACGTGTATTCGATGCCAATTGTAACGACTATTTTCGTAGAATGTGTATATAATGTACATGTTGATATCTACACATCAAACCTGATTAAATATGACATGAGTACCTAGTCGTGTTTCAAAACACACACACACACATATGTATGTATATATATATATATATATATATATATATATATACACACATATGTATATATATATATTTTTTTTTTTTCAGCATGTTGCATATATTCTTATAGCACTGATAACCTATTAGCGTGTCAATAAGTGTCCTTCATATTGGTTTTTCAACACAGTAGGAAATGCGAAATAAACGCACGGAGCCAAATCTGGTTAACAGAGAGCTGGCTGCGTAAAGTCCTAAAAGCTATCCTGCGTCTGGCAGCGGGAGCGTTACGGTATAGAAATTACTACCTGACCCCCCCCCCCCCGTATCGTGATCTCAGCAAGCACTTTTGGTAGGCACTTAGCGATCATCGACGTCGATCATTGTGCAACCAACTTCATGATGAAAGTGGCAGCGTCACTTTCCGGTCGACCGCTGGTTCGTCCGTTTTTTGCCGCAAGGCCCGTTTCAGCCGATGGTCACTATCTGTGCTGAGAGCGTGAGAGCAGAGCATAACAATACATCTAAATATCATCACCTGTGACCAGTTTTGAGAAGTTGGCTGAGTGCCCATTTTCGATAGACTTCAGAAAATCAAGAGCCAACGCGGCATGATTCTGTTTTCGGCCACACACAGATTTGAAAATTGGCAGCTGATGTCGTGAAGGATATGACTGTCTACCGTCGTTTCATTTTTCCACTCCCGCTATTTTGACAAGATTTCTCTGGACTTTAAAAGGAACTCTCCCTCGCTCTTTATATAAATATG
The DNA here is from genome assembly GCA_003439945.1 of Dermanyssus gallinae. Lineage (NCBI taxonomy): Eukaryota > Metazoa > Arthropoda > Arachnida > Mesostigmata > Dermanyssidae > Dermanyssus > Dermanyssus gallinae. The sequence continues at coordinate 1,133,331 of QVRM01006074.1, forward strand.
TCTATATATATATATATATCAATGTTTACCTTCTACTTTGTATATTTTACTCTACGTATTAATGCGTATATCTCTATAAAGAAAATATCGTACTTAATTGCAATTGCAATCCATACAAAAATATACCTTTTACATATTTTCCTCTTAGATTCCCTTTATACTACCATTTGTCTGACATCTATCTAAGGAGAACACGGGTCTATTGTATATTTATTGATTTGAAATGTCAGACAACCATTCTATTTGCTTTCTCTAGGCGCATGCAAGTCTGTAGGTAGGCGATAGGCTGTCATAGATTAATTCTTCTGAAAGGGTCTGCTCAATGTACATTTCAAGCGCGATAACTGTAGTCGCATTATTTAGCATTTCCACGAGCCGTCTCGCGTAAAGCATAATCTGTTCGTCTTAATTTTATCTATCTGTATACCAGTGTGTTGTCGTGCAAAGCTGTACGTGCTCTTTCCTCATAACTTTGTGAGTGTGACCAGATCGTACGCGTGAAACGCGTGTTCACCTTTTACTTCGCAAAGACCCTTCGACAGCTCCGCTATGTACACCAGACAAAGAACACGGCTTGCAGAGTCACCTTGGACCAACCTACTTCCTGTCTGATTTGGAATTTGAAGGTGGCTCAGTAGCGTATATATATATATATATATATATATATATATATATATATATATATATATATATATATATAGCTCTCGTCAAATACCGCAATATCCAGCGACAATACGCAAAATATCAGCGTGATTTTATTCTCAATCCAACGGATCAACAAGCTAGTTTACTAATTGCCCAGTAGGTCCGTAAACCGACAGCAAATACGTCGGCATTTGCCTACGTTTTAAGCAAATTTAGCTAGAAGCAGGCTGAATGCAAGAACGCGGTTGGCCCCTGTAATGCCAGCTCATGTTACACCTGCTCTTGTTTGCCTGGCCGGGCGCCAATCTGTAGGCTGTCCTTGGATTGGACATTGGCCTGGCATTAGGCGTCAAAGGCAACGCGTTCACCTTGGCTGGTGCATGCTTGCGTGAAGCTTTCCATGCGTGTCTTCTACCCATCCGACTTACACTGCCCGTCGTTTGTTTGACTACGTCAAGCGTAGCCCTTGTCACTACTGGCTTGACGGGGGAAGGGGAAGGGGGGGGAGTCTGCCTGTATCTATCTATACGTATGCACACATAGACATAGTTAGGCTGCTCTACATGGCTGCTCGCGCGCAGCTAGGTGGCTTCGCAGTCATCAAGCGGCTAGCTTGTTCAATCGGTCATCAAGCACACTAGCGTTGTTGCCAGATGGTCTCACCATCGTTGCTGCTCCACGAGCGAGCACCTAAAGCAAAAGCATATGTGCACAGGAAGGTTCTAACTATATAGAGCACATGAAGCATAAAAATATACACACACACACACATACACGCAAATGTCTATACTCATACATACGCGCACTTTCATGCACATTTGACTCCATACGCAAAACTGAAACTGTAAACGGTATGTGGCATTGGAATTGTATATAGCGATTACGTGAGAGTAGCGAGAAAGTCTAAAGGTGAAACTAAGCAGCTCTTGTCAGCCAGTGAGGGCCGGGAGTGGTCCACCATAGAGGCAAGCAAAACGCACGAGTTATTTGTTTATTGCCGGAGAATGAATGAAGTTTGGGCCACGACCAAGACACAGGCCAGCCAGTACTCGCTACGACTCACACACGACGATGCACAATGAACACGGGGGACACAACAAGATAAAGAAAAAGACACTGAAATGCGCAATAAGCACGATGTAGAAAGCAAACTGGGGAGAAAGACAGAAGGGGGACAGACGCCTCCAAAGGATGCTGTGTTGAACTGACTTAGCATTGGCAGGCCGTCGGCAGCCATCGGTCAAGCTGGACCGGGCGCAAAGCACCGCCAATGGCTGACCACGCAGTCGGTACTCAGTCATTACTGTATAGTTAGTTGACTGTGTGTGGCTTGTTGTTGTTGTTGTTGCTGTTGTTGTGGTGAATGTTCGCCACTTAGATTAAACTAGTTTGCTGCTGAGCGTGCATTGTTCACTAGCCCCATGCAGCCCCGGGTCGAGGTAGGTTTGCTGTGCTTTGCTGTCCGTTCATCATTGTCGTTACGACCGCAATTAGCATTCGTCAGGGGCCACAGACATCGTATAGAGGGAGAAGTGCAGAGAGATGTACATATAGAAAGAGCGCCTGGCGCCCTTGTCGACTTTTCCGTTCGTCAGCCGTTGGCTCTCTGCTGGGAGTTGTCCCTGTTGCAGTTTCTGCTTCTGCTGTAGCGACGACTGGCTGGCTGTCGGGCTGTTGGGATTGCTAACACATCCAACTAGCTAGTAGCAAGCTATTTCGTTACTATTAATCGCGCAGCCTTCGTTCGGCTTGTCTAAGCCGAACGGACGGACGGAGGAACGTCTTCCATCAAAGCTCTGCCGACATCGCACCGTGCCCTGCCGCTGCTCCTATCGGCTCGGCCTTTGCTAGCGCTGCTTTTCCTCCGGTTCGTTTCCTTTGCTTTCCTGAAACCCTTCGATCTCCGCCGCCACCGCCGCCGCCGGCTATTCCGTTCAAAGTCAAAGGTCCACTCAGCCAAGCACCGCCACCTTCTTCGACCGTCGCACAAGTTGCCCGCTGACGTCTTACTTGACGGTAATGCCTACATGTAACACTAACCTTCAACCCAGCTATATGCTAGCTAGGTTCTGTTGCGCCAGTTCATTGTCTGCTCGTCTCCTACAAGCTGCCAAAATCACAGCAACATGATTTAACTTGCCGCTAATATCCATCGTCATTCCACAGTAGTCCTACGCTATTGCAACAGCATATAAGCTCACACGTAAGCACCTGCCCCTTGAAGACATTAGGAAGCATAATATTTACAATGCAAGACTCTGTTCTAAAAAATAAATAAAAAGGCGTAGACACAAAATATGCTGGACAAAGGGATCCCATTTTCAACAAAGCTGCTAATGCTTCATTAGGGCACAATCCACTCTAAACACGGAATTTAGCAGAGAGGCATTTTGAATCCCCCACAGTTTAGCCTCTGTATATCACGCATTTTCTTCCAGATGCAAGGCCTGTTCGATATTTGAACAACGCATCACTCAGTGATGCGGCCGATTTAGTGGCGTCAAACATACGCTATATTTAGAAATTCCAACCATGTCAACGATACTTGTGCCGTCCCGTGCCGCGTACGTAATGTTTTTCATATTATTTTCGATCTATAGTCCTAGGTTTTTAACGCGTATCTATAAATAATGTGGTTTGTTCATTCTGTCTTGCACAGTTAAAATCTCCGGCCACCCCAAGACACATTTGATTCGGTGTGGGCATAAAAGCAAACATTCCTCAATGCAGCGGCGGGGGCTTAGGCGGCTAACGCCCGCTCGAAACGGGGCGTTGCCATGGCAACCGTGATTGGCAAAAATCGCAAGTTCGAGCTCCGGCCTTGCTGGTAATATTTGTTGGACGTAGTCGTCATTCCCGTCCTGCTGCTACATACCTCAGCTGCCTAGAAAGCCTATATAAATCCAGTAGCCTAATGAGCGTCTAAAATGTAATTGTACGAGCTTTAAAGAATGTCGTACAAAAGATGTCGCACTGCTCTCCCAGGTGGGATGTATGCACATATGCAATTCGTCTTTAGTCTTCACAATGATTCGTCTACTTGTAGCTAATAATTCCTGCGACGTCATTTTTACCGCAACCTCTACCTACCTATAACTCGGTTGACGTAGTCGTTCATATCGTCATCACTGTGGCTTGCATGGAGGCGACTTACAAATAAAAAGCTGTGTAACGCGGTCTCGCCGGCATATCTATATCGCGAACAACTTTCAGGTCTGTCGTTTTGTTCGACCTTGTTTGGTTTGCTTCCGTTCTGCCCTGTGTGCGCTACTTATTTCTGGCGTCTTTCTCTTTTGGGATCATTGCACTGTTTCTTGTGTGTGCAATGTATCACGTGCATCATGGTCCAAGTTGATGCAACGTGGTTTGATACTTCCGCGTAGCACATCGTATTGCACGTGACGCTGGTCGCCGTTGATGTTACTCTGTTACTTTGATGCTCCCGCTGAGAGCTCTTGTGTTGGTTCTGTTGACGTCCGATGACGTGCCATTGGTGTGGTGTTGGCTTTTTTTTGGCTAAATCATCAATGCGCTTTTGTACTGTTTCGATTTCATGTAGGCCTGGCCGCAGCTGGACTATGTGCTCAGTGATCGGCTTAGTGTTGTCGGTATCTCAACAGCACAGAAGTAGCAATATGACGGGTGCTGAGCTTCTCAGTATGTGTGATCTAAGAAAATCACGGCGGGGCGGGCTAATGTACACACTTACCTCTAAGCAGTTTATGTACTTCGTTGGCGCCTCGTGCACTATTTTCATATAGGATTCTCTTTTGTCGCAATTTTTTGTCAAACAAATTTACTAATTCGAGAGTGCAGAAGACGTGACCAAACCGTGTGCATGTACAGAATTCGCCTAACAAATATTGAGATCTAGAACAACTCGGGAGAAAAAAATTTCTTCCAATGGAACCAGCGGGCGGAAATATCTTTTTTTTGGAGTCAAGCAAAACTACCAAAAAAGATTCATTAGCTTTTATCCTGACATACCTTAACTAAATCTGCGCGAGTCTCAGTCATCCTATCGACAAACCAATCATACCTGTGTGTTTGGGAGAAATGTTTGCATCTGTTGATTTTAATTCAACGTTAGCTTAAAGCAGAACAAATGTTGTATTAAAGATAATTCTAGAAAATAGCACTTTTTGCAATTCCTTAATTTTTAGCTTTCGCGCGTTTTTTTAAATTATTTATTTTTTAGAAGATGTTTCTGCCACTCGTTCCATTAAAAAAATAGCTGAGTTTCGCAGCAATTATTTTGTAGAAAAACTAAGAATACCGTCGTGCTCGTGAAAATGCTGCTTACTCTGAAAAACACACGTCTAGAAGATGCCACATGGCCGTTTGACAAGGTATTTGCAAAAATATAAGTTCTATTATTTGCTTTCACATGCAATGCCTCAAAACTATAAGCGCACAAAGCCAACACAATGCGTTTTATGCCGATAATTTTGGTATCATATAAATGGCAATCCGATCCGTAGTTGCGGAGCGATGATGGTCTTCCGGCAAGCATGTCGAGATTGAGTGCATGCACAAATGACCCACTCCATAAGAGAAATCACTCGTCATAGCTCTATAAGCGCACGCACGTATTTATTTATCTTACAGTAGCTGCTCGAGGGCGCCTCCGCAAACCATTCGGCAGAATCTGTAGCGCCTTCAGGGAGTTCAACGCTTATATGTTGACGAGCTCACTCCGCTTACTCTACTGCTCCACCCACTCGGAGGCCACTTTGTTGTGATATTGGGAGCTTTCCACAACACGATCATGTTTATATAAGACGGCGCTAGTAAGACGATACGACAACTAACCGAACACATTGTCGAACGTCGAGCACTCTAATAACCAAGGGATCGCCGACAGCCATATTATCGTCATCATCATCATCATCATCAATAACACTGACAAGATCCGCTCAGCCACATGTTAACTACATATGTATCTTCGCCACCGTCTCTATGCCGCGCTCTAACGACAACATCTATTTTATCATCGACTTAATCAGGCCTCCATGCGCGTCCCACAGCAGTCATAAAGATCGGAGGCTGAGAGCTGAGTTTCGCCGCTCAGTGCTACGCTCTCACGATGCGCGCCCGAATCGACCAATCAGCGAAGCGGACCGGTGGAACATTCAAGAGGACCGTATCCACCGATTACCCAGTGTTCCGACGCAAAGCAAATACAAAACCGATCTAACGTCGACCAATTCTGAGAGCGTCGTCTGACATCTTTTTTTGACGCTAATAAGCCGCGGAGTCTCTTGAGTGAATAAATAGACCGAGAGATGACGGGTCGAGTACCATCTTCTTTGCGGCTGTGCTGCCTGCAACACGTATCTCTGTGTGGTGTCTTCTCTGAAATATTTATTGTTCGTGTTATCGTTATGACCCCGTACACAGAAGCCGAGAATGTCGGCTTCTCTCACAGTTATGCTGAAGCACGCTGTAACGCATACGAGGCCCGGCGGCCAGATGCACCCGACGCGCTTTCCAAATAGACGATTATCTAGTACTGACCCGTTTGAGAACATACGTCGGCAATGGATTGCACCATGATCATTGTCATGGAAAAGCTTTTACTTCAGGCAGGAGCCGATCGTCCTTTAGCAAGCACGAGGGAAGTGTCCCGGAACGTTGGTAGGAGTTGCAATACTGTCCACAGCATCCTAAAATGACTACAGCCGTACCGACGGCAGCTAGTTGAAGCTCTGCGATATACAGATTACCAATTAGGCGCTAACTAATATAGCGCGTTCCTGCGGTAAGTAGAAGCCACTGCATAGGAGTCGCCAGCGTGGACGCCAGAGGCGTTTCTCCGTGAGTGTGCGGGCGGCTGGCGTGGTAAACAACCACCTCATAGGCCCACACACGCTTTCTAACAGACGGGAAGGAGAACCACACCATCTATTTGTAAGTGAAACATTACCAAGATTGTGGAAAGGCGTTCCGCGGGAGGTGTTCGCGAAATCAAGTAGTTCCAGCATGACGGGGCGCCACTGCACTTCGCCGCTGCGGTACGCGGTCACCTAAACGAGATCTTCGAGGGTCGGTGGATTGACTGCTTGGCTACCGCGATCGCCTGATTTAGCAAATGTAGATTTTTGGATTTGGGGTGACCCAGAAGCTCTCGTTTACAAAACTCCAGTCGCAAAGAGACGGTCGCCAGGATAACCTGGATAACATGCTCCAACCTCTTGACTACTCGCTGGCGTTAACGGCAGGAATTCTATCAATCAGGTTTGCTAATTGTTGTCCTTGCAGGAGGTTATCCAACTGTTTTGTCCGCAACCTGCAACCTTAATGACGATACGATTGCTGGTCTTGCCATTAGGCCGGCATAAAAAGACCGGAGGCACGATCCTTGCCACAGCGGTTAGCCTACAATTTAGTATGTCGCACAAAATGTCTAATGTTAAGGCTGTTATATAGCTGTAAGAGCTCCAACGATGACGCAAACAAGTTGCAACTTTTAAGCAGGTGTGCAAATTTTGGGGCTAAGTAAAGTTTTCGGGCTGACCCTCAGCCAAGATTTAACGTCCACGGAACTGTTTTTCACATTGCTTCATAGACGGACGATCCCCACAAATACAACTGTGAAACGGTGGGGCTCGAACCCGCGCACCTATGTGTCTCCTCCGGTTGCGAGGCGCAGACTTAATTCACCACGCCACCGGGCTCGACAAATTTTGGGGCTGAAGATCATGATCTAGGGATACCAGGCCGCAGTAAGTCATCAATTAGGGATGGCCTGTTTGTGGTGAAGTCTAGTTCGTTTTTTGCTAATGCTTTCGCAATGCAGCGCGGCAACAAAGGTGTATGTACCTATGTATGGTCGATCGGCGCGAATTCTGTAACGGAGCTCTGAATATGATAATGGTGATGATGGAGATGTTGTGGTTAGGATGCGACATAGATGCGGTGGTGGATGTGAATCGATGTCATTAGCATGTGGCTAAGCCTATGGGCCTTTGTCGGTATTGTTTATAATGATAATTACGACGACGTGCTTACCTTGGCTGTTGGAGTGCACGTTCGACAATGTATTCGGTCGGCTGTCGTGTCGGCTTGCTGGTGTCGTCTTGTCTCGACATCGTAGTAAATGGCTGCTCTATTGTTCTGTTTTCATAGTGTTACATTTACCTATCAAGGAAAACAGAATCTATTAATCGACTAGGCGTTAATAAAGATCTTTATGCTATATATTTTCATCAATTTTGACCCTAAATGTATATTTTAATTATTACAAAGCCAGCGGTACATTACACCAAAAAAGCAAGGGCCACAACCGTTTGCTTGACGTGTGGCTGAGGTCGTTATGTATATTAAGTTGATGCAAACGTTTTTGCCGTTTTGGTATTTAAAAAAATCCTTCGAAGAATTGTGCTAGGAACACACTGTGCACCCACCATACTCTCTAGGCTTGCGATTATTACCCATGACGGTATTTCCAAAAACTTTGTAACTGAAAAAGATGCAGGTCATTCGAAGACGTTCAAAATCAAGTACAACACTTTTTCGTATCTAGAAATCAAAAGCGAGATTGAACAGCTGGTTGATTGTCGGCAAGATATCTAAGAAACGGGAGGATACTAGATTGAAATTAAACAAATTCGCATGTTCTTGCAAATTTGTCTTTTTGCTGTAGGCAAAGAAACAATAATACCTTTTGCATACACCCATTATGCACAAATACTGCAGAACGGCCACGCATAACCGGTTGGAAGGAACTGACTGAAACTATGGCTGAAACAACCAATGAAAGCGGCCTTATCATTTGACTACACCGGAGTAAAACTGTGTTCCCGGTCAGTGCTTCGATGTGCGCCAATAACTAGGCTGTCAAAAGCAGGGGCACAAGGGGAAGTGGCGAAAACACCGAGGACGAAAGAAGGTGGCGGAACTGGGTGCTTTAACGCGTGAGCTACAAACAGGTTTATGGTCTTATCTGTCAGTTGCACTGTCGTAGCTCGATGGATGGTATTACTCTCCTCTTCTCTCTCTGTCTCTCTATTTCGCGTTTTCGCTCACAGAGTTTGGCTGTTGCAAGTGTTGCCGCTACTGTGATTGTCGTCATCTCAGCAGGTTACCTACCACAGGAGCAGCGGTAGCATAAGCTGCAGCGGCAGGCTTGTCGTTGCCGTGATCCTTCGTACTGCTAGTGCTGTTATTGTTAATATTTTTCGTTTACGTTATTACGTGTGATTGTTATTCGTCGTTGATAATGCGGTCCCCTCAAGCGGTCGCGCCCGTTGCAATCGTCTATTTGGCTTTCGGGCTTCCGCTCGTGGCAAGGTCGGCCGGGCGGCCTGCGTTTTCGTGTCCTCTTCTGGCTTGACGGCTGCGAGTGTCTTCGAATGAACCAGCAATGACAAGCCGGGCCCGTGACGCTGTTCTGGCCAGCATTGCCGCTGTTAGCAAAATTCTCCTTCTAGAAGATAAAACAAGAAACGCAACAATCAAACGAACAAGAGAAAGGAGAGAGAAAAAGGGCGAGAGAGTGAAAGAAAAAGAGGAATAATGTGGAGAGCTGAGCGGCCCGAAAAAAAAAACAATATATCCCGCTGGTCGGCCTGCCAACGTGCCCTCATGTCCACCCATCCACCACAAGTCGATCAAGTCTAGCAATTACCGGCCACATAAACGATCGACGCAAGACCTGCGACGACGGTAGAAACAGCTACAGCAGCAAGCAGCATTAGCAGAGCGCATAGCATAATAACGCAGACGCTAATTAGGGCAGGCTGCAAGAACAATAATAACAACATCGTATACGGTGTTATCGACAAGCAGAACGCTAACCACACCAGCAGAATACAGTAAGACTAATATACATGACAGTGTGGTGGTACCATACACTTATTAAAGTCGCATGATGGAAACAATACCTGTAATACTAAAATAGCGATGAAGAATGTAATAATTTTCGGAGTAACTGAGTCCAAAAGCAGCACAAGTTACAAAAGCAGCACCGTTGACATGTTGTTTTACATCCTTGCAATGAGGCGGATCGATCTATTTCGTTTGGGCAAAGCTGTGTGCGGCCCTAAGATGAGTCCAGAGACCAATTACCTGCCGAGAGAGGGAGGTGTAGTCAACTGGAAAAGGTTATGGCACAAGAAACCAATTTAATTCTGCATTTATTTCACCACAAAATTGGCAGACAGTTCTTCGTAACCATCTACAGTTTTATCACAAGAAACCACGTCCGTAGTTTTCATGGGCTTGCTACGTCGCCCACAGTGCGGTGCTCCGGCTATTGGGTCGAACGAGCGCAAGGGCACCATCATTACTGCAAGTCAGGCGGGATTACTTTGAGCATAGAAAGGCTTATATAAAACCCCGTTACGAACAAGAAAGAGAACACGCGGTACAAGCAGAACGACTGCTGTTTGAGAGAGCACAACTAAAGCCCTCAGCTTATATCGTGCGACGTCGTAGGGCAGTAAACCCGCTCAGTGACGGGCAAGTAGAGAGTCACTTAACAATTTTTGTTAGTCCGACTTTGTCCTATTATAGACTAGTCCGGCATTCGCCTTGTCTTAACTGGAAACCATGAAACTCAATTTAAGAGTGGCCGGTCCATATTTTGAACCCACGGCCACCCGAATGCAAGGCAAAGCTTTGCAACAGCCACTTTGCTCGGAAGCCGGAACCATAGCAAAACTAGCCGTGACAAAAAACTTGCAGTTTACCAGGAGCTAAAGTTCAGGTACATAGTCCAACCGGTTGTCATCGCAACACTGGAAGTCGTGGGACACAGACATTCTTAGGGAACTAGGCATTAAGACCTCGACCACAATAATGAATAAGCGTCCAAGTGCACACTTACAGCAAACAATAGGTATCAGTAAGTCAGCGTTGCAATGCGGCAGCTGCCACCGGCTCTTTGCCATTAACGCATAGCCTTTAGTTCCTTTGGTGATTTGAATTTCCGTTGTAATATTGATGTGTAATTACAAACAACTGGTTAAAAAAATAATTTACAAACTGATTATATTGGCATGCATAAATAATCTTACAATTATTCATGAGGTTTTAACACGTTAGGAGTACTAACGTGTTAAAACCTCTAAACCACACCATTTGTTCGATAAAGAAGCTTGCAGGTGATAACATCAATAACTACAGGCGCCGCCCTGCCCCAGATAATGGATTGCCTGTCTAACCTCGTGGTAATACTCCTTGCAACGATAATTGGAATTCTAAAACTCCCTTTTTCCTCGACTAAAGTTGTTAAAGCGAAGGCTTGCTACTTCTAACAACGCACTTGATTGGATACATTTGCAGTTATATCGAAGAGCTCACCGCTTAATCGAAATCAATGCGCATGGAGTGTTCCGAACTAGTAGTCATGAGTTTTCTGAACTTTGTCAAGCCTGCTCTGTCTCTATCATGAATGAAGCAGCTATCGCCATAGGCTCTCTTGTTTGCGCCTACGACACCTAAAATATCGTGGCCGCTCCGTTCGACCAAATAGGCTACCGTGTGGGTAATCATCCCAGACAATCCAATCAGATTATTCCACTCCGTAGGTTTGCTCTACTACGTACTATTTTCACAGATTAATTATCGATTCGTGGTGCTTTGTTTGCGCTCCGTCGTTCGTTTTCCGCGTGTTCAATCTCGGTGATGAAAATTCATAGACCTGTCCGACAACGACATTGGTGATTTTAGTCGCCCCGCTCTCACCCCTTATGGAGGGTAGTCAGGCCGGCGGGCTACGCACCTGTTGCTTCTCTAGATCGCTCTCCAATCTTCAGTCCCGAGAATCCGTAAGTCCTCAAGTTTTGCCCAGTATCCCTATTTGTTCTATATGCATACACGACGACATACTCATGCATGCAGCTTGTATCCATACACATTCACCTATCTATCCATTTTCCAACATATCGGCCGTCGTCGTCGCCGCTATCCCTATTCTCTTCAGCCTTCTTTCGCCTACATACTTTCCCGAGCGCCGTCTATTTCATCACCAGGCGGTCCAACAACACGACTCTTCAATGACAAAGGGATTGTGTTGCTGAGCTTGTCAGTGTGTTGTGTCACGGAACACGTTGGCGTAGCCTCTCGCCAGGGGCGAAAATAGTCATTTGCGCCTGCTCAGGCTATGATGTATGAAGCAGCCGAGATAGATGGATAAATAGACACTGTCGCTTCTCCCTTCCCTCAGCCCTATCCCCCCCCCCCCTCATACACAAACATAAGTACTTTCACAGACATATGTTCGTACATAAATAAACATTGAGACGTACAGGTCGGGCAGAGTTACGGCCGATGCATACACGCTCGTTAAAAACAAAATAATAAAAACGAAAAAGTTCTCCGGGTGGATGTCAGATGCTGTTTTCCTCTCGCGGCATTTATTGGTTTTGATCGATAAAATCGGTTATCCGTCGCCGCCTAAAGGAGAACATAATAATGACGGGTCGCTAGCGACGCTGCTCGGTGAAGGCTAACCAAATGCATAGACGAGAATCTTGGTTTAAGCCACGGGCATGAATCTAGGTTGTTAGTTGATAGACAGATAGAGGGGGGAAGGGGGGTGGGGTGCGTTCAACGTTTTCTACTCTCTGATGCAATTTAGGCAAACACCGGCTGAGTGAGCAGGTGAGTCAGGCAGCGTGGTTGTTTGTCTTTAGATGTATTGTATGGGTCACGACCCACGATGGGGCAACAGCCTATTGGGTACAGGCACAAACAGGGATGCGAAAAAGGCTTCACCGAGATGATTCCCCCTACATCCCTCCTACATCGTCGGCGGCTTTTTGTATCGTCAACTATTGAGTAAATTTAAGTCATATTTAACCATCGGCTGTCTGTAAATCGTTGATTTAACTTAAGACTGGGTGATGTATCAAAAGACAAAGTAAAATAAACATTACTTGTTGTCATTTGCTGGTCTGTGGAAACCAAAAAGAACGTGCTGTAAATGGGTCACAGAATTCTTACCTGCAAATAACGCCAAAGGCACCCATCTAATAGAGCCACTATCTATGACATTGATAACTTACTAGGCCAATTGTAAGCATTTTCTGTAACCTCACATATGTAGAGCGAGCCGGCTCACCTAAGAGGTAAAAGCAATTTATCACATATGTTTTAGCAATCGATGCTGGACATAACGAAGGCCATGTAATTTAAATCGGTAGATCATGGTATACGTCATATTTAAGTGCACAGAGCGTTAGACTCTAAACGAAGCCCTAAGGCGTGCCCTGTTCTAACAAACGAACGTTATAGGTGACTGCTTATATGCCGTATCAAGAGGCTCCTAGAGGTGTAGGGCAAAGGTCGTTAAGCAGAGCTCGTCTCTGAAATAAAATTGTGGTTCTCTACCAGAATAAGAAAATAGAGCTACATCTTTAGTTAAGTATAAAGTGGCTAATGCAATAGATGACATCAACAACATTGATAAAAAGCAAAAGTTCGCCGATCGGCCGAAAGGGAATAGCCGAGACTAGGATCCAAGGCAAGGCGTGCCTCTGAACAGGCAACTGCCCGAAAAAGGAAGAGACAGCGCGCTTGTGGAAAGAAAGCGACAGCCGCTACGAACAGGACACAAATATAAATATGAGTAAGCTTATCATGAAGGTCCTCATGGGCTTGAGCCGATCAACGTCGGCAGTGCAGATGCGCGGTTGGATAGCCGGAAGACCAGTTGGAGTGCGTGTCATTTGGAAGTTTAGGGTTTCTGTGGCAGATGCCATATTCTGTAGTGTTGTCGATGAAAATGATTATGGCAATGTTTTCAAAAGCTTCTTCTGGCCGACTGGCATACATGTTCAGGTATGGCTGGGAGCTCCGCCATCTCAGTCAAGAATGAGCGAAGGAATTGCCGATGACCAGGTGCTATTATATATATATATATATATATATATATTACACAGAAGTGTTTTTTGTAGACCCATAGCATAGGGTGATTTCATCTTGCAGAATGTCAACAATTCACAGATCGAAAGGCTAAGAACAATTGCTTTTAGTTCCATGGTCAAGCGTCTTTCAAAAACGTCAACTCGCTTCGTATTTTGGAGGTCTTGCGATATCTCGTTCCAAACTTTTTTTCAGCATGCAGTCTAGAGAGTGTTGCGTTAAGGTCAACCTGAGTCTAGGGACCCTCAGTTGGCCGTACCAGGGCGACACAGCGTCCCGGCGAGACGGATTAGTAATGGCTCGCACCGCATTGTTCTGGATCGCCCGTAACGAGTGCAGGGTTCCCGAGTAGGTTGCGCCCAATTTAGTGATTCCGTAAGCGAGAATCGATTCCAGGAGCGCTCTATACACAAAGACCAGAACAACGCGGGAGACGTTGGCCTTCCACAGACGGGCCAGCGATGCCACGACAGCACAGCAGACCCTGACGCTCGGCCGAACGTGACTATCCCATTTCATGTTCTCATGTAGCGTAATATCGAGACATTTCACCTCGCAACTGAGAGGGATAGCTGTACCGCCCACTTGGAGAGATATATTACCCGTGTCCAGTTTCAGCCTCGATGGTCGCTGAGGTGTGTAAAACAAGATGAGTTTCGTCTTAGCCGGATTTACGGCAAGACCAAGCTGCTTAAAATAGAAAAGTGCCGTATTATACCGGCCTCCACATGCCTACTAACCCACAATGTCCATTATATATATATATGTATATATATATATATATATATAGCTCATGATAACGTTGAATGTTTCCACCCGATTGAAAAGTCAGCATTTTGTCCTTCAGTGGTGCCTAGCTCCCTAAATTTAACAAATTCGGTTAGAAAACCTATCATTGTACGTATTCCTATAATGCTCGTCTTTAGACACGATATGAAGACCTGTCAGGTGCAATTATACTTAATATACGAGTACATACATGCATAATAGAATATGTTGATTTATCGCAGAAAAGTAGGGTTATGTATTAGAAGCTGATGTTTCACAGTTCAGGACACTAAGGCACTTTTGGACGATTGGCATGTTACAGAAGCATCTAGAACATCGCCGCCTTATTGTTCAATAAATTATATAGATATATACACCTACGGCTGTGCCGAACGTATGCAGGTAGTTGCTACCACGGTAATTAGCTACGGCAAACTGAAGCAAAGGCTACAAGATGGTGAGATGTAAAGAATGGCAGCGATGCTAACCACATAGGCAAGGGAATTGGGAAACAACCATCTGCCTAAAAACCCGGACTGTTACAACGGAAGGGGCGGTAGGTACAAAAAAAATATAAACAAATGATACAAAGCTGGAGCCGCAAACGCTCATTGGCGGGCGGGGAACGAGCCGACGAGCCGAAAGTCAAAAGCAAAGGGAACACATAAGTAAGAAGAGACGTACTTTCCCGCACAGACAATGAACAGCCAGTGGGGCGAAAAGACAGATAGCGTTAAGGTGCGAGAGATATATGGAACATTCAGGCGGGTACTGTAGAACGACAAGAGAAAACACATTTAAACAAAAAGCAAAGGTAGAATAAATACAGTTGAAGCAAAAAGAAAACGAGGAACAAGAAGGAAAAGAAATTGCAGAAGAGCAAAAGCACAAGGAAACGCTCTGCCGAACTGCAGTAACTACCCTTTTGTACTGGCCGTTCATTAGAAAAGTTCACGGAAAAGCCATTTAACTAGCGCGTCGAGTATAGGCTGACGAGCTACGTGTCCTTTTCCTCTTTTCCTTAGGTAGACCTACGAGCTAAGTATACGCGGCTCGGGGTTTACAGTTTTTGTTTCCAAAATGCTGACTTCTTGTGAAAGTATTTCATTAGTGCCACATAATAGATAGGAAGCCATGGTTAACTCAGGTTTCATGTAAGGTACAGCGCAGTAACATAAATCACAATAACTCAAGGGCCTTCCTTTTCAAATTTTGATTTACTTCGCAACTATTTTTGCGGTGCAATACACGTATACGCATTGTTCGCTGATTGTTTATCTTTTGGATTTAGTTTACATAGAAAATCCGCTAAAACTTGACAATTGGTGGCCTGGTGTCACTGAATAGCATACTCTTCGCAGCATTTAGAGTAACAGGTATCCATGGGCGTACACCAGCACTCGAACAAGAATGTTTGATACTGGAGAAAAGATGGATTTGATTCGAAACAGCGGCCTCTACTGGGAATTATTCTTGTTGCCAATATGTGTTAAGAAAAACATGATCCTGGCTGTAGTGTGACTCGAAGATATGTTATTCTGGTGTTATTTACAATTTAAAGCCGGTGATGTTGTACATTAAATCGGGCAAAACAGAACTGTATCATGTAAGTGTTGGCAACGTTAACATTCAACTACATGGCGTCCGCCCTTTTCGACATTTTATTGAGACTTCGCTGAAGTTCCTCAGCGTCGGCAGAAGCTAAACACATGCCGTTCGCGTTAATAAATAGCTAAATGTTGCGTCGTCCTGATCTCGACAATAAACCGTTGAAAATATAATAAATAAAAGTGATGACACCGAATTTCCTTGTAATAATTCACATTGCTGTATGACGTATTATCTTGTGAGTGCATGTTTTCCGCGACGGCTCTATTTTGGCGGAGTATACTAGCTCTTAATCGCATAAACTTCCCTTTGACACTAAACTCATTGTTTAGTATAGCAGTAGTAGTTGTCAAACGCCTTTTTAAAATCTACAAATAAAGCGTATGGCGGTGTTTTCTGTTCTTTGAGGCACCGTATATGTCATAATAAAGCTTGTGTGCGTCGAGTTTCTTCGTATTGCGGCCCGTCACAATCCTATATTCGCTTGTGTTTCACTGACTCGATCGAACCTGGCCATGGTCATAATTTTAAAGTAAACATATTTCTGTCATTGGCGTGGACACAAATGCCATTTCTATCCCTCTACAAGGGCTGATATATGTTGGAGCTGTGGGATTATTTAACTTCTAGAGTCCGAGTTGTTCTAATATCTTGTTAGTTTGCCCCCCTGTCCAATAACAATTATGTGTGTTAGGTCGTGCTGGAAATAATAGTTGTCTGTCTTGTTGGCATATCCTCGGAGACCGTGCTAAATACAAACACACTTTTTTTAGTTTTACTATTTGTGACTTCCTCATATCGTTGTTTTCGTCCTCGTCATTATTTCGACGCAGACATTTTTCGGTCCATCTTCAGAGCGCTGCGACGAAGCAGCTCACCTTCCTGCCAGGGTGACGCTAAATCAATTCAAACTCAGATCATGTTCAATGGGTACTGATATATGGGGACAGCTATGGAATTGCTAATTAAGATGTGATGTTTCTTTTATCTTATCTGTAATAGGCATTACTATTTTTAGATGTTTCATTGTCATTTGTTGAGGTCTCGGTCGTTAGCTTGGACACTATCAGTTCTCTCTTACTAGGTAGATCTTGGCGGTGTAGTCACACTAGACACTCGCAGACTTGTTCATTTTCTACAGCCTTGCGCCACTGTATTTGATACTTGACCAGTTGTATTTGATTTCATATGACGTCCGTCCACAGAGTTTGTGTACGGTTGCAAGGTGGATATGCTATGTTTTCTAATACCCGATGTGTGCGACCCCGAGGCACGTAAGGTAGTTTTGCGTAGTTGACGCAACATGTCCTCTGCATGTTTGTTGTTCTTGTTTTTGTTGCAGCGTTCTTGTTTTTGTCTTATGCCTTTCACGGTCACAATCTGCCGTCTACTTTCGAACGAAGCAATGGCTTCAAGTTTTGAGCTTTGACGAAATTGCGTGTCTTATTGAGTTCTAGGACAAAGGTCGAATGTTGCTGCTTGCGTGTACCCGTGAATCTGGCGGAAGTCTGGAGTGCCCTGTTCGTGAGCGCTGAAGCGTAAATTTGTATTTCATTTCGTTGTACGAATAGCTATTGTTGTTGCGCGAGAGCGCCGGTATAAATTATACTAAGCCTGTGTTCAGATTCCCGTCTATCTTTGGCAGTCGTCAGGTGCCGCCGCTTTTTGCTTCGCCCCGTGAAAGCTAGTTAAACAATGCGGGATTCCGAGGCTTACAACGGGCTGAATACGCGTACTGGGTAGCCGTAACGGCTGGGAAAATAACGTGTGCGAAAAATACGCTAAAGGTACTGTGTATTAACAAACATTTACAAAGCTTTTTTTAACTGTGGCCCTTGAACGCTTGAAAATCGAGCGTCGGTACTCCGCAGCTCGATTGTTTAAGGTTGAGTTGTTTACAAGTAGCCTTTAAACATCAGCTGCTTGGTGAGACCATTGTGTATATACGTTCAGTAATCAGTGTGTGTGCACAGTGGTGTAAAGGGGTGAGCGTACACACACTCTGTATACGAACGTGTGTGTGTATATAGACCGCCGGCACTGGTTAGGTGCGCAGCAGGCTACCCATGTACGGAAATAGAGGCTTAGAACCGGCCGAGGCAAGGTCGGTTTAGGTTCAAATCACGGCCGTTTTAAATGTTGTATTATTATTATTATTATTATTACGATTATTATTATTATTATTTCTTATTATCATTATTTAGTTAGTATGCCTTAGAGCAATACAGTTGTGAGGTGTTATTATTATTATTATTATTATTATTTATTCAATTCGTAATTGTGTTATCAGAGTACAGTTGTGAGGTTCGAACGTGTCGCGGCGATTCAAGCACGTATTTAGCTGCTCATCCCATGGCGCCGATTATAAAAGCGGCATTGCCTCTACACACCGCGAGAGACAGAAGCTGTCTCAGATATTCGCCTTCTCGCTGGTCCCCCGTTGTTGCTGTCATTCTCCTGGCCAGATCCCGAATGAATTTTGCTGTTCCACTGCTGAAGGGTCCTAATGTTTGCATAGCCACCGGTACGAAGTGAAGACTGTTTTCAAGGTCTGCGTATTTGCGTCTCTTTTCCTGTTTGGCGTGCTCTGCTACCCATCCTATGCTAACAGAGCTATGGCTGAGATACGATGGATGCTAACAGAGCTATGGCCAAGCACTTGCCGTGAGACCATAATGGCATGGTCACGCCGTCAGGGTTCTTGTCGTTGTCTTGTCCGAGGCCTCGTGGTTCTAGTTTTGCTGGTAACCTTGCCTTCCTAAGAGCTCTTTTAATGATTTTATTTAACTCCATGTGCCGTGAAATCCTTCCAGAGCTTCTTGGACAGCTCAGTGGGTGTAGACCGTAGGCATCGACCTCATTTCCCCATGCTGCGCAAAGAAAGGGTTCGCAAATTGGAGCTCCTATCCTGATAGCAGCAGCCATGCGGAAAGTGGTTGGGTCCAGCATGGTGCCTAAATGTGGAGATGGCAGGGCTTTAAGCCAGCCTCCACTAGAAATATCTCTGGCGGCTCGAAAAACCGCCTTTCACGGCGCGTACACAAAGAGTCTTGAATGTCTCTTGCTAGCTTTCTGCTACTGTATCCGTCTAGTTTGCGCTGATATACGAGTAGATGTTCTTCCAACGGGCCGGGGTCCAATTTCATCCTGATCTTACATTCAGCCTCCACTTTATGTTTGTGAATTAGCTGTTGCACATCGTGGCTTACCAACGATTCTGACAGAGCGTTGAACGGGCTTTGCAATTGGGCGACCAGGCCTGATATACCAAGGCTGAAGAGCGCGCGTCCTAACGGGTCTCCCTGTTGAACTTCATTTTCTGAAACGATAGGCGTCATCGTATCCCAGGATAGCAGTGAGGGTTCTTTGTAGCTTTGCCAGACCAGTGGCAGTAGATCCGGAACATGCTATTCTACTTTCCGCAGAAGCAAATCTCTTCGGATTGAATTAAACGCATTGCAAAAGTCCAGCTTAACCATTACGCGCGTCGGTCCTTCTACTTCAACGTAGGCTCGGGCGGCGTGAACTGCCGCTTCCGCTGCGCCCTTGACTGCTACACCGACCTGGTGCGGTCTTATCGCTGCGAGTATTGCTCTCGTATTTGTGGCCAAAGCTATCTTCGCTGCCAGTCTTCTTAAAGTCAGTCCGCATGCAACTGGGCGTATGGATCCTGTTTTCTTCCGAAGAGCAGTAAGGTTTGCTCCGTGGAAGATCGAGAGGCAGAACGGTGGTAGTCTACCATTAATTGCGTTCTCCATAAAAACTCTGAGCTCCTCCAATAATCTTGCTGAAGATGGAATCGTTCGGTCCAGTCGTGGCCGTAAGCCATCCAGCCCTGCTCCTGAAGCTAGCGCGACAGATCCCACTGCCTCCAATACTAGAAGGTCTGACACATGCCTATGGTCATCCATTGAAGGCTCTATTTTATCGCTGCTAATATTATCAAGTGGAGGATGCTTGCGCTTAAGTTCCTCCTCTGTGTTATGGTCGACGGGGGCGATAACGTCAGAAAACATCAGCGCACGTACTGCGGCTCGTATGTCGTAGAATGTCGCCTTCAGCCAGCTTGCGCTCTGCGAGGCCTAATCGGTGGTCTTTATTGCTTTTCGTTCTGTGCGTTATTATTAATATTATTAAGCGCCTAGACCAGGCAACATGTTCGGTTAACTACCGCCCAAGAAGTACGAAAAAATAGCTGGCAGCCTGCTGAACGACCGATGAGCGGGAAAACCCTTGGCAACGTGATTAAGAGCCTGGCAGAGCTCCGGATTGCCGTAAAGGAGGTCAGGACACAAAAGAAGAACATCTGGGTTGCTCCTGAGACAACTGACTCCGAGAGCCAAAAACTGGCCACCAGCTGCTTACACGATGGTAACACACCTCGGGGCCAGCATCTTGAAGGAGAGCCCCCTTCATACTGGTGGGTAGGAAGAATGACCTTCCGACAAAGCAGTACGGCAAAGTTTGGCCTTTCAAATTCAAGGCATTATTGGGGAGGCCGGGAACAGGGCTGGTGTAGTCCTGTGCCGTCGTACAAGTGAGACGGAGGTTGACATCAAGCCTACCGGAGCTAGGCACTAGGGTGGACCCTAACAGACAAAGCGTCAGGGTCAACCGCGTCCAGCAACTACCCAGCAGACGTGAGGCTGGTTGTGGAGGAGGCGGCAGAAGGAGGACCTTCCCTAAAGCCAAGAATGAATGAGCTCTACGTGAGGCTGTGCAGCTCGAGGAACCGCTGACGGTAACCCCCCCCCCCCCACCCAAAGAGAGTTACCGGTCGGCGGAAGGCTATTGTCCGAGTGCTCCCGGCAGAGGCAGGCAAGATCTTCGGCATGAAGCAAATCTAACTTCACCCCTTCGTGCAACTATGAGGCAGTCAAGACCACGTGCTGTCACAAATGTGGGGTGCCGAGGTACTTCTCTAGGGAGTGCGTAGTAAAAGCCCTTTGCTACAACTGCGGCAAAGAGCGGCAGGCTACCAACAACGCTGCAATGCTGAAGTTCAGGCAGCAACTTCAGGAACTTTGTCACCGGGAGCCGGCCCAACACACAACCGGCTCTAGAAAATCCAACAGTCTTAAAAAAACTAATAAATTACACATGCTTTTAAAGCTCTGCAGCTGAACTACAACCTCAGTAGAGCTGCTTACGTGATGCTTGAGGAAATCGGCAGCGGGTCCAGGACAAACGTGCTATTTGTCAGCGAAGCCAACGTCCGGTGGGCTGCGAGCGCCGCCCGCACTGGCTTGCGGAGGCCGAAAAGGCAACAAGCATCGTAACTGACCGCCGCTGCCACTTCCGGATCTTGCGACATGACGACGGCTATGGTTTTACCTAGATTGACGTGGCGTTTTTTACTCGTGCTTTAGCAGCGAAAAGTTCCACTGGAAGATCATACCAAGCTTTTACAAGACAGGATATATTAATGCCCCTGCCAGCTTGTGGGGCTCTATCGTTACCAGCCGGAGGGAACACGTAATTCTTGAATAATTCGTGACTAGGGACCGGGTTGTTCTTAACAAAATGCTCCCACCATCTAAAGGGCTGGGCGCACCTCTTGTACGGATCTAATTGGCACACGCCGGACAGAGGCTTGCCGAATGTTAAATTAGAGAGTTCTGCATGACAAAGAATCACTAAATGACCCTCATATAAATGAGTTCTACGTGGCGCAGCCTGACGCCACCGCCATCAACGCTGCACCTACCTGCGAGACTTCAAGGAGCCGCCGGAGTCTCTTAGGGCCTGCATAGGACCGAACGCCTCTCTATCTACGGCTAGAGAGCTCCAGAAGCTCCTAGAGACAGCTTGTAGGGCCCCTTTAGGGCGTGGCACGGATCCGAGGAGTCGCAGATGTGAAAGCACTGGTGGACGACGGAGCTCGGACATCTAAGGAAGGAGTGCGTCAAGAGCGACGCCTTTTCACCCGTGCCCGACGGATTGCCCGAGGGAAAGGATACCCTGCATCCTTAGCACTGAGTATAAAAGGCCGTGGGCCCCCTTAGGCAGAGAGGGCTTCAGAAGCATAGAACGCTTCTGGAAGGCCTTTCTAAAATAACTAGATGATGTAGAAGATGCTTAAGGAACAATATTGGCGCTCTTTTCTTGGCACCTTCCATTTGACCTCGCCTTCTGTATGTAGGCTACAGAAACGGATAAACAGGACCTCTTGGAAGTCACCCCGCAAGAGGTGTACATGCTTCAAAGAAAAAAGCGCCGTGCCCTGGTGTTCCAGCCTTCGCGCTTAATGCTTCATCTCTGCCTAGAAGACTAGGAGATCGCACTCGTCAACAACGTAAGGTACCTCGGGGTGCCGTTAGACAGGGGTCTCCGTGGTACTAAGCGGGTTACGGAAAAAGGAACTAAAACAGCCAATAACTTTGCAGGCCTCATCCAATGCCTACGGGCTATGGCAGCTGAAAAGATTAATCATTATGTACGCGGCCCAGTCAGTCGCCCTGTACAGAATTCCGGCCTTGCCTAATGACACACTGAAATACGCCGCGAATAGGACTCGCGTGCGCCGTTGACAATGGAACATATGAATGTATCTATCCATAACTGAGGGTTCAGTGCTGGGTATTCTTGTTTCAAAAAAAAACGTATTCATTTATCGTCTACGGAACTCCTTCCGCAATGCTTGGTGGAACAGACCCCATAAATACAAACGTGCAACGGTGGGATTTAAACCCGTGCGCCTATGTGTCTCCTCCGGTTGCGAGGCGCGCGCAAATGCAGTTCGACACCGGGCTTGACGAGTTTTCTTATGACAGTTTGCGGCACGTTTACAAGGTCCTATGAATGCACTAGGTTCATTAATAACTGCTATATTTAATATCACTACGATGTCCAAAGTGTCCCTTAGATACTTATGCTCCGATTTAGTATGAATGCTAATAAAGTAGTCTGCCGTCTGCTCTTGTCGAATGCGGGTTATTTGCATCCGGCATCTGTCGATCTGCTGTGTCGGATGGTTTCGTTCATGCACCTGTTATGCTTCTGACTGAGCCCTAAATCTTCGCGCCCGCTTCACGTGCGGTAGGTTGTACGTTGTTGCTGTGGTGCCCAGCGTGTCCAGGTTTTGGAAGAATTGTCATTTCGACCAACGGCTGGAGCCATTTCTCATGATCTGGCGTGACCTGTCGTATATACAATTCGCGCTTTGTACACCTGTCTAACACTGGACGTCTGATCTCAGCCGTCTTTCGCGTGCGGGCTGTCAGCTCATTCGTCTTGCCCCTGTCTGTCTGCTGACAGGACTAAGGTCGCACGTCGTATTTTCGACGCATGCCCTGCGCCTCTTCCGTACGTCATTCACAATATGTTGTGTGTGAGTGTGGTCGCCACTACTCATGCAACGCGGTCGGTGCTTAGCCGCTTTACCGCGCTTTTTTAAAAATCACTATTATATATTAACGGCAACCCATTCTGTCCAGCTGAGCGGGCATACGCTGAATACAGTGTTCATGACATCGGTGTAAAGCACGCGGAAATGAAGAGACATCTTTGTAAGTCAAAAAGTTCGTCGGCTTTCTGGGACCACATTTTTGAAATTCCCGCGCTCTGCAGCAGGGCCGCCTGAGAGTGCGGCTGGGTATTTATATTCAGGAGCAGACCCGTGGCGGCGCGACGGTATACCGGTTTCAACTTTACCGTTTCGTTTGCGGAATTGGCAGCTGTTTGCAATGGAGGACAAAAATACGCATTTTCGACACATTATGTTGTTTTCCTACCGTGAAGGCATAAGTGCAGCGCAAACAACCCGGAGGATATGTGCAGTCTACGGCGAAAACGCAGTACACAAATCCACAGTCGAAAAGCGATTCGCCCGGTTCAAAGCTGGAAACTTCAATCTCGAAGATGAACCGAGGTCAGGACGACCCAATGTTGTGGAGACCGACGAAGTCATAAGCCTGGTTACTTCGAACCCAGGTTTGACCATAAAAGAAATTGAAGATGTAACGGGAGTCTCCCACGAAACCGTTTGGAATCGCCTCCATGATGCAGGTTTTTCGTGCAAGCGGAATATCTGGCTACCACACGACCTCAATGATAGGCAGCTTGAAGGGCGAGTCGATACCTGTCACGCACTCCTCCAGAAGAACTCGAATAAGCCATTTCTGAGGAGATTGATAACCGGCGATGAAAAACGGATACTCTACAGAAACGTAACACAGAAAAGAAGTTGGGTCCCCAGAGGTTCTCAGGCCGCAGCTATCCCTAAACCCGAAATTAATCAGAAAAAGGTTATGCTGTGCTGCTGGTGGGACTGTAAGGGCGTCGTGTATTTTGAGCTGCTTCCAATGGGTCAGACGATCAACTCCGTCGTCTACTGCAGACAACTCGAAGATTTGAAGGCTGCAGTAGCAACGAAGTGCCCGAAATTGTCAAACAGGTAGGGCGTCACTTTTCAACATGATAAGGCGACACCACACAAAAGTTTGGCCACCCGGCAAAAATTGGCGGAGTTGGACTGGGATGTGCTGCCGCACCCAGCTTATAGTCCCGACCTCGCACCATCTGATTATCACTTGTTCAGGTCTCTCCAGAACTCCCTTGATGGCACAACATTTGAATCTTTGGAGGCTATAAAAAATCACCTCACTCAGTATTTCGACGAGAATGACAAGACGTTCTGGGAGAAAGGAATCATGGATCTACCGAGGCGATGGGCGAAGGTTATCGAACAAAACGGTCAATATATCATTGAATAAAAATACTGTTGTCTGCATAAATAAGGCTCTTTAAAATCGGGTAAAAAAGCCGACGAACTTTTTGACTTACCTAATATATATATATATATATATACAAAACGACTGGAGACAGAGCCGGTTGGTTTTCCGGCATGCGATAAAAGTAGGGCAAGGTGGCAGGCTAGAGCTCAAACGCCGATGACAGAAGACACTAATGAAGCAAAAACCGTCGTTACAGAAATTTAACACAGTGAGGATCTGACCAGTAATGATGGTTTCCAACTGGTGACACGCACCAAAGGGGGCTGCGCTGGAAATCATTAGCGGTTATAAGACCGTCAGCACACCCGCAGCGCTAGTTCTAGCCGGAACCTTACCATGGGATCTTAAGGTTGACAAACGAGCTGTGTAGTCGAATCCCCTGCTTGATCATAACGACGCCCATTCGCAGAGATAGAGAAGTGGCAGCGTGAGTGGGACGCCATTCAAGAAAGCGAACCTGGCTTTCCTGTTAGGACGCTTATCCCCGACATCAGGTCTTGTATGAATAGACCCGGCGGAGAACTGACCTACATCACACAGGTCCTTACAGGTCATGGGGAGTTTCAGGCGTATTTGAAGAGCATTGGAAGGACGAATTCGGACATCTGCACTTTCTGCAACATGATAACCCGAGACATACCGGAACACACGGTGTCCACTGCCCGGCAAAGAGAGTACCAGGAGGCGGGCTTCTAGGAGATACTTTTGATCTAAAGGATGCTGTCGCACGTATGTTGGAGTCTCGAGAGCAGTGGAACAGACTTGCGCACGCAATAACAAGGATCATGATGGCCCAGGAGGAGGCTGTACGACGACGCACCGCCGACTTCATTGTAAACGATGCGGTTGGCGACGTTATTGGCCTGATGGTGGATGTGGTCTCGGCGGCGGTCGATGATGAGTTATGTGATGGCGCCGAGATATGAATTATGTGAGGGCCTGAATTGCAATAAAATTTAATTTACAGAGTTTTAAACAAGAACCGGTGCGGATAGTTACACGATAGGTTGTGATACTATTAGAGACTTTAACTGTAAGCAATATTGGTTTTACTTATGGGACCCGGTTACGCGGGATGACAGGAGGTATAAGGGTTTTAGTAGATAATACAAAGGCTTTGGTAGTCATCGAGCTACCAGCCGTGTAGTCCTGCACAGCGTGGCTAAAAGCATTTCCCCCTCCTGTAAAAAAATATATCTGCGAGGATAAACAAAGGCCATGTCGTACTGCAAGCCGATGCAATGTTTCAGGTGCTTTTCCTAAATCACTCAGTCAGGAATTGCAATAATATGAGATCAAGATGCCGGATATGTGGGTCACAAGAACTTAGAGGAGAGACTGAAAGGCGGAAATCTGTTGTCGCTTAGGTAATAGTGGACGCGAAGCCACTTGGGGCTCCTGCTCACATAGCTTACACTGCGGCATGGGAACGCTGAATAGAACGTCGCATAACAGAGCATAATACAAAAGCAGACGGCTGCCCTAAGTGTCCCACTCAGCGCACCCCTAGCTTACGTACACGTGCAGACTCCGATAACTTATCGAAACAAAGTTAATCGTCTGTAGTAAAAAACGGGATGAAAATATTTATTAACACGGCAGAGATCAAAGAAGGACATTTTATAAAATCGAGTAAATTTACGCAATCACATGGTCATATATACAGGTGTGTACACCGTAAACCGGTGATCCAACTCCTCGGCGTGATACAGCATGGTAGCAAAGAAGTACTCTCAATATAATAATAATACTACAAATACAGTCGCTCTACGCAGGCGCCTTCTCCGCCTAGACATCAAGGAAAATACTATATCCATCGGTAGTAAACCACGAGAGGTTTTGTAGACAAGCGTGGCCACTCTAAGAAATACTGGTAAAAGGTCATGGACAGCGAACAGATCACCAATTAACTCGTAGCGCCGACAGGAGAAGATGGCACGAAGTGCATCATTTTAAATCACACCCTCTTCGAAAAATGCCTCTAAACTCAACACCCCACAACAGACTACCAAAGCATAAAATAAATAAACCCAGGGCCTTGTAGACAGTTAAAGGTCCCTCAATTCAAACTCTTTCCTGCCTTAATCTCCGTAAAGTCGCTGCATAATGCTAAATTACTGCATAGCATTTTGGCATCTATTGATCTATGTGAAAATGCCAGGACAAATGTTTGTGCAATATCAAACCAAGATACCTCACCGCCTGAGAACGATCTACAATATTGGCACCCAGTCGAAAACTATCGGGCAATTTAAGCAGCCTTCTAGCGGGTCGGAGCACTAAGATATTGGTTTTGCTCGTATTGACAACCAACCATATTCATTGAAAACTTAAACAACCTTTTCAACCAACTCAAGTGAAGTGTTAATACCACTAGAAACGTTAGCCGGGTCGAGCCGAAACAAGATTGTCGTGTCGTCAGCAAGAGCTGCTGCATTTCCCAGGTTATCGTGTTTGATTCTTAAGAGTATGAAGTTCAGGAATATAAGAAACATAAAGGGACCAAAAACAGAGCCATATGGAGTCTCCAAGCCAACAAGCTGCCAAGTAGATTGAATAGGTCCAGCCTTTACAGACTGAGATCTATTCTCACGATAGGATCTAAACCAGCTAACTGTAGCGAACGTGCGGTCCAAGTGGGTCAACATTTGGATAAACAATCCATGGTCAAGGCAATTGAAGGCAGGCCACGTCCAGGAACACGCCCGAACAAGGCAGGTTAATTTCGACCGAGTCAACCACATGCTTCCACAGATGTGCTAGGGTTAAGTCTGTAGATCGGTTTTTACGAAAGCCAAATTAGTCTGATGTGAGGAAGTCAATGTCCCTCAAATAAGGAGTTAGGCTCAGTAACACCAACTTTTAAAAGATCTTTGAAAGATCAACCCATATGTCCGTCGTAGCTTTCCCGATCTTCATCATGTGCGCCTGGAACTGGCAACGTCCGCTCAGCACCTGGGCAGTGTAGTATATAATTGGCCCCTATGCCGTGTACCACTTGCGCAAGTCCGTGATGACGGGGCGTGTCCACCTACCCATCGTCTCCGGCATGCTGGTGGGTCCACATCTCCGCGCAAGCGGCGAGTGTGATCTCTCGAGCCTCAATCCACGATAGTTCCCCGTTTAATCTCCGCTTACTCCTCTTTTGTGCCAGTATGTCCCATGAAAGGAGGCATGCGAGATCAAGCAGGACGTCCGTGGAGACCGTTCGGTACGCCCAGCTAACCCGTATTGCCACACCTCGTTAAAAGCGGCACAGCCTGGCGGACCGTGACCGTCTTGAGTAGGCTAGTGGGTGAATTATCTAATCTACAATAATCTACTATTAATCTACAAAAACGTTTTCCGCTGGTACAATGTGTGAGAAGAAACGATTTCTTTGTGGGCCTCTAGTCTATGAGGGGTGAACATAGTCGTCTTCTACCTTCTCCAAAATCTTGACTTATATAATTAGTTACGAAAGCAGCACCGTTGACCTGCTGCTTCACAACCTCGTCGATGGCTGGAGTAACTATAACTCTTTCATGGACCTGTTATTGTAGCAAGTGTTTTGTCAAATCAGGGCTGGTAGCGCAATAGAGGGCAGGACAGAAAAGCAAATTGTTATCTCCGTCATGAGTGGGCAATGCTACGACTTAGTCCACCTGTAATGAAGTAAGGCCTGCTGCCACGCACCCTCGCCTTCCAACACTCTTATGGTAGCCAAATGCCTCATCAGTCGACTGACTAAGTGGCGCATCCAGGGTCAAACAAAAGAGTCATAGTCAACGGGTCGGACGCCCTCATGGCGACCGCTTGTCAATGGGGTAGAGTACCGATGCACGTCCGTCTTTTCGGAGACTGGCAGGGTCGCCCAAGGCGAGAAAGTCTTTAAACTCCTGAGGGAAGTTGTCCCCTGTTGGGGCTTGCGCCCCGTTTAGAGCTGAACCCATGGCACCAGAACAAAGAAAGAATATGAAGAAGCGAACTGACACCTCAGAAACCGAACCTGAACTGAACCACTTACTCAACGACGAACAGGTGACAATTTATCTAATGGGTCTTCTATATAACTGCAAGACTCCAAGGCCTGGCTCTAATCATTGGGCGCCCGCTCACATTGAAGCAATATACTATGAATATGCCTATTAAGATAGAAGGCGTAAGTCAGGTCCTGCGATGTCTTCGGAGAAGAAAGAGTGCGGGGCCAGATGTACTATAAGCATTGAGTGCGGTGTGAGCAACTCTTGGCAAACCGTCTCTGCAATCTCTTGGATGATATCATGCAGACGGGACAAATGCCAGGAGCCTGGCATATCATCGGGCTTTCTCTGCTATTTAAGAGCGAGCATGGCGATGAGAGGCGCGACGCAAACGTAGTAACGTTCAGAGTAGCGTCTGAACGGACGCTGAAGACGATCTTTTGCAAGTTGATTAATAAACGGATCAAGTACATGGTCGACCAGACCCTTCTGCCGAAGCAATTTAGCTTTCGGAGAAGTCGGGGAGCGCGTCATGCAATCCATGTGCTTCAGTCAGGGATAAAACGAGCTATGGCAATACCCCCGGATACCATTTTCAGCTTTCCATCACGTTTGAAAGATACGGCGGTGTTTTCTAATCTTTTCTGTCTAATTAAGATTTTTCTTAATTAGACAGAAAAGATTAGAAAACACCGCCGTATCTTTGATGGGGTGAGCGAAACCGCGCAGCCAACTATAGGCCGATCTCGGTCGTGGATTATATCTCAAAGGTCATTGAGAAACTGGTGCTGGTTAGGCTAAATGGATATTTAGAGACGATAAATTTCCTTTCCTCAAACCAGTTCGGCTTTCGCAGGGGTAGGTCGACTGACCTCGCGTTGGCCCACTTATGGCAGCGAGTGTCCGACTCGGTTGAGCTACATAAGTTTTGTCTTGCAGTCTTTCTCGACGTGTCAGCGGCTTTCAAATGCCTTGATCATTCCCTTCTATTCCAAATGCTCGCTCAGCTGGGTTGCTCTGCGCCGGCGGTTGCCTGGTTTAGGTCCTATCTCTCAGGACGGGGACAGGTGGTACGAGCTGGTCAAATCGAGTCCTCATGGCAGCAGGTCGATATCGGTACCCCTCAAGGCTTGGTTCTCGAACCTTTTATGTTTCTTATTCTACTGAATTTTATTATATTAAGGATTCAGAGGCTAAACCTTGGCTCAACTATAGCTTTTGCTGATGACACTACGCTACTGTTCGGAGTGAATCATCGGAACTTTGATATGGACTTGCAGCAGTCGCTTTTGAATGTTGATAATATAATTAACATTTTTAACATTTTTGGACTAGTCGTCAATGCTAACAAAACTAATTTCATAGTTTCTCGTGCATCGCCGAGGCTTCTAGAATTATCTGACAACCAGATATTTAAGACACGGAATATTAAGCTCTCGCAGACCGCTAGGTGCCTGGGGCTCGTTCTCCAGGAAAACATGAGGTGGCATTCCTATCTGGATTACATTGCACCAAAGTGCTATGCTGTAGTATCTACGCTGTGTAAAATGAAATTGATTGGGGTACCCACAGAGGGCTTACTTCTGGTGTACAAGGCCGTGTTTTTACCAGTTCTATGCTATGGAATCCTTCTCTGGGGAGGTGGCTATGACGGAATTCTCCGAAGAGCACAAGTGATACAAAATGATGCAATTAGAGCCATTTTTGCTAGAAGGCGAAGGGATTCGGTCCGTGACTTGCTCATTCGTTTTAACCTACTCACGGTAGAAAGCATTTACTCCCTGCGGGTTTCAATGTTAGCGTACAAAATTTCGCGTGGTATTGTGCCTATGGAGATTGCATTTGCACTAGTTCCTACCATGAGTCGAACATCAGGTAGGCGCGCAACAACTTTTGCAGTGCCCTCTGTATCCTTGAAGTCTAGTCAACACGCACTTGCGTACCGCCTTCCTGAAACCTGAACCCGCATTCCTAAACGCATAAGATGCCTCACCACGAAACACCTCTTCTCTCGCGAGTTAAAGCAGTGGCTGTTAATTTCACAGTCGGAACCAGGCGTGTGATCTAGGTATAGTTGGTATTACAAATGTTGTGCTTCGTATACGAGGACACACTTAGTTTTTGATTGTATTCATCCACATGTTTTTAGACATAGTTGTTGTAAATTGTGTTGATGCTGCACTAGTGGACTACTTCGTTTGTGTGTTATATTTGCAAGTTTGTTGCCTCATGTGGTGTTCGGCGTTCTAACAAACCCACCAATTGCTGCTTTGAAGTTTTTGTGAAAATCATAAAACACTGTAATACCATTGTGTGTAAAGTGCTTATACAAAGCACTCCTTGGATTTCGTTTAATTCATATTTTTTTCAACCATTTTTATTTACCGAGAACTTAAGCGTTGTGAAATGCAGTTCCGTGAATAAACCACGTTTGAAATTGAAAATTGAAATTGAAATTTGTGTGCAGTCCTTTTGGACTACGTCAAAGCCTTCGACAAGGTACTTCGAAGTTTTTTTTAGTGAAGCCATTCCGACACGCAGTGTTTGGTGGTTCCCTTCTGAGCGTAATTTCGAGCTTCTTTTATGAAAACACGTTACTGGTGCAGGGTGAGCAGGAAGAATTACGGGTAAGACAAAATGTGAAAGCCCCGCAAGGGGATCCACTGAGGTGCGTCTCTTTAATTCCTCTGCTTGCCGATTGTATGGTCTATATTCGACAGGAGTTTCAGAAGGCCATACTTGTGACGTACGCAGATGATACAGTGGTCGCTCATTAGGTATTGGGTGATATCAAACGCATTACCTTTCTGGCGGATGGGTTCCTTGCCTCAAGTGGGTTGAAAATAAACGCCATTAAAACCAAGGCTGTGAAATTCAGAAGATGAGGTGATGATGCGCACATCGTCGAGAGGTCGGCGACTGTTGGTCCCAATGGCAGTGGCACTCCTCTACCCCAAGATTGCTCCAAGGCTGATGCACGATCTTGACGGGGTATAGGGACACCTCACTTGGGCAGACTTTAGCTTGCTTGAAAAGTGTTTCACAGTGTAGTAAAGAGCTGCGTTGTGTACTTATATCGGGCTATGCACCGATTGTTAAGATTCTTCGATTAAGGTTGATGACCCTGCGTACAGTACTACTCGAAAACTCCATCTCGAAATTGAAAATAAAATTGAATAAGTCCGACGAGAGGTTGGAGACCTGTATATGTTCAGTGTCTCTCACCCCTGGCATGTGACAAAGATGACGACGAAACGTACATGAATGAACATTTCTGCAGCGTGATTGTGAAGTACTGCCTGTAACTGAAATTGTCGGCGCTAAGGCCTTTGCTTAGTAGCCTGTAAAAATAGTTCTCTGTACTTCAGTCTTCTCCGAGAAGCACAAAACCTAGATTAACTACTACTGTCGCTTTGTCCAGAAAACTCAGATCGCTTATGAAGTCTTAGCGGACGTGCAGTGGCTGCAAGTTCGTTTGCCACACAAAATGCTAACACATTACTGCTTTTCAGCATGTCCCATAGGTTTCCCGATTTGTATTGATTATTTTGCCGGAATATTTGCGATAACGGTTTCGACAAAAGCGCTTAAAGGAATTCGCCTGCAGTGCCCGTTGACCTTAACGCTGGCGCCTGACATGGCTCCGAAGTATCAGGTACTGCACATATAGGCAACGATAGATGTTCCCGCAATGCATTTGACGTTCTGGGTGCGATCTTTCAAAACAAACAGGATAGCTAACGATAATGGACTGGCAGATATATTGGCAAGAACTTAAGTCCGATGTTGGTCTTAGTGCCTCTGAAAGATCTGCCAGCCACTATAAACAGGCCCAAAACCTGATCAAGTTCATCTCGTACGTTGACGGCTTTGTCATATCAAGTCTAGCAAGCCTTGGGTAGCTACACAGAGCAGTTGCGAAGTTGAAAATGACAGTAGATCTAACTAAGACGGCAGTAATTCTTTAAAGCGCCTCTCTCTCAGCACAGAACTTCGTTTGTCTAATTTTTAGATAGCACCGACAATATCATATGGGATAAATATTATCTGGGACGACCTTGCAGTTTGTTACTTCACGGAGATAAGCCGGCTAAAATTCTCATAACTGAAACATGCACTGGGCCCACACTAAGAGACAACACAGTGCTTAGTAAACCACCTAGCTGAAATTTTGCTTTCCACCGCGGAACGTCGATTTGATCGAAGACTCGGATGACCAGCAACAGCTGAAGATACTTATTGCATTATGAGCTGGAAAGAAACATTTACTGAAATAGACTGGAATTCTCCAGCACGGCGGCTGAGGAGCACGGAGGAGAAACAACAGTTGCAAGGAGCTGAATCGATCAAAAACCGTTACGTTGTTACTCGCTTTGCAGCACACAACTTCTTTCACAAACTTTGTGGGGAGACGTTTCTTGAGCCAGAGTCAGGCGCATCTGTACCAGATGTGAGCGAACTTCTAAAAACACTATGCTCGCTCGCTACACACTTGTTTAGTTGTTAGATAGGCAGGCCCAGTACAAAAAGTGAGGTAATTAGGAAAATCGGTTCTCACAGACGTGAATAGCAGTTTAATTAATTGTGTGATATTCGTGCTCTTATGAATATATTTTTACACAGGACGCCTATACTCGCAAAGTTGTTAAATCAACCCCACCAACAAAGATGATCCATTTAAAATATTCTGAACGACCATATATTGCTCTATATATTGCTCCTACATGCCTTCCTGCAGGGTTCTGTTCAGAAACGATTGTTGAACATGAGGCGTACATTACACCATGCCAAAAATTTTGAGGTGATGCACTTAAAGTATATATGGTAGTGTGTGTGCCCTTAATTACTTATATTCAGAAAGGCACTTTGATTAAACACGCTCTTCTTTTAAGAAACGTGTCTGCACCTGTAGAGGGTGTAAGCTTCCATGTACAGAAACAGCGTAGTAAATGTGCAGCTCAAACATTTTCCAAAAGAACCGACAACTGTTGTGCACTATGCGCAAGTGTTGCAAGCTAGCAAACTTTTCTCTACCGGTAAACAAGACCGGACATCAACCTTATCTTGTGGACCGGAAACCAGAGGCCGAACATTGGTAGAATCAACACGCCTACGTTTTAAAAGATAAACACTGCATGAGGTCGTGCTTCCCCCTCTTCGGCCGATCCCCGCTCCGCGAAAATCTACACTTCGTGCGAAGACTCCGCCACCTCCTAAAACAGGACCTTCTAAACAAGTCAAGGCCGCTTTTCGCCGCCCTTCCAAGCGTCAACGCCGATTGGCTCCGAGTGAACCGGTTCCGCGCGGCCGCGCCGTCACCCGTGTTCGAGCGCGCCCACCTAAGTCGACCGACGACTTTGATTTCGGGTCTTTGTCCAAGGCCGTGTCCATGCTCGCTTGCATCAACCCGAAACTAGGCGACACTTTTCGAGGCACTGCGTCCCCTGCTCGCTTTAGCCCCGTTGCTGCAAGGCTTGGTGTCTCCCGCACCAGCTCCCAAATGATGAACCCTGAGCCCACTCAGTCCCCTGGCGCAGCCCCCCATCCCCCTCGTCTGTCCGTTTTAGTAGCAGGAAACCCTCCCGTAAGGGTCACTTGCCCCAGATGCGGCCGGGACTTCACTCGCCGCGGTCTCCCTATTCACCAAGCTAGATGTCGTCCCACGTCTACAACTCCCGAATCGTCTTCCACTGCTTCTTCCACGCCAGCACTTCCGTCACAGCCTAGACAGTCGCTGGTCGACAGGCTCATACTTGCGTCGCAACAGTCTAGGGTAATGCGTGTAGTCCCCCGGGCTGTAAGGCCTTTGGTTGCCGAGACCCTATGCGACGTCCTCGACCTTGTGGCGGCCAACAACGACGTCCCGTCGTGGGAGTCGCTCTTGTCATTCGCTTACGTGGTCCTTCAACTGCCACCTCGCACTTCGTCGTCCACCTCTTTGGCAGCGACTGTTCGGTCGAACCTCCGAGCGTTCCGCGACGGCTGGCGGTTCGAATTTCGCGTAGGTGGTGTTAGAAAAGTCACATCAGATGCGTGCGACTCCCCTGAGGACTCGGCACGCCGCGTTTAGTCTAAACTGTCTTAGGGAGACGTTTCCGGGGCGGCCCGCTTACTATGCTCTACGGACTCGTTTGTTTCGGGAGACGAAGTCCTGGCCTCGCTTGCGGCCAAGCACCCACCTGCTTCATCGGACTCGGTTTTTCCGGTCCCTCCTGACTCTATGACGCAGCGTCACTCTTCAGTCGATGATGTCTTGGGAGCTGTTGCCAGCTTTCCGGCCAGTTCGTCCGCCGGTCCTGACGCTTTGCGTCTGCGTCATCTGAAGGACCTTCTTGCACCCGTGCTTGGACCGGTGGCAAGGAGACTGGCCGCAGCACTTGCCAGAGTGGTGGACGTCTTGAGATGGGGTACA
The DNA here is from genome assembly GCA_003439945.1 of Dermanyssus gallinae. Taxonomy (NCBI): domain Eukaryota; kingdom Metazoa; phylum Arthropoda; class Arachnida; order Mesostigmata; family Dermanyssidae; genus Dermanyssus; species Dermanyssus gallinae. The sequence goes on from QVRM01006074.1 coordinate 1,168,331, forward strand.
CTGCCAACTGAGGTCAGGGAGATTATATTCGGCGCCAAGCTATTCGCACTCCGCAAAAAGGATTCATCAATTCGCCCGATCGCCTGTTCTCTCACGATACGGAGAATTGCTCCAAAAATAGCCTGTCGTAAGGCCAAAGATCTTATCATTGAGCAGCTTGGCCCGCACCAGTTGGGTTTTGGCTTAGCAGGCGGGGCGGAGGCAGCAATCAAGCCCGCCCCGAGCGGCACTCTTGAAGTTGGATTTTCGCAATGCATTCAATACTATTCGAAGGGATCATATACTTCGTGCAGTTTGTGATGCAGTACCGGAAATCTTCAACTTAGTGAATGGCGCATGCAGAGAGCCATCCGTCCTGTTGTTTGGGGCCCACACGTTGTCCTCGGCATTAGGTATACAGCAGGGAGACCCCTTGGGGCCGGCTCTAATCAGCCTGGGTATACGTGAGCTGGTCAACTCAATACAAGTGCCTTTCAACGCCTGGTACCTCGACGATGGCACACTCGGTGGACCGATGGAGGACTTACTTGAGGAAGTGCGCAGACATCTTGCCTTTGAGACAGTCAGTGGCCTGGTGTTGAACACGGCCAAATGCGAGGTGTTCGTGTCGAGGACAGACCCGGACGACCCCACATTAAGTGCCTTACTTGCGTCACTACCGGGGTGTAGAGTCGTGTCTGAACACGAAGTTACGCTCCTTGGCGCACCGCTCCTACCATCTGCACTGTTGAGTCTACTCGACCCCATGATGGACAGATTGTGGCAATGCAAGAACTTCTGCCTCTGGTCGGAGCCCACCAAGGGCTTTACCTACTCCGCTCGTCGTTCTCCGCGTGTCGCATCGTACATATCATACGATCCATGGACTGTTCGGGTACATTCAACCAGCTTCTTCAACCATTCGACGACCAGGTGGTGGAAGCCCTCGAGACGGTTTTGGGTCTGAACTTACGACCACGAGAGGTGCGCCAGGCGGCTCTCCCCACCTCCATGGGCGGTCTTGGTCTGCCCTCGGCCTGCTCCTTGGCAGGCCCTGCCGTGGCCGCCTCGATGCACGCTACTTCGGGTCATGTCCAACGTCTGCTCCCGCCGGGGGCGTGGGCATTGTTTGAGGCAACTCGCGACGCTATAGGGGCTGGACTCCAAGCTTCACCGCCTGATATGAATAGACTTGCCTGCCAGAGGGCTTGGGCCGAGAGGGTACACTAATCTTCGCTTACTGAGTTGCTTGAAGAATGCGGTGACGACCAGGATAGGGCGCGCCTCCTTGCCGTCGCTCGACCAGGAGCGAGCGACTGGCTACACGCACTCCCCGCTGACTCATTGGGTACCCGCCTTGGCGACCAATCCACCCGGATCTGCGTTGTCCTGAGACTGGGAGCTGATTTGGTAGAGCCACACAGATGCACTTGTGGCGAGTCTGTCGGACGCCTGGCCAGACACGGCCTGTCTTGCGCTCACTCGGCGGGCCGGCGCCCACGTCACACCGCTCTGAATGACATTCTTGCAAGGTCGTTGCGAAAGGCCGAAATCCCTTGCGTCCTGGAACCGCTTGGTCTTTCTAGGGACGATGGCAAGCGGCTCGACGGCTTGACTTTGACACCTTTCTACAAGGGTCGTTCCCTGGTGTGGGATGCGATGGTGACCGACTCTCTGACCCCCTCCCTTGTCGGTCCCGGCGCTTCTCGCCCAGGAACTGCCGCTTCCCGCGCCGAGACATCAAAAATAAGAAAGTATGCGAACTTAGGCCGGGCGTACCACTTTTCACCCTTCGCAGTCGAGACGCTGGATAGATGAGGAGTGACCCATCGGTGCCGTGGATTTAAACATTCACATGTATATATTAAATTCCTAAATAAAAGTTAGTAAGTTATGCCTAAAAAAAAATACTGCAACATGTCCTATCTAGGTGAAATTGTTCTAACTATGATTTGCAGGGATATCATAAAGATCATCATCATTATTTAATGAAACATGTTCATTAAATCTAGAATTAAAAAAAAAATATATATATATATATATATATATATATATATATATATATATATATGTAAATGCCAGCGGATCCCTTCCAAAACTAGTTTAATGGAATAGATTTTTTAGATGAGAAAGCCTAATCATATGCTCTTAGCATTAAATCCATATCATCATCTAAGTAAATTAAGAATAGTATTATATTAGCACCTTGGAGTGAACAATTGCCTTCTGTTGCGCGAGCTCACTGAGAAATGTTCACTTCAGCGACAATATGCCCCAAACAGATGCTGCGTTTCCCACTAGGATGTCAAGCGACAGCCTTTGACGCAAAAATTCTGATGCTCTTGAGTGTTTCGTAGAAAAGTTAAGGCTTCTGCCCTCGCGCTAAATCAACTTAAGTGTAAGCAAGCCTGGTCCTCCCATTGCTTCAAATGCTAACGCCAGAGTATTTTCTACATTTGATAGAATATGCTAACCAGGACGCGTAACCTATCTGGTTCGCACCTGCACCGACCATTGAAGGGGTTAGTGAGTCGGTTACAGTTGCATCCCAAACAAGCATGCGACCACGTTCAAATTGGGTTAGAGTGAGACCGTTAGGTCTTTTTCCGTCGTTTCTGGATAGATCTGGAGGTTCTAGTGCACACGATGTACTAGAACCTCCGGGTAAAAGTGTGGAAAGTGTATTTTAAAGCCGGGTAAAAGTGTGGAAAAGTGTTACTCAAAGCCGAGTAAAGGTGTGTAAAAGTATAATTTAAAGCTGAGTGGCGTGCTCTTTGGCCTGCACTTAAGGCGCATGACGAGCCATGATGGGCCAACGCGTCCACAAGATTACCACAACGACATCCGTAAAGAACGACTAGGTAAACAACAAGCCACAGTTCTGTACTAATGCGCGTCGTTTTTCATCCAAAAGAGTCTCTATTTGTACACAGGGTAGGGCATGTAACCAAGCTCCAACAAAAAATGTTTTAATTCTAGTCCTTTGACTACTAACATCTCAAAGCTTAGCTTTATCAGTCGCGGTAGGAGCTTTTCTTGCAAGGGAACTGTCCAACTGATCTGCTTAGTCCTTTCATAGGGAAGGGAGTCATATGAAGACAACAATCTGTTGGTCAGCTTCTGTAGTTCTACGTTATAAGCTTCCCAACCATCGTTATCCAATAATGTCCTAACACTCTCCGCAGCCTGATTCAATGATGACACGATTGCGGGTTTTGCCATCATGACCGCGTCCGGCATACCTAAGCTGCCTAGAGAGACCGGCATTACCTGATCCCTTGCCACAGCGGTAAGCTAAAAATGTATTGTCTCCTCTAAATTGTCTAAGTCAAGATCATTAAACGGCTATAAAAGTTCAGGCGGCGGCCCAGGAGTCCCGTTAAATCTTCGAGTACTGGCGGGAAATTTCTGCCCAGAACGCCGTCATCCAGATACCAGACATTAAGACGGGGTCGCAGTACATCCACCATTTCTCTGATACACAAACAAAAAAGTGGAGGACTCAGGGAATCGCCTTGCTGAAGACCTGTCTGCGATAGCATAGTATTATGGGGCATGACCAGGTGTTATGACTGACCGTAAGCCTGATTCGTCTGCTGAAACAGTAAGTACCCACGACTTGACAGATCGGAGTAAATGGTCTCTTCGAACGCTAGTAAAAGCGTTTTGGAAATCCAATTTGACCATCATCGTCGGCACTTTGCTCGATTGCAGAAATGAGCACAGCGTACTGCTACCTCTGTACCGCTTGGGTAGTGAATCCTGTAGTGCATCTACCGGGGTGCTCACTGCCGTTGGACTCATCGTCCTAGATGTCCAAATGCGTTCGAACAAATGAACGCTAAAAATTTGCTTGAGAGTTAAACCGATGTTCAACAACTGGCAGTCGATGACGCTACCACTAGGCTACGACGACTGCACAGATCGCTCTGCTTCTTAGCCGTAGCGACCCACGGCCGCAGGTAAAGCACAGCCTTAAGGCTAGCGATGACGCTCGCAAATCGAGCGCAGTTGTCAGAGAGTCCGGAAGGAATCGGAACCCTCTGAGAAATAACTGGATTACCAGGCATATGCTATGCACCGGTCAAACACTCACTATAGAAACTCTGGATAATACAAATATCACTACGAAGATCACAGTCAAATCTCTCGTAGTAATCGATTCTACGGGAGCCAACACAAAACACGCCCGAACTCAACTGCATCAAATGGCGAGAAAAAGTATTGTATCTTCAGATGTATTTAAGGATATGACAAAACAAAAGAAAGTCTGATCTAGAATGAAATAAAGAGCAGAATAGGCAGTAGTATGCAAATGTAAATTTGTTAATATGATTTGCAAAGCCAGAGTTACCTGAAGCCCTCACTTAGTGTGCCGGGTAACTGCTGAATGTCACGCGCTAGAAACAAGTCAATCTGATAAGCACAAGGTTTCCTGCTGTGCGAATGAGTAACTTGCTATCTTTCTTCTCTTCTACTTTTTTAGTTATACAATCCGTGTCAGAAGGGAGAAACATGTTGTATAAAAACTGTTGTCTATCCAGAGTGCAGCTTCAGGGCTGCATGTTGCGTTCTTTGCAAAGCTCCTGTCACCTACAGGACAGTGTCAAACAGCAGGTCGCCTGAAACCCGCGCGCTTCTAAGTAGACAGCATCTCGGGACAGGTTACCAGGCCGGCGCGCCTACTTGAGTGGCACAGTGAACCCGAAGCTCAAAGTGCGTCTAAAACGGTTGTTCTAGTCCTCTGCTCAGCAGCGGATGGCTATGTGTTATGTGAGTTGCCGGTATATGTCGGCTTAAAGTGGGAGATAGCCGCCCAAATGAATTGCGCGGCTGAAATGAAAGATAGGGAACGTAATTCTAGGAGAATTCGTTGTTGGGACTTAGCATTCCAAGCATGTTTCAAGTGCGGCGTTGCAAATATGCATCTTTACGAACGTAATATAATGTTTATACATACGTAACGTATATATAAACATTTTCGGTATATGGACTCATTTAGTTCCATGGGATATCCATTTATCCATGCGAGCGAATATTTTGGCACTACTGACTTCTTTGACTTCTTCATAGGACTGGAATCAGCGTGGCTGGAAATGTAAATATTCTGAAAGTGTAAACATTTTATTATCACCTACACAATTTAATGTCATTCTGTGGAATTCTCGAGCTTACCGGTTTCGACCGCCAAACGCGCGCCTTAAATACAGAAAAGTGAGTGTCGAGCATATTGGCAAATAATTTGGCCTTATTAGCTCGACGCATTTCGTCGGTAATTGTCGACCCTTAAAAGAAACAAAGTTGGAGACTTATGTGTTTACATCGACGGTTCCATCAAATACATTAAGTTGTATATACATATTTCGTTCGAACGTTCGAACTGTGCGGTCGTGTTTTAGCGAGCTCCAGAAACTCACTCAATGGGCGCATGCCAACGGTGTTAGTTAGGAGCTTGCAAGGTGTCGTTGGTCTCGTCTCGACCCCGCGCATCGCCTGATACGGATGTCGTTCGGTATTTCTGCGCGCCGGCGCCGATCGGATCACCCGTTCTGAATGTATGGTGAGGAGATCTGAGTGCACTTACGCACGACTTCTTTAAGTGTCCGGGTTCGAAAGATGATAAACAACGGGATGGTTGAAGAGAGATCTTGCGATGCGCAAAATCAACAGAAACAATCCCAGCTGGCCGGCAGCTTGGGAATTGCGTTAGCTACTACTAATCGCAAACGCACAACGTCCCCAACAAAACATCCGCGCGCGAATGAAAGTCGATTGTGTGACACTAGAACATGCTCGAGGTGCGTTGAGGAGATTCAAGGTGGCCTCATCCTGTGCTGCTCCGAGTGCAGAAGAGTGTTCCACACAGCTTGCCGGGTCAGTGAGGAAGCGGACCCGTCTGCTGGTCCTGCGGCCATCTGGCAGTGCAGAGTGTGCAGTGTCCCAACGGCTGATCGGACTATGGAGCGCTTCATGAAATGTTTAGACGCCTGTTCACTCGACACTGAAATCCAGCGCCCTCCAAGGAAAACGGTATTTGCTGTTGGTGACAGTGTAGTGGACTCACTGCGACCAGCGCTAAGGGAACTGTTTCCCAAAAAGACGCCCATAGCAGTCCGCTCAGCAAAAGGAATGGACGCGAAGACCATCGTTGAAGAAGCTGAGAAATATATCAGCAGGACGGAAGGTCCGGTGGCCGTCTTTATTCAGGCCGGCTATCATGAGTGCATGGAGTTCGAGAAAGAGACCTATATTGCGACGGTGGAAAGCTTTGGCGCGAAGCTCAAAGCGAGTAGACCCGAGTCAGAACTTCATGTGCCGTCCGTCCCGCTGTTCTCATCAGACTGCAAGCCGGAAATGATGCTATCTCTTCAAAGGCGGCTGAGGAAGGTACACCTTTTTTTGCATTGCCGTTGACAGTGATACAACGACAAGTTGTTGAAAGCGGTCGGTACTCCTACAAGGGAGACGTGTCCATGAAAATCGCGGTAATCCTGGCACGAAGGATAAAAGCTTTTTTAGGAGTAAAGCCGTTGAAACTGAAAAAGGTACTAACGTGCGATCCGGAGAATGCAACACTCAAGAAATCTCCGGGGACTCGCGGGCCACGGGCGCATCAGCCCCCGGACAAAGCGGCCCATCCACCCCGTGCGTCTCTCGCGAAACCGTTACTCACGCCTCGCCGCCGCTCTTCAACCCGTGCTCGGGCCACTCATCACAAACCGCGTCCCGTCAACAGAACTCCATCCGGTCAGAAGGACTGGTCTCCAGCTGTACTCTCGTTTCTGGAAGCAATACTGATGCAAGTACTCGCGAACGTGCAGCCGCAACGGACGTCGCAGCATAACGATCCGCACTCCAGTTGCTTGACAAGATAACCAGCGTGCAATGGAATGTAAAAGCAAAGAAGAAAAGCAAGTGCAGATTGTGGCAGTAAAGATCTTTACTGCCACAATCTGTAATCGATAATTGGTAATCGATATATTTGCTACAAACGTCCAACCGGAAAGATCTCTTTACATTGGCAAAAATAATTCACTATGCGAAGGGAGCTCTCTATGATGGCACGTTCCAGTGGGAATCGAGTTGTTTCTCACGCGAGAGGCAACTCTACCCGGAAGGAACGTTGGTCTTCCTAAGACGCTGGACCCGACCAAATTAGGCCCCAAGCTGGCAGCCTTGTTCCCTGTTCCTCGCGATCCAGACATCGACTCTTACGCCTGCACTTTAACCGACGTCCTGAAATCGTCAATGGCAGAGGTGAAGCCGACACGCCAGCGCCCGTGGTTTAATGTGACATGTAAGATGGCGTCCACCGCATTACAACTGACTCGCGAACTGGCGCGACGGCATCCAGCATTGAGACCTCTTTTCATCCTTGTAAAAAGCTGGTGGCGTCGAATACTCGAATCAGCCCGTCAGCAGCACTTTGCAAGCGAAGAGGACAAGCTATTGATAAGGGCATCGAAGGAGCCATACAGATGGCTGACGCGAGAAAGGCCGATGGCGTGCCCTATCAGCTCTTATGGGCTAATAGAGCACATTAGAGGGATGTACGCGGCGACAGATACCATCCCTCGGGCGGTCCCATATTATGCCTGTGTATAGGACGAGGAAACGACCGCCATGCGTAAGGCTTTAGGTGCCAAGTTTTCGGTGTTTGAAGTTCTGCGTGCGCTGGAACATCTTCAGTCGAACAAGGCGGCTGGATTGGACCTGATCCGCAACGAACACCTGAAGTATGCGGCTGACATGTTTCCATGTTGGACGAATCTGTTCAACGTCTGCCTACTACATGGACGTCTGCCAGCATGCTGGAGCAATGCTCTCCTTAGCATCATCCCGAAGAACAAAGGCAGCCCTCATGACGCATCCTCATGGCGGGCGATCGCGAAGAAGAGCTGCGGCTATAAGCTGCTGGCTCTCCTCATCACTCGGCGGTTTACAAGGTACCTGAAGGCTTGCTCCTGTATCCCGCCTGAGCAGCATGGATTTCGTGCAGGTCACTCCACCATGACCGCGTGTAATATCTTGCTTCAAGAGGTGCATCAGGCGATCCGGAGGCCAAAACAAGCACTATTGGTGTTTGTGGAATTTAAATCCGAGTTCGATATGGCGCCACGTGACAAGATTTTAATAAAACTTGCTCAGTGCGGGGTTCCTGAAAACATGCTACTGCTGATTAAGGCCATACTGCAGGAGAATTTGGTGAGTATAGACGACGGAGTAGCCCTCCTAGACCCGTTTGTTCAGTCCACGGGTGTAGCACAGGGTGACAATCTGAGCCCGCTACTTTTCTCCCTATTGCTGAGCAATTTGCTACGACGCGTTCAGGACCAGTCGGGACACATGAAAACTCTGCCATATGCCGACGATCTTGTGATTTTTGGAAGAAGTCGGTTTCACGTTTAGCAGGCGCTGGCAAGGCTGTTGGGGTATGTGGAAGAGGCTCGTTTATTGATTAATATGGACAAGACAGAAGTCATGAAATTACGACGCGGTGGCCGTCTTGCGGCTTCTAATGCTCTGCATATAAACAGGACATCCCTGAAATATGTGAACAACTTTAAATATCTAGGGGTGATACTCCCTACAAACAGTCGGTCCTTTGTGAAGCACATTACGGACAGAGCACGCCGAGTGCTGGTTGCAAGTGTTAGTATACGAACTCCTTCGAGACTATCCCTACGAACGACGCTGGCTTTGTTCAACATGACGGTAGCGCCAGTCGCCTCCTACGGAATACAGGTCATCTGGGATTATCTCTCGTCGGCGCAACTCGAAAAGCTCGAGCGGATTAAGCCTGCATTCCTGAAGCGAGCTCTAGGTCTGCATCGTACATCGCTGAACCGATACGTTTATCTGCTATGTGGCACGCCGTTGATTATAGAGGACCTGAAGCGTAGATTCAAACTTTCTTCCACTCCGGCCTGCGCGCAATTTATCAGCTCTTGGGAGGGGAAAATGGCAGGGATCGATCCTGATGGTTATAGCACGGGTGCGATTACCTCTGAAACATGGAAACAGGCTGGACGAACGAACCGACACGTTCTCACGCGCTTTGCTTTTCATGGCTTTCATTACGTTTTATGCGGGACGGGGGGTTTCATGCACCTGCAGATACATGTATATGTATAAGATGTGCGTAAAGTTGTTGCTATTTCAGTGGTTAGTAAGTGTTTCTAAAGTAAACCTATGCCGTAACGGATAGTGTGCAGATTAAGTCTCTCTGGACAATATCTACATCTCGTACTGCGGCGCTTCCGCATCCATAATCGGACATTCACTCATCATCATCAGCATCATCAGTGTGTATTCCCTATCATCTCCAACCCAGCTACCGCCTTCAGCGTTCTCATCATTAGTGTACCGTTCACCAGTCAGCTGTTACTCATAGTCGTCATCATCACCACCACAGCCATTATCACTATCAACACCCAGTACTTTTATATACCTCACCATCTTCATCGTCATCATCACTCATTCCAGCTGATTCCAGCTCTTCGTGGCGTTTCGAATTACCAACGTCACCGCCAGTGTCAGCTGTTTATATACATTCCTTAACGGGAAAGGGCTAGTTAAGAAGGGATCGTTCCTGGTCACTGAGGTGTTGTAGTCTAAGTGGCAACCCCGCTGACTACGCACTTGACGAACCGGGTTCAAATCCTTACTTAATCCTTCTTTTGTTTGGTGTTTAAAAAATGCCGTTGAAACACACTTCACCGCGTAAGCGCCATGAAAGTGATGCGCCGGATTTACCGGCATCAGTGTCAACAGGTGCCGGCCAAATGAATCCATCGCTGGAATCATGGAGACAGACGATCGCGCAACTCGCGTTGCTGGAGGAGAAGAAAAGCGCGCTGCATCGAGTCCCATCGAGGATTTGAAAGTGAAAGATTGCCGTGTGACGCATGCAGATTGCCCCGATTCAAGCGCAGACGTACAGAGTGATTCTGTGATTGTGCACAGGCGTACAGAGTGATCTGTGATTATATTGTGGGCCATGTCAAGGGGAAAATCGAAGAACCCCGCTTTACGAAAACTGGAGAGCTTGTCATTGTTGTTGATGCTGAAGAGGATAGGTGCACCTTGCTGTCACTGCAAGAGCTAGCGGGTGTTAAAGTATCTGCCAGAATAAGTGGAGATCAATTACTAAGTCAAATGATTGAGATCATTGATGATGATGATGAGATCAATTACTAAGTCAAATGATGATCAATTACTAAGTCAACTTTCTAGATTGTATGATAACTAGCTATCTGGTGGGCGGTTTGCGGTACGCGTTTACGTTATCCGTAAACCGTATATAGTCCTCTCTCTATATGATCGTAAATGGATCAGAGCTTACCTGGCAAACGCACCGCCAACAGTTCACAGATTTTGAAATCGGGAGAAATAGAGTGTGTTGCATCGTTTCTGTTTCGTCCCGAATTTTTAGACTACTAAATTGTCACACGCATCAAAAGTATGTTCTCTCTCTCTTAAGAAAGCAGCTTGCTGTTGGCTTGTTCGGTTCGACGCTAACTAACGTACGAATTGTGTTTTCTGGACGACGATCGGTGCCGGATTGTGCTCCGACGTGCTTCGTCCGACGTCTTTCCGACGGCTCACAATTGCAGGTACAAATGCCATCGTAGCCGATTGAAGAAGGAGGGCAGCTGGATTTTCTCCCGCTATTCGGCGGGCTGGCATTGTGGATTGCACGCCGACTGGACCGAGCTGACAGCCTGTGTGGATGGGGCAATCGATCGGCAGGAAGGTGTCCTGCTCACCACCTCCCAACAACAGCGGGCAGACCGGCAGACGATGGACCAGCAACAACAACTACCGCAACAACAACAGCAACAACTCATGTTCCCATCTGAAGGCTATTTGGGAGCACCCCTAGCTTCTGCAGCCTCTGCCGTCGTCCTGCCGGCGCTCGGGAGCCAGCGGCAGTTGGCTTCTGCAATGCTTGCCACGGCGGGCTTGAGCTCGCCTGGCGGCGACAGTAATAGCCAGCAACAGCTACCGCTTCCCCATCAACAGCAACAGCTGCACCAGCTACAGCAAGTTGATCATTGATTACTAAAGTCAAATTATCCAGTGTGCACCCGTCGATCTCAGAAGCTACCATCTTAGCTGCACTAAGATCATCAGGAGTAACCGGGGTGGCTCGAGTTAAAACCAAAAATCCGATGAGCAACGTTGTATCAGCAACTGAGCACGTAATCTTAACATTTACTGGCAATCACTTCCCATCGGAAATCCGCTTGGGTCTAAAGAAGCATGGGGTTGTGTTACACTGCGACCCAATGCAGTGTTTTAGATGCTACAGCAGGGATCACTTTGCCGCAGAATGCAAAGTTCCGAAGCCAAAATGTAGAAGATGTGGCTTGCTAAACATCTTAGGCGAGATTGCAAGGCCCAGGCCAAATGTTGCCTATGCAACGGCGAGCATGAAGCCACGTGGGATTCGTGCCCCATTCGATTGAGCCGTACAGAAATGATGAAGCGGGGCTCTCGGAATGCTATTAAGAGGCAACCTGAGGCCCCAACTCTACCACTTTGCGCCCCCGTAGAATACGTTCAACCGTCTGATAATTTTTCGAAGCGCAGCTGGTCATCTGTGGTAAAGAATAGAAAGGTACGGAGGTGAACAACGACGCAATGAATACTCGAGAAGTTGAACAGTCAAGGTTGAAACCTGTGGAAAAGAGCTAAAATGCGTTGCCTTCAATGGACATAGCTGCAGATCTTGTACAAGGTTTACTAGACAAGGTTGTCCCCTGCATCATCAAAGCGGTTCAAACAGCGGTAACCAGTGTATTTGAAAAGTTGTTTCCCTCTCTGCTCTGTAGGGCAACCGAAGGATCACTCTCATCTACCCGAAGGAGATGGGTAGTGACTTGAGCAAAGCCACTGGAACTACTTCCCTTAAAAAAACTTGCAACACTCTATTGAAGTCTCTTTGCGCGATGCACTTTGCACGCTATCATGTAACCAAGGCGTAAAGACGAGCAAGCGCGACAGGCCTTTTGGAGGCTCGTGACCGGCTTGCACAGCAGTAACAAACGTACCAGTACAAAAACAACCGTAACATACTTAAGACAAGAGATCGCTACTTAATTTTTTCCAATGGAACTGTGAAGGCATTAAATCAAGTTACCCACTTCTTCCTTTAGCTGAGCAGTATGACGTGTTGGTCTTTACTGAGACGTAGGCCACCAAACCTACAGTCGTCCCAAGTTGGTGTATAACGGAATGTCTGGGTGTACAAACAGAGGGACCGGGCAGAACAAGTGGGGGAGTTGCAGTGTTGTTTAAGAGCAAGCTCGCTGGCGCAAAAACATGCTACATAGAGGATAACTGCGTAGTCCTAACAGAAACCGCCATCAACGTCATTGCAGTATAGTCATGTCCTTCAGAAGATATTTCAACACTGCTGGAAAAAGTAGTACTATGCCTCGACATGGTGAACTTACACAAAGTGACTGTACTATGTGGTGATTTCAACTGTCGGCTTGACAAACCAAGATGTCTAAGAACGGTATCACTACTCAACGCCTTGGCATCTCGCAGTATGTGGGTTATATCTACATCTGAAGATTCGACCTTCGTCGCGCCTCACAGAAAATCTACGATTGACATTTTCGCCACAAATGCTAACCCATGTAATGTCAAGTACAGGAGAGGACTCTGGCGTTCGGTGCAAGGTGGCACCTACCCGTTGCAATGGAAATATCAATTCTACCGCAATCTACAGATCGCGGGCGGCCTTGTCTAAGTCTCAATCTGAATCTCAGCCTTTTGACTGTTACTTCGCGAATCACATACCCAGTGCCAACCGTGATCAACGTGGAATCCTATGCCACCAGCATTCGAAGTGCCATTACTGGTAGCGCTCGGCTACCAGTCGGCGGAAGCAAGCGAACAAACAGAAAGCACACTCCATGATACAATCAGGAGTGCGCTGCTTGCAAACATTATATGATTCAAGCATACACTTTAGCAAAAATCCGCCCGGGGATGACGTATTTTTATACTAGATTAAGTCGTAACTATAAATGAGTTGTAAAGAACGCCATAAAAGAATATGAAGAACGAAAACAATTCAAGCTGCTCTTAGAAGCGCAACAACGACCTCATAAGTGGCCGCAGACAGATAAGCGCGTTACTGCATGTCCTCTCCCGCATGACATACTAAATGCTCATTTCCGTCAAATGTTTGCCATTGCCATAACCGTTCCGAGCTGCGCTCCTGTGGTAATGTCAGTGTGGGACAAGTGCGCCACTGAAGCCCGTCAAGCCCTGTCGCGGCCTTTTAGCAACTCTAAAGTTATCGACTCAATAATGAAAGCCGACCGGGAGGGCCCCGGGGCTCGATTTGGTCACAAATGAGCAACGCAGACAAGCTATTCACCTTGCGCCTTGCTTCACCAGACTTTTTAACGAGTTGGTAAAAACGGTTCAACTACCCTCGGAATTGAAGACGAGCCTTCTTAGCATTATCCCTAAGGGAAAAGGGAATCCGTTGGCACCATCATCTTACCGAGGTATCGCAAAGAAGAGCGCAATCTACAAACTTCTATCGGCTATCCTAGCTCGTCCATTAGAACATTTTCTTGAGGTTAACAGAAAGCTGCCAGAGCAAAAGCATGGCTTCAGAAGGGGCCGGTCAACAATGACAGCATGTGCTGTACTTCTAAATTCGATACAACGGGCACTTCGAACTAAAGGGGCGTATCTATTTGCTGTATTTGTAGACTTTAAAGCGGCTTTTGATACGGCCGCACGAACGATTATACTTGACAAGCTGACTTTTTGCGGAATTTCATTGAATATATTGGAGCTCATTAAAGGCATTTTACAGGAACGACAAGTTATTATAGATGACGGAGCCGCTAAACACATGGCGAGCTTACAGACCACTGGTGTTGCCCAAGGTGATAATCTTACCCCCTGCTGTTTTCAGTGCTGGTGAGGGACCTTCCTGAAGAGATACGGAGTCGGCACTAGCAGGTAGACGTCCTTATGTATGCAGACGACTTGGTGCTATATTCTCGCAGTCGATTCCATTTGCAACAATCCCTTGCAGCATTACGTTCATCGAAGCCAGTTGGAAATAAATATAAATAAAACAAAGGCAATGAAGTTTAGACGTGAAAAGAAATTGGCTGGAATCGACGAACTACGGTTAGGTTCAAAATCTAAAGAATTTGTCTCGAACTTCTCATACCTAGAAGTTATGTTCTCGTCTCGAGGTACGAACTTCTCGAGGCACATTGATAAACGAATTCGGAAAAGACTACAGTCCTTTCATAGTATCCAAGATCCTCATAAACTATCAATGAACGTTGCCGTTCATCTCTTTAACCTGAAGATTGCGCCTACTGCTTCTTATGGTATACGGGTCCTAGGTTGCATTCCTGTTATAGTAGTCCCAATGCGACACTAGAGAACCTGCAGGAGCTACTTGATGACGTTACAATGTGTGTCAGCTTGGAGCCGCTAGTTGTCTTTACTAGTGAATTTAACGCTGCTTCGCGCGTGTGGGGCTCGAGGGAAGCCAACAGAGGGCAAGCTGTTATAGAATGGTTAACGAGAGAGGACATAGTGACCTTGAACAATGGTGAAGCTACGTACTGCTCCTCAAAGGGAAGAGAATCTTGGATGTACCTTACAATCTGCAAGGCATCGCAGTCGCAAAAGAGTACAGGGTGGCGAGTGCTATGGAGGAGGAGAACCTCAGCGATCTCTACTGCATCAAATTGAGGGTGAAATGAGCTAGCAGCAGGGAAATGATACGACCTCAGGTTAGGCGACATGTAAGGCGGATAAAAAGTAATTCAGTGTTAAAGGAATCGTAGGAAGAATTGCTGGAGAGCGACGGAACTCCGGAAAGCGCAGACGACTTATATAGCCTACTGAAGAGGACGTACCAAAAGGTATCTACCACTTCAACTCGGCCCAGCATGAAACTGAGGCCAGTGTTCTGGTGAAACAAAGCTACTTGCAAAGAGAGATCAGCAGAAGCAAGGAAGCTCGTTGGCTTCGGGTGATGAACACTCTTTTTCCACGGCACCCGCATTTCGATCTAACAGATTTTTAAGACACTACCGAATGGTGACGTGGACCGAGAATTACGTCCCCGCGGTCACTACGGGCAAAATTGCCTGCCTGCAGCGGACAGGATGAGGCTTGGAACGACGCCTGGCTTGAATGGAATACAGCCAGAAGCGGTGAAATTTTTCTTTGGAGAGCATTCGTCACTTGTGGCAAAAATTGTCATCAATATATTTTGTACGGGTAAGCTTCCCGGGAGCTGGAGGGCCGCCGAGATAGTGCTACTGCCCAGAGGCAGCGGGTCATACCGCCCGATCTGCCTGGTTAGGCACTTTAGCCAAACGTGCAGAGGTCATCATGAAGGATCGGCTGAGGACGTTTGCCAAGGAAAATGGACTGTTGTCAACAATGCAGTTTTGATTTTGGAAGCATAGGTCTGTTCTGTCGGCCATCTACGAAGTGGTGGCGAAGGCCGACATGTCAAGGAGTCTACTCGAAAAACCAGGGATTTGTTCCTAGTGGTATTCGTGGATGTAAGCGTTTAACAGTGTCCCGTGGAAAGTGGCTCTTGAGACGCTCCAGCGAACGAATGCCCCACCCTATCTGGTGAGGTTGGTTTCAATTACTTGGACAATAGACGGGTTGAGAACGAGCGCGCCAAGGTGGAGATGACTGCCGGAGTGTCGCAAGGTTTAATTCGACTTTTTTCTGGAATCTGGCGTACGATGATGTCCCAAACATCCAGCACCGGGACTGGAATTGCTTGCGTACGCGGATAATCTGGCTGTGACAGTCAGGGCCAGGACTAAAATAGAGCTGGAGACATACGCCAATATTGCGCTGGCGGAAATCGATAGGTGAGTGAGCGGTGCCGGTCTAACAGCCGGTCTCTAATTCGCACCAGAGAAGAGTGAAGCGATTCTACTCATTGGGAAGAAGAAATGTGACCCTCTAAAGCGCAAATGAGGTGAACGCAATGTACTGCTGAGACTGATCTATAATGCCTTAATATGTTTTTGATATTGAGTTGCCTGGCCGACGAAGAAAGGAAGGTAGATCGCTCGCGCATTTTTGTAGCTCTTGGAACGTTTCGGTTAGCTGATCGGCTGTTGCAGTAATCTCTGCTCTTTTTACTGGTATTTGAGGTTTTAGTTTCTGTTACTTTAGTTATTTTTATTCCACTTCTAATACTATTATTGCTACAACAATTACAACGTTCGTCGCAATTTTTTTGCCAAAGACTCGTTGTCGGGCGTTCACATGCGGCGGAAGAGAAGCTGCTTACATACCTTCAAAACTATAACTGAAACTCTTGTTCTAGAAACGATGAACTTAACCCATCGATCCCGCCACTGAAATGAGCACACTTTCTTTACTAAATCAGAGCGACGCATTACGGTTAAGGATACTAATGGGTTTCGATCTTCACGAAAGATCGAAAGACTAGGCGGTCTATTAAAGACAAGATGATTGTCGAGTTTCGATTTGTGAGAAATTCTACACAACGGGGACCTTGGTGAGGGTTTTGTCCTGTTTTCAGCGGTCAGCAGTATTCGAATAAATCTCCCTCCATGGGTCGTTTTTGAGGTTATTAGAATTCATTTGAGATTGGTACACCATTCATTACCATATTTCGACACACTTGTCGATTGTTTTGTGGTTCTGGGATGGCCAGTGGCCTACCTATTCTATATAGATCCGTCGTCCGCTGCTCTACTTACGTCGTAGATCTCTCTTTTAAACGGCGATGCCTTTCCGGTGGCGGGTGGTATCTGTATGTGCACTTGCACAAGTAGCCGTGTGTTTTTGGGTCGACCGGTGCGGGTCGGCTGCCATCGGTGGTGCGCTTCGACAATACACCATGATTGTCCTGGTATCCCACGAACGCACGTTCGTCGTCCATCCAGTTTGAATTAAAAACAACAGATTAAAAACTGTGCAAGATGTTTTTATTTGCCTACAGCCACACATTACCATGAACACACTCACCTTTGTCTTTTGGCTACTTAGAAGTAATATTTACCTAATCCTTGTCCGTCGGCTTTGTAAAAGGGTGCATTTTATATCACACGGTGAAAATAGATGAAAATATGCCCTAGGCTCGAAAACGATCATTCGAGCACAAAAAGCTTGAGGTGGCGTTCTGTATTCAGGATGCTACCTATATATATACTCATTGACAATGACTCCGGAAGGTCAACATCACGCGATGGCACGAAGCTGTTCTACTCAAGGTCTATCACAACACGCGCCATCGCAGCTCAATGTCGTGCAGAAGTAACGTCCGACTGCAAACGATGCACAGTCGCAAAAATTGAACTCTTTTTTTTCAGGAAGCAAGCCCCAGGAGAGCGGGGGACGCGAATGCAACGATAACCGTGTCCTTTGCGGCGGAAAGAACTCGATGTGCGGCAATGCAGAGAGTCCTGCTGCGACGAGACAGTAGGCAAGGAACACGCAAGGCCCATACTGCAGTATTGACGAACAACTACCGGTAGAAACGTCCTATTCTAGGTGCATAAATAATGCAGGGAAACGGTTGGTTGCATGTCGGCACAAAGGGCATCATCGTTAAAGACAGTCCCCTGATATATATATATATATATATATATATATATATATTTATATTTATATATATACAGGGTCATTCATAACAATATGTACTTATTTCGAGGTTTGGTAGAACTCGGCAAAGAAATTATGTTTTTCAATGAAAGGAGGGGTCAGAAACGTTTTGTTTAGGAGGAAGGATGAAATCTATAAAAGTAGCTGTTCTTTCTTTTCTTCTATCTGCTATCGTTGTTTCTTTCTTTACGTGCAAAATTGTAAAATGTTTGTTATTATGCTCAAAAACGAATACTTCTCCAAAAACAACGATAACAAACAAATTGAATGCGTCATTTTCGTACCAACGTGATGGTGCTGTGTTACGTAGTTGCTGAGTAACTAAGCTTTTTCGACAGCCATATCGAAAGGGAAGGCCTTCATACTACCTAGCATATTAACCTGCCTTAGCAAAGAAACCACTCGCGCAGGTTTAGAAACACACCAGCATTTGTTTATTATAAGAAGTCCTCAAAGTTTCGTCCGCCTACCATTAGAAACACATTCTGTAGCGATTGCACAGCCTCTCTTGCACTCGTGTAAATATGTTAGGCATTGCCCTAACGGCGTCAGTAGCGTTGAATATACGGGCAACTAGATATTCACGCGGCTCAATGGGAGTTTCGTAGACAATACTCTTTAGGTAGCCCCACAAAAAAAAGCCGAGGCTTGTTAAATCGGGCGATCGAGGTGGCCAAGCGATTGACCCGCCTCGGCCGATCCACCGATTCTCGAATATCTCGTTTAGGTATTCCCGAGCCGTAGCAGAGCTGTGTGGCGGCGCACCGTCATGCCCGAACCACATTCTTAGACAAACGCCTTCCGGAACGCCTTCCAACAACTGGGGTAACGTATGGCTCAAGAACGCGCGATAGGCAGCTGCATCTAATCCTGCGGGAATATGTGGGGCCCTATAAGGTAGTCGTCCACCATGCCCGTGCAAACATTCGCCGAGAAGCGATCCTGGCGTCTATGCTCGCGAGTCATACGCAGGTTCTCGTAGGGCCACCAATGAGTGTTGTGTGCATTAAACACACCACCTTGGCTAAACGAAACCTCATCCGTAAACAGAACAAACGCAGGGAAACTGTCCAGTATTTTCACTTTCTCCAAAAACTGTCGACAGTATTCAGTACATAGCTGATAGTCACTGGGCCGCAGAGTTTGAATTCGCTGGCACCAGTATGGACGCAGTAGTCCTTCATCGACCAGTGTCCTTTGCACAGTAGCGGAACGTACCCCGGCACACATATTCGTGGTCCCGGCTGGCTCATTTCGCAACAACTGTTCTCATTATACCTCGGCAAAAGGTAAAAGAAAGGTCACTGTGTTCACTTGTTCAAGACAACCTTAGTAGATTCAGGAGTCGTTCCCCACTCGATGCCGCCATCATTGCCAACACGTGCGCGGCGCCGAAGGCTAGCAGAAACGATAATAGGCAAAGAGCCCGGGAGGTACAGGCAAAGCTGGTTTAGGGTGATGTTTCTGCAGCAGCACGCATTCTTATCACAACGGGTTTAATGGCTCCACAAGACTCCAACACGCATCGCACAGTTAGCGAAAAACATCCGTATATGCCAGAAACATCGACTTTTCCGCCACCGCCTAGAGACGTTCCAGCAGCCGACCAAATCAACATCACCCCCACTGAAGTTAGAGCAGCAATCCAGAATTTCCCAAACAGCTCAAGTGGAGACCCGGACGGCCTCAAGCCTAGACACCTAAAAGATCTCATTGGTAAAGGCGATTATATCTGCCCTCTCCTCCTTGCTCTGACGGACTTCTGCAACCATATCGTGCATGGCCGCCTACCAGGGTTTGCACTTAGTAATTTCTATGGAGCTAATCGTTTAGCCTTAAAAGAAAGACGGCGGTCCCCGCGTAATAGCAGTCGGAAATACCCTGCGGCGGCTAGCGTGAAAAGTGCTAATCCGCAAATTCATGGCGCAGATTGTCGACAAAATTGCTCGCGTACATCTGGGTTGTGGATTTAAAGGAGGTTGCGAGGCTGCGGTCCACGCTGCAAGAGCCTTTGTAAATATCAACTCGGCATCAAATAAGGTGTTGATAAAACTCTATTTAAAAAATGCCTTTAATTCCCTAAGAAGAGATGTGATCCTCGACACTGTCAGATCAAACGGTCCAGCAATCTACCCCGCAGTCTACCAGATGTACAGAAGTCCATCCAATCTCTTTTGGGGGAAAGAGATAATACTTGCCAAATGTGGGATACAGCAAGAAGACCCTTGTGGCCCGGCCCTTTTCTGCCTGACAATTTGCCAACTGCTTTCCGCTCTAGAGTCGGAATTTAAGCCATGGTTTTTAGATGATGGGCGATGGTTGGCGGTACTCTTGATTCCGCGCTTGGTGATGTGAAAAAGGTAATTGATTTTGGTGTCACCTCTGGACTGCAACTTAACGCGTCAAAGTGTGAGCTGCTCATTTTATCATCCGACAACGCTTTTCGTGTCGAGTGTTTGCGCCGGGCTCAGAACCTGTTCCCTGACATGAAGCTATGCACCGATGAAGACATCGAGCTTCATCGACTAGCTCCCCTAACAATGGCCTCAGCAAAACTCGCCCTGAACAGAAAGTGCGAGCTTATGGATCTTTGGTATTCTAGGTTAGGATCCCTCGATGCGCATCCCGCACTGCACTTAATGCGAGCTAGTCGTTCGACTTATTTATATTCTCCGTTGCACGGACGCGTCTGCCCAGAAAGACATTCTACAACAATTTGACGATAAGTTACGACAATACGTGAAACGGGTGTTAAATATGAATTTGGATAGAGTAAGTTGGGACCAGGCTTCCTTTCCTACCTCAGCCAGAGGTCTGGGAGTCCGTCGTGTGACGGATTTGGCCCATACCGCATTTTTAGGTCCAATCACTACATTTTACGACCTGATTTTATCTATATCTCATCCGAACGCCAAGCCATTCCTAGAGCGGTTCATGGAGTCCAAAAAAGAAGAATTCGCCGCCCACCACCGCGTGGTGCTTGATGACGCACGCCAGTCTGCCCTGGACGCCGTCGTAGTCAAAGCCATTCAAAAGAAAATCCTGGACAAAATGGTTGATACACTTGGCAAAGCACGCCTTCTAGCAGCGTTCAATGAATCAAGCGCCAAATTGCTTCAAGCCATTCCCTCGCCGCAGCTGGGGACGATGCTGGACACTTCGAATCGTTGATGGCCTGCAGTTAGGAGTGGCCGTATTGGCGCCTCATGCGTGCTTCCTTTGCGACACACCGGTGTCGCCGAGGGGAGCTGCGGAAGACATTCGCGCCACGCCGCGCTTAACGAGGTTATTTCAAAGGCGCTGCATTCCGCTAACGTGCCCTGCTGAAAAGAGCCAGTCGGACTTGCAACGGACTCAGCCTCACGCCCAGACGGGATGGCCCTGGTTCCCTGGTCTTCCGGAAAGGCCCTTGCGTGGGACGCAACCGTGTGGGACACGCTGGCGCCGTCTCACAGGAATCGAGCCTCGAGATCACCAGGCGCTGTTGCCAATTTAGCGGAGCAGCGAGTAAGTCTGATGTATTGCTTGTAGTTGGAGGCAACTTTTATAGTATAGCCAGTTGCGATAGAAACAATAGGGGTCGTAGGCAAATCTACAGTAAGTTATCTGAGAGAAATTGGGAAAAAAGCGGCAAGTGAGAAGGATGAGAAAAGGGCGGAAGAATTTTTGCTGCAGAGAATATCCATTGAAAAGCAACGTGGAAATGCGGCCGCGGTGCTAGGCTCACTGCCCTCAGGCAGTGGTTTACTGGGGTTGATCTAATTTTGTAATACAAGTGTGCTGCATATATTGTATATGAATGTAGTGTTTATTAACCAATATCTGGTTTATGCACATGTGCTACAGCTCTCCTAAATAACTTTCATCAGCGATATTGCTTTTGTACACTGTTGGAGATAATACAGCTCACACGATTTCACGCATAGCTTGCATTCACACCCGGTTGATATCTCATGCCACCCATTTCGTATACATATCTTCATATGAAATCCATGTATTGCAAACCCAGTAACGAAGTATCTGTTTTTACAACATGGGCTCTTTTAGTAGTTTGTAGTCATCGCTCTAGTATCACAAAAACGCCAATCAACATCCGCAAATTTATACGCCCATTCAGCAAGATGATTCTCGAAGGCTTCCGTTCTCGGTAAAACATAAGTTGCCCTGAGATCCTCCACAAAAAGTGGTGTCGAGGCCAACAGATATCCAAACCGGTTGCGGCTAGTGCGGTGGAATACTAGCACTCCTTTTATAAACCTGGTTTTAATTTTGTCAAGTACTTTCAGATTTGCTTTTGATAGGTGGGGCCATATGACCTGTATCCCGTAAGCAGCGGTCGGCGCAATCTTTAAATTAAAAAGGTTGAGAGCGACATCCAGCGACAACCGATGAGGCTCTGGGATATTATGAAACGACAGAATGCCTTTACGAGCTCTTACCTCGGTATGTTTAGTAAAATGTAAACCCTGCGTTGAAAAGACTACTCCAATATATGAAAAATGTTGAACACAATCTATTGGTGCTGAGCTCAAGCGCAATTCATCTTTTTATTCGAGCCTACTTACGCGGCGAAACTTCATTGCTTTCGTTTTTGCTACATTTATCACTAGAGCATTTAGCTCAACAAACACTTTACAGAGAAGCAAGCGATGTGTGAAATCGACTTCGGGAGTAGAGGACAAGGTCATCAGCATACATGAGTCGATGTGTGAAATCGACTTCGGGAGTAGAGGACAAGGTCATCAGCATACACGAGTGTACTAACTTGCGGGTGTCGACGCTG
This sequence comes from Dermanyssus gallinae, assembly GCA_003439945.1. NCBI lineage: Eukaryota > Metazoa > Arthropoda > Arachnida > Mesostigmata > Dermanyssidae > Dermanyssus > Dermanyssus gallinae. Next base: position 1,190,760 of record QVRM01006074.1, read on the forward strand.
GATTTCGTCCGGCAGATCGCTCACCAATATTGATAAAAATAGCGGGCTAAGATTATCGCCTTTTGCAACTCTTGTAGTCTGAGTAATTTGTGTGTGCTCAGTTACCCTGTCGTCGATGATTACAGACCCCTCCTGCACCATAGCTTGTAATAACTTTAGTATTACCGCTAGAACACCACATAGCGCTAATTTCTCTAGGATTATTGTTCGTGACGCCGTATCAAAAGCCACCTTGAAGTCTACGAAAATAGCAAAGAAGGAGTTACGTTTAACCCGGAGGGTCACTTGAATGCTATTGAGAAGGACAGCGCAAGCCGACGATGACCGTCGACCTACCTTGTCTAAAGCCATGCTGCTGCTCTGGCAAGCACTAGGTACTTTCCAAAAAATATTGTATTCGACGCGCTACCAATGCTGACAGTACTTTGTGAATAGCGCTTTTCTTTGCTATCCCACGGTACGACGAAAGTGCCAAGAGATCTCCTTTTCCCTTCGGTATCACACTTAGAAGGCTGACTTTCCATTCTTCAAGCAAGTGCGATGTCTTCGAGATTTTTTTGAAGAGAGAAGCAAGACAATAAGGCGGAACAATCGCCTGTTCCAGATGTTCATTCCGAACGAGCCTTGGTTGTCGTGTGGCCCTAAGCAGAGACATATATCGGGATGCAACTGGGAATCGTTGATGAACTGGTAAACATCTGTCGGTGACTTTGGGCATGCGGATGAAGCTGGAACTGTCTGAGAAGCTTGTTTTGTGCTTCTATCTCGAGGTCCAGTTTAGATCTGCGCACCGCCTTTTTATAAATCCGACTGGCATTCGTATACAGGAAGGTCATTTCCGGGCGGTTTTTTTTACTGTTTCAGAGATTGCCATTATTGGGTATACCAACAGGCTTTTTGAGGTTTACTCAGCTGGGGACGCACGCTGTGCAGTATAACATTTTGAATTCGTGTTGCATTTACTTCGACATGCAGGGGCTTCGGGACAGGGAGAACATCTGGCGAGAGCTCCAGTATGCGGGTTGAGTCAATGGCAGCGTTTAACCGTTGCCGCATTTGGCCTGCTGCCTGATAATGTACCGTGAGCGACATTGCAACAGGAAGGTGTCGTCTGTACCAAAGGCCAGAGTGTTTAACTGCGGACCCTTCTATCTGATGCTATCGTGTCTGGCGTTAGTGGCGAATATATCTATCGTAGACCTCCCTTGTGGAGCTACATAGGTCGGTTCCTCGGCGTGGAAATCACGCACATGCTGACGTGCTGATAAGTGCGTCTGTTCTGACGTTGTCCGGTTTGTCGAGAGAGCAGTTGAGATACCCGCAAAGCAATGTTGTGTTGATAAGGTCGATTTTATCCAAGCAATACACTAGCTCACTATTATACTTTCTGCAAGTACAACGCAGTTGTCCTCTGTGTATAATACTTCTATTCCACTGAGCTTACTGTTATATAGTACAGCTACTCCACCGCTTGCTCTTCCAAGACCTTCACTCCGTTGTCCAAGACATTCTATCAGATACCAACCGGAAACTACACTTGGTTCCGTGGCTCAGACCTCAGTGAGGACCAGTACGTCATACTGAGAATCCATAGTCAGAGGAAGAAAGGACACGGTTGATTTTATATTTTCGCAATTCCATTGAAAGAAGGTGATGTTGCTGATTTTGGCTGGGTCCTAAAAGGTCTTTCGCCATGACACTACCTGCACGCGCGTGTTTTGGTCACAAGCGCCCTTTACTCTTACTTTTCCGTCAGTATCTAATGTCCCCTCATTCGTAGAGACATAAAGCGCTTCTTGTAGGAACGTTTCAATTGAGTACCGAGGTGCATCTCTGATCTCGATATTTTCAGGATGCGTCTATGTTTTGAGGGAGCTCGCTGATCCCAACACTTGCGAGAATAGAGATGGTATTATTTTACCAATGACACTGGTGATTGCCGCTTGTACTGCTTCTACGATACAAGGGATAATCTTATCCATAATATTTGGATAAGGCCATCACTAATTTTTGCCACAGATGGTCTTTTTCCAGCCGGCGCAGTTTGATTTCCAAGCATTCTGCTCTCTGCGGGGTCGTTGGCGATTTTGATGCCGTTCTTTGCTACAGAAGACCAACTTCGTTTCGAGAATTTATTCGACGCGTTTACGTAGGCTACTGAAGCGCAGAGTGGAATACTTGGGGCTTCTGTCTGCCTTTGTATTATGTTTCGCGACGTTTTATTTAGCATGTCCCTGCGGCGCAATCTATGTAGGCAGGACCCCCAGGTGGCTTCGTGGTAACCATTGCACAGGCCGCAGCGGGCTTCCGCCTTTCAGTCATTCTTTAGATGCTCTTGTGACCCGGACCTCCGGCATCTCGGTTTTGTCATCTTGCAACTGGTGACTAAATAATCCATACTAAAGCATATGAAGCATTGCACTGGCTCGCGGTACAACATGACCCCGTGTTGATTAAGCCTCAGGCGGACCTCTACTGGAAAGTTGTTGCCCACAAAGGTCAGAATAACATGCTCCGTTGCCGTTACAACATTGGTGCTTGGATTCTTTGTTTTCACTCGTACTCCATACGATGTGAGAGAAGCTATTATGGCTGCTTCGGATATAGAAGGGTGCACACCCGAAATCTTGCTGAGGAGCGAGCTCCGCTTATCCTCGTAGATACCTCAACTCCCGCCATTGAAACGCGTCTCCAAAGCGTTATCATCAGCTATAAATATTACAGCCACCTGTTTGGCGAGTACCACCTTTAACTCACGCAATCGTTTGTTGCGCGTCACTGTTTGGAAACCATCATCGTCGATGAGATCTTCTTTTTGAACTTCAGTAGTGACTGTTGTTACATCGTCCCTCTCTTCAGTGAGCGTTCTTTGCACCACGTCCTGATTTTCCCCCAATAACGCCCCCTCGGTTGTTTCGCTGGCAACCTCCGTGCTCGCTGGACAAGAATCAACCTGCGATACACGCATACCTTTGTTGCGAATGTCTTTCACCGGACTTGATGCGGCGCGCTTCCAACAACTCGTCTTTAGATGACAAGCTGGACCGCCCGCATCGCTGACTGCTCCAACAATACGTTCATCCGATACCACTGCACGTTTTGTATATACCGGTGTACGTGGTTCGGGCGGCTCCCTCCCTTGCCGTCTCGGTGGCCTTTGTTTCACGGGCATGACCAGCCTGCTGATGACTGTGAGTGATGGATAATTGAGGTGAAGAGTGATACTGATGATGGAGGTGTACTAATGATGATGACGCTAATGGTGTTAACTGATGGAGAAGGTAAAACAAAAAGACTATGATAATGATGACGAAGATGGTGAAGGCGTACTAATGATGATGTCGCTGAAAGTGGTAACAGATGATGAAGGTAACAGATGATGAGCACACAGATGATGATGACGATTAGGATGGTGGTGAAGAAGACGATGACACTGATGGCGATGATAGTGAAGAAGAAGCTGACGATGATAAAGTTGATGATGGCGATGCCGGTGGCGTGCTGATGAGAACAATGGTGCTGGCAAGTGATAATGGAGTCGAGTCGTGCTAATGATAATAATTGTTTAAGTAGACACTGCACGTATAGTTAGTTAGCATCAAAGTAAGCAGCAGAGTTTTCGCGAGTCGACTCTTCTAGTCTAGGGGTTGCTAAGCTCATGGATGCTTAAGGATTTCTTTGCCAAATTCTAGATTTAGTGGTTCTTTCCAAAAGCCACACACAAACACGTCGACACCGTTGAGATCGGAAAGACAAGTTGATACTACTGCGTATATGATATACGAGAAAATAAAAAAAAACTGCCTAATGCTCACAGAATGTCGCTCGGTTAGTTCTCAAAGAATGAGTACTTCCGCATCTGTCGTTCTCTTCGTCCATGTTCGTCCAGTGTCGTAGTAACGGCTATGGAACTTTCACGTAACCGACTGTATATACTCGTATTCGTAAACGTGCGACTATCATGTATGAGTTTATTTGGCAAACGCTCTGCATACAGCCGTCGCGTGGCTCTCGCGTTACAGCGCGCTTCACCATGAATGCAGAGCCTGTCGGTCTTTTCCGCAATTGTATGCCGGTTCATCACGATAGAGTCTGCAGTTCGCGATGAATGGCACGTCTTAAGAACCTAACACTTCGTTTTCTATAGCATTTGGTGAGTCGTCTGCTCTCGCGTTGGCGGTTGTTCTTATGATGCTTTGGCGCCTCGAATGACGCAAACCCCGAATCAAGGTCCGTGCGAACTTCGAATCAAAGCCCGTGCGAATTTAGAATCAAAGCCCGCGCAAAAGCTGCTCAGCGTAAACAAATGCTGGTGTGTTTCTGAATGTGCGCGAGTAGTTTATTTGCTAAAGTAGGCCAAGATGCTAAGAAGTATGCATGCCTTCCCTATCGATATGGCTGTCGAAAAAGCTTAGTTACTTAGCAACTAACTTAACGCAGCCCCATCACTTTGTTACGAAAATAACGGGCATTAAATGTGCTATCGTCGGAGAGTATTCGTTTTTTGAGCGTAATGGCAAAATGTTACGATTTTGCACGTGAAAGCTTCAACGTAAGTCATAACAACATATCGACTTTTTATGACTTTTTTTAATCCACCTATTTGCCTTTCGCTAGCTTGGGTTGGATGTCATTCAGATTTTACAAAACTTTCCACCGAATATACCGATATGATCGGTTATTTCATGCGTTGGTTCTCCCGCAAACGTAGATGTTGTACAACTATGTAGAAAAATAAAAAGCAGCTACTTCTATAAATTTCATCCTCACTCCTAAACAAAACGTTTGCGCCCCCTCCTTCCATTGGGAAAAAATACTTTCTTGCCGAGTTCTACCAAAGCTCAAATTAAGTATATATTGTTATAAATGACCCTGTATATATATATATATATATATATATATATATATATATATATATATATATATATATATGATTATACGTTCACTGAGAACAATAACTTTCCGGTATGCATGTACAAGTACAAGATTGCTATAACAATAGTCAACAAGAACACGTATAAGATAAAATTATATATTTTTGACATTTGATATTATACGCAGATGCAAATATGTTTATAGTTCTTCTGATACCAATTTTATCAGTATATGAAATGCTAAAGAGAGAATTTGTAAGAAGGTTATTTACACTGATATATTGCTTTCGAATCACTAAGGTTGTGCTTCAAAACATATGCTATAATTTACGGAACATAGAGTTGAACAAAATTACTAAAAAATACCTTAGAGCGCCAAAGTCGCCTGCAAAACTAGAATCTCAGGGTCTCGGACTGAACAATAACAAGAGACGTGATGGCGTGACCACAACCTAATGGTCTTACAATAAGTGCTTAGCCTGGAATGCTATCGTCTGTCAGCACAGCACAGGATAGGTAGCGGAGCACGCCTAACAGGAAAAGAAACGTAAATACGCAGACCTCAAGAATAGTCTTAATTCGTAGCGGTAGCTATGGAACGCATTTGCAGTGGGACAGAAAGATTTATTCGGAATAGCCCAGAAAAACTGAAGCAACGATGGAGAACCAGCGCAAGGGAGATTGCATAGTTCGAATAGGGAGATTACAATAGCACATGTTGTGATTATATGTCGGGCAAAACAGCAGTGTGACAGATTTTGGTAATTTTATTTTTGCTTCGAAACAAGATTTCTCAGAGATCATGTTCCACCGTAAATTGTATATTCGCATTAACGAGCTCTACATTTTCCGATATCACTCGTTGAACATTTTCCGGAGAATATAAATATATATATATATATATATATATATTTATTTATATTCTCCGGAAAATGTTCAACGAGTGATATCGGAAATATATATATATTCGGATATATATATCGGAAATATATATATATATATATTAGTGAGACCCAAGAGATCTTATGGAAGCATCCGCGCTTGGCCGAGATGGTTTGGTACACGCGAATCATTCTAATGGCCCTTACTGAGCGCGAAGGGTGCTTATATTGCAGGGCCGACCTTAGGGCCAAATCTGCTCAAATCGAAGTCGCATACATAGTTTTTTTCGTTGGCTCCGATGCCCCGCTCATGTCGGCGGATACGTACCTCCCGTGGAACCTTCCGGTGAGCCCGGTATACAGGATGACCCCAAGGAATATTGCCTGTCATTTAATAGCAACTCGTCGGATAGGTAGCCTTTCTTTTCGACTGTCTTGAGGAGAAAGGTTGAAAGAACATTTCAGCGGGAAGTCGCAGCTGTAGAAAACCACTTCATGTGCAAATCAATTCAGGTGCGGCGTCGATTTAAGTCTATTTGGAGTATCCTAACCATTAATGCGCTTTAGTCTGTTTTCATTCGGCCATTTGTCGGCGAACATGCCCGCCGCCTGCGACGACGATTTTTGATCCCTTCTTCTTTTTGGCCCGCGCGTTCTTCGTGGGCCGTTTGGGGCAAAATGACGCCGCGACGGGGGGGTTGACTCTGGCTCAGACCCAGTCGAGAAAGTTTTTTTGGTCGCCAGGTACAGGGTGTCTTGGGGTCAGCCGGGCCTACGTGGCACGTAGCAGTCAGGACTGCTGGCGCCTGTTGCTGATCTCTTAGCGTTCTCCGCATATCTTCAACTAGGTTCCTGTATGAGAGACAGGTCAGAGAGGTTCCTGGAGTAATTTAACGGAACAGAAGTCATAACAAGCGGTGTCCGCCTTTGTACAGCGCCAAGCAGACCGGTCCTAAGAGCAGACTCTTTACAAGGCTGCATATAAAGTGCTTGGTCACGTACGTGACGACGGTTGTCCGCTGTAACTGACAGGTAGCTATCTCTCTATGTCACAGGATCCTCGCAGCATGCGTCTAGATACAAGGCCTCTTTACCCGCCTCTCACCGCGCACTGTCAACGCTGCCTGGTGGCCGTCTGAGGAACCACTGCGTGACAGTACTGCTCAAGCAGCTAAGGCGAACGGACGCCTTCAGAAGCCTCCCACCAAGGCTATGAAGTTTAGACTTGTATGACAATTGGCCTCTGCTGATGTAATGAAATTCGGCGGCCTCCCGCTGGAGTTTGTTAACTCGGCCCCGATTTATGGGCTACACGCTCATTATATGGCCAAATTATCGTATCATATCAAACAAGTTTTGATAATAAATTACTAAAGCAAGTTACTCAACCTTTGGGTTGAGGTCGCTTGCAATAACCGATATGTGTTCACAAGTTACATCTTACACGGATACTAAGGTTATTTAAGGGTAATCACTGAATATGTTTTAATATTGAGGTATGTGAGGACTAGAGTACGTGTGTTCGTCAATGTTATTCGCGGCTATGTGTTAAATACTACGCGGTTGACATTTTCGCGCCAATAACGTGCACTTTCTCTCTCACTGGAGCGATAAGCAATGCAGTGCAGAAGACAGTGCGCCGCCGATACGCGCCTTTGCGCCTTGACCGGCATTAAGTGATAAATTGAAGCTTTCCCGGTATCAGTGCTGAAAGTTTAATCTCTAGTAAGATAAAGCATTGCGGATATTATACTAAAAGGGAACTACCAAAAAGGCTGTTCTGGACCTTCTACGCATTGATTCATTAAAGGCAACTGTTAGCCTTAGGGACCTATGCGTGATTGCACACCAAATTTATTTTCTGTCCATTTCACAATCAAACCATGTGGCCTTCGTTGCTTTAATTAAAAGCGACGTGGCCTGCTCGACTACAGGACTTGCATTTGCCTATAAGTTTAGCTCGAGCGGGCACTATCCCGTATCCCTGTGTTTTAACGATGTGGTTTTCAAGGCAGCCCAGACACAATTTCATTGTGAGTGGCTCCGCAGATTGAGTGTCATCAAGTGTCGGTATTTATTTGTGTCGGAACATAATATCCTAAAGAAAATAAATAAACTTCCATCTAAATGTAGCCTTACCCAGATTGTATCCCCCCAAATTTTAAAAAAGTGGCCCAGGTTATAACGGAGCCACTCTCATTAATTTATGCTAGGTCTACGAAGAAGGTGTTGTGCCTGACGTTTTCCGACAATCTGTAA